>OX365959.1:26867680-27599102 GCA_947247005.1 Spisula solida | reverse complement strand
TTTGAGATTTTTTGTGGTTTTGCTGTGTCAAAAATGTTTTTGAAAATGATCCCATTCGTTGAATGCCTCTCCGGGAACACAAGTAGAGTTTAGTCTGGATTGAATCCTTAGTAAGCTAGCATACCAAAGTTTGAAATTGAGAAATCAGAGGTTTATAATAGTATATTTCATTGATTTTGTTTGAGGTAAGTTCTATTTCTTATAATCAAGTTTCTGTAGCGCTCAAATGAGATAACTACTATAAACTAATATTTTCAGAATTATATGTGTTAGAAAGTATATTTCATTGATTTTGTTTGAGGTAAGTTCTATTTCTTATAATCAAGTTTCTGTAGTGCTCAAATGAGATAACTACTATAAACTAATCTTTTCAGAATTATATGTGTTAGAAAATATCTTTTGAAAAATTGTATTTATTATGAATTAGGACTTGGTCAAATAAATTATATTTTGTCTATTTGTATACATGTGTATTTGACAAAATTATAGTTAATGTAATTTAGTGATGCTGTCCTTATTAAATGCAGGATCTAGATGTGTTACCATCATAGCGGAGATCAAATAAAAATTGTTCCAGTTTTTTATGGCTAATGTCACCGGCATTTAAAAGGGGCTATTAAACTGGCTTCTCTTGTCTTATTCCCAGTAGAAACATCAGAAATGAGGTGTCCAGCATATTTGATAACAACTGTATTGTAGAACTTGTTTCACAATACACCAAAATAAATTAGTATAAAAACAAAAAAAACTGCTGACTTATCGGCTACAATATCATTCCGTCTGTCAGTCAAGTTGCCAGACTCACACTCTTGATCAATGTTAGTAAGTAACTTGTTACATATTGTTAACAGTTTCATCCCATTTATAATATTGGCTATCGGATACATTAGGATTAATTCTATTGGTTCAGTGTGATCGGAGACTTATAACTTTAATATATATTTTTTATGATGTTGTTTGTTTTATAATACTTGCAAAAGGCGTTACATGGTTAGGCAGTATGAAAAGATAGATAGATAATACTGGCTATGGGATACATTAGGATTAATTCTATTGGTTCAGTATGGTCAGGGGGAAAATCATTATGCTTCAGTTATATACAATGTTGTTAGTTTCATGATATTTGTTTAACAAATTAGCCGGATGATGTGGGGAAATGTTTGAATTAAGTGTTAGAAATGTTAAAACTATTTGGTTCTGTGATTAGACCTAATCACGGAGATGAAACGGTCAGAAAATGATGTAATGATTTTGAATGGAGCCAAATTAATGAATACAATAAAGACTGCAGAAAATTGTGTATAGAATTATATTAACATTCTGCTTATAAGTGCAGGATGCTGCATATTGTGGATCGCTAAAATATCAGTGGATTTTATGTTGTAATGGAAAATTTGTGGTAAGCAGAATTTCACTGGATTTGTATGGTATTACACACTGTGCTGTTATTTATATTTAACTGATGATTTGTCTATCATACAGAATTTGGTTAAAAAAATAAATGTTTTTTTTGTCGAATTAGAGTATACAGTCAGATCTCAATATAACGACACCCGATATACTGACAAATTCATTATACTGACATCAAATTTGGGGACAGAAGTATTAAAATGCTCTTTGTATCAATTCAGTATACCGACATATTCATTACAACAACATTTTTCTTGGAAACAAACAGCGTCGTTGTATCGAGATCTGACTGTAGTTTGGTGAATGCCATTATAGATTATGTTATATTTATTATTATATCAATATTTCAAAAACGTATATTTCGTTGTTTGGTTTGGCTTTTTTTACTCAAGGTAAATAAAATAGCAGTTAGTAGCAAAGTAGAAAGCTACTGCTTTTAAAGTAATATTTTAATCTTGTAATGACAATAATGCATATCAATACTTTCATGGTTTGTCAATGTTTTCATCGGATTATTGTATCCTTTTTTGCTTATTTAAAAATTTGTTTTCTGGAAATAAAAACAAACTGTTTTGTCCTACGAAAAAACTTGTAATATAAAATTAAATATTTATGTGCATTATGTATTTTTGTCACACTTTGATAAACAAATTGCCAAAGTGTCATGCCACCATGTAATTTATCAAATATATTGCATGGAGAATTTGACCTGATCCTGACCTTTATGCTTGAATAAATTACAAGGTTTTTGCGTTGAATGTATAAATTTCCACGAGCAAATCTTGCAATATCGGTCCTTTAGATTTATGTTGGTATTACATCTTGAGTTTCTTCGTGACACTTTCTGCTAATGAAAACATTCAACTGGGATTATTAATATAGACAATATATATATCAGCTGCTGTTAAATTATGCTAATAGAAGGTTGAGAGTCGCATCAAATTCTCCATACTATATCACCACGGAATGTGGTGAAAATGACAAGTGTTAGTATCGGACCCTAATGTAGGTAACAATTAGCTCTCCAACATCAAGCATCAATTTCCCGTATCTGGTTAGTGAACTTGTAAATAATTAATGTTGGTGGTCGGACTGAAGTCTATGTGTAACAAAATATAGTATGTTGTCAGTTCCTGCATTACTTGACATTCTGCTGACATTGGGAGGGTGTATTTTATTGTAATTGGACATTGTTTCTATATATGGATGCAGGATGCATTGGCAGGGTGCAGCATTAATTGTACTGTATGGAACCTTCAGTTTGAAATTAGCTTACAGTAAAACAGGGTTCCCACGGTCATGGAAGTCAGGAAAAAACAAACTTTTTTCAAGGTCAGGGAAAAGTCAGGGATTTATGAATTTAGTCAGGGAAATTGGAAATTGAGCTAAAGTCAGGGAAAAGTCAGGGAATTTTTCTTTGAAGCTGGCGCTAAGTGTCATTTCCTATGAAGAAAATACCTAAGACTGAAAAATATTCTCGATCCGTATGCTCGCTCAAAATGTTTCTAAGTTGTATAAAATTAATGTTAATCAACATAGTCTGCTAACCTAAACTCTTTTGTCCCATATGGAGCAAATATAGCCTCCTTCTCTCTATTTTATTGCCATATTTTGCTCTTACAAAAAGATGCCGATGTCGCCCGATCGCTCTAAAAAGTCAGGGAAAACTGCTCTGTGGTCAGGGAAAAATCAGGTAATCTTGTCTTAGAAAATTTGTGGGAACCCTGTAAAACCTCAGTTATATAAGATCAGTCTTGGGACCTAAATTGAAAACTGGCTCCGATCTCTCGAAGCATCTCAATCTGAGATGAATCTCACCTCAAATATTGTCATGTGCCTTTGGGTTAATTTCCATAGGACACTGGACGCAGAATTGGCAATACGAAACAGAAACATTATTCTGAGCTTGTTTCACTAACAATCCAAGAGCTTATTAACTTCAAATTTATCTCTTACTGAGACTCTGATTTGAGCAAAATCTCAATTTGAGGTGAGATTTCAACTTGAGATGCTTTGGGAGATCCTGGTCTGGTCTCCTTTAATGAAGTTGTGAGTGAATAGTGGGTTGGTATCAACATTATTTTTGTTTTTTGCACAAGTATTTACAAAAATACTGAGAGGCTGAGCTTTTTGGGGCAGTTTTGTTTGGCGCCAATCATCTATATAGTATGAAATTAATCGTTTCCATTAACAACATTGCTTATTTGGTTCTGAATATTTTTGGTGCAGAAATAATGTAGCATCTGTTATATATCATAGAAACAGTTTTTCAGAGCACATTTCAGCTTTTATCAGCTTCTGATGGAAACTCAGCTTTATAGCTAATTTTTTATTTGTTTAAAATATAACTAATTAATAATGCATGCTGTGATAGGTAATTTAATTTACAAAATACCCCCACTGAACAAAAATGATGAGCTTTCATTTTTACCAAAAACTAGTACAATTTTTTTATAGAAAAAAGTCATAAAATTTATGATAGGAATAATGGCAGAATTGTTAAGTTTACATTACCTGTATTCATCTCGATTATTTTTCTAAAAAAGAGATGACATTTGTTACTTTTTTTGCTGGCAGCTCAATTAGTTTTTAATTGATATTCATGGTGTAAGGTAATGTACATGATATGTCATTATTAAAGTCATCAAACCTGCTCACTGAAAAAATACTACTACAAACAAATTTGAGACATCTTAAGATCTATAAGACTACTCAATGGTTCTTTTGGGTGATTTATTAGCTGCTTATGTCCCCAATTGAAAATCAGATTCTTATCTTTTTTTCCTAATTAGACAGGTTTACTGGTAAATGGTACGTAATTTGTATGTTCCAAATTAAAAATCTTATATTTTTTTCCAATTTAACAGGTTTGGGTTGGTTATTTGTACTGTTCCCAATTGAAAATCTTATCTTTTTTCCCAATTTAACAGGTTTGGGTATGTAATTTGTCCTTTTCCCAATTTTGACCAAAATGCCGTTAAAATTCGCAATCCCAAAGTCATGGGCTATGTTCCCAAAATAGGCGGGGGGGAAAAAACACTGCTACTCCAAATACTTTTATCAATTTAAAACACATTATTTCAAGGATTTTATCAATGTATTTTAAATTGGATCTCTCACTTTTTTGGGTGGTGCAAAATTTAAATTGAATGAATTAGTCTGGACCAGAAAACCACACACATCATTTAGTAGCCATGTGGTCTGCCTACAGGTTTTATGGTGCACAGTTTGGCATAGTTTCTCTTTATTCTTTTTAAACAATTGATTAAAGTTAATTCTGGAATTTATTTAAATTTGTTTAAACTAGATCTGGTTCTAGATCATACTGTATACATATATAATATTATACATGTAATTGACTGCTGGTTATAGTAATTGAGAAACAGACTCGGCCACATGAAAGCAACATAGTTAAATTTGTGTTATCTTTGTTATGCTTGTTTTTTCAAGATTCTCTGGCATATAAATAAAGGAATTCAATTTGTCAAGAAAATTATAAAATGTTTTTTTTTGGTTGTGGTAATTCAATTTATGGCAGAACTGTTTCACTGCGGGAATTAAATTCATCAATTTATATTTTAATAGCAATGATACAGAGAGATATAAATAAAAGGATGTGCCAAAGAAGGTGTAGAATAGTAGTCTTAGGTCATACTGGATAAAGGCTGCCAAATGAATTGATATTTCTTAATGAACTCAGGCTCCCAGAAGATCAGGGTTCAAGTAAAAGTATGGGCTATCTGTTATAATTGTTCTATGGCTCATGAGATGTAGTTATTAGATGCTTGCACAAGAGCAAGTACTGGAGCGCTCATCCAGGTAAATTGGTAAGGTCAATTCTCCCTGGTACCTGCCATATGTGACTGAAAAATGATTGAAAAAATGGTGTAAAACCCTCGAAAAAAATGCCGGTTTCTTCTCATTGCAAACATTCCTAATAATGTGCTGGCATGCCGTGTCAATTAGCATGTACACATGGCGCTGGGGCTATAACATGTATGAATAATGTTCCTGTTATATTGGACCTGATTTGATATTCCATGCGTCAGTGCCCTTAGACAACATGGACTTATGTTATCAGTTAGAGGGATCAGTATCCTCTAGTCAGGGGCCATCAATCATTCTGTATGGGGGCTAGCTGTCTCTCTCAGAGATTTTAGCTTCGAAAGATAAAATATGGACTGAGAATTTTATACATGAGTCAGTGCTTTTTGGTAGCTAAACCAGGAGGTTTCATTTTGTTAAATTGTCTGATTAATTTTGACTTTAATTACATGCTCTAACAAGAATTTGAATTTTGTTCTGCGACATTAAGTTAGAAATGCAGAAATTAAAAAAAACATTTGAATGGTCTGAATGTATATATATTTAATACTAAATATTGAATAGATTTATATGGTGTTCTTTGTATCACTGTATTGCATATAAATGTGTTTCACAAATAGGCAGGATTTCTAAGCCTCTTGTAACGTCCTATTGGGCTGTCATCTCATTAAGATAGTAGTTGTGTCTCATGGCTATAGTAGTCGTGTCTCATGGCTATAGTAGTCGTGTCTCATGGCTATAGTAGTCGTGTCTCATGGCTATAGTAGTCGTGTCTCATGGCTATAGTAGTCGTGTATCACGGCTATAGTAGTCGTGTATCACGGCTATAGTAGTCGTGTCTCATGGCTATAGTAGTCGTGTCTCATGGCTATAGTAGTCGTGTCTCACGGCTATAGTAGTCGTGTCTCATGGCTATAGTAGTCGTGTCTCACGGCTATAGTAGTCGTGTCTCACGGCTATAGTAGTCGTGTATCATGGCTATAGTAGTCGTGTCTCATGGCTATAGTAGTCGTGTCTCATGGCTATAGTAGTCGTGTCTCATGGCTATAGTAGTCGTGTCTCATGGCTATAGTAGTCGTGTCTCACGGCTATAGAAGTCGTGTCTCATGGCTATAGTAGTCGTGTCTCACGGCTGCAATGCAAAAATATTTTTTTAAATGCTGAGCATAGCCTTTATTTGCCTGTCACCTTTCTGCTGAAATATTTATGGCAGGCATATCATGAGTGCCTCAACGCGTATTTGAACCCAGTTGCAGATTAGACGGCAAGCGCGCTAACCATTGAGCTAATGCTGTCATCAACATGCAACTACGATTAGCTATTGTAACTTCCAATAGGGCTGACAATCTGTTGATTCAGATTCTAACATAACCGGCGATTTTGCCTATATAGACAAAGAACAAATCGTAGCGTTGTATATCTGAAATTTGAACTACTTTCGACTCGGCTGTTCTTTTTTACACGTCGGGAAATTTTTGAATGAAATCACGTGATATTGTATTATTATCGTTGCAAATGTTTTTGCGTATTTTAGACTATTTGTTAGCAAGGAATACTTAAATGATATTTAATTGAATAAATATCCATTGATGTTGAACAGATTTTCTTCTTATTTCATATTTTGATTATTGTTTGAAGTATAGTTATACTGTGGGTGATAAAGATAATCGTTACATCTGTCAACAAGTAAACTAAGCAACATAGATCTCGCAAAATAACACTGGCTTTTTATATAATTCCGGGTTTAAATCATCGAATATCGAAGAATCGAAATAAACTATGAAAACCGTTGTATACCGACTGTTATACAATGGTTTGTCGTTCTGACGTTTGTTATTAACCACTCGTGGTTAATTCCTACGCGTCAAAACATCCAAACCATTGTATAACAGCCGGTATACAACGGTTTCTCATAGTTTATTTCTTAATTATAGAATGTTACAACAGCAGTTGTGTCTTACAGCTACACTTATAATAGTTGTCATCGAGATGCTACTCCTCACTCTCCTACCTGTTGTTACTTATGTCTGTAGGGCTGTCATTAATTATACTAGAATGTTACAATGCAACAGCAGTGACATCAGGGCTGGTATTCAATAGTGATCTTACTTGACTTAAAGATAAGGACAACCAATCAGATCACACCATATTAAACTCTTGGTCAGTAACAGCTGATATGATTGGCTATCCTTATTCTCCATTTAAATAAGATCAATATTGAATACCACCCCTGGACAACTTTTCTATGGCTGTGCTAGAAATGCAACTCTTGTTGTAACATTCTATAGGGCTCTCAGCTCATTATAATGTTAAATAGTTGTTCACAGTTTCTCAAGGCTGCATTATCCTGTTGTAACTCCGAACTCTTGTTGTTACAATTTCTAGATTATGAGCTGGGAGCCATAATTATAGAATGTTACAATGGCTGTTCTAGAGATGCAACTCTTGTTGTAACATTCTATCGGGCTCTCAGCTCATAATTAGAAATTGTTACAAGTCTTGTAGATTCCATCAAATTTCTACAACAACAACAACAATTACTAAATATTAGTTCAAAAAAGTCATTAAAAAGGAAATCTAAGAATTGCACCCGAATGACTTCTGTATGATGGCAGTGATCGAGATGCAACTTCTGTTGTAACATGTTATAGGGCTGTCGCTGAGACGCAACTTCTGCCGTGATGTTCTATAGGAGAGATCATGTTTGTATAGAAAGGGATTAGTACCACCAGCTAGCTGTTGGTGAATGACAGGTTTTTGGTTTTCATTCATCCAATAGATTGCCGGTGGGCATTTTGCATATGAATACGGTGGTCTCTCCTATTGGGCTGTCCTGAGGATGCAACTGGTACAGACTTTTACCAGGGTGATAAAGGACAGTGCATGTGCACTGAATGCCTGAAAGGACAGTGTGTGTGCACTGAATGCCTGAAAGGACAGTGCATGTGCACTGAATGCCTGAAATGACAGTGTGTGTGCACTGAATGCCTGACATATGTACATACAATGTAATAGTATAATGTGACTGTTTGATGTTGATGGTGGAATGTTTACTGTACATTCCATGATGTTGTAATTAACTTTATTACTTTAATTTATTGAGTAATTTACAGAGAAGGTATCAGAAAGTTGCTGTGCTGGCTGTCAGAATAGAGATAAGGTTCCCTGCTTTATCTGCTTCCTGATAACATAAATCTGCTGCATGTTTAGGCTGATATAAATCTAAACATTGGTTTTAATCTGCTGGCAATTTATGAACATGTAATTCATGTGACTTAAATGAAATTGAAGATGAATTTCATGATCAATATTTATTCTGAGTTTTAATCCTCTAAAGCATAAATTTGCTACATGTATAGGCTGATGTATACTCAAACCTGGGTTTTCAGCCTCTAAGCATAAATCTGATTCATGTTTAGACTGATATAAACTCAAACCTGGGTTGTCATCCTCAGAAACACTATTAAAAAAACAATTTAAGAAAATGTAATTCTTGCGACTTAAATGAAATTGGAGATGAGTTTCACAATCAATATTTATTCTAATTTGTCTGCCGTTCCAAAAACATGTACTCCTGGATAGACGATGAATTTATATATTCTGGCCTAGTATTTATTGGGACAAAAGTGCAGAAATGCTAGCTGTGCACAAGCATTTATCATATACACTAGCTGCCTAGTATATCAAGAATAAAACATGAGTTGTTTTTGTAGCATGTTAGATCAGAATCTACTGTATACATCCTGTTTGTTGCTCATGTTTCATACGTTTGGAACATGCTGGTTCCTTCATCAAATGGAGAAGTGAACATGCTGGTTCCAGTTCTATCACAGGGAGAAGTGAACATGCTGGTTCCAGTTCTACCACATGGAGCACTGAATAAAAAAAACTACAGTCAAACCTGTGTTAAAGATGACCTGCAACAAAGATCACTATCATAAAAAAGTGTTTGCAAACTCTGTCCACAAATACAGACAGAGGGTGATCTTAACAGACAGAGGGTGATCTTAACAGACAGATGGTGATCTTAACAGACAGAGGGTGATCTTAACAGTCAGAGGGTGATCTTAACAGTCAGAGGGTGATCTTAACAGACAGAGGGTGATCTTAACAGACAGAGGGTGATCTTAACAGACAGAGGGTGATCTTAACAGACAGAGGGTGATCTTAACAGACAGAGGGTGATCTTAACAGTCAGAGGGTGATCTTAACAGACAGAGGGTGATCTTAACAGACAGAGGGTGATCTTAACAGACAGAGGGTGATCTTAACAGACAGAGGGTGATCTTAACAGTCAGATTTGACTGAATCTGTATAATAATAATACCTCCATAATTAAAAATATAGGTTGCACAGTGGTCCAGTTGGTAATGGTGTTGACTACCGATTGAGAGGTTTCTGGTTCGAATCTCAGTCACGGTAGGTCATACTCTTGGGCAAAAATTGACAATAATGTTGATTTACCTGCACATGTGGAGAAGTTGCTAGCTCCATGTGGAAGGGTTAAGTTGGTTCTGGTAAAAGTGCAGGAACACTCGGTAGGGGATTCAGACTCGGTAGTATATAATAACGGAAATATTGTTGAAAAACTGCATAAAACTAAAAAAAACAGACAAAAACAAGCCTCCCTTGTTAGTCCCCTACTGGTTTTTGACCGGAGGGGACTATAGGTTTGCCCTCCATCCGTCCGTCAGTCGGTCAAAAAATCTGGATTGCTATTGCAACAGAAACATTGAAAATGGCTTAAAACCGGTAGGGGACTTCTGTATTGCTTGCAATTCTCAATTACTTGTTAAACCTGGTATATGTTTGTGTATTTCAGAGTGCATACTGTGTGCTGACACTGTGAAACCACTGGGATGGGATGCTGCAGTAATGTCCTACAACTATGTTTATATTTCACACTGATTGGATGTTTAACAGGTACGTTTTACATGTATATGCAAACATTTGAAAAAAACTGAAACATTATCTTTACAACATTTTAAAGCAGGTATAGCACGTTGAATTGGACATGATCCTGACCTTATGCATGAATGTATTATAAGGGTGTTTGCGTTGAATATATCAATATCAGCGAGCAAATGGTGCAATATCGGTTCTTTAGATTTGTGTTGGTTACTTGTCTTTGTGATACTTCCCACTTACGAAAACATACATCCAGGGTTATAAATATAGACAATACATCAGCTGTTAAATTATGCTAATAGAAGGTCGAAATCCATATCAAATTCCCCGTACTATACTGTATTTACAAATAGAAAATAATGGTTGTGATAGATTTTTGGATTGGGTTAGTTATCTTGGCCTGCTGCTTTGCTTGTGCAGTAGAGCACCACAATTTATAGTCTGTCTTGCTTGAATTCTGGTTTCCATGGAGATTCTTGTTTACATTTCAGGTTTGAGATTTACGATAGAACCAGATGACAATATTGTGACACTGCATCAATCACTTATACTGTCCTGTCAAGCTGTTGACGATACATACCCCGTACAATACAGGTAATCACCAACCTCTAACCATGTTACTTTGGTACTGCGGAATTATCTCCCTTGATTTCAAAGGAAAGTAACTGTTCTACTACTGAGTTCTCTCCCTTGATTTCAAAAGGATGTTACAGTTGTACTGCAGTGTTTTCTCCCTGGATTTCAAAGTGAAGTAACTTTTGTAGTACAGAATTATCTCCCTTGATTTCAAAGGGAAGTAACGGTTGTACTGCAGTGTTCTCTCCATGGATTTCAAAGGGAAGTAACTATTGTAGTCAAGAATTATCTCCCTTGATTTGATTGGGAAGTAAAGGTGGTACAGCAGTGTTTCCTCCCTGGATTTCAAAGAGAAGTAACTATTATACTGCAGAGTTCTCTGCCTTGATTTCAAAGGGAAGTGACTATTTTACTGCCGAGTTCTCTTCCTTGATTTCAAAGGGGAAGTTCCTATTGTACTACAGAGTTCTCTCCCTTGATTTCAAAGGGGAAGTAACTATTGTACTACATAGTTCTTTCCCTTCTTTTCAAAGGGAAATAACTATTGTACTACAGAGTTTTTTCCCTTGGTGTTAAAGGGAGTAACTATTGTACTACCTAGTTCTCTTCCTTGATTTCAAAGGGAAGTAAATATTGTACTACAGAGTTCTCTCCCTTGGTTATAAAGATGATACATACCCCATACAATACAGGTAATCACCAACCTCTCGAGCATTACAGAAGTTTATTACTTGTGTACAGTTTTATCAAAGCACTTAGGGAATCCTTAAACTTATGTCAAAATTTAAATTCCTTATAATTCTTTAAAAACATAAAATTGTGGTGAAAGGATATGTGATATTAGCAATGATTTAGTAAAGTCACTCCTTCAAACCATATTCGTTTCCTATTTGTATATTTGTAAAAGCTTGAAAAGGAATTTAAATGTAAGTGTCAGGTTGATATTTCTGTAAGTGCTTTGAACAGTACCCTGAAGTATATTACTTGAGTTAGGTGACTTATTGGCATATATCTTACACATATTTAGTAAAAGGTAGTAATTCTTTGTTTCGGGTCAGCCCTAAGTATTGTAGGGTTATAGTACATTACTTATGTCTTGTTTTACAAGTTTAAAGGTATTTGTTAGGATCTCTATAAAACATAAAACAAATCCAGAAACAGTTCTCAGTTTGAATCTTCTTCAGATTATGTAAAATTATGATAATTAAATGAGAAAATTACATAATTAAGGCTACAAAAAGTTGTGCAATATTCCTAACTTAATGTCTTGTTTAATTCAGATGGAAGTTTAATTTTGGTACAGATTTGCCATTACATGCAAACCATGTGATATATAGTAACGGTTCTCTGTTGATTCGGAGAGTGACGGCTGACGATGTGGGTGATTATATGTGTATGTGTACAGCAGGGGAGACCACTTTACATAGCAGGATAGCATCACTTCAACTTGCATGTAAGTCAACTGTTTATAGGGACATCCACTAGGTCCTGTTTGTATGCAAAGTGCCCACTGGGAGTCTGTTGGATGAATGAATGCCCACCAGTATTCAGTTGGATAACGAATGCCCACCAGCAGTCTGTTGGATGAACGAATCCCCACCAGCAGTCTTTTGGATGAACGAGCAACAAAAACCAATAGCTGTTGTGCACGTTGCATTTAAATACCCTGTATTTGAACAATATCTCCAGTAATGATAAATGGGTATCTTCCTATGTTGTGATGTGAGCGATGTTAGAAATTAGGACATTATGCTTGCAGTTGCTTACAAAAGCATGTTGCCTTGGTAGATATTTATGCGTCTGGAAATAAAATTAATTTTTGGAAATTTTGCAAAATTTGTCCAACATTTTTGCTTGAGTCACCGAAGTATTTGTTGTAAGAAAAAGGAAACCGCTGCCAATAAGGGGCACATATAAAACATATTGTTTTTTGGATGTTGCAGATATAAGCCCGACATTCAGTGTGCAGCCAGTGTTTAAGACAGTTATATTTTATTACAGATATAAGTCCAACATTCAGTGTACAGCCAGTATCTAAGACAGTTATATTAGGGGACAATGTGACATTATCTTGCTACATTGAGAGTCTTCCAGCGGCTGATATCACATGGACCTTGGATGGTGTAGATGTTACCAGTGGATTGTTCAACCAGGACGATAATGGTATGTTGTGTTAATGCATGGGTACTGTAGCATGTTTAGATGTTTATAGTCCAGTTAGGATATTGTGACAGTGAAGTTGCAGTTTATGTGTACGCAAAAAATCACAACCATTGTCTAAACAGGTAGAGCAAAGTTTAGTATGTTAGTTTAGCATTGAAATTATAGTTGTTTGTACAGTATAAGCCTTTATAATTGGTTTTACAGCATTATAGTGGACTCAACCGCTGCGTCACTGGATTTTTATCCTGACTGGACTATACTTGGGAGTCTCTCCCCCATAAAGTTGTGTCCAGTAAATAGCATGATTATTCCCCTCAGTGGTTCTATTTAGGAATTATAAATGCCCAATCTCGAAAACAACGAGGCAAGTCTGTTTCTGGTACCAAAAGCACACATCCCTACACCAAAACACTGTTACGTGTAAACAATGACCTTTAGTTAAACTTCATCTTATGAAATCTCAAATGACCATAACTTTGTCAATAGTTTGAATTTTGTCATCATATATCTTTCATTTTCTGCAGAAAAGTTCACTCTCTAGGACAGCAAATCCAGATTTCCGGATTATTCTAGAACTGTTTCAGGACCCCTGATACAAAGTCTACTTTTAAAAAAGAAAATGTTTGGTCAAAAACATGTTGCCTCAATTGTTTTCCAAACACCAATTTTCAAGATTTGTTGGCGTAAACTATTTCGACCCAAATCTCATGGATTAAGTTCATAATGTAATAACCAGAGATAAAAAATAAGAATAATATATTTTCAGGAGTTTTACCCCACCCACTTAACTGAAAACATTCTTCAGATAAAATAATTAATATTATAAAAACAATAATGGTATCTTACGTGTAAGTGGCCAAAGGGTGAATTGTTAAGTACTTACACGATAAGAAATAGTATAATGCTTATTTAATGTTTTTCTGTAAATACGTGTACTCTTGGGTTAGTTTTGTGATAAAAATAGTTTTTTTTTGAGTATGAGGAATTTCTAATATTGACAGAATTCATCTATGACTCTACATGCATGGTGTGTTTGTACGGGTTAGTGATTAGAGATAAGTCATTAAATAAATCTCATTATATAATGGTACATTACATCATTAGTTTGAATATTAAAATAATCGTTAAATTGATATTATTATAGATGAATTTAGAAATATAATGCTTGGTATGATGAAGGTTATTATTAAAGATGAATTCTTGGATGATGAATGTTGGTAGGGCAACATACCAATTTTTTAAATAAGAAATTGATAGTACTTGAATAGACTCCCTGCTTGGCACTCAGCATATAAATCTAGCTCCATGGTACATTGGCCATTTATAATTGACATTATATTTCTTGAAATGGTGCGTAAGAAAGTGAAAAAAATAGACTTTTGTGATAAAGACTGAGCAGTCATCTGTCAACATAACTGTAACCATTGGCTGTTTATTACTGTCCATGTTAGATTGCTACTGCAGTGTTCTCTTTCTTGATTACGAAGGGAAGTAACTATTGTAATGCTGAGTACTCACCCTTGATTCCGAAGGGTATGAACTATTGTACTGCAGAGTTCTCTTCCTTGATTTCAAAGGGAAGTTGTTATTGTACTACAGAGTTCTTTTCCTTGATTTCAAAGGGAAGTAACTATTGTACTGCAGCGTTCTCTTCCTTGATTCCGAAGGGTAGGAACTATTTTACTGCAGAGTTCTCTTCCTTGATTTCAAAGGGAAGTAACTATTGTACTGCAGCGTTCTCTTCCTTGATTCCGAAGGGTAGGAACTATTTTACTGCAGAGTTCTCTTCCTTGATTTCAAAGGGAAGTAACTATTGTACTGCAGAGTTCTCTTCCTTGATTTTACAAATGGAAGTAACTATGTACTGCAGAGTTCTCTCCCTTAATTTTAAAGAAAAGTAACTGTTATACTGCAGATTTCTCTCCCTTGATTTCAAAAGAAAGTTAACTTTTGTATTGCACAGTTCTCTCCCCTGCTTTAAAAGGGCAGTAACTATTGTTCTGTAGACTTCTCTCCCTTGATTCCAAGGGCAGTAACTACAGTACTGCAGATGTATTTCACTTGATGTCAAAGGGAGATGATACAATTAGGAGCATACATGAAATGACTGCAAGATTTATTCAGTTCAATATCAGGAAAAAAAACATTTACAATGATGAAACTATTTCCTGTGATGTATCACCATGCTGGTACCCATTAATGTGTTGGAACCAACCATTAGGCCTTTTCTAATGGGCTGTTTCGTGGAGCAGGTTACAGTCTAGTTCCCGTTCTAATTTTACAGTTGTATTGCTGTAGTAGTGTTGTAATTGTGGGGACGTGAACCAGGCTTAAACTTGCTTTACGAAACAGCCCAGTCGAAAAGGCCTATAGACTGTATGTTTTCTCGTATTCCAGGAACCAGCTACCTGGCACTGTTTCCTGTGATGTATCACCATGCTGGTACCTATAAGTTTATGGGAACCAATCCAGTATGTTTTTTGTATTCCAGGAACCAGCTACCTGACACTGTTTCCTGTGATGTATCACCATGCTGGTACCTATAAATGTGTTGGAACCAATCTACTAACAGGTGTATACAGATATAGTAACGATGCTCTCATTGTTGTGCAAGGTCAGTTAAATGTCAACTGCCCTCTATGTCTGCTGTATTCATCCAAATATTGCCCACATTTTAAATAAGCCAGAATCATAACCAAAAAATTGCATTTGTACCTATGTCCAATACAGAGCTGTGTGCATTATTTGGGGGAATACGGTAAAACTAGAAACAGCCGATTTTTTGGTCAAAATATTACAGTCATATATGAACCCTCACCCGGTGGTGGGATATGAACCCACAACCCTGAAGGCACCTAGTAAGAAGTTAAAATTATCAGAGATAACAAAATATTACAGTTGTTTTAAACTTCTAGACTAAAGGCAAGCAACTTAGAATGGCATGCAAAGCTGACACACTAAAAACTTGTTCCCTCTATTTACTTTTCAAATGAACAGCACTATAATTAAATTTCAATCAATAGAAATGACCCATGTTCTGTATAAAAAAAGATTTTGCAATGATGAAATTATTTGTGCAGCTCAATGTCACATATCTTCATTTTATTTTGATGTCACACTTGAGTTAATGCTGTTATAAATAGATCTATGTTCCCACGGTCAGGAAAAAGTCAGGGAAAAACATAATTATTTCAAGATCAGGGAAAAGTCAGGGAATTTTCGAATTAGTCAGGGAAATCTAGAAATGGAGCAAAAGTCAGGGAAAAGTCAGGGAATTTTTCATTTAAGTGGTTGATAAGTATCATTTCCTATGAAGAATATACCTAAGACTGAAATGTCACTCGCAATAAATCTTAAGTTATAATAACTTTATTTCGATCAACAGCCTTAAAACTGCTACCTCAAACTTTTTTATTCCATATAAAGCAAATATCGCCTCCTTTTCTCTACTTTATTGCCATATTTTGCTCTAACAAATGATGCTGTGTTGCCCGATCAGTCTAAAAAGTCAGGGAAATTTGCTCTGTGGTCAGGGAAAAATCAGGGAATTTTGTATTAGAAAATTTGTGGGAACCCTGTCAGATGACAGTACATGTAGTTTGATTTTCCTCTCAATAGGTCAACCTGTGTTTGTATCCTCACCGAAGCCTGTTACTGTCCCACTCAAGTTTGATGCCAAGTTTGTCTGTGGTTTCCATGGCAACCCGGAACCTGAGGTCACATGGTTACTTCATACAGTATCGGAAGATGGGGACATCACCAGCAAGGAGTTACAGGTAGTCATGAATTGTACTCTAAAATTCTTTAATATTTAATGACAATTTCCTGATTTCATGTCTTTATTAATACAACCTCTTCGAAGCCGGAGGTCATCAGCAATTATAGCATAAAAACGGCGATTTTGCCCATACGTTAACGGGACGAAAACCATGCGTAAACATACAGATTCACGCAAGAATGTGCTGTTAACGTCCAGTTTTACGTATGCTCATTTCAGGGCTTCAACGACGATAATAAACAATTTTACAACGTCTTGTGAACTGCCATTCCAATTTTATTTGTAACCACTAATTAATTTTCTATAAGATTTAAATAATACATTTAAACAAACCGGAATTTTCCATGATTTTTTGGTATTTGCCGATCCCAGAAGTCGACGCTCATAACAAAAACTGTTATGACGTAACGTTTGTTTTCGCGGCGTTACGTTTGTTTACGCGACGTTGCCACAAAATCTCCCGCCAAAATGTAATTATTTCGAAATACAAACGCATAAATTGATGTTTTGTATGCTATAATAGCGTTTACGCATGCTTTTTCGTGCTACAACATATGCAGAAACCCTCAGGAGCGTTGGTGCCATCGCCCTAACGGGCTTGGGCACCAACCGTCCCTCGGGACTCTGCAGATGTTACAGCACGAAAAAGCATGCGTTAACCCTACATTTACACAGGTTGGCAAATGACTTCCCACTTTGAGAGAAGAGGCAGTTCAGTTGTGTGATAACCATACCTGGTGGGATAACATAGCCATTTACAAATTAAATTCTTTGACCAAGTGTCCCAGCCGAGAATTGAACCAGCGACATACAGGAAAATGAGAAAAACATGTTGAGAAGTCAGAATAGCTAATATAAATTGAAAAATTTGTCTCACCATCATCTCAGAATGATTTGGCATAGAAATTGAGCTGTTCATTTTAAAGGTGCTGCCTCACGGATTGGGCTAAAAATTTTGTATATCGTGATTTTCCAACCTAACCAAGTATTGATGTAATAGAATGCCACTGAGGGATGCTTTATGAAAGATTTGGTGCAAATAAGCAATTTTAACCACTCTCGATATCGCCCACTGAGTATTTTTTTCTTGAAAAAAAAGCGACAAGTTTCCTTCCAACATGCTTTGTGAATTATGTTATTCACTCGTGATCGAACTGTAACATCAACAAACTACAGCGTAAACATCAGTGAGGTATTTAGTTCGATTTTCGACTCGTTTTCATCAAATGCGAAGTTCACATATTTCAGACAATTTAAGTAATAGTAGTGTTAATTCTATAGGGTATTAATACCCTATAGAATTTTTGGTGTAAAAATACTATATTACTACCAAATGCTGAAGTTTCTGAAGTTATTTTAGATGTCAGTGTGGTTGTTTATCGGATATACAGCCAACTATACCAAAATTACGCGAATATTTGACAATTTAATTTTATTTTTGCAATACACCAATATGTGAGGCAGTCCCTTTAAGGTTTAGAAGGTTTGTGCTCAGATGCCGGACTCATTATTGATTGTTCAAAAGCTAAAATAATAAAATAAGCCTGCCTAAAATATGTGAAAAAAATATTCTTGTGTTTGTATGTTTGTATTATATTATAAACAAAATATAAATACACTTTAAATGTAATTAATGTTGGGTTTTATTAACCCTGCGGCTCAAGGCCGCAGGTTATATTGGATTGCCAAAAGTAAAATGACCATGGAGGGGCACGTGACATGTTCTCGATGGTTTACGATTTCAAAAAAAATATCCAAAAAAAGAAGCATTTTGTAAGAATTTCGTGAACCAGACTAATTCCATTATTCCATGCGGATAACATCGGTCTTTATCGCATTACAATAGTTTATTTTTACAAAAGAAAGCAGAACTATTCCGAATAAGATTCCCAGTCAGTAATAAATATAGTCGGCAATGCACTACATCCCTTAGAGAACACATCGCTAGATTAACAGAAGCATGGTATTGGTACATGATATTTTTTTTCTAATTCTTTTGAATGTGTTCATTCGTTCGGCACATACATTTAACACAACCAAATAATTGGAAGATAATCGGTATTGTCCGATTTTACATGTATTGGAATTATTTTCACAGAAACATTAATTTAAAGTTACACCGGAATAAATTCGTATTGCATCCAAACTGCAAAAAACACATCCTAAACAAAACAACTAAATTACAAGGCCGCAGGTAATCACCCGCAGGAAACTATTTGACTTGTTTTATGTTTGTATTACATTATTACAGACGTCTGAGAAGTACCAAGTATATGACAATGGAACATTTATTATACACAATGTTATGAAGGAGGATGAAGCATTTTATACCTGTAATGTTGGTAATTCTTTCGGTGAAATCTCCATGTCAGCTCCACTTACTGTATCCGGTAAGCCAAACATTGTTTTAAGCTTTTACAAGTAGGTGTAAAAAATATGTGTCTCTGGTATCCAGACCTGACCTAAACATTTGCCACAATATATGAAGGTTTTTATGGCATTTCAAAAAAAATTCTATCAGGTTAGTTGCTCTTTCTATATGTTAAAGGCGGCATGACAGCAGCATACTTGCACCCATTAAATTCTGTTGCCTGTTATCGGAAACAAACAATTTTTGTTGTTATGGAGTTTGAACAATTTAATTGGCGGCAATCTTTAATGCACATGTATATGTGAAGCCTCAGAAATTGCATGTTAATAAGTCTTGCAGACACCAGTCAGAATGAAGAAAATGTTTACCTGATTTGGACTTACAAATTGTCAGAACATGCTAATATTGAGTATCTTTACTGCTTCTAAGTTTGAAGTTTATTTTTGTCAGGGGAAGCAACTGCTCCAGTCTTTACAACAGAATTACACAATATAACAGTAATGGATAGAGGAGAAGTATCTATGTTGTCTGAATGTGATGGCAATCCAGAACCCAACATACACTGGAATAAGGTATAGTGTAACTGGACAAATGTAAAAGTTAAATGTCACCCCCATTTAAAGGTGCTGCCTCACAGATTGGGCTAAAGTTTTTGAATATCGTGATTTTCCATCCTAACCAAGTATTGATGTAATAGAAAGCCACTGACAATTGCTTTATGAAAGATTTGGTGCATATAAGCAATTTTAACCACTCTTGATATCGCCCACTGAGTATTTCTTTTCTTGAAAAAAAGTGCTTAGTTTCCTTCCAACATGCTTTGTGAATTATGTAATTCACACGTGATCAAACTGTAAACTACAGCGTTAACATCAGTAAGGTATTTGGTTCCTTTTTTCGATTCGTTTTCATCAAATGTGAACAAATTTCAGGCAATTTCAGTAAACAGTAGTGTATTAATACCCTATAGAATGTTTGATGTAAAAATGCTAAATAACTACAAAATGCCAAAGTTTCTCAAGTTATTTTAGGTGTCAGTGTGGTTGTTTATGGGATATACAGGCAACTATACCAAAATTACGCGAATATTTGACAATTTTATTTTATTTTTGCAATACACCAATATTAGAGGCAGTACCTTTAATGGGCTACTGCAGCCAGTTTAGGTTAGGTCAACTGATGGGATGGCACCGACGCCTAGCTTTTTAGCACATTTACTTACTGACTTCTACCTGGTATACTTAGGAAAACAAATACAGTTAACATTTTACCTAGCTGGTGACTTACCAACCAGCTGTTATGGTATGGACCCCTACCGGGATTTATACGTTCAACCTTTGTCAGTCATCAATCTTTGTAGACAAAGTGATGTATTTGTCATAGTAGGGAACAAATTATTCTCTGTTTTGTTATTAATAATATGTGAGTTTATCAAGTTATATAAAATCACAAGACTACGAACTACCCTAAAACATTGAGTGCCATGCAAGAGAACTGTATCAGTATTATTATACACCCCCAGATACATAGTATATGGGGGCTATATTGGAGTCATGCTTGAGGATGGTTGGTTGGTTGGTTGGTTGGTCTGTTGGTCGGTTGGTTGGTTGGTCGGTTGGTCCGTATAATTTTTTCCACTCTATTTCTCTGTCACCATTGGTCGGATTTTAACGAAACTTGGTATGAATGATCAGTACCAAGTCTAGTTGTGCATATCGTCGGCACACGTTGGTTGGATCAATTTTAAGGTAGTTATGGCCCTTTGTTTTTTTACACTTACAAATTTTGTCCGCACTATTTCTCTGTCACCATTGGTCGGATTTTAACGAAACTTATTATGAATGATCAGTACCAAGTCTAGTTGTGCATATCGTCGGCACACATTGGTCGGATCAATTTTAAGGTAGTTATCGCCCTTTGTTTTTTTTACACTTATAAATTTTGTCCGCGCTATTTCTCTGTCACCATTGGTCGGATTTTAACGAAACTTGGTATGAATGATCAGTACCAAGTCTAGTTGTGCATATCGTTGGCACACGTTGGTCGGATTAATTTTAAGGTAGTTATGGCCCTTTGGTTTTTTTTACACTTATAAATTTTGTCCGAGCTTTTTCTCTGTCACCATTGGTCGGATTTTAACGAAACTTGGTATGAATGATTAGTACCAAGTCTAGTTGTGCATATCGTTGGCACACGTTGGTCGGATCAATTTTAAGGTAGTTATGGCCCTTTGTTTTTTTTACACTTATAAATTTTGTCTGCGCTATTTCTCTGTCACCATTGGTCGGATTTTAACGAAACTTGGTATGAATGATCAGTACCAAGTCTAGTTGTGCATATCGTTGGCACACGTTGGTCGGATTAATTTTAAGGTAGTTATGGCCCTTTGTTTTTTTTACACTTATAAATTTTGTCCGCACTAGTTCTCTGTAATCAATGGTCGGATTTCAAAGAAATTTTGCATGAATGATCAGTACAAAGTCTAGATATGCATATGTGACTGTGTCAAGCAGTTTCTGGGGGTATTCATCACATTCAGTGATATTTCTTGTTTTGTATGACTTCGGTATATCTAGGCCTGGATCAAACCCTCAATTTGCCATATCCAAGGTATGCACAATGCTTTCTTCATGTCAATATTATTGACTCCGAAATGAGTAACATATTCACAAAAATCCTTAAGATTTCTTATTTCCTAAACTGAGGCAAAAATCGTTCAAACTATCAATTTGTTAGTTGTGTGTATGGATGAAAGATGACCTGTGGCTACTATTTCAGGGTACAGACATACTGTCCACCAACGGTAGTTTGTATATAAACAGTGCACAGTCAGATAGTACTGGTTGGTACACGTGTACGTGTGAGAATGCTGTAACTGCTGTATGGCAATCTGTGTATATAGATGTATATGGTAAGTACAATGAACGGTGTACATAGATGTATATGGTAAGTACAGTAAACAGTGTACATAGATGTATATGGTAAGTACAGTAAACAGTGTACATAGATGTATATGGTAAGTACAATAAACAGTGTACATAGATGTATATGGTAAGTACAATAAAACACATTATAGCCAACCCTGTATTAGGAAACCACTCAATGAATAAAAAAAAACCAGGCCTGTACTCATACAGACACATGGCCTCTTGCCATTGGTGAAAATTTTGAGAAATTACCAAAATAAGCATGTCTTTTGGAGAGAAAATCCTACCTCAAATATACCCTAGAAAATATTTGTCTCAGTATATTTTGTCTCCGGATACGGCCCTGTACAATCAAAACATGTCTGTAAAGACTGTCCATAAAAACAGCAAAAGTGGTCTTTGTTAATAGGTGGTCTCTCTTAACAGGTTAAAATGTCATTAAAAATTGTCTGATAGTAGATAAAAATAAATTGAAACACTTAAATGAATTTGGATCTTTCTTTGGGGGGGAGGGGGTAGAGGGAAGGCGGAATATATCTGTGGATGGCATCTTGGTGAACATGTAGTTATCTTTAAAATGTTGATATCTTTCTGGTCCAGAAATATAGAAGAAAGAAAACAGGCCTTTAAAGGATTGTTCCCCTTTCCTTGGTCTGGTCTGTGTTTGGTTTTGAGAGGCTCCACTGTATTTGTAATTGAGTTTTATCATTCTCTATTTTAACTAGTTTCTCCAAGGATAACAAGATACCCTCAAGATATACGAGTAAGGAAGTTTCTACCTCTATATATCCACTGTGAGTCAGTAGGCAATCCTTCACCATCTATCACATGGAATACACCTAAATTTGGTATGTCCTCTTTGATTGTCTCTAACTATAGCACGGAGAACTTGACACGACTCTCAACCTTCTATTAGCGTAATTTAACAGGTTATAAATTGTCTATATTTATAATCCCGGTTGTATGTTTTTATAAGTGGGAAGTATCAGGAAGATGCTTGATATGTTATACCAACACAAATCTAAAGGACCAATATTGCACGATTTGCTCGCGGAAATTCATATATTCACCGCAAGAACCTTGTAATATATTTATGCATAAAGGTCAGGGTTGCCCAACATGCCAGAGGGCATAACGGGCAATAAGTAAGTAAGTATAAAGGTCAGGATCATGTCAAATTCTCCAAGTTTTACATACATTGCATACTAGTATTGCATATATTTGAATCTATAAACAGGGTTATCATTATATATTGTCAGAATAGATTGCCAAATAAAATCAACTGATATTTTAGAGAGTGACCATGCTTTTTTGTGTGCTAAAACAACTATGAAATTCACCAGCAAAGAAAAACAGTTTAAAGTACATGTACATTGAAATCAGTATATTTTGAGAGATATTTAATGATATAAAATGATACCAAATAAACAATATGTTCTTAAGGACTATTTTGCTGTCCTTGTAGAAGTCATAACTGAGATAACAGAAATTCCTAGCTTTCAGTTTGGCTTCTAAAAATAAATTGGGGATTTCATTTAAAAAAAAAAAAAACAATGCTATTTGGACGCTAACAAATGATATATTGGGGGTTCTAATTAAGCGATGGTAAAGCTTCTTTCAAAGTCATAATCTAGGTGTCTGTCTATATCCATGATGAAAATATTCATAAATTGGTTTATAACTTTATACAAAACGATCTCCAGGCTCTATTCGATGGTTTGACTTCATTAAGTCTTCTTCAGGAAAATCATTGTAGAAATAACTAAACAATGTTATGACTTATGAGGTCATAAAAGATGACGTTACGTTTGATGTAAAAAATGTTAAAAAAGTTTTGGCGTAAAAATAGGTTATACAATTTGTTATATCATGACGTGTTATGTATATCAACCATATTTCAGGTAAAGTCAATGGCACTACGGAAGGTATAGTTGTGTATAAGAATGGGACACTTGAGATTATATCTACCAGTCTAGATGATACAGGGACATATATATGTACCAGTCATAATACTGCTGGATCAGTTACAGCTTCATGTGATGTCATAGTAGAAGGTAAAACATTGGTCAGGCAGTTGGTCAGAATAGACATAATTATGAACTTAAAAGTTGGTCAAATAAACTTATCTTCCTCTGTCTTTGTCTTTCTTCCTCTGTCTTTGTATTTCTTCCTCTGTCTTTGTCTTTCTTCCTCTGTCTTGGTCTTTCTTCCTTTGTCTTTCTTCCTCTGTCTTTTTCTCTCTGCACCGTTTTTCCTTTGTCTCTTCCCCATTCTGCTTTTGAGATTTAGCTCAAATTTTCAGCAGAGATAATATACCGGTAGGCTGATTTTCATGAAATTGATAGTATAATTTTTATATATCTTTTTTTTATACTCTACAGCATACATATAGAGATTTAGAAGTTATGAGTTATGAACGATTTGTTGTAAACTGCATGCAATTAGTTATTTATCAGTAAGTTAATTAGAAAATTACTTATGTCACAATGTATATTTTAAGTATGCTGTAACTATTACTCATTCATTTCAGTGGCCCCTATTATGACTACACTTCCTATAAGTCAAGGTGTTAAAGAAGGGTCTACAGTATACTTGCATTGTCAAGCCTCCGGCATCCCTGCCCCAAGTTATGTTTGGTCGAAGGATGGTGAAGTGGTCATCACAACATCATCTTCAATACAGGTATAAATATTTTATATACAGATAGAAAACATTGTGATTTGTACTTTATTATCAATGGCAGTGATGGTCTTCATCAGTTATGAGTTTCTGCATCCAAAAAAGAACTTAGTCTGGAGCATAACATCATAAGTAAGCCCTTCAATAATTTAACAAATACGTATACATGTCATTTATAAAGTGCAAAAATTATTTAAACATATTCTATTGCGCTTAACAATTACATGACGCACTAGGATTCTAGAGCTTGGATTGAGTCATAAAACACTGAATTGACTATTAGCAAGAGCACACTCATTGTCCATGAAACCGACTATACAAATGTGTTTTTGGGAGGCGTTTAAGCCTCTCATTACTACCATTGCCCATTTCTTAATACAAAATTAACCGCCTTTAGGCTGCTATGTGAATCTGCATTCAAGTAGTTCCAGAAACTGTCAACATTCCCAATACTGCTACATATGTTTCTCCAAATTTTTTAACTGATTTAAGCCAATCAGCAACATTTGTTTATTCTAAGATCAAAAATTATTGTGAAACTGTTCGTTAAATCGATATTTTCGCAAAAAAATCACTACACCGGCCGATACCGAACTTGTTTCATAGTACGAAAATGACGTGTTCATCAAATGTCCCGGCTGTAAAGCTATTTTTAGAAACTTCAGACTACAGTCAAGTGATGGTTTTATCAATGAATCGTATACGGTCTGCAAAGTACTGTTATGCAATTATATGGTGTCGCTGTACTAGCTAGCCTCTTTCTATAGACTGTCTCACGGTACTGTAGAATCTGATAAATAGGCGCGTGGTATTATTTTAAAGCCACTTTTGATATACGCATTCAATACACATATTACATATAAATTAATATGCACCTTTTAACAATTATTTAGATACCCAACATGCCTATATAGTCACATGTCTATTTTGACATTCAAGACAAGATCGGCAGTAAGAAAACGAACATTAAACGTGTAAAGTCGGTTTAAGCTTTAGTAGCAGCAACCAGATTGCCTCCCAACTGTACTCTCAGTGCTTTGATTAATTATAATCTGAACATGCCGCTTTGCAGTGAATGTCTATCAGGTAGCTGGGTAGATTGTTCCACCATTTTGGGCCAGTAACGGCCATAGATCTGTGTGCTAATTCTGTTCGCCGTCTAGGAATGTGAAAGTTAATGTCACTTAGTGATCGCAACCTGTATTGTAACAGACAAGTAATACAAAAATGAGAACTGCAGATTGCTTGACCTAAAACTCTCTTTATTGAATTTCAAAATCAATATTCTGTCGCCAGCATAACATCATAGCCCCTTAAGACATAGGCATAAAATGTGATGAAAAAGAAACCAAGGGTAAATTTTAAAAAAATACTTTCTTTGAAAATGATTTGGTGATGTACAATCTCTCCAAAGCGGCCTTCTGTAGAGCAACAACCTCTCTATAGCAACACCTTCATATTTCTTTAAGCTGATATTTATTATAAATTTAATTTCTGTAGAGCAACAACCTGTAAACAAAGGCCAATATTTTCAGCTCCAAAAGGATGTTGCTCTACAGAGGTTATACTCTATTGTCTTCTTTAGCTTTACTGATAGTTAATATAACATAGTGGTATATATGTGTTGTATATATTCAGATCTTCATGAACAACACTATAGTCATCCATTCAGTAAGAAAGGAGGATGAGGGTGTGTACATATGTCGGGCTGATAATACCCATGGTAACCAGGAAGCCGTTGTCACGGTGACCGTAACTATACCTCCCACGTTCACCAAAATCCCTCGCAATCAGACTGTGGCCATAGGTGGTAATGTTCACTTAGATTGTTTTGCGGACGGAGACCCTGTACCAACACAAAGATGGGACTTAAATGGCAAACAACTAGTCATAGGTACGTGCCTGTATTAGAGTTGAGACTGTCATACATAACTTTTTAAGTCAACATAAATATTGCAGAATTGACAAAAAAGTATTTCAGCAGTATGGACATAGCAAGGAAAATAATTTGTGTGCGGGTCTTTTGTGTTTAGAAAGGCTATTAACATTAATGTAAAATCACATATTTTTGTGGGGTATTAAATTTCGTTGATTTTGATAAAAATCCATTTTCGTGGGGTCGTAAATTTGTGGATTACAAAACATGGAAGAGAATAATCATGTTATGTATCTGGGAATTCGATAAATCATGGAGATTATGTTTCGTGGTCAAGCTTAACAATAAAATCAACGAAAATTCAACTCCATCGAAAAATAATGACTTTACAGTAATGAGTATATACATTTATATACCTGATGTAAAAAATGGTTTAGTCGAATTATCAGTGACATTATAACGGGATGTGTTAATTTTCTGATTCGTACATTCTGTGAAGAATGGTGATTAGGCCTAATTTTGTTTTTAAGTATTTTTAGCTGTGAAAATGCAGCATCTTGATATACTGTATAATATATTATTGTGAGTCTTAGTTCTTAGATAATGTTAAACATACTGTTAACCAAGAAATTATTTCACGCTGAATAATTTCCCGGACTCGAGAGATAGCATTTTATGAAATTAAGTTGCTGCAAAAGTGCTAAAAATATTAATATGGACAAATTTGTAGTCGCGAATATGCCGACAGTCAGCAATACACAAAAGTTAGTTTTCGCTAAAGTAAATTGGTTTACAGTATCTTGTAGTCAGCCATTTTTGTTTATTATTTCAGATGACCAGACGATGTTTCTAAGTGCAGACCAGTCTGTTCTTATCATCAGCCAGATCCAGTCTACACAGTTTGGCAAATATACATGTTTAGCTTCTAACATTGCTGGGAGGGCCTCAGTCTCGGCTTGGGTGATACTGTACGGTAAGAAACTTTACATGCATAAGCATTGAGACTATGTGCCTGCATTCCCAAAGCATCTTAGATTATTTCTAAAACTTAAAAGACAATTACTTCTCACTTAGAAATCTTTAACACTTTACTGTTTTCAGAGTGGAAAAAAACCCACAGAGAAATCCATCTTAGACAAAAGCTAAGATTTGTTCATAAAAATTCAAAGGCAAAAAATATCTAGTAACAAACTTTGTGAATATGAACCAAATAAATAGTTCTTATATTCTTTGTATTGAATTTGAATATGATTGTATGTGGAGATTTTTGAAGGCAGTTCTCATATTCTTTGTATTGAACTTTAATATGACTGTACGGGGAGACTTTTAAAGGTAGTTCTAATATTCATTGTATTGAAATTGAATATGATTGTATGGGGAGACTTTTAAAGGCAGTTCTCATATTTGTTGTAATAAATTTGAATATTTCTTTAATTTTGTAGATATGCCAGTGTTTACTGTCAAACCTGAGAATACAATAGTGAATGAATCCTCAACGTTAACCTTACATTGTCAAGGTCAAGCTGTTGAAGCGCCATCTGTCACATGGTATAGAGAGAACTCAGGGGGAATAACCAGGATAGAAGATAACTCCAGAGTCACCGTAAATGAAGCAGGAAGTTTACAGATCAAGGTTTGCATGCTACTTCTTAGTTAATAATACTTCATTGTAGAAATTCAGGTACAGTTTCTGGAACTGTCTTTAGTAGGTTTTCAAATTGATAGTTTTTCCTTCGTTTTGCATATGAATCTGGACCGGATTGTGTTATGTTGTTGATGGGCAATTAATGGAGAAACACAGCTTGTGCATATACCAACATTAATGATGACAAATAACATATGTCTGTGTAACATGAGAAAAACTCACTTGTGGTAAAAATCAATGTCAAAGCGCTGGAAGCATATGTAGGACATATTTAATGAACATCTCATGTTTTACTTACAGTCAGTACAAGAAGAGTTGGATGAAGGATGGTATCACTGTGTGATTGCAAACTCTGCTGGAAACATTTCAGAAAAGGTTTTCGTCAATGTACAAGGTAAAAATTAGAAATGTTGGTTTATTAGTTTATCAGAATTGAATACATAATTATATGTATACACATTATTAATTCCTTACAAAGGATGGTTACTGTAAATCACTTTATAATAAACACTTGACCTTTATTTCACAAATTTCGGTGACAGTCTTATTTGCTGATTAATGAATTTGCTGTAGGAGGTTACATGACAGGCCTTCATGTTATAAAAGTATATTCAATAAGCTGATTTATGAATTTGTTAGGAACTCAATTCATGAATAATAGAGAAAGTAACGCATTGCCAATAATACCCAACTTACAGTAGTTAGATTGGTGAAGGGACGACTAGTTTTGAGAAAATATCCATGTTTTATATTAGACCTTTTAGACTTGGTTGCTTTATGGAGCAGGTTATAGCCTGGTTCCTGTTCTCAAACTCACAGAACTTCTACAATACTATTACTGATATATTGAGGACGGGAACCAGACTATAATCTGCTCCACGAAACAGCCTAGTCGAAAAGGCCAATTGTGACCGGCTAATACTATTTCTGCAATGTATTATTAATTTTACAGTTCCACCAAAGGTCACATTTACAAACAGTCCTCAGTCTGCTGAGGAAGGATCAGCAGTAATGTTAGTATGTCAATCAACTGGTGACCCAACCCCTACCATACAATGGACCAACCCATCTGGCAGCATTATTCAATCAAATCCCGCCTACATGATGACAGGTCACACCCTCAATATTGCATCAACCAATGAGAATGATGGAGGAGACTGGACTTGTCAGTATTGTAACCAACTTGGTTGTGATTCAGCTGTTCTTATAATTATCACAGAAGGTATCTACTAGTATATTTTTTTCAAAATAAAACTAGCCTATTGGACATTAACTGAATAAGTATTTGCAAATGTAAGGAAAGGGTCTAAAGCACAGGGACTTTAGATTTAGTCCATTACTTCATTGACCCCAATGACTTTTCCATTAATCCATAATCTCAAAGAACATGAGGCACTCACCATCCCTACCACCTACTTCAAGGCGTGTGTGCATAACATCCATTCAAGCCTGGCTAACTGTCTTATAATGAAATTTCCATGTTAACTTTTTCTCTTAATAGGATTCCTGAAAATCGGTCAAAGTAAATCTAGTTTACTTTATTTTAGGTTCTCCAATTATCTCTTCATTTACTGGAACACAAGACGGATCATTGGTTACTTTACAATGTGAGGTACATGGTATTCCTACACCAAGTGTGACCTTCACCTCCCAAGGTCAAACTGTGACCTCCAACTTTCAAGGTCATCTTGTGAAAAACAACAGAGTATTGATAGAGAAGGAGAATTTAAGACAAGCATATAGATGTGAAGGAAAGAATGAATATGGCACGGATATAAAGACTGTATCAGGTTGGTATGGTAGAATATCTCACTAATTCACAAGTACCCATATTATCTTTGTGGGTCAGTAGGTCACAATGACCAGGTCAAAATTCTAGGTCATTGTGACCATTGACAGCCAAATGGTTACTGCCTTGCATAAGGGGAACTCTTGTTACTATTATACTTGACCTAAATAGTAGCGATCTTGTTAAAAAAGTTCATAAATAGGCTTATAATTTCGCAGGTAAATTGGCAATCAACCCTGTATACTGTTGGGGTATAGACAGATTGGACCATGGTATAAAAGGTTGAAGGTTTAAGCCCAAATTTGTACTTGATTCATCACTTTTGTTGCGCTGCTGTGTTAGAACGTATTCTACTTACATTCTTTCAGTTCCTTCACAAATGGATGCACCAACTGTTGTCTCTGTGAATTCAAGATCAGTAACTCTGTCATTGACTGAACCAGTTAGCATGGGAAATCTTCCATTTATAAAGTTCAGAGTGGAATTTTACTCTGACCTTCATGTTACATGGAAAATTGCTGAAGGTCAAGGTCTTACAAATTCTTGGAAAGTAACCGGATTGCAGCCATATATGAAATACAACTTTCGAGTTGCAGCAGAAAATATCCTCGGAAACGGTCAATTCAGCTTACCTTCCAAAATTATGACATTATCAGATGGTAAATAAACATTTTATGTAGTTTGTATATAATATGATGTCTCAGTTTTTAAAACTAAATGTAATAAAAATATAATCTAGGTATTTAAGACGTTTTGTTAGAAGAATTTATTTATTGAAGACATTAAAATATACTGATTCGGCTTATCAATGAGGTTCATACCTTATTGTGGTTAAAATTGTTCATGATACTTATTCGAAGCAATTAGATCAACCCGTTCTATTGGTGTCAGAAGTGGGATTGGACGACCAGACACTGGCTTAGAAGGTCATAATTAAGTCCAAAAACAATATTTAGAGAAAACAAGAAATACTGTCTGAAAGCTACTCTTTACTTATGGAAAAACAAGCTTTTTAAACTTCAGGTTGGTCAACATGACCACATCCGATTTTCATGAAAATTGGCTCTTTGAAGTGCCTTGAGATGCAGATTTCAAATATGCATAAATTTTATAAGCGTACTTACAACCTTCTAGTTCTAAGCCAGGGAAATGTTAATCTGATTGCAATAACACCCTTTAATTGTGCAGCTTATGAATTAAGATAACGATTTCATTGTTTTGAGTCCCTGATATATTGAGCCCCTTGTATACTTACAGTTCCCTCCCCTCCTGTAGATGTGCTTACACTAGAACTTGCTAACAATGTGATATTATTACAATGGCAACCGTCAGAACAACTCAATGGACCAAAAGGTACGTATACTGTATGTCTTGTCTATCTATCTTTTTTATGTAGGAGAAACATAGTGTTTGTTCTGTCCATAAATCAGTTTGTCTGTTTGTCCGAAAATGTTAACCAAAACATTCAAAATGTTGAAACTCAAATATTTTTTAAGTCATTCCAGACGTGGCTTTTAAACTTGGCATACTTGTTACCGTCATTCAACCCGCAGGTCTGTTGGATTTCTCAAAGTGAAAAGACCACGGAGGGGCACGTGACCTGTTCTCGATGGTTTACGATTTCGAAAATAAATTCCAAAAAAGAAGCATTTTGTAAGAATGTAGTGAACCAGACTATATACCATGCGGATAACATCGGTCTTTCTCGCATTGCAATAGTTTATTTACCGAACAAAGCAAAACTATCTGAAATTTCACTGTGACCGCAAGGCAATTAATTGGGACCATGTATCTAAACAGCAGGTGTCTGCAGCTGCATAAGCAAAGCGCTTCCCGGTCAATGATAAATATAGTGGGCAATGGATTACATCCCGCAGAGAACACATTGCTAGATTAACAGAAGTATGGTGTTGATAATTGAAAATATTTTTCAAATTATTTGGAATTTGTTCATTTGTTCGGCACATAACACAACCAAATAATTAGAGGATATTTGTTTGCTTAAGCTGAATACGATCTATATCTCATCATGGCTGCCAAATGTCAGACATTTGTAATGATAAAGTTCAAAATTACTGTTACATATTACAGTTGGTTAGGTTAGATTAATCGGTAATGTATTTGAATTATTTGGACAGATACATTGAAACAAACACCAGAACAAATTCGATCAGCACCCAAACTGCAAAAAACACATCCTAAACAAAAAAACTAAATTATCTGCCCGCAGAAAACTATTTGACTTGTAAACAACTTGCATTGTCAAAGCCATGTAACACTATCCAACATTTTAACAGAATTATGGCCCCTGATTGACTTACTGTTGCTAGTTTTTATGGACAAGGCTTCCACCGGGGTATAAGCTTTAAGGGAACGCAGTCTTGTAAAAAAACAAAATCTAACACTACTTTTAACTCAAGTGCAATGAATAATATAAAACTGAACTAAAAATCGCCGGTTTTATCATTTCTGAAGATTACGGATTATGCCGACGGTCTTATATGCTGTGCTGTAAGTTTGAACATTTCTGTAGGTCATTTATCATTCTAACTCCTGTTATAAAACTCAGGGACCAATTTTTTTTTTAAAACGTTAAGTTCTAATTGGGATAAATTATAAGTTTTCTTTTATCATATTGATGGAACATTATGTGTGTCTAAATGCATTTAAATAAATGCAGTAACTTTTTCTTTAAATATTGTATGTAACTGGGATATTTTGTTTGGTTTTACAGCTGATGTTGTGTATACGTACAGAATCACCAAACCTATGGTACATGATGATTCCGACACTAAGATTATCATCATGCATACACAGGGAACATTGCTTCATAATGAAACGCTACAAGTACACCTTGAAGGTATGTGAAAATTTATTATTTTTTCTAAATATTGATTTAAGATCCACTGGTCAACAGTATTTCGATCGTGTGGAGACTACCAATTCACATTATCCAAATACTGTGCAAATCTGCAGTTATGTGGATGTTACTATGCCGAGCAATAAGGAAGGGAGATTTTTAACGTTAGAATTAATTTATCACATAACCTGCGGTCCAGGAGTGCCGTCAAGCCGTGCTGTAAATATCGTTCGGCACTCCCAGACTGTGCAATAAATATTTAAATTAGCTTGACGTAACGTTAGCCAATCCATGCATTGATCCGTCAATGACGTCAGGATGATACCAACGTAGCCATGACGTTGAGCGCATTGTACCGCTGAATTTTGGCCGAATCATATGCAGTGTACATCATCCTTTTGAACAATAATGAGCGTTTTATAAGGTTATGTGATAAATAGAATCTTACATTCGTGCTCATTACATACGAGTTTTAATAAACTCGTCGACAAAAACAATATGACCCTCGGCAAAGCCTCGTGTCATATCATTTTGTCCACTTTGTGTAATAAGCACTCATGCAAGATCCTCTATGTATCGAACCAGTCATTCTGAATGGGTGGAAATGTTTGACAATTTTAAATGGGCAACTTTTGAGGGCAGACATCAACATTTATGTTTGCTGCACATCCTGGTCATAGCAGGTCATACTAGGACCCTTTCATGAAAATTTGACAAAAATGATGATATTGCTCTTCATGTGACGAAGTTGCTTGCGGGGGCGTAGCCAGCGTTATTCATGTGCGTAACATCAATTTAAAAAGTAAAAATATAAATATAGCTAAAATGTCATTTAAGTCCCAAATTTCCACAATCATGAGGACCCCCAACCATAGCCACCAACTTCAAAACTTGTTTGTGTAACATCAATTCAAACCTGGCTATGCCCCTGGCTGGTTGTGTACTGGTTACAGTCCAGGAAAGGTGAGTAGATCTCTATATATAAAAGAACTATTGCCGAAAACTGTGTTAAACAAAGTAAAACAAACTATATATATTTGTAGTTGGTGAACCTTGAGCAATGGCATTCAGGTGGGTGATATAGGGCCATTATGGCCCTCTTGTTTGTTTTTGTTCATGTTTATTTTTGATTAATTCTCTGAATGTGTAATTATGATTTATTTTTCAGATCTAATTGAGCCTGTGGTTTATACTGTACTAGTATTTGCTAGAAATATCCAGATCAATAAATCCAGTGAACCAGTACTTATATCTATTGATCGAACCAAAATAGGTGTTGATATGCCAGGTATGTAAGTTTTTAGTGTTTATAGTGACAATGTCTTCAAATCTCTACTCTAAAGATCTTACGAGCACTTTAACAGAACTTTTCAATTGTTTCTCATGAATATATACTCAGCGTCAATGAAAAGTTACCACCCTATTGACTCTGTGTTAAAAGCCAAACACAACTATGTTTTGACCTTACTGTTTAGTCACAGCTATTCTAAAAATATTCAAATGCACACACTATAAAACTTTTGTACTGATAGGTCATATTTTATACAAAAACAAAAAAAAATACACCAGCAACAACTTACATTGAAATTATTTTCTTTAATTAACACATTAAATTTGTATTCTGTCATATTGTATACAAAATACAGAGGTATATATAAGTGGTAACTTTTCAGTGACGCCCAGTATATATATAATAATGATATTGTGTATCAAATAAAACTTTAAAACATATAGGTTTTGGATGTGTAAAATATTTGTGGTTATACTCTAACATTTTAAGACTGTTTCATTTGAAAAGTGTGACAGATATTATGAATCACCCTGTACTGATAATAAAGTATTTATTTTCTGAGGAAAATGTTATTGACAAATCAATTTTCATTATGGTCCACTATATCAAAATGTGTCCCATATCTTTGATTAGGGGGGTATATTGCTTTGCACATTGATTGACTGGTCTGTCAATAGTCTCAATGCAACAAATGGTTTATCCTCAATAACTCAAGAATGTTTGGACCAAGGATCTTCAAACTTTGTTTGGGTGTTGGTCAACAACAGTAGATGACCCCCCTATTGATTTTGAGGTCAGTAGGTCAAGGTGGCTGTGACGTTTTATGTGAATGATTAGATGAAATGGTTTCTGATCAATAACTTAAAAATAGCCATGCACAGGATCTTCAAACTTCTCAGGCAGATTGGTCAAAATCAGCAGATGGTAGGGCTATTGAATTTTAGATGACAGTAGTTTTTAAAGTTAGGGCCCCAGTAAAACCTTACAAAGCTGTATTTCTGATCAAATAAATATTATGTAGCTATCTCACTCTATGTCTCAATATTTCGACCTGATTATCTTGTGAAAAAATACCTTATAAGGTTGAAATATTGAGACATAGAGTGATTTAGCAACATATATTATTGCGATCCCCTATTAGGGATATTTTAACAAGATTGTATTTCTGATGTTAGATTTTCTATTCAATTTTCATATTTACAGAAGCAGAGCCTCACTCTGATGACCAAGCATTTGGTACAGATAAAGTGATTGCTGTCGTCCTCGGATCTGTTGGTGGCATTTTATTCATAATCATCATCGTATTTATCGTAACACGGATACGACGTCAGAAAAAATCTGAATCATTATCGCTGGTCGATCACAGATTGTCCCTTGATCAGTTTTATATGGAAAACCCAAAGTAAGTAATGGGTAGGAAAATTTTTCATGAGGGTGCAACTTTCACTATGTTTTCGAGGCCCTGTAGACATCTTGCAAACATTAATCCTCATAGCAATATTGTTTACCATTATCAGTAGTTTAATTTAAACACATTGTAGTATACCATTTTTTCAATTTCACAAATATAAAACCTTTATTGCAAACTTGTAAATTTACAAGATTTTGACTCAGCGATAATATTTGCTTTACAGTTTTTGTTACAAAATTCCATATTGTGTATTTACATACATTTGAATACTGTGACAAATTATTGACTGAATAATTACGCCCCCCATCTTTGATGAGGGGGTATACACATGTTGGTTGGTCGGTCTGTCTGTCGGTAGACCAAATGGTTTCAACTTAATAACTCAAGTACACTTTGCCCTAGGATCTTTAAACTTTACATGGAGGTTGGTCATCAACAGTAGATGACCCCTATAGATTTTGAGGTCAGTAAGTCATAGGTCAAGGTTACTGTGACCTTTACCATTTCTGACTATTCAAATGGTTTCCGTTCAATAACTCAAGAAGGCTTGCCCTTGGATCTTCAAACTTTATATGGAGGTTGGTCATCAACAGTAGATGACCCCAATGGATTTTGAGGTCAGTAGGTCACTGCGACCTTTATCATATCTGGCTTTTGGGCTGCCATGGGGGCATATGTGTTTTACAAACATCTCTTGTTGTGTTTTCCAGACAAATAGTAAATGTCTTATTGTAGACTTGTCAGGAAGCATGTTAGTGCTTACTTTCATTAAACCATTCCTTTTATGTGCAGCGTAGTTATTAAGCTAAAATTAGACAGCTTTTCCTTTATTGATCCAGTCCTTTCATTATAGATAGTCAAGTAGATATATTTGTAGGTTCTAGAGAAACTTTAAGCTTCAAATATTATGAAAATAAACCAAACCAATATGCAGTCTACACATACTACTTTTTCAGAGATGAAGTTACTCATTTGTAGAATATGGATATTCACTTCTGATAAAAGTTCAGCCTAACAGGTTCAGTCTTATTGGTTCAGTTTTCGGTAGTGCTTTGGTGTTCTTTTTTATCCCATTCCTCGGGACCTCTGTTATGTTTCTGACCATGTCAGGATTTCAAGCTTTACATATTTTCATATATCTATAACCCATTTTCAAGGCTAGGCATATGCCCCCTTAAAGGGATACTTGTCATGTTAAGTTCTCCTTTATCCTCAACTGTTTAGTCTTCTTTGTACACTCCCCACAGTTCTATTAAAAAATGTCGGCGAATTATGATCCTGTTTCTATAAAAAACAAATTAAGATGCAAGTGCATGTACCATTGCACTGGCGTATGGTAATCATATGGAGTTACAGATGTATGTATTATTTGGTATTGGACTCCATTCTTCATTTTATTTCTCTTGACCATATTATCAATATACCTCCCACAAACAAAGTGTTATATGCGCATGTGCTTTTTAGCTCACCTGTCACAAAGTGACAAGGTGAGCTTTTGTGATCGCTCGTCGTCCGTCCGTCCGTCCGTCCGTCCACAATTGCTTGTGAACACACTAGAGGTCACAAATTTAGCCTAATCTTTATGAAACTTGGTCACAATGATCATCTCAACAAAATCTAGGCCAAGTTCGATATTGGGTCATCTGGGGTCAAAAACTAGGTCACTAGGTCAAATCATAGAAAAACCTTGTGAACACATTAGAGGTCACAATTTTGACTTAATCTTTATGAAACTTGATCACAATGATCATCTCTATAAAATCTAGGTCAAGTTCGATATTGGGTCATCTGGGGTCAAAAACTAGGTCACTAGGTCAAATCATAGAAAAACCTTGTGAACACATTAGAGGTCACAATTTTGACTTAATCTTTATGAAACTTGATCACAATGATCATCCCTATAAAATCTAGGTCAAGTTCGATATTGGGTCATCCGGGGTCATAAACTAGGTCACAAGGTCAAATCATAGATAAACCTTGTGTAGTCACTAGAGGTCACAATTTTGGTCTAATATTTATGAAACTTGGTCACAATGATCATCTCAACAGAATCTAGGTCAAGTTCGATATTGGGTCATCAGGGGTCAAAAAATAGGTCACAAGGTCAAATCATAGAAAAACCTTGTGTAGTCACTAGAGGTAACAATTTTGACCTAGTCTTTATGAAACTTGGTCACAATGATCATCTCAACAAAATCTAGGTCAAGTTCGATATTGGGTCATCTGGGGTCAAAAACTAGGTCACAAGGTCAAATCATAGATAAACCTTGTGTAGTCACTAGAGGTCACAATTTTGGTCTAATCTTTATGAGACTTGGTCACAATGATCATCGCAATAAAATCTAGGTCAAGTTCGATAATGGGTCATCTGGGGTAAAAAACTAGGTCACAAGGTCAAATAATAGAAAAACCTTGTGTAGTCAATAGAGGTCACAGTTTTAGCATAATCTTTACGAAACTTGGTCACAATGATCTACACAACCAAATCTAGGTCAAGTTTGATATTGGGTCATCCGGGGTCAAAAACTAGGTCACAAGATCAAATCATAGAAAAACCTTGTGTAGTCACTAGAGGTCCCAGTTTTGGCCTGATCTTTACGAAACTTAGTCACAATGATCATAACAACAAAATCGAGGTCGAGTTCGATAATGGGTCATCTGGGGTCAAAAACTAGGTCACAAGGTCAAATCATAGAAATACCTTGCGTAGTCACTAGAGGTCACAATTTTTGTCTAATCTTTATGAAACTCGGTCACAATGATCATCTCAAAAAAATCTAGATCAAGTTCGATATTGGGTCATCTGGGGTCAAAAACTAGGTCACAAGGTCAAATAATAGAAAAACCTTGTGTAGTCACTAGAGGTCACAGTTTTGGCCTGATCTTTACGAAACTTGGTCACAATGATCATCTCAACAAAATCTAGGTCAAGTCCGATATTGGTTTATCTGGGGTCAAAAACTAGGTCATTAGGTCAAATCATATAAAAACCTTTTGTAGTCACTAGAGGTCACAATATTTGCCTAATCTGTATAAAACTTGGTCACAATGATCATCTTAACAAAATCTAGGTTAAATTCGAAAGGTGAGCGACCTAGGGCCCTTTGGGCCCTCTTGTTCTTTAATCAAATTTCTACAGAGTTATAGCCCTTGTTTGAAAACCTGGTTTTCATTGAATTACTAGTGCCATGTTTCTAAATTATATATACTGCCAAATATATAACAAGAAATATTTTATATCTTCTTCATATTTATGCCCCCACCTTTGATGAGGGGTATATTGCTTTGCTCATGTCTGTCAGCTGGTCGGTCTGTTTCTTTGTCTTAACTCAAGAACGCTTTACCCATTATTCTCAAACTTAACCTGGAGATTGATCATCAACAGTAGATGAATATTATCCCTACTGATTTTGAGGTCAAGGTCACTGTGACCTTGAATAATTAAAAACATGATATCAATTATTTAAGATCTAATGTGCCCAGGATTTTAAAACTAGGGATGTTGGTCACCACCAGCAGTTGACCCCTATTGATTTTGAGCCATTGAGGTCAGTAGGCCAAGGTCACCATGGCCTTAACCATTTTTGACTGTTTGGCTGCAATGGAGGCATATGTGATTTACAAACATCACTTGCTGAATAAGTCTTTATATAGCATGAAAGTATCTAGACAATTTTAGTATACACATGAAGGAAATAAATTCAGTCAGTCACTAAATGACTCTTATATAAATAACTTCATAATTATTTGTGTATTACTCAGGGGTGTCAACAGAGCCAAATTAAAAATCCTGATAATCCTATACGGCTGACCATTTTTGCCGAAGAAGAGACCTTCATTTCACTTCTACCACATTGTTTCCATATTTAACTCAGTTTGTATTGAATAAACTCCTTCATAGCAGATTAAATTGACCATAACTTTGCTATTTCTTGAGATATTTTCATCAAATAACTTTTGTTTTGGTCAGAAGTCATAGCTCTTTCAGGATAGATAAATCCGGAATTCCTGATTAATCAGGAATATTGACACCCCTTTATTACTGTAAAATTATTTAATTTCCAAGGAATTAAATAAATGGATTTATATCAAACAACAATGTCGTCTGATAATAAATTTTCGGATTTAAAACATTGGGAAGGAAATTTCCTTGTTATGCAGTTTAAAAGTTTTTGATAAATCATTGAAATTTAATTTTGTTGTAAAGAAATCTCCCAAAATTTGAATGTTTTACAGTTTTTCAGTATTTTGTGCACATTTATTATTGATAAAGAGTAAAAAAAACACCTTTTTTGTTTTTTGCTGAATTTATGTTACATAAATTTTGAAAAATATTTTTTTACTCTTTAACAATGATACCTGTGATCTTGTGTATAAGAAAAAACAAAATGGCCGTAGATGACATGATGTATAATGTAACAGCATTATTTGTTATCTTTCCAGGAACCTATATAGTGATACAAAATATTCTTCATTAAGAAAAAGTTGTCATAGTTTCTACAGCTTTGATCAAGAAGATAGTTTCCATAGTAACGGTGGTACGAGGGATTCTCTGAATGGAAGTGTTATACACATTGGGTATGTACCGGGCAACTATCAGGGGTTCTACTCAGGCCTGATGTCCAATCCTGAAAATGAGTCGCAAATGTGTTTCAGGTGCCATTAACACACACCCCTGCACCTAAACCCAGTTCAAACATTGTTCTATTGTTTAAACTCAGATTACGAAATTTCAAAAGACCATAACTTTGTCAATTCTTGTATTTTTCTCATCAAATAATTTTTATTTTCTGCAGAAAAGTACCTTCATTCTTTTTTTCATTTCTGTTTTATTCCAGAATTGTATGACGCGTGAACTTTTAAATATTATTTGTTTGTGATATTCAAAATCTGCTATCCTCTGGAAAGGTCTAAAGCTGGCCTGCCTAGCTCGAATGATTGTCCACCTACATATTTTCATTCAGATGTGACAAGTATTGTTATTTGACTAGAGTTGTGGCCCTTGAAATAATTAAATTTGCTGATGTCATGCATAGCTCTAAAAATATTTGAGCTACAGTTGTCTAACTTTGTAGGAATTTTAGTCAGCATGTTTTGTTGAATTTCGCCATTGGCATGGTCAAATGGCAACACTGGGTATGGACTCATATCTACTGACATGTTATATTGTATACAAATCAAATAGTTTTCTGGGTCCAAATAATTTACTGACTAGTATTAGTATAATTACCGACTTTATTAACAGTTAATCTAACCTAATCAACTCTACTTGAACCCTGTATGTAAGAGTTTATGTACAGTGGTATAGGGTGTTTATTGTGTTTCCATGTACCTCTTGTGTACAGTAGGTAGTCTAAAAATAGACGAAATAAGAAGTAGACTGGTACCAAGTACCATTAAACAATGCTACTTGAAACGTGATGCTGAAAGCCAGACTGAGACATTAGCAAATTGGGCATTGATGCTTGATCACGAGCTCCTCCATTAACAATTCCAACAAGCCTGCAGCATTGGGGCCACAGAAAATTATGACAAATGGGTGTTTCTTCTTTCATCGTAGGTTTCAACCAATTTGATACACATAATAATGATATATTGTGTGTTACATATTTCAGGAAAAGAAAGAGTTGTGAAGTATTGCTTGTCTCAAAAAATCCATTATACGAGGAACAACATCACCAGGTATAGTACTTCAAATGTTTGTGTTAATTTAACCCTTAACTCAGTAGATACTTCAATTCATGCACAAATCTTTGTCCATCATCAATAAGATGTCAGTTTGTCTACACTTTCTCTTTTACCACTCAGGCCGGAGTTCAATGATGCGGGAGGCATAAAGTGATTGTCCCGTCAATCCATTTGTTCGTTCCATTGAAAATGTTAACCAAAACTTTCAAGTTCTTGAAACTCAAATATTTACAAGTTCATCAAGGCATTGCTTTCAAAGTTGGCATACTTGTTTCCATCAAAAATACCTTACATTGTCAACGCCAAGCATCACTATCCACAGAATTATGATCCCTTATTGACTTGGCTATTTATAATGGACAATGCTTCCACCAGGGCTTAAGTGTTTACTGAACACAGTCAGGTTTTAAACATCTTACAGTATTAAATATATAATACTGTTAAATAATTCATTTTTCACTAGAAATGAACCTTTTTTTTACAGATTACTATGGAGCAAAAGCAGTCTCAAGGTATGATTATACTGTCACATTGCATACTACATTATAATTTTCAATTCTTCGTTACATAACTTAAATCTTATCTTCCAGTATATACAAGCATAATTTGAAATCTTTTTCATGATCAAGTCTCCTGAAAAAGTAATTGCAATATTTGAAGCCAGTTCAGGTAGATGTCCAACCCACAGCTGGATGTGGTCTACTCCAATAATTGACCAGATATCTGTGTAGAGAACACTAACTCCACAGGTGCAAGACACAAAATCAAATTTGGCTAGATAGGCCTATTATGTCATAATATTCCTGTCTATATGACATAATAGGCCTATCTAGCCAAATTTGAGTTTGTGTCTTGCACCTGTGGCTGCAATTACAAAGCAAAACGAAATGGTACCTAGGCAATATTTTAGTATACTGAATTGATACAAAAAGCTTTTTTAAACATTTGCCCTTATCAAAATGATGTCATTATTATAATTATTAGTATATCAGATATTGTTGTATCAAGACCTGACTGTGTATTACTCGATTATTCAGGTCAGTCATTGGTGTACATAAACATTGTAATTTCTTTTATAGGTCCCCTACCGGTTTTTGACCGGAGGGGACTATAGGTTTGCCCTCCGTCCATCCGTCAGTCAGTCAGTCCGTCAAAAATTCTGGATCCTGACATAACTCAAACAGTTTTCAAGCTAGGTTTATGAAACTTTGTATGTGGATAGGGGGCAATAAGGGCATTATGCACGTCTAAAAATATTTTGATTCTGACAAATATTGTGGTTGCTATAACAACAGAAACATTGAAAATGGCTTAAAACCGGTAGGGGACTTCTGTATTGCTTGCAATTCTTAATTACTTGTTAATATAATTATCTAGATATTAATATGTGAATTTGTATGCAGCTTTGTGAATAAGATGTTGGTTTTCAATGTCTTTTTCTCCAATTAAAATGTTTAAAACAATAAAAAATACAATGTTATGATATTGAAATGTTTATATACAAGTGACAGACCTGAATAAACAAACAGTATATGGTGTAAGTAAGGTCTTGTATTTTGATGTATTGTCTGTTCCAGGAAGTGATTATAAAGAATCATGTGAACAATCTGAGATTCAGATACCGTCCCCAGGTGTGAACATCGACAGTACTGGTCCTACACTCACTGGTGACGACAGAATTAATCCTACACTCACTGGTGATATCAATGAAAACGACCCAGTGGATCAATCAAGCGGGGAAAATGTTGCCGATATATATAGGTATAGAGCTTCTGTCCAACTACTAAAGTCTAAAGTGTTAATTTAAATACAGCATAGCCTGTCTATAACAATGCACTCAAAATTCTTACAAATGTTTTACATTCCTACTAATGTAGTACTAGCTTATGCATTTACAGAAATTAGTACCAGTTTGAAATCATTTGTATGCAGTTGATGTTAGTGAAATGCACTTTTTTGTCTACAAAGAAATGTATAAAATAATGTGCAAAATTGCCCTTGGAACTGTACATACAACCTGCGTTTCCATTCCCCCTCCCCACTTACCATTATATCTTAATGTGAATGATTTTCATAGTTATTTATTTCAGCTCTATTGGTACCAGGCGTTCTAAATCCAGTACACCTGATACATCATTAGATCACATCTATTCTAGTATCCATAGTGACGATCGTCTCTCCAGGGATAGTGAAAGCACATCATCATTGAGTACTAAATATAAGGGAGACAATTCAGTTACTGAGAAACCACCTAACAGAGTTGTTTCCCCAGTAAATGTGAATGGAAATCCAGATGGTTGTGAAAGAAAGAAATTATCTCATTATATAAAGGGTCAAGGTCATTGGAAGGACCGAGTCCCAATGTCAAGTAATACGAGTGAGATGTCAAGGACAAGGAATACAAGATCAGCGTCACCGCAACATTTTCCCAAGGGTAGTTACTCTGACTGCCCAAAGGGTCCAACTAGAGTTCTTTCCCTTGATCTGTTAAGCCCATCTGTGAATAAGCCTAGCCATGTCACAGGTATTCCTGTGAGCCATGTGGGTTCTAATAGTGACCGAACACTTAAGATTTTGGCTGGAAATACTAAACATGCTGTGACCACTGATGAAGGGAAGGTTGTTAAAGACTGTGATAAACTTAGTGATTCTGATAACAAAACAATATGTGATTTAAATGGTTATGGTGGAAGTGTTGAAGAATGTGATTCTATATCTCCGTACATGGTCTGCCAGAATACACACAGGAATGGAGTCAACAGTGACTCTTCAGTACAAGAAGGTGGTAAGAACTCTCCACCGAATAGAGGTACTGAGAACTCTTCAGTTAATGGAGTCACCAGTAACTCTTCAGTACAAGGTGGTAAAGGCTATCCACTGAATGGAGGTACTGGGAACTCTTCAGTTAATGGAGATGTACCAGAGCCGGAAGATTCAGTTGTTTATGATTCTATTTTAAAGAAACCAAAAAATGTGATAGATGATAACTTCCTTACTGAGGAAGACCTTCAACGAGACGTTCTATCTGCTGAGCTATATTGATAAGGCCTTAACAAATTGTTTGTTACCGGTATCCATCCTTGTACAACAGTGGTAAGTCAAGCTCCAAGACTTAAAATATTATTCAGGTGAAGAATATGCAGGTGAACAAGAATACTGGTATCAGGATCTTTGATGGACTATGCATTCTATTGGCAGATAAAAGTGTAAGATTTGAAGGACTGAAAATATGATTTAGGTAAAGAACCCACTGGTGAACAAGAGTACTGGTATAAATTTCGACCTTCAATGACTGATAATATACATGTAGTGTGTAATTTGAAGTACATTTTTAAGAGCTCTGACCAGCAGTTGGCATACATGTAATTTGTAAGTTTCATATCTACATGGACACATTATTTCTGGCTGGTCCAGTTCTATCTGCATTCAAAAACTGCAGTATGCATGTGTACTCCGTGGATTTTATTTATGTATTCTAGTTGTGAATGATTTGTGAAATTATAATACTCAGCTTTTAACCCTTTATTCCATAGATCACTTATCTGTTCAATTACACAACTAGTAGGATAATATGTCCTCCCTTATTCTTGTATATATACACATAATATATATATAAGTATTGTTGATTGATGGGTGTGAAAACAGACCATGGAGTCGAGGGGTTTAATAAATGTGTAACTTTTTCTTGTATATCCTTTTTATAATAATTAATTTTATGTTTACATGTATATTAACTGATAATATTTGATCATTCTCGTTATATATGTTTATGGTTCATGTATGTTTGACTGGACTTTCTATTTGGAAGTCTCCACTGGTATAGTAATGTCCGTTTACGATCATGTTATTTGATTGCCCCTTCCCCATGTTTGATGAAGGGATGGATATATTGCTTTGCACGTGTCAGTTTGTTGGTAGACCAAATGGTTTCCATTCAATAACTCAAGAACCTAGGACCTTCAAACTTTACATAGATGACCCCTATTGATTTTGAGGTCACTAGGTCAAAATGATTGTGACCTTTACCTTTTCAGACTATTTGGCTCCCTTGGGGCATATGTGTTTTACAAACATCTCTTACTGTAATTGCACTAGAATACATGCTGTCCTTAGTCCAGCTTTCAAAAGATCTTTATTCATAATAGCTTGGATATTTTTATGACTCAAATATAACAACAAATGAATGCATAATATGAAGCTTTTGAATCTTCAACTCGGTTTTTAACAATTTGTCCACTGAAATGAAGCCTGGGTAATATAGATTTGAGGAGAATTGTAGTGCTATTGTCGAATTTATTTTACCTGTGGTAGTAATAATAATAATAATAAAAATAATAGTGTGAAACTAAAATTGTTTTTTTTGCCGGAACAAAGGTATTACAGAGTTATTGCCCTTTTTTGAAACCATGTATTTTGTGTAATTTCTTGATTATTGCTTCCGAGTGTCTTGTTTTCAAACAACCTTATTAAGTTTTCAAATGTTTAATTGTAATGCTGTTTAAAGATATACTACGCCCACCTGAAGTTACAACAATTTTTATGCCCCAAAATCTACTGATGCGAGAGGCATAATATTATAGTGATTGTCCTGTTCGTTCCAACGAAAATGTTAACCAAAACTTTCAAGTTCTTGAAACTCGAATATTTTCAAAGTCCATTAATATATAAGGGATTGCTTTCAACTTGGCATACTTTTTTAACATCATAAATACCTTACATTGCCAAAGCCATGTAACACTATCCAACATTTTAACAGAATTAAGGCCCTTGAGTGAGTTTATTAGATATTATGGACAAGGCTTCCACCAGGGCATAAGTGTTTATTGCACGCAGTCTTGTTTAATCCTGTGTGTGATCGCATTATAGCCAAGACATCTGGAATTCGAACCATTGTGATAAAATTGCAGCTGAAAATATGATTTTATCTCTAATGTTGCATTAGTACAAGAATAGCTAAATATCGTACAGTATTTGATACGCTCTTAATTGTTTGAAGTTGTATTACATGTTTATGCAATACATTTAGCAGGGCTTTTTTTCACTATATACGAGGGGCCTATATAAGGCCCCTTCACAATATCCTATAGGCCCCTTCACAGTTAGAATTGGCGTCTTGGTTTTTGTAAAATCAACTTCACCACAAAGCACCAAACCATCCAAACATAAATAACAATGATATATTCCTGTACTGGACTTGATATGAAGTATTGTATCATAGATACATGCATGTTTGGTACAAGTGGACCAAAAAAATTACTTATTTCACAATTTGGTGATTTATCGCGCGTAGTTTGTCACAATTTTGAGAATTTTCGCGCTAAATTTTCACAAAACAAAGGGGCGTGCGCCTCTTCACAATTCAGCGGAATAAAGCCCTGTTTAGAAACATATTTTCAGTTGCAATTTCATCACAATTAATGTTTCCAATTACAGATGTTTTAGCCAATGTGATAACAAAATGGATTCAACTTTGTAACTTGTCAGATGGGCATGGTATATACTTAAAATTGGATATTTCCAACCTTTTATTTTAATGCAACTTCACTTTTTATTTTATTTTACATACTACTGCAATTGAATTATGTACATTTTTTGTTTATTTAATATCCAAACTTATTTTTACAGTGGGTATTTTTTTTTTATCTAACTTTACATGATTATGGTTATGTGCTATATGTTTTTAAAAACTGTTTTAATGTTACCGGTATGTGTAATTTATATTTGTACAGGAACATATATATTATTCTAATGAAACATATTTGAATTGTATTTCATAGAAATAGATTTACAATAAATGTGATACATATATTACTCAAACACCTTGTATATTATATGTTAAATGTTTTGCTTTAAAGACTTTCATGAGTATCTTGTGACATGGGGCAAAAAATTCCAAAATTATAATTCGTTCTAACTTCATGTATGAACAAAGTATCATGTTACAAACGGAATAATGCGTAAACCAAGCATGTTTTTTTAAGTTATCTGCCCTTGAAACTAGCATTTTTCTCAAGTTTGTGTATTCAAGGGCAGGCAACTCCCTAAAGCCAACACGGTGACATAATTATAGTTGTTCTTGAATTACCGGCATTATTTTTAGGCTGTAAGCAATATGATACACTGTCCATAATAATTGTGGCCCGCCACGACAAAACCAGGCTTGTTGAGTTTGACGTCATAATGCAGAAAACCGCGCTAAATGCAACGTCGTAAACCACGCTGAAATTATACACACACAGTCACTACACTCATTATTATTCACACAACTTAGACCCAAGAATGTCAAAAAATTTACTCGAATTCAACTAGAATGTTTACGTACGAGTTTGACTGGGGACGTTTCCATAAAATCAACTGGAGTAGAGTTGTCGATCGTTGATTAAACCGAAAGTAGAATCCAGGGTAAACAAATATGGCGCTCAGCAGACGACCGTATTTCGACTTGCACCATTTAAATGTCAATTGAAGGTAATTAACCATGAGTCAGTGTAGTAATGTTAGTGAAGTACCAAGTGAAATCATTATATACAAAGTTTGAACAAAGTATCATGTTACAAACGGAATAATGCGTAAACCAAGCATGTTTTTAAGTTATCTGCCCTTGAAACTAGCATTTTTCTCAAGTTTGTGTATTCAAGGGCAGGCAACTCCCTAAAGCCAACACGGTGACATAATTATAGTTGTTCTTGAATTACCGGCATTATTTTTAGGCTGTTAGCAATATGATACACTGTCCATAATATATATAAAGTTTGAACAAAATCTGGGAAATATTTGCTGATTGCCATGAACTCCTTAACATGACCTATTAACCTCAACACCATTTCCGGTACTTGGACACACACCATGTCAGAGAAGCATCTCGTTGGAACAGCAAGGCCAGGAATTACAATAATTCTTACACTCGGCACTCAAGAATGAAATTAAGCTCTTTAAAGCAGATAGGTTTACTTGAGAATTCAATGTAGCAAGTAAACCTATCAGTCATCCTGCTCTTGTTGCTTGCGCGGTAGTGCATAATAGCAGCATCTCGCTCGACCTGGCGGTCTGCCAGATACAGCACTACACAAGCAACTCAAGGTAATATGGCCCAACAAATCAACACACTGCTGTGAAATTCTGTATGTATTGTAGATTTATACAAACGATACCACATTTGATGATTTCATGCATTCAAGTAGATGCATTTCTTGTCATTTCGGGCTAGATGTAATTATGCTACGTCTAAGTTTGATGAAATCAATAGAGTAGGTGCAGCAGATAACGAGATCTCTCATAAATTATGCGTTATGTAGAAACAATCGAAGCTATAACAGACTGACTGACCCAACATCAGCAAAACTAAGGAATATCAACAATCCAACAAGACTCGGAAATTCCACAATAAAAGCTTATTTGTCATGGAAAACTATCCAGTATTGGGCTACATATCAGACTCACAAGAGCTCTCTAGTCATCTGAACTAAAAACGACAAAGCGATGCTCTGGACAAAAAAATGTCCTGATAAAATCAATCTGAAGGGAATCATTCAAACACTACACAAGCTAGAGTTATGATTCTTGCGCACTGCACTTCATGTCACAGCAAAGAAACATGCATTCCTATTTTTGAGTCATTAATAGTTATGGTGACAAAGTTATGCCACGGACAATAAATGCTTATAAAATCAATCAAAGGGAAAAAATTGAAAAATGGCACAAGGTAGAGTTACGGTTCTTGTGTACTGCACTTGGACTTTTGGTAAGAAACATGCATACCAAGTTTCAAGTCATTCAACCTCATAGTGACAAAGTTATCCTCCGGACAAGAAATGCTCAAATTAAATCAATCTAAGGGAAATAATTAAAAAACGATGCAAGGCACAGTTATGGTTCTTGCGCACTGCATTTCTGCTTATTGCAAGAAACATACATACAAAATCTTGAGTCATTGAACTTAAGGTGACCAAGTTATGCTCCGGACAAGAGATGCTCTAATAAAATCAATCAAAGGGAAATAATTCAAAAACTATGACAGGTAGAGTTATGGTTCTTGCGCACTGCACTCCAGCTTATTGCAAGAAACATGCCTATCAATTCTTGAGTCATTTGAACGTAAGGTGACAAAGTTATGCTCCGGACAAGAAATGCTCTAATAAAATAAATCAAAGGGAAATAATTCAAAAACTATGACAGGTAGAGTTATGGTTCTTGCGCACCGCACTTCGGCTTATTGCAAGAAACATGCATACCAAATCTAGAGTCATTTGATCGTAAGGTGACAAAGTTATGCTCCGGACAAGAAATGCTCTAATAAAATCAAAGGGAAATAATTCAAAAACTATGACAGGTAGAGTTATGGTTCTTGTGCACTGCACTTCGGCTTATTGCAAGAAACATGCATACCAAATCTTGAGTCATTTGAACGTAAGGTGACAAAGTTATGCTCCGGACAAGAAATGCTCTAATAAAATCAATCAAAGGGAAATAATTCAAAAACTATGACAGGTAGAGTTATGGTTCTTGCGCACTGCACTCCGGCTTATTACAAGAAACATGCATACCAATTCTTGAGTCATTTGAACTTAAGGTGACAAAGTTATGCTCCGGACAAGCAATTTGTGACGCTGCCGCCAAAGTAACACCTATATGTCGCCTTTTCAGGCGACACAAAAACCAGATTTTCATGTGAGCCAAGCATAATTTGGCAGAAAGATACATGCTGTTGTAACAGTGGCCCTGACCCGGTCAGCCTCCATGTTCTATCTCAAGCAGCGTTTATCACACAATCTGCATACACAGCTAGTTTCACCAATGATATCTCATAACTATATAAGTATTAGTTATTGAGTAGAACCAATTTTTTTTAGTTTCAGTGACCTTGCCAATATAATAACCATTTTTTTCTCTTAGAAAATCTGGTTAAAATACAGATGTGCCACCAACAAATGACACCATGCAGCAGTCTAGTAGTCCTCATCAAGGATGTGTGCACCAATATTAGGTACTCAAAATTCACCAAATTGCACATTTTTAAATCATCCAATGGATCCACTTGTAAATGTCCAACAAACAAGGCATGGGCAGTCATGAGGTCAATAATGTGAAACAACATTCAGTTGGATTTTTATCAGTATATATACTAGCTTCTGAATCTGAAGGGTAATTTGATACTTTTGACAAAACAAGAGGGCCCAAAGGGCCCTAGGTCGCTCACCTGTTATAAATAGCAGTACATGTCAAAGCGCAATAGCGCACTTAGATTTTGTTGAGATGATCACTCTGACCAAGTTTCATAAGGATTAGGCTAAAACTGTGACCTCTAGTGACTACACGAAGTTTTTCTATGATTTGACCTTGTGACCTAGTTTTTGACCCCGGATGACCCAATATCAAACTAGACCTAGATTTTGTTGAGATGATCATTGTGACCAAGCTTCATAAAGATTAAGTCAAAATTGTGACCTCTAGTGACTACACAAGGTTTTTCTATGATTTGACCGTGTGACCTAGTTTTTGACCCCGGATGACCCAATATCGAACTTGACCTAGATGTTGTTGTGATGATCATTGTGACCAAATTTCATAAAGATTAGGTCAAAATTGTGACCTCTAGTGACTACACAAGGTTTTTCTATGATTTGACCTTGTGACCTAGTTTTTGACCCCAGATGACCCAATATCGAACTTGACCTAGATTTTGTTGTGATGATCATTGTGACTAAGTTTCATAAAGATTAGGTCAAAATTGTGACCTCTAGTGTCTACACAAGGTTTTTCTATGATTGGTCAAATCATAGACCTAGTTTTTGACCCCGGATGACCCAATATCGAACTTGACCTAGATTTTGTTGAGATGATCATTGTGACCAAGTTTCATAAAGATTAAGTCAAAATTGTGACCTCTAGTGTCTACACAAGCAAATTGTTGACGGACGAAGAGTGATCACAAAAGCTCACTCTGTCACTTTGTGACAGGAGAGCTAAAAAAAGACAAAATACCCATGATTTAGAGATTATGACCCTTCAAATCTCGAGGGTCAAAGGGTGGCTTGAAGGAAATTTTAAGGGTCAAAATCCCCTACTCCCGAGTCAAATGGCACCCCTGTATATCTGAATGGTTCTTTTGGCAATATAAAATCCCTACTTCAATACTGGACAGATTTTTTCAAAAGAGTTAATAAAACACTAAAACAATTTCTTTTGGCTACCAAATTTATTTCTTCATTTGTATCAATTCCCTGCACAACATATCTAGATAACAACAATCAGAAAATATCCCTCAATATACTGACAACAAGAAATATGTTACCATGGAAACAATTATCCATGTATGTGGTAAAACCTGTTTCTTATACAGACACAAAATTTTGATCGTTTTTGAAGAATTGAATAACGTTCCATGTATAATTTTGTGACATAATTTCAACACAACAGCCTCCATGAGGACAATATTTTATGCAGAAAATTATTCAACAATTGTTACAAAAACTAAATTCCACCGAGCGCGTGAAACAGTGAGACAACGACGGACTGACGATACTGTAGATGGCAGTGATGATCCGGAGCATGATTAATGATAAATGAATGATAATGAAATATGAATGATAATGTCATGAGATGAGTATGTATGATCATGAAATGAATGATACGAATGACTTGATATCATTCCAAGTATGATATAATGATGATGTAATGAATGATTATTTAATGGGTATGAAAATGGTCATAATGAATATTCAGGAACAGATATATAAATGTTGCGCAATACATACAAAATTTCAATTATTTTACAGACTATTAAGTCAAAATTTCAACACATTATTTTAAATCAATCCAATAATTTCACAATTTCAAGAGTCAAAGTTACTGCTGGTATGTTTAAGATAGTATATAAATGCATTTGGCGGTTATATACGAAACTGGGACTCATTAGTTTTGTTTCATCTGGTCCCTGTGATTTAATCCAGCATATTTGTTATACACAGCACATTAAACCGACAACAAATAATCTGCCTGTGATGACACACACATTGTATCTCCCAGTGTACAGTCTATTCAATGTACATAAATTAAAATGTTCCTGAAGTAATGAGATGTCTGTGGTTTAACCTTCGTGGCATAACCTTCGTGGTTTAACCTTCATCTTCTCCGTCTTCATCATCTTCACCTTCAACGTCTTCCTCTCCTTCCTACAAATACAAGAATATTTAACATGACTTTGGGATTCGAGAATTTTAAAAGTGGGATTCAGGATCCATTTAAGGCAGGTATGGGCTTATTTCAGTCTGTGAATTTAGGATTTTAAACTACTTGCCCAAATCAGCAAAACTGACTAGTTTTCCTATATACTCTATGCAAAATTGCTGCAGAAGTTACTGGCCTGAACCAACAATTACTAGTTAATTAATTTGGTATTTCATTTAATTTCAAAGCCAACAGTTCCCTGAACACTACATAAAATTTCCATTCTGCAGAAGATCATATTGAGGAAATGATTAAGATTTTAGCCAATTTACCTAAGCTAAACTTAACACATGTCTAGAATCTGAATGTAAACATTGAAGACGACTTAATGGTATAGATACTTGACATTTGGGCATCGTCAACACACATGACATCAGAATTGTTTTAGTACAAGTTCTAAATATAGTACTGATAATACTAGCCTTGTAAAACAAAGACAAAATTGGGAGGGGGATACAGCTTGTTTCAGAAACGCCAAAAATATCAAGGATCCCAGTAAAACTTTCATTTATAAGAGTAGGTCTGACAGGTCAGGATGTTTGAAACAATCGATTTTGTACATGTATACATACATCATCTTCTCCATCAAAGTCTTCTCCATCTTCTTCCTCATCTAAATCATCAAGCTCATCATCTCCACCTGGTCCAACACCACCTTCTTCATCAATCTCTGATGCCTACAATAACCAACAAACATTATACAAACTTCAAAAATAAACTACAAGGATGGTCTTTGACACAATAACTAATATCTCATCTCCCACAAACGGCTGTAACTAGGGCAAAGATTATCCGACCTAAAATTCCTGACAATATACACTAACCTTTATTGACCCAGTCTGTAAACAAGGCCTCAGGGGTGTCAACAGAGCCAAATTAAAAATCCTGAAAATCATATGCAGCTGACCATTTTTGACAAACTAGAGGCCGTCAACCATATATAACTCAGTTTTTCAAACTTTTTATTGAAGAAAATCCTTTAGAGCAGATATAATTGACCATAACTTTGCCATTTCTTGAGATATTTTCATCAAATAACTTTTATTTTGGTCAGAAAGCATAGCTCTTCAAGAATAGACAAATTCCGGATAAATCAGGAAAATTGACACCCCTGTAAGCCTGCCTTATAGAAGAAATAGACCTTGTTCACCATCATAAATACCATAGTATAAATACAGATGCTAGACGATGTAGGCCATGGCTATTTATAAATACAATTTACTGGTTATGTGCCAGTGCTTCCAACCTCCCCAAATAGTGATACAATTAAGCTACACTAATTCACTATTCCTAGCCTTTTGCCATTATTATATTTTGAGGATTTTGGTAAGATGGTACTTTGGTGGTTTCATACTTTCACTGAATGTTTGCATCTTCACAACAAATCAACCAGTACAGGTTTGGGACTAAACAAAATTTCTAGCAGTACTAACCAAGTAATACTGTAATGGATTGGGCCAGATGTCGTCTTTAATAACTTCTCCCAACTCGTCGGCACCGGCATCACCATGGTCGGAAAACCAACAGAAGAATGATTCTTGTTCCTCGGGGCTCCTCTTTCTACCTCCCTTAGCTGGTGAGTTTGCTTTCTTCGTCAAATCCTAGAAAATTAAAAGCAACCAGAGTATTTACAACATGTCTAATTTACTATATTTGCAACTGAAATGGTCGTAACTAATATGAAGATGTAGAGCAAGATTCATATATATACAACCGGTCATTAATAGAGTACTGTAGGTCAATAGTTTATACCTATATCAAGGTCAGAGCTACAGATAAGGTTTTAGTCAATTGGGTATTTTACTCCTGAGTTTCAATTTTGATTGGGTTTTGACAAATTTTAATTGGGTATTTAATAAAACTCAAAGGGTAAATAAGCTTTTATGTAATATTTTTCACTATAACATCATTTTCTATTTGGGTATTTCAAATTGTCTTTGCTTTTTCTTACTCCCTCCTCTCAAAATCTATTGGGTATTTAAGAAAATTAATTGGGTAATTACCCCAATACGCAGCTTATCTGTAGCTCTGCAAGGTTCAAACAAAGATTTTTTTAAAACTGCAGATATACAGATAAGCTGCGTATTGGGGTAATTATGTTATAGTGAAAAATAGTACATAAAAGACCAATAACCCAATTAGTTTTATTAAATACCCAATTAGAATTTGTCAAAACCCAAATAATATTGAAACTTGTGGGTAAAATACCCAATTGCCTAAAACCTTATCTGTTGTTCTGAACTGAAATACATAGTCTACGTTTTAGACTCATGAAAAATTAAACTGAAGAGTTAAATTTACCTACATCTAATAGTCAAATACATGTACAAATACTTCAATGTTTTTTAACTCTTGAAAATGGAGTCATTTTGTTTAAACTTCTGGAGGCTAGTGAAAGCCCAGCATTACTAACCAATGTAAAAGAAGAACTTAGATTTTCATCCCTAAAATAATTCTTTGTAATATTATAAGCTTGAGACAATCATTTACCTTTCCATCTAACCAGTGAATTGGTGTGGATTTCGAGGATGGTATAAAAATACCTTGAAATGTAAGCTTTAGAGAATCACTAACCTTGCCATCTAACCAGTTGATTGGTGTGGATTTCGAGGATGGTTCACCAGTATCATTCAAGTGAAATTCTTTTGATATAACATCATTACTGAAGTACTGATTCTTGTCAAAATACTGCAAAGAGAAAATACCAGAAACTGGAAATACATGTTTAACAACACTTGCAAGCTATAATAGTTGATATCCATGATAACATGAAAACATAATGAGGCTTACAGATATAAACCCAGTCAGTACAATATCAGTGTTTCATTTTGGAGCTAGTCCCAACTCCCTGACTCAGAAAATTGGCTTGGGACTCATTAAATTTTGGAAATACTTTATATTTACAGTCAGACTCGTTGATTTTAAAGCTCTGTAGGAAAGGACTCAGTTTTCAAAGCCAAAATGAAACACTGCATACAGACGAACACAGTCAGTACAATATCAGACAAAATCTCGAGTGTACCATCAGTCAAAATGTTTTTACATTTCATCTAGTTCTCTAGTAACTCTTGGAACAGCAAAGTATGGTCAATGTTCACTGATGATTTCTCTTAAGTGAGGTAAATTGGTGGCCTTTGTAGACAGGTTTTATAGTAGTGGCAGATTGTCTTTTTACACAGGTTAACTTAAACTATACATGCTGACATAGGTTTTATATAGTATATATAATTCCTCAAGTTTAGGAAATCTAGGAGAAACACATGATTGATTACAGAAACCGCCACAAGGCATGCATACTTACAAAGTTGATTTTGTACCCTGATTTGATATCTTCAAACTCTTGTACTTCCACTTTAGTCAAGAACTGAAGAGCTTCCTCGTCTTCCTCATTTAACAAGGCAGATACTTGTGGATGGTTTACAAACTGTTTACATAGGTTAAGGAATGAATAACAAAACAATGAACATGTACAGATCTTGGATTCATATTATCATAACCAGTCAAAATTCAGAGAGATCAATACCTGCGGAAAAAAAAAATGTAACAAAGAAAGCTTTAAGGCCGAACTTAAAATATTCTTGGTTTCCCCATCCCGACCCTAGCAGATTTAGAATGGGTAGGTAGGCAGGGTTAAATTTTTTTTGGAACCATTTCAGTATGATAGTTATTGGTTAAGACATACAAATAATGAAATTTAGAATTAACTTTAAGGTGAACACCAACAGTTCTAAATATAATGGTAAGAAAGAAGTCAGTAAACAAAAATTAACATTTTCACTTCCAATTTTTAATAAAAAAAATATTATTTCACTTCGGGCAATAAAATATTTTGGGTAGGGCCCTTTTTAGTCGGGTAGTAGGAGATGGGGAAACAAACAATATTTTATTTTAGGCCTAATTCATTGAATTATGAGTTTATGTACAACTTGAGGGCAAAAGACTCTGTTAGCAGCTATAACTTATAATGACCCACCGCACACTGAGACCAATTAATTTTATTTATCCTTGCTACGAGTACGAGCACTCACAAATAAATCAATGCACGGAAAATAGTTCTAAAGACAATAGTCTATGGACTTCTTTTTCCATTAGAATTGTACAAATACAAGAAGTGGAGTTTAAGAACAAATTGACACCCATTTTATGACAGGAAATAAATGCCCCCTGGTCCCAAATGATGCAAAGGTTTAAACAATGCGGGATCCTTTCTGCATCTTCATTTGGAAAATCACCCGGGTACGAACACGGTGTCGCTAGTCAAATAAAACCCCTGCAGCAAAACCCGTCAAGTGTGTAGTTTAGTTCTCAACCTATTTGAAATAATTTACTTTTATTCAGCAAAAAGGATACAGCAGTGACCCAGAAATTTGGGATCTTTGCAATGAGATCAGACCTTTTCTGAAAGAATGGTTGTCTCAATTTGTTGTATTTTTGTTCAACTTTCAAAATTTCTTCACTGGCCTGCTCATTCAATCTGTCAATTTCATTCTGAACCTCGTCAATCTGCTCTATCGCCTCCTGTTGTTCTTTATCTAAAAATTTAGGAAAATATGTCACTTTTTAGCAATTTCAGCCCTTTGGCTTCTTATCAACATGCCGGTCATGACGTCACGAAAATTATTTTCAAAACCTGCTTTCGGTTTAGAAAAGTGTACGTTTCTCGACATTCGGACAATCAACTCCAACAAAATTACACCAAAGCAGCTAAATCAAACAAATACATCATATTAAAGCGAATATGAAGTTCAGAGACAAGCGTACAGCTTAATTCACACTAGCACAAAGAAAATCGTGCTCCTCGTTTTTTCGTTCGAGCATGTGAAAAAGTAAATACTGTTTTCGTCCTAATTTACTCGATGAATACGCTTAAAATTAATCAAACATTCTATTATACTAATGTTTTAAATGTAACATATAAATTTAACACTTACCGGCCTGTTCGTCAGCATTTTCAGCCCCATTTTTCTCCTCGGTCTTAGCCTGTTTTGCCGTGGTAGCCATATTTTCGCGAAAGAGAACTAAATGCGCATGCGCAACTTTGAAATGCCGCAAACTAGAGGTGTAACGACACTAATTTTCTTAGGTCAAAACCGTTAAAACATTTGCAATAGGAGCAGTTATTTCCCTTATAAATCGTTAAAATATGAAGCAAGAAATCAAAGCGCTTAAACCATTGCGGAATATAATTGTAGTTTCTTGAAAACAGAACGTTTAAGAAATGCGAAACGCACCTTGTTTGTATATGATGATACTCTATTGTAGGTGGGAGTGTATTGATATACCCCTCTCCTGGAAAAGATTTACGGAGGTGTCGTGAATTTACTTGTTCGTCACACTGACATTTTAGAGCACACGTCCAGAGGTTTCATGCAGCTGATCAATACTATAACGTGGTCACAAGTGTAGTTCTATTTTTTCAAACGGACTGTTAAAATGTTGTTACATACATGCATACATAGTTATATAGTAGGTTCTGGTAGTAGGTTGAGATCCCCTGACACCAGCTCTGTGTTTTCGTTATAATTCAGGTTAAGTCCGGTCATTATATTGGTATCTTTGTTGTACTTTATATCTTGAGAGCCACAGAACTTATCAAGTTTTCTTTCAAACGAGCTTAAGTATCTGAGTTAAACCCCAGGAATTTGTATAAAGGAAGAGGGAGGAGCCTTTTATCACATAAAATAGGCTCTGGGAGTTTAATAAACCCATTACATAAAAGTCATAATACACACGTGTAATAAACATGCAAATGAGGGATATACAAGGGCGAGTCACTTTATTCATGTATTCATACACGTTGTCAAAAAAGTAAAAGAATACATTTTTAGAATAGAATAAATTTTATATCCGATTATGAGCACTCTATGGCATGTTATAATCACACGATAACAGATGTACAAGAACTTAAGAGTTATAACTGTAAGTAAACATGACGGTAGGTCCGTTAAACGTGGGTACGAATAAGATCGGGACGAATTGTACATACCAAATATCTTGTCATCTACACAAACACACGGCTCTGGATGTTGATTTCATTGTATAAATCCGTTAATTTTGAGTATTAAAGACGATTTTCCTTGCTTACCAAGTACTTGCATCGTGTACAATCAGTTATTTTCGGCTATTCAGACGAATCGCGAATAAATTCACGCGGAAAACCTAGTTACTTCCCCTGTCCTTGGTTGTTACTAAAACCTAGAACGGAACACGGAACAGAACAGAATACGTTGTGTTGCTGTGGTCCTAGATTTAATTATTTATTTTGTTAAGCGTAGTTTTATATCTGCAGGATTTTAGATACCCTAAAAATATTGTTTTCAAAGGCAGAAAAATTAACATATTGGTGTATACATTGTTGCACTATTTTCTTAGCTCTTTCAATGAACCGCTTTACTCCTATTGAGTTTATTTGCTAAAGGGGAAGTGTGTGCATTCTTGACAAACTTTTACTGTGTATTTAGTTTATGTGATAAAAAGAATCTTACATTCGTGTCATTCCATATTAAATTTATTAAACTCGTTGAATAAAAGTGATAAAATGCTCGGCAGAGCCTCGCATTTTATCATTTTATCCAACTCGTTAAATAAATTCAATATAGAAAGACACTCATGTAAGATCCTCTATATATCAAATGGTGGCTGATTTTTGCAATGTTTTGTATTCAGATACATTTTATTGAAATAAAATAATTATTGAATTTATGCTTATATTTAAAATTGCCACAGTGTAAGACATTTATATGCACTATAAAATGGTGGTTTTATTTTTTATTTTCAACCTTTAGTTAAATCACTAGATTTATCTGAAGTATGAAATATTACAGCAATTGGGAGATAAAATTTGAATTTGACATAACCGTTGACACTAGTCACATGGTGTAAACAGAAATATACTAAGTTACATGGTGTTTATACCAACAAGTAAGCATACAGACTCACCTATGTATTATCAACTCACTGGTTGCCTCATACCACATTTAATGTATGCTGGTATAGTATTTACTCTACAACAGGTTAAACCTCACCAACTGATAAGCCCGCCTACAATCGATGGTGGTAGGTCCTACCGCATCCTGGGGTTTAATGACACTATGTGGTAAGCTATTCCAGATATCAACACATCGATGTGTGAATGAGTATTTACGTAAATTCAAATATGCCCTCTATTTTTGTTTGCCCCCTGGTAGTATCGTTCGTCATCTTAGTGAATGACTATAAACGCAGCATTATCACGCGATTCGGTTATGGCACAGGCATGCAGTTTGCAAATGAACTTAACTTTCTGATACTCTCAATAATAATCGCATTGGGTGTTGGTCACACGCAACATTTGAAACCCTATATCACGCTCGCACTCCGAAAATCCAAAGTCACGCCCATTAAAAAATTCTAGAAAATCATTTATCTAGATCGGCAACGAAGCTGAAAATACATCATGTATATCTGTGTCTACTATATATAGTTACCAATTTGTAACATTTTTCTTTCAGTTGAGTGATTGATACGGTATAATTTCACAGTATTCAACTCAATGGTAATGGATGATTTCAATCTGCACATACAAGAAGACAGCAACACAATATCTAACTTTAACAAGTCTCTGTTCGCCATGAGTTTACAACAACATGTAACGTTTAGTACTCATATCTATAGAAGGCAACATTTTTGTTCTTGTTCTAACTGGAGGCATGCCAACGCCACACCTATCTTCAAAAAGGGAGACCACAATGACCCCGCCAACTATCGGCCCATCTCGCTCGTGAACCTATGTGTGCAGTAAGCTAATAGAGCACATACTTTACAGCCAGATAATGACCTATCTTCACAAGTATCAGATAATAGCTGACCAACAACACGGTTTCCGGAAGAAGAGGTCTTCTGAGAGCCAGCTAATTCTTGTGCTGCAGGACCTAGCTAATGGCCTAGATGACGGAAAACAGATCAACGCCGTCCTTCTGGACTTCAGCCAAGCCTTCGACAAGGCCCCCTCGAGAGACAAGCACACAAGCTTAACTGCTAAGATATTAGATGTAACTTGCTATGTTGGATAAGTAGCTTCCTGGCAAACAGAACCCAGCAAGAACTTTTCGAAGGGCAGTCATCCAACACGTACAACACCAGTCACCTCCGACGCACCCTAGGGACCATTCATTGGACCTCTCCTCTTCCTGCTGTATATCAACGACCTCACACTTTGTACAACATCCACATCCCGCTTGTTTGCCGACGACAGTCTCTTGTACAGGACAATGCACACTACAGAAGATGCCAAAGCCTTACAAGATGACCTGGACAGATAACATAAGTGGGAGCGTGACTGGTTGATGTCATTCAACCCTTCCAAGTGTGAGGTCATCCGCATAACCATGAAGAGAATCCCCATCAAGACGCCATACTTCATACACGGCAGCGAACTGCAAGTTGTGACAGGGGGCAAGTGCTTGTATACATAGACGAGAAGCTCTCCTTCAACACCCATGTTGCTACCACTGCGAAGAAGGCAAACAACCTTTCTCAGGAGAAACCTGACAAGATGTCCTCAACGGATAAAGGCACAATGCTACTAGACACGTGCCAGGCCAATCATTGAGTACGCGATCACTGTCTGTGACCCGCATACGAGGTCCAGCATCAGTCAACTGGAGGCTGTTCAACGACGCGCGGCACGATTTGTCAAAGGGGACTTCCGCATCACAAGCAGCACCAGCCAGATGATTGCTGACATTAGCTGGAAACCCCTTGCCGAACGCCGTTACAATGCCAATCTGTTGACGGTCTACAGAATCACCCATGGACACGTTGACATTCTAGCTGATACCTTCTTCCACAGACATCAATCATCACTCGGTGCCATTCCACCAGGTACTTGCTTCCCTTCTGTCGCACAGCCATGTTCCTGTACTCCTTCTTCCTCTCCGCTATCCGATTCTGGAACCAGCTCCCTGAGCAAGTCACCTTCGTCTACGGCGTTGAGGCCTTCAAGAGGTACCTGGGCAGCGAATAAACAAGAGTAGGCTGTTTTTAAACGTTTTTAAACGTTTTCAAACTCTCTCAATTTAAATACTTGCTGCACCGCTCATATTGCCCCAGAGTGGGATCTGTACTAAATAGGAAGCAGAAGAAGAGGAAGCCGACGAAGAAGAACAGTTCTGAAAGTTGTGTTGACAAAATTGTAACTAATATTAAGAAAGGAAATATTTTAAGCGAGACCATGAATTTTCGAAACTTCAAAGAAAAATAAATAGTACTTACTCCTGTGTAAGGGCTGGTGTCATAATGGTGAGCAAGTACATGTATGTATATTTGTTGATCAGAATTTTTAAAAGTGAACATTTTCTGAAAGATCAATTTTTCAGCGAGACGTTCATAGCAAAATTATTATTTTAACTCTGAGAATTTCTATTTGATTGGTATTCAAACAATTTTTGGATTTACAAAAAATTCTTGAATACGCGAGGGAATTACGTTTTTTGGCCCCATGTGTATTTCAGAGCACATTGCTGAAGCATCTGACATTCATGCTGATTGGAATAAATTTGATATTATTTGAAATAGGAAAAACAGTACTTTCGAACAACATTGAGTTATTGCAATTTTTTGAGTTATTAATAAAATAACATTAATATGTACACTACTCAACACTTATAACCGATCACTTTTCAAACTCTTATATTTTTGTTTACGGCAATAGGGGAATATAGGTACTTATCTCAATCGGCACTATATGCTCTTAAGAAATAAATTTTCATGTTTTATATAGCGTCGTCAGCTATGCGGAGTTATTGCCCGTTGTTATATAAAACAGTTTTTGTATGTGAAATTCAACGTTTGTCCGTGGCAAAGCAAAATAATGTTAAAACAACGACTCAATGTTGATCGCCAAAACAGAAAAACATAAAACATTGCTAAAATAATTACACATTATAAATTTGTGCAGCTTTGAAATTTAGGAAATGAAAACGAATGTGAAATAACCTTCCTTTCAATTGAAAATAGAACAAAATATAAATTTCTCAAAATAGTGAAAACGCGTGGTGATAGATTAGTCAAATTTCACACACTTCTTATTTTGTCAATTCTCATTTACTAATCTTAATCATACCAAAATATTAGTGCGTTAGTCTTTTATAGGCGGCATTGAGTTCCCTACGGTGAATTACATTGTCACTATCAAAATCCAGCTAAATCTTAAAAGTCGAAGATTTTAATTTATTCACATTGTCTCGACTAAACAACTTTTCGCAGTAAAGATTTGCAAAATATGCATGTATTGTTGCCGTATCGTCCATATAAATTATTGTTAATCATGTTTAAAAAATGGGTAACTGACGATGCATTTAATCCAATTAAAATGTTTTTTTGGTTTTGAGGTCGTCAATTATAAGGATGATTCTGTTTAAAAATAATGGAATAACCATCAGGCTTTATTTTTATGCTATTTACACTTAGTGTATACATTTACAATCGTCGGAATATAAATTAGATACTTAGTGCTCGGAATTTTGTTAATATATGAAGTTTTTCATACTTCCAGCAGTACAATGCAATAACACGTAAATTGCGTATTTCCGGTAAAATGGCTATTTTCAAGAGCATTTGGGAGTGATCTTTTCCATGTACAAATGTACATCTTAATTCATTTATACTGTCAGAAGAATACTTTTAATTTGTCATTAGATGCAAAGGTAAATAATACAAGATATGACTGTGTTAATTCCAGACAAATCAGATTGAAGTTAAAAGAAATTATTAACAGTAATGTTATTCATTCCAAGGGCAAATATGACTCATTTTGTCGACAATTCAATGGGTTATATTAATATATACCTACATGTACATAAAGATGCATATCAAATTATCTGATATAACTATCTTGATATGATTTCGGTGCAGGAAGGTTGTATCTTTCAGAAAATACACAGCATGAAAAGATGCGTTAATTTTCGATTAAAATTAACGTAAATGTAATTATGTTCGAAATTTAAATACATTTAATCAGAAAAAAGTAGCCATTAAATTCCATATTTAAGTTAAGTTTAATACTACATTTAAGTCGAATTATTCCTAGAAGTTTAAGTCACATTTAAGTTGCATTTAAAGGTGATTAAATATAGAATATAAATGGGATTAAATGCACGTTTATGCAATATAAACACAAAATTAAATGCGCTTAAATTTGAAATTTAAGTTGCATTTAAAGGTGGTTAAATATCTTTTTTTCATAAAATTTATTCTGCACATATTGTACAAATAAGTCAACAAACCACTCAGCAGTTTGTAACCTGCTTCTTTCCAATAAAAACATTTCTGTATCGTACTTTTTTTGGTTTTTCATAATTTCTGTATCGTACGATTTATATAGTAAAACCATACATTTATTTTGTATGACTTAATATATATTATTATTGTATATGTACTGGTTTTATATTTCAATGTCATGAGCAACCATGAAGTAGAATTTAAAGATGTTACACATACACTAGTTCACTATGAAACTACTTAACGATATAATTTGTATTTAAAGTATATTTAACGGCAAGGAAAAGATATATAGAAATTTTACTCATATTTATATTCAAGGGAGGTAATAAAACAATTATGGAAATTCTTCTAATTTTGAAATTTGTGACATAAATTTTGTAGATCTACATGTGAACTAAACGCGAATCTAGTTGGATGCCTGTGCTAGTATCATTTGTAATTATAAATATAAATACAATTTAGTTAATATACGGAAAATAAAGCGAATTAAATATGTACGTTTTTGTGAAATTCCAAATAAACGGAAAGATAATATAGTATTATTTGTGATTAAATTTACAAATTAAATTTAGTTTATATACGGACAATAAATCGACTTAAATTTGACGGTTTTATGAAATTCCAAATAAAAGTAAATATAATCAAATATTATTTGTGATTAAACCCGTTTTTTTCATGCTGTGATATGCACTTTTATTTACATTAAGTGAGCATTAAACAATGTACAGACGCATTATCAGAACTTTTCAAATGCTCCCGTATATATAAATCTGTAACAGTAACTCGTGTATTCATAGTGTTGCTGACGCAGCATGGTTATGTCGCTTTGTATGTATACATGTATTAAAAGTGCCCAAAGTCGTCAATCGTGAAAGCTCAACCATTACCGTTTGTCTCCGGCAAATAAACTATTGCAATGCATAAAGGCCGAGGTGATCAAAATGCAAAGTCGTGTAACAACACCGGATCGACAGGGACGACAAAGATGGCAATTGTGTCTAACTTGAAAATGTAGATGCTCGATTTAGGTTGCAATTTAGAAGTTTCCAAAGGTTCTAGCCACACAATGCGTACGGATGTTGTTCAATATGATCCATATATGAGAGTTGTTCAGAAAGTTCTAATACAAATAAGATGTGTCCGAACATGTAGACATTTCACAGCGTATAAACGACTGTACGTCAATATAGGATGTCGTGATTGGATTTAAATGATTTGAGAAAAAAACACAACGATGTTGGTAGAATAATTTGAAATACTGAGCTTATATACAAAACATAATGACAAGCAGTACATATTCATAATTAAGATTAAATTTCCTATCGTTAGCATACGCTTTATTCTGCAATATTTGCTAATTTTATCTAAAATCATTGAACATCGTTTGCCTTTTTGTAGGAAAAAGGTACATCGGCTACTTTTAAACATCATTTATATCGTGCTCTGGACGTGTCAGTTGATTAAATGTGCATATTATAACAGGTACAACATATCCATATAATTTGTACGTTTTAAAATATTTTCAAATTGTGTTTTACCGAGCTAGAGGCCAAAAGTGATACAGCTATGTAGTCTCATTACTGTATGTTTACTGATAAGTTTTATAAATGATTTGTATGTTTATTGTGATACAAATGTACTCATTACTGTGATTGATATGAAGTGATTTGCATTCTTTAATTAGTATTCTTTAGGGCATTTCATACATTATTCGCTCAAATACTACCTAATTATTGTAGTTAAATCATTTTCATAAAGAGATTTGCATTTGTGTAGGAATTGTGTTATGAAACAACCTAGATGAGCCAATTATCCATATCTATGGCTTAGAAGAATAAAGTGGTAATTACCAAAAAAAAATTCTGAGAAAACAGGAAACACTGTCTGAAAACTAATCTTGAGCTCGCTCTGGTCAACATGATCAGTACTGAGTTTCATAAAAAAAAGGTCCATAAGATGCGCCGCGCGGTGCAGATTTTGAATGAGCAAGATTGTTATAAGGTCGTTATTGTCATAAGCCAGCGATATTTACTTCCTTATTAACATTAATTACACGTTAAAGATGTTAGAATGCAATTTTGATGCATTGGTCCAGTATCGGTTTTCCTGAATAATGTACTGTTCTAAAAATAGACGGCTACACGCTCTCGTTTTGCTCGCTTTTCACGTGCTCGGGTTGTTTCAGTTATTACGGAAACCTTGGAATACTAGGTGAACACAATACGATCACATTTATAGAGATGAATTTGACTTCGGACGTAGATGTACGTTTATATGTTAATATATTTATTTATTGATATATATGATGTCATCGTTGTTCAATGTGCAGAAAGGTGATTAAGTATGCTTACATGTTAGCCGTTTGATCAATGTAGTAGTGTTGTGATATTATGCATGTCACGTACGCTTATACATAATATCACAACACTACTATTCAGGAAAACCGATACTGGACCAATGCATCAAAATTGCATTCTAACATCTTTAACGTGTAATTAATGTCAATAAGGAAGTAAATATCGCTGGCTATTATGACAATAACGACCTTATAACAATATTGCTCATTCGAAACCTGCACCGCGCGGCGCATCTTATGGACATATATTTTTATGAAACTCAGTACTGATCATGTTGACCAGAGCGAGCTCAAGATTAGTTTTCAGACAGTGTTTCCTGTTTTCTCAGAATATATTTTGGCAATTACCACATTATTCTTCTAAGCCATAGATATGGATAATTGGCGCATCTAGGTTGTTTCATAACACAATTCCTACATAAATGCAAATGTCTTTATGAAAATGATTTAACTACAATAATTAGGTAGTATTTGAGCGAATAATGTATGAAATGCCCTAAAGAATACTAATTAAAGAATGCAAATCACTTCATATCAATCACAGTAATGAGTACATCTGTATCACAATAAACATACAAATCATTTATAAAACTTACCAGTAAACATACAGTAATGAGACTACATAGCTGTATCACTTTTGGCCTCTAGCTCGGTAAAAACACAATTTGAAAATATTTTAAAACGTACAAATTATATGGATATGTTGTACCTGTTATAATATTACATTTAATCAACTGACACGTTCAGAGCACGATGTAAACGATGTTTAAAAGTAGCCGATGTACCTTTTTCCTACAAAAAGGCAAACGATGTTCAATGATTTTAGATAAAATTAGCAAATATTGCAGAATAAAGCGTATGCTAACGATAGGAAATTTAATCTTAATTATGAATATGTACTACTTGTCATTATGTTTTGTATATAAGCTTAGTATTTCAAATTATCCTACCAACATCGTTGTGTTTTTTACTCAAATCATTTAAATCCAATCACGACATCCTATATTGACGTACAGTCGTTTATACGCTGTGCATTTGGTAGAAAGCCATTCACTGAAAGATTCCTACAACATCATATTGTTTGAATATGTTATGTTTTTTTGTTGAGGGAATAGTTGGGGTTTATGCTTGTCTCTGTGATGACTTTTTCTAAATGATTGTTTTAATTAATCGTCATTTTTAAGGAGTAGTGTGGGCGAATTTAATTATTCTCCTTACACCGGACCCGTTGCTGGTCACGTGGTATGATAAAGCAGTATGTAATAATATAACATAGTAATAATAATAAAATCTTTATTTATATGAAAGAACAGTACACATTTTATTTACAACAAGGCCTTCAAAAATTAAAAAAGTACATATATTAACAACACAAAACGAGAAACATCATTTATAACGTGTACAAATGCATAAACGTTTACTTTTACAATTGAAATAACACCAGGCAGACATTTATCTATAATAATAATAATGATTAAATTCGTTCATTCACTCAATTAATCACTCATTTAATCACTCATTCATTCACTCATTCACTCACTCATTCACTCATTCACTCACTCTTACATTATTACACTCAGTCATATAAACAGTTTAATCAATTGTGGATAACAGACAGACAAATATTTATTGAAATTATCATCTTACATTACCAAGATAACACTCGTATTTCTCCTTAAAAGCATGTAGCTTTCTGGTATTTCGAATATCATAAAATATTTATGGTGAAAATAAGAAAATGTGTCTTTCATGTAATTTGTGTGAGGTTTGTTATTTAAAATAAGATTGTTATGAGATAAGAACGTAGATTGTCATTATTATTTCTCGCAAAGGTTTCTGACATATATTGGGGAGACATACTGTTAAATATTTTATAAGTGAGTATTGAAGCATGATATCGGAAAAGGAAAGCCATTTCAATTCTTGATGTAACCCTTCTGGTTGATGATCTTGCAGATTTATTCAATATGAGTTAAGCGATTCTTTTTTGTAGAACAATTATTTTCTTAATGTAGCTTTTATTATCCTTATCTCAAATTGTACAACAGTAATCAAATATTGATAGAATATATTACTTATAGTATAACACCTTCATTTCAGATCTTAGCAAATGTATAATGTGCTTCAGAAGTGCCATTTTGGCATTTAGAATTTTACGAACATGGTCAATTTGTTCCAGCTACCTACCATTTTAGGTTATGAGATATGTGTCCAACTATCATGGTTACCACAGGTAACTGTACCGTTAATAAAGAGTATTTTTTATATAAAATTTATGTTGTTTTAGAAAGGTGCATTAGCACTTAAGTGGTCAGATTTTCATGGTATCAAAAACAAGAATTGACTTTGATATTGTCGTAAAGTAATTACATTCCTACACAACATTGTTCGAACTACTTCTATGTAAAATTCCATCGAAATTGATTAGCTAGTTGAAGAGTTATGCCATAAAATATATAATCATGTTGTCCAGTCAATCACTAAGGTGCATTCAATAAAAACAACTATGCTATTTTAAACAAGAAAAAAAGAAAGAAAGTGATATCACGGCCCTAGGGTTTTTCTTATTTATGAACGGATTTTTAAAACTTTTAAAAATTCACGATGAAGCTCTAGTTTCTTAATATATAAATATATTTCAAATGACACCAGTATTAAGGAAATTGTTTTAATAAAACAAAATGCACCTCTGGTAAATTTCCCGTCAAGTAATCCTTTCTAAGATGATATACATTTTATTTAAAACGTGTTTTTATTGTTTTCACTTTTTATCAATGATACAGTTACCTGTGATTGTTACCGGGTATGAAGCTGCATCTCATTTAAGGATTTTGCCGGGACCAGACGCTTGATGAATTGTATTTGGTACTCGTGAAATGTAGTCAAAAACTCCACAAATTAAGCTTAAGCTTCAGCAGATCGGTCAGCCAATGAAAAGATGTTTTACAAAACAGTCTGCCAAAAGCTAGATATTTTACAGAGCAGTCAGCCAATGAAAATATGTTTTACAGATAGCCAGCCATTGAAAAGATGTTTTACAGTCGGGTCAGCCAGTATAAAATTGTTTTGCAGATCGCATACCCAGAAATCTAAGCCATTTTGCTGGCTTTTTTGTCTCCCTTATAAACACTAATGAAAAGATGTTTCACAGATCGTCAGCTAATGAAAATATGTTTTACACATCACCAGCCAATGAAAACATGTTTTATAGATCAGCCAGCCAATGAACAGATGTTTTACAGATCGCCAGACAATGAACCAGCCAATGAACGAATGATCAACACAATATACATGTATAGCATTTCTGTACTGAGAGTTCATATATTTAGAGTACTTTAGAGTCGATCATAAATGGGTCATTCAGCTAGTTATAATTTATTATACTTTTCGACAGCTTGGACTTGGGCGGATCTGCGCTTGTGTAGTTGGGCATTGTGCTTTGTGTGTTTTTAATGTTTTCTGTGCTCGGCTGGTTAAGTTGAGTGCTGCCTTCCCTGTCTGACTTAATATAATATTTTTTTATATCAAACAACCTTTCTGTACAACCGGTATAAGTAAGTCAGTCACGTGATACAATTCTATCAAATAACTAATGGATTTCAGAAATTAAATGAAGATTCATGGTTATAATTTCCGTTACGTGATGATGACGGGATTTCGTTGTGTATCAATTTCATCTTATCAACAATTGTTCCTGATCAGATGCGGAGTGGTCCGGGATTGTTACATTAAGTTCCATTGATTTTAAGGCATGGAATACTTTGTACATGTTTAATTGTTTTTATTTGAGGTTGTTAAGTCCCTTCAACAACTTGGATCACGTGATAACTCAGGGAAATCCCGTATGTTATGTCTATAATTGATGGACTCATTGTAACCAAAGTTAAACCAGAGCAGTATTAATGCAAAATGTCTCCACCTAGCTTAATACATATGGCTATATGACACTGTATAATGAATACTTGCATTATTTGTTGACATCAGACCGGACATGAAACCTTTTTATGTTTTATTTAAGGGTAAGAATATTTTAGTCGTTTCACTGTTTTTGTTTGTGCCTGTTCTATTGTTTGTCATGTTAAAGTTTTATTAGCAAAACCGGCAACTTATTATAACATATAACATATAGAAGGAAGAAAACCGGGACCGAGAGAATATTTCGGTTTGTGGAGGATTTCGGATAAGGTAGGTTTCGGTATAGGCAGTTTCTACTGCATACATGTATGCCTTTGGCCAATTTATGCTACACACAGGCATAATCAAAAGAAAAACACAAACATGAGGCAATTCGTATTGTTTCAAAGACATATTCATAAGTTTCTAAATGACAAGTTACAACATGCAATATCATGGAACAACTATATCAAATGGCACAATAAGGTCTGAGCATTGTATTATAGATACTTTAGCTACATCTGATTGTGTTATTTGTTGACATTATACGTACAAATTTGTATCACAGTATTCCATCGTCTATGCTTAGTACATTTTGTATGTATTTCAGAATAAAACTGACAGCATAGCGTAACATTTTATCAATGTTACATCACATTATTGATATGCGCAATTCATGCTTTCGTAAAAAGGGAAAACTTATTCGAATCTCATCTGGGACTAATGACAGCTTTGTATATTTGTGTAAGTTATCCAATTGGTTTGTGGTAAGTCGATGTTAGCTTCTACCCACGTATATACCAATATCCAGTCAAAGAATTGTTCAGCGTCTACTTTCTATGGAAAGGACAATAGCATGCAACAGTTGTCTGCCAATAACAAATCAAAGACCTTTTGATCGGCATTTAATCGAACAGACAGAGAGGGAGACAATATCGTACATCAGACATCAGTAAAGCACATTAAAGTACACAAAACAGAGACATACGTGTTATGAAAGAAGTTGATAAACATACTTAAGTCGTTCGTTCTCAAACGGCCAGTGCACGAGTCATAGGAGAGTTACGGCTTCCATTATATACTATGGTAACAATATTGTTGCAAGGGTAAGAAATCCCAGATCTCGCTCATGCACAAAACTCATTATTAACTAGTTAATTGCCAAATGTTATATTGTATGTGTTTCTTTTCAATGCGACAGCAGTTGCAAAATGAATCTGACATTGGGCAGACGCTATTACATGCAATCTTACTTAGATTTGTACAAACAATTCAAATGTAATTATCAGTCTGCAATATATCAGAATATAATACAGTGTAGCAATACCACGTGATTTTGACGTCACAAAGGAATGGAATCCAAGACGAAATTTGTCAACATTTGTGTGGTTTATTTGCTCAACGTTACATTAACAATGGTCATTTGTCATGCTCCAGTCATCTTACGGTTGTAACACATTTATTTATAGTTCACTCCGATCAGATAATGCGGTAATTAACATCTGTACCGATTTCTATGAAACGTGCGCCAATCTTAGTGGAAAATATAAGATTTCCAGCACCCTGTGAATCCTTAGTAAAGACGACGGCTTGTCCAACTGTATCACAGTAGACGTTGACTGGCGTATGTTTCACAGAAATCGATGCAATCGTGAAAGCTCGGCCATTTCCGTTTGTCTCCGGTAAATAAACCTCGTGTCTGTAGTAATGCACCAAAGTGGTTCGCCTGAGTAATAAGTCCAACTACGTTCGCGTGTAAGTAACAAATGTTGTCTCCGTCAATAAGAAGGTAATGTTTTCTTTCCCTATCAGTTTTCTTGTTTTTACGACCATAAGAAGCCATATCATGACAGAAAACCTAACACCTTTAATATTATTCATAATTCATATTTCCCATGCACGTATTGAAAACATCAACAAACATGACTCATATTTAATTTCGGGAGAGCGGATTTGTTTACAAAATATACTACATTTGTACCTGACTTTCGGTTCATATCAAGTTAAAATATCGCCTTCACACATGTGATTAATCCTTGCGTGTATTTACAGGTATATTGTATCTATATAGATCTATATATTTGTGTGAACCTGTATGGGCATCATAATGTGTACTGATGACAGGGGCTGCCATTTTCTAATCATGTGACTGAAAGTAGTTCAATATGGTGCCTTGTTAGGTCAGAGGTCTATTGCAGTGTATACAAGCCGAGGTGATCGTCTTGGATTTGATGTCTTTAGTATTGTAACACTGTAATAATGATCGACTTATGTAAATAAGCAGCATCAAGATTTCGATAATGCCCCCCCACTCCCGTGAAAATGAAGTTGGCAGATATATGTACAAATGGTTCTCGAAAGCACAATAAACCGAAGAATGAGGTTTGAAAACTATTGATGGATTATATGAGTTTGAAAATTAATTTTTGATGACGCTTGTTGAGATTTAAAACAGATCCAGCTATAAATAAATAAATAAATAAATAAAAAAAAAAAAAAAAAAAAAAATATACCAGATTTATATAGCGCCTTTTTCATGCGAACGCACGTTCAAATACACTTAAAATTATTGTGTTGCAGCCACAAGGGCGCAGGTGCATCCTGTAACAGTGCAGATACAGCATGATCTGACCAGAGGGACAGACTGAGAGAAAGTCCCTGAAGGGAGAGAGAGATTTTAGATACAGGTATCCGGCGTTGCAGAAGTGCGCCTAGCTCTTAGTTCGAGTAGACAGCCTGGTCCTTTAATGTGCCCGGTGTATAGCACCGATACACAGCTTCCTGACACTTTCAGATACTTTGCAGACAACACGGCCAGTTATAGCGGGAAATATTATAAAATATTTCAGAAATGTCAAGTTCCGATGCCAGTGATTGAACCCACGACCTCTGGATTGACACCACTGAGCAAAATCGGCTTATAGCGATCAAGTCAGTGTACATTTGAGTGGATCCTACTAGAACACGGCAATATACCAAATATACCCTACCTTATAACTTTACATCATTGTTGTCAGATCTGTTTACTATATCGCCTAGTGTGTGTATATTTTGCACCGTATTTAAGACGGAATCAACATCATAAATGACGAGGAATGAGTGTTGTGTTCCTAACAGACATCCCACACATGCTCTATTGCGCATAAATATGACTAAATACTAGTAAAGCTAAATATCAGATTGACTATCCAGTTCGCTAATATTTTTCTGAACGAGATGATTACGCGATGTCAATACGGTAGGATGCCTTGTCATCTCCGAAATTGTATTGTCGAAATTGTTTAATAACTTAACATAATCCTTAAAAATCGTTTATTTCCGTTGTATCCGATAAATAAATGTCCGTATTGTAATGCATAAAGGCCGATGTGATCCGACTGGGGGTCACAGTCGAGTGAGTTAGGATATTGTCTCACTATGTGATCCGACTGAGGGTCACTGTCGGGTGAGTTAGGATATTATCTCACTATGTGATCAGAATAGGGTCGCAGTCGAGTCAGTAAGAATATTGTCTCACTATGTGATCAGACCGGGGGTCACAGTCGAGTGAGTTAGGATATTGTCTCAGACTTGGGGTCACAGTCGAGTGAGTTATGATATTATCTCAGACTGGGGGTCAAGGTCGAGTGAGTCAGACTGGGGGTCACAGTCGAGTGAGTTAGGATATTATCTCAGATTGGGAGTCGCAGTCGAGTGAGTTATGATATTGTCTAAGACTGGGGGTCACAGTCGAGTGAGTTAGGATATTGACTCAGACTGGGGGTCACAGTCGAGTGAGTTAGGATATTGTCTCAGATTGGGGGTAAAGTCGAGTGAGTTAGGATATCGTCTCAGACTGGTGGTCGCAGTTGGGAGAGTTAGGATATAGTCTCAGACTGGGGGTCGCAGTTGGGAGAGTTAGGATATTGTCTCAGACTGGGGGTCGCAGTTGAGAGAGTTAGGATATTGTCTCAGACTGGGGTTCGCAGTCGAGTGAGTAATGATATTGTCTCAGACTGGGGGTCGCAGTTGAGAGAGTTAGGATATTGTCTCAGACTGGGGTCGCAGTCGACTCAGTTTGGATATTGTTTCAGACTCGGGTCACAGTTGAGTGAGTTAGGATATTGTCTCAGACTGGGAGTCGCAGTAGAGTGAGTATGGATATTGTCTCAGATTAGGGGTATACGTCGAGTCAATTAGGATATTATCTCAGACTGGGGGTTATCGCAGACGTGGGGTCGCAGTCGAGTGAGGTAGGATATTGTCTCAGACTGGGGTCGCAGTCGACTCAGTTTGGATATTGTCTCAGACTGGGGGTCGCAGTCGAGTCAGTTAGGATATTGTCTCAGACAGGGGTTCGTAGTCGAGTCAGTTAGAATATTGTCTCACTATGTGATCAGACCACAGGCACTTGCATAATATAGAAAAATGAAAAAAAATGAAAAAAATATTCAGTAGATCTAGGCCTACCAATAAAATATTTTAATACAGGCTCTCAGTATTGAATTTTGTTTTCAATTTTATTTTTCATTTTTTTTTCATTTTTTTATGTTCTGCAAAGTCCTATGATCAGACTGGGGGTCGCAGTCGAGTGAGTTAGGATATTTACTCATTGATATAGTTTGATACACAAGGTCTCCTGAGATTGAAGAAATAATTGCATAGAAAAACAGACGTGTCCATTCAATTGAACTCGATGCAACATAATGGGTCTACAATGCTGTGTCTACTCTGACCAGAGAGATAGAATAAATAATTCAATTTGGTCAAACAACGAATATCTCCATATGACTGCTTAATAAATTGCTAACTTCAACTTCGGAAATTGTCAGGTCCAGACAGTAGTTTCTTTATGGAGTAATAATGTCATTAGGCTACAGCATTATCACCTACAATGAATGACCTCGTACATGTACGAGGGCTGTCCAGAAAGTTATATCATCTATATCACCAGCAATGATTGACCTGGACCATGTACGAGGGCTGTCCAGGCAGTCATACGTTAAGCTTTAAAATGTAATTTAATTTCGTGTGCAGAAGTTACAAAATGACATGACTTCAAAACGTTATTTGAAGTGTTTATTACATTTTTGGTTTATAAACAATCTGATGTCGCTCCAAAGCCATTGAACAATATGACATTGTCAGAACATACTAAGAAGTATGTGAAATGGAGTCACTAAACATGGAGAAAAAATCACAAAGGCTTGGTGATATCGAACAGCATTTAAGGTTAATTAATTATCGGGGAGAAGCTCTTAATATTGTGTCGATTGTTTATCTACATGAAGTATGCAAGGTAATTGATTCTTAAATCTGGCAAAATGAAAATTAATGTGATACAACGTCATTGAGTTAATTAGGGAGGGCCTTACTACATGATTTAATCGCGTGAGAAAAATGTTTAACTCTAAACAACAATATATTGTTATTGCACGTTGTACTGAATTGTATGATTAAACCGAGATACAATGTAGATCATTTATGTTTCTCACTTGGAACAAACAGTAACACGACTTCCAATCAAGACATTGACACATGAGGGACAGAATGCGGTAATGAAAATGTTCAATATAGGGAACGAGCTATCCGTACAAATAGCTTGATATTTCATTCCTACGAAAATCAACGTTTTATATCGGACATTGAACTACCGTAAAACATCATTTACTACCTTAAAATTAAGTACACGATCTTTTGTGTCGCTTTGGAGTTAATCCTGTTCTTTCTTTAATATCAACATGTATATGTGAGCGTTAAAATATTGTTATTTGTGTAACGCTACGGCTTCTGACATTCTTTTAAATGGTTTTCAACACAGTGGTAATGTAATAACAAATAGGATAGGGAAGAGGGCAGCACTCAACAAATACAGCAGTGCACGAACTGCGTACGAAATTGCCTAGCTCTGTGTGGAAATTCAAAATGCCGAAATTCGAGTTTTGATGATCTTTCGATTGATTATTGTACGTTAAAAAATTCGATCATTACATGTATTATTGTTGATGAGTTCGGAGCTTAAAATCAGATATAGCACCATTTTCTTGTAATGTATGTTGAGATGTGAAATAAGGGGATAAAAAGGGAAGCAGCACTCACCAGAAACAGCATGGCACGAAAGGCACACTAGAGCCCCAAGAAAAAGTGCAAACCAAATGTACAAGCCACCAGAAGAAATACAAAAGAGCAACCAGACTAAACGATTCTCAAAGACGCTCATAGATTACAAGGACAATTCTCAAAGGAACACAAAAGAGCAACCAGACTAAACGATTCTCAAAGACGCTCATAGATCACAAGGACATTCCTCAAAGGAACAATAAACAGCAACCAGACTAAACGATTCTCAAAGACGCTCATAGATCACAAGGACAATTCTCAAAGGAACACAAAAGAGCAACCAGACTAAACGATTCTCAAAGACGCTCATAGATCACAAGGACATTCCTCAAAGGAACAATAAACAGCAACCAGACTAAACGATTCTCAAAGACGCTCATATATCACAAGGACAATCCTCACAGGAACACTCAACAGAAACAGTTATGTGCATTTTAAAATGGAATGGACCAGGCTTATGATGGACTCTGACGTTCCAAATCGGCACATATGAAAGGAACACTGTTTCACAAAAGATACAGTGACAAAAATATTATGTAACTATGTTTATTATTTTAAACTGTAAAATGGTCAATGAATCAATACAAGAAGGTTAACTATAGTGCTTCCGTCTTGGTAAGGGCAATGACAGTTGTCACTGGGGGCTTCAATATTTTACGGTGATTGCTCAAGATTTCTGAATAAAATTCTAAACGACAACTGTAGAAATGTAAGCGATTCTGTGACCTTAATTTGATATTGAAACTGTTCGACGAACAATCATGTGAATGCCATATGAGACATTGTACACATGTTCACACAAGACATTTTTTATTAAAGTTTCCGAGAATAGATTGGATCGCTTGTGTACAGAGTAAATAACACTAAGTATTCCGGAAGAAAGCTTGATTTCAAATGTCAAAGTCCTTGTCCACACGTCAATTCATTACAATGCATAATAATTGTATTTGCTAGGATACAATTTCATGCCGATTGAATGTAAACAAAATTTTGCGTGATAGTTTCCAGACTGTATGATTACTATATATGTTTTCGGAGAAATCTCCCAGTCAGGTTCCCACAACCATAGCACGACAGCCTTGTACCCGCGTCATAACGACATAACGCCAATCTGACGTCCGCACTATCACAAGAGAACACTAGTCTAGCGCCCCGCCACTAACAAAGAACGCAATTCAAAAAGATCACAATGACAACAAATATTGTTAAAAATGTCGTTATCGGTTTGGGTTGTTGTCGTAATTTCGTTCTCTTATTGTGACGTGGTTGCCAGATTGCCTTGGCAGAAATCAGGCACCATACTACCTCTTTTTCCCGAATTTCTGCCATATGATACCTCCTTTTATATCGCCAAGTAAATTAATCCCCTCATTTAATTTATTTTCTCTTACAATATGTATGAGGCCATGGTAAACAGTGTACGTTTTTATATCCCTGTGATCCCATTCATATACGTACAAACCAATCGACCACCGTCGAAACAAAGACTTGTATTACAAATCTTAACACTCCACCCAATTTTATCTTTCATCACACCGTAAGCAATGATACTTATCAGTTATCTTTGTTCAGACAGACAACCTGTCAACAAGAACCACTGTTTTCTATTCACTATGAGTGGTCTTTACGTACAAGCTTGATTGCGATAAAGAACTTCCCCATACATGTGTATACATTTAGCTGTTTACTTATGACTTATTTGTAATAAAGAAGAACCCCGAACATTTATTCAATTTTAACTGTGTGTGTGGATTGATTATAATAAAGAATTAATTAAAGCATCCCTTTACTTACCTTTATAAAAGATTTTTAATTTCGTTTCATTACGCCAAAACAAATTTATAGTGGTTCTGGTAATATGCTGAAAAATAATATAGTAGGAAGATGGATAGATATGCACAATATCATAGTTTTAAGAAATCTAATTTCAGCAAAATGACAATAAAATGTTTAGGGAAGGCATACTTACTAGAACCACACTATAATATGTTTTGGACTAAGCGTCATATTGACGTTACGCACAATGTGGCGACTATTTTCTGTAACATGATGTTGACGTTATTTTAGTGCAAAATGTACGTCACACACACTACTACACGTTGTAGATTTAAACAGATGATATTGATTAGATAAAACAACACCATCATTAATAGAAAAAAATCCAGGTGTATTTTTTTAACATTTCGTGGACAAATTTGCGACTTTATATTGTCCATTATATTGCCGTTTAAACGAAATAAAATATGAATAATGATGTAGAATATTTTTTTTTGCGTTATAGTCATCTTTAATTTTATGATATGCATTTCGTTTATTCATCCTTCCTTTTTTAATTTACACGGTATTCTTGCATTTTATCTGCGTTTGAAAGTACTGTAAAACTATTTAAAAATTGCTATTTTTACTAATTTTATTGCACTATATTTCTACGAATTCATAAAACGCTAATTCGCATTATAACGTCAAGTATCGCGTTTTTAGTCAGTTTTGCGCCGTGACTAGACTTAGATCAATAGTTATAACTTTTACAGTTTTGCATGTATCACAACAAATATTAGTGCAAACGTAACTCTGATAAATGAGTCACACATTTCTCGGACACCGATTTCATACCTACAACGGAAATGTATTTTATATGCTTTGAAAATGCACACATTGATAGATACCGATGCAATTCATACAAAAATTGCGCCGTGACTAAACTTTTTAAAACAAAAATATCACAATCATGAACGTATATATTTCTTTTGAATGTGATACTAACGTAATTGTTATCATATGAGATTTCATTAGGTACCAAATATATTAACTTTCCCATGCCATGATTTCGTTCTGAAAACACGTCTTACACAGCAAGTCGGCTTTTTTTCTGACGGAAACTTCAAATGGGACATTCTTTCCATTTCAAATATTTGCATTTACCTGGAAAACGCCTGACAATACGTCACTTCCGACATCAATACATGTAACGTCATTTCCCGCCAGTATCATGGTAAAATTATGGTGAATTTGGCAAAAACTTTTCTGAATAGTTTGATATCTCATTTATTGATCTGTCTTTAAAAATAAGTGCACTACTAGATATTGTGCGTGTGAAATTCACGCTTTTTCCACATTAGTCGCAACATTGTGCGTAACGTCATTACGCTACGTCATTGTACGTATAATGTTTTTATCTGTATACATATATTTATTTTCTCATGGGAATTTTGACTATTGAGACAAATATGATTAATTCTCTTGTAATACTAGCATACGCAGTGCCACTGTGACGTGAGGCATTAAATTTGGTGTTACTTTTTCAAATGGTGCAAAATAACTAGATTCCGGTCATCAGACTTAGTATCCTAGACCTATAACGAGAAATGTGCCCTTATGAATATTTAGAGAAATTGGAAGCACACGTCTTAAGTTTTTTAATGACCTCATTTTGATACGATAGAGAATTTCTGAATCATCAGATTTTGCATACAATAGGTAAACGTGTCATTTAAATAAAAAAAAACGCCTACTGCCGTCTTACGTTTTAATTTGAAGAAGCACTTAAATCCCCCCTATTATCGAGAAGGGCATTAAAGGAGCAACGGTACTTTTGAAATAATTTGTAGGCGTTTATTCAAAGTATGCGTGATTTCCCGACAGTTCATACACCAATGAACTACAGACAATATCTACCCAATTCTTAAATATATACAATCATATGACAGTTAATGTGGTACATGTATTGGAAAGAAATATATCACTTATATTTTAGCGAGTTGCTAAGCAACTCATTCCTACAAGAACTTTATAATTGAGATAGGCAGATCATGTGGTGTCGGTGCTATTCCAGACACGCAAAAGTGTATTTGATGTAGTGCACATACATGTATCTGCGTTCGAGTCTAAAAGGGGAAATCATAATAAAATTGGCAAGAAAACATGAAATGACATTCAGATTCAATCATATCCGTATATATGCAACCTAGTTTACATGCACGACTGTTGTGTTTGTAATGTACCACAGCAAACTTAATGGTGCATTGATGTGCAATACTGACACCAGACAAGAAAGTTCTCGAGAAATTACTGCATGGCATTTTAGCTTGCGGAGCATACAATGTCAACTATTTTACATAGGTCAGCGTTCTAATACAAACGTTGGTGCAGTCAAGTCCGATCTTTAAAACCTTTACAATCATAAACTTTTGATACGCAATTTTCAAAGGTTAGTCTCAGACGTAACAATGGACTCAAGGTTGACAATAATCATGTCCCGTAATGTTATTATTATTGTGGTTTACTGTACCTACATATTAGGTCTACCACCTTTGGTTCTTTAAATTACACACCGACATTTTTATCTGGTTTTTTTTTGCTCAAGAAAATGAACTTCCGAATTGGCTTAAATGATGTGCTCGGAATGGGCCTGCACGTCGTACACCTTAGTTCTTTAAATTGAATAAGTCATTTCGGAATATACACAATGCGCTGATTGGACCTGTACTAGCTTCTTTACATATACAAGCAAATAATTGGTTATGGTTTTCATCCTGAAATGTCGCGTAAAATATATTTTTAGACAATTTTCAGATAATAATGCATATAAATTACTCAACACGTCCTGATCTTCCTGGAATACCTAACAAAATATACTTGAATAATTTATCAACCAGTAATAGTTCAACTTCAAGCAGCCGACAGTTTCTCCCTCTGGTATTGCCACATTTATCACAGTTTGGAACAAACGAAAACGACAAGAAGTGGTCATTTATTTATCTCCTAACATGGACAAAACATATCAATTATGTTTTACTGCTATATACGTGTGTACAGTATATCTATATGTATTGACGTACAATGACTACCACCATTGCGTGTGTAAAATTGTCTTAGTTTGGCTCCGTTTTATGATTCTGCAAGCAGAGTTTTCACGTCAATTTACTGTCGACGATAACAACACATGGAGTTTTATGCGTGACTATTTCAGCAATTTCAATAAAATCTACATTATACGGAATCATACGAAGCTCTTCCTAGACGATCAACGACATTTTGAGAGGAAAGCCATTAAGCTTGTAGGACAATTACTAGAGATGGTATTAGAAAATGTACATACTATTGACATAGGCGTTTGTTCACGATTTGTAAAATGGGTCCGAATAATTATGTAGAAATATTGTCTGTTTATCGTTAAGAAGTTTGCACTCAAATTGTTTTTATGAAATCTATCTATTCTATAATTACCAGTTTTCAGTGTTTTCTTGTTTTGTCTTCGTACTAAAACTATTCCGGTCACATTATCATGTAGATGCTCTGGCCTAACCCTAGAAATTTTAAATCATCAGCCAGGTGTAACTAGCACCACCGCAAGCAACTGACAAATTTTCTACAGGTAGAGGAATGAAGTCATCGGTTAACTCATATTCATTCTCCCCACCATTTTAGATAATATGGGTCCCACCGTCTATATTAACCGGACGGGTGTAATCTAAAAATAATAACACAGTTTATGTGATTCTCTCACAGTCCACTGAGGATATTATAAGAGTGACATTGTCGTTGATATGTACACACAATATAACACTCATTGTCTGAAAAGTTTCAGCGGATATATAGTATGTTAGTTTAGCATTGAAATTAAAGATGACTGTATAAACCTTTATAATTGGTTTAACACCGTAATAGTGGACTCGACCACTGCGTTACTCTATTCTTACCCTAACTGGACAGTACATCTTACATCTGAGAATGGCCGTAAACAAACTCAATGCGGTAAGCCAATGAAAACATGTTTTACAAACGATTGACCAATCCGCATTATGAAAACAAAACAGTTCATAGTATTTATATAGCGCCTTTTTCATACGAATACACGTTCAAAGACACTTTACATTATAGTGTTGCAGCCACAAGGGCGCAGGTGCATCCTCTACCAGTGCAGATACAGCATTATCTGACCAAAGGGACAAACTGAATGAAAGCCTCTGAACGAGAGAGATACATTAGATACAGACTGCATGCCCGGCGCTGCAGAAGTGTGCATAGCTCTTATTTCGAATAGACAGTCTGGACCTTTAATGTCTTCGGTGTATATTACGGATACACAGAGCACCGATACACAGCTGCATCTCAAGTAAAGATTTTGCCTTGACCAGACGCTTGATTTCGGCAATAACTCAAGTTTAAATGCAGCTTCAGGAGCAGGAGACAAATCGCACGTTGTAATTGGTAGTCTTGAAATGTTGTCGAAAATTCAGCCAATGAAATGTGTTTTACAGATCGCCAGCCAATGAAATTATCTTTTATAGACCAGTCAGCCAATATATATAATTATCTTTATCATTACATGTATATTGATCGGTCGGTAAATGAAAAGATGTTTTATATGTCGCCAGCCAATAACATTATGTTTTATTGACCGGAATGAAAACATGTTTTGCAGATCGGCAAGCAAATAGAAATGTGTTTTACAGATCGACAGTCAACAAAAATATGTTTTACAGATCACCAGCCAACGTAAAAATGTTTTACAGACCGGTCAGCCAATGAAATCATGTTTCACAGATAGACAGCCAAAGAAAAGATGTTTACAAATCAGTCAGCCACGGCCAAGATGTTTTACAGATCAATCAGCCAATGAAAATATGTTTTACAGATCAATCAGTCAGTGAAAAAGAGTTTTACCAACGATTGGCCAACATAAGATACAGCATTTCTGTAAAAAGAGTTCATATATTTCTCAAGTACTTTAGAATTGATGATAACTTTATATCAAACAATGATACAATTAGTGTTATATTTGAAACTTTCGAATGCCGGTATAAGTAGCTGAGTCACGTGATACAATTCTATCAAATAACTAATGGACTTCAGAAATTAAATCAAGATTCATGGTTGTAATTTCCGTTACGCGATGATGACGTTGATTTCGTTGTGTATCCATTTAATCTTATAAACAATTGTTCCTGATCAGATTCGGAGTGGTCCGTTATTGTTATATTATGTTCCATTGATTTTAAGTCATGAAATACTTTGAACTTGTTTTATTGTTTCTATTCGAGATTTTAAATCCCATCAACAACTAAGATCACATGACTGTTCCAGGGAGATCCCGCATATCATGTCTATAATAAACTGCGTGCAACCAATGTTAACGCCACATTTCAAAAACCGGAGTAGGCTTACTGCAAAATGTCTAAACCTAGCTTAATACTTATTAATATATATGGAATTGTACGATGAATGCATACAGGATTTGTTGACATCAGACCGGACATGAAACTTTATTTATGTTTTATTTAGTAGGATGAGAATAATTGTCACTGTTATATTGTTTGTCTTGTTCAATTTGTATTAGCATAATTGGCGACTTATTATATACACACATAAGCATATAGAATGAAGACAACTGGGACCGAGAGAATATTTCGCTCTGTGGAGGATTACGGATTAGTGAGGTTTCGGATTTGGAGGGTTCTACCACATATGCCTTTGGCCAATTTATACTATATAAACGCATTGTAAGCAAACGTAATACACAAACATAAGACAATACGTATTTCAAAGACATATTCATAAGTTTTCTAAATGACAAGTTTATAACATACAGTATTATGGAGCAACTGTATCAAATGCCACAAGAACGTCTGAACCGTTGTATTATAGATAATTTAACTACATTTGATGGTGTTATTCGACGACATTATACGTACACATTTGTGTACAAAATATTCCATCGTCTATGCTTAGTATGTATTTCGGAATACTGACAGCATAGCGTAACATTGAATCCAGATTCTAACAGATTAGTATTGCATCATTTACATTTACTGTAGTACCTATATACACCAACTTCAATTTCATGAGAGTGGGGGTATAATCTAAATATGGATAGTGCTTATTCATATAAGTCGTTCATTATTACAGTGTAGCAATACAACGGGACTCTTATATCACTAAAGATATCAAATCCATGACGACACTTTTCAACAAAATAGCCGTGTTGTTTATTCCTTTGTCGATTTCTTTGAAACATACGCCAGTCTGCTGTTAAACTTTCGGGGTGGTTTGAATGTGAGCGGATTACAGTTTCAAGTCATCTTCTTTTCCAAAGATTCACAGGATGCTGAAATAAAGTCCATTTCGTGGAAAGTTTACATTTTTGCCGAAGACTTGCGCATGTTTCATAGAAATCAGTACAGAAACAAAAAAACGAGTATTGTTGTTTTGACAAATTTCGCCATGGATTTCATTCCTTTTGTGACGTCAGAATCACGTGGTATAGCTACACTGTATTACATTCTGATATATTTCAGACTGATAATGACATTTTAATTGTTTGTACGAATCTAACTTAGATTGTGAATTAATAGCGTCTGTCAAGCGTCATATTGATCGCGCAAACGCTATCGCATGGAAATGAAACTCATTTGGTCAATAAAACATTCGGTCATTCACTTGTTAATAAAGGGCTTCGTGCATGAACAAAATCTGTGAATTCTTAACATTACAACAATATTGTTTAAAGTACGTTTTGCTATAGTATATAATGGAAACCGTTACTCCCCTATGATTCGTGCACTTGAAGTTTGAGAACAAACGTCTGAAGTATGTTTACAAAACCTGAGTTCTAATTATCAACTTCTTTCATATCACGTATGTCTCAGTTTGATGAACTTTAATGTGCTTTGTTGATGTCTGCTGTTGTCACCCTGTCCGTTCGACTGAATGCAGACGATTATAAAATAATGATTTGATACTGGCAGACATCTAGCTAACGCATGCTATTTTCTTTTCGATGAAATGTAGATGCGGAACAATTCCATGATTGAATATTGGTATACACGTAGGTAGAAGCTAGCATCGACCTTCCACAAGTCAATTGGATAACATACACAAATATACAAATATAAATTATAGATAATGAGGTTTGGTGATTTTGATTGATTTTAGTTGGTTGAAATTATTTTTGGTTGACGGTTGTTGAGATTAAAATCATACCCATCTAACACGTCATGGTGCATGTGAGTGGATAGTACTAGTACCACATAGTACATGGCAATATAAAAAATGGACCCTACTTTTTATTATTAGTTGCTTTCACTGGATTATGGAGATTTTTCAGTGAAAATAACAGTGAAAATAACAGTGAAATAACCACTTTGTTATTTGCACTGTTTTAGAAGCTGGTTCCAGTATCATGCAGAAAAGCAAACGTAATGTCAACGGCACCGGGCTTTAAAATATGCGTTACGTCTTCATGACGTCATAATTCTCACGTTGTGACGTTCTAATTTCGACGTGATTTTCCCAATTAATCCAATTACCACACATATTTAAGAGGAATTGAGGCATATAATAAACAGAAAATTTGTTGATTTTTGGTGTAAGATTAATTTTATTTCACTCGTGATCACAGAAATTTAAATTTTCACTCGTGGCAATGCCACTCGTGAAAATATTGATTTTCTGTGATCACTCGGTGAAATAAAATTCGATCTTACACCAAATCAACAAGTATGCTCTATATATTCATAATTGTTTTTCTCGTCTATTGCACAATGTACAATGTATTAGACCTATCATATTTCACTGTTTTTAAATAGTTTGCAGTGTATTTGATATTTGCTTTTGACAATAAAATAGGCACTTGCAGACTTACAACATGGTTTATCCTGCAGAACATAATTACGTCAGGCCTGAGATGTGATAAGCAATTTACATGTGTAAATTTGCAAGAGTGGTTTGCTTAGCAATTTTTTGTTTGAAAATTAGATTCATATAAGCTACGTCGAAGACTTGACAATGTTGAAATGATACAAATGGACAACGAAACACTTTACTGAAAATGGGGATTTTGTTGATTTACATGTGTATTTTTGATGATCGATTTGTGACCGATACGGACACGTTCGATACGATGAATCGATCAAACGCAAAATATATGTATGCTTCATTCGCAATTTCTGAGAAATTATAATGAATCTGTATCATCTTTTGTGGTTTGTGATGTGTGAATTACATTTTTTTCGATTAAAATTAACGACAGGACGTTGTACATGTATTAAAGTGCTTCTAAACCTGATTTTAGTGATTCCAATGTAGTTCAGATTTTTCTCGTGGTACATTCTGCATTTCCAAATTGTTTTTTTTGCAGATATGACATCTTGTATTTTACCTCTCCTGAAAAGCCGTTATGGAGTTTTCCCGTGAGGCCGAATATATGTAAGACGCAACTCACAGTAATCGCTAAGGGGCATCCATATAACAAAGTCATCCATATCACGTAGGTTACGGTAATTTTCGTAACTCCGCCTATTACTGTTAGAAGGACACGGCTTATGTCGCATGCGTTTGGACTACACATAATATATTCTAACTGTTCCGATCACGTGTAAGGGTGGCATCCGTAGAATTTAGGTTTATTCTTTGTGGTTTATATTGTTGTTACTGTATAGACCAAAGGGATTCGACCCGATAAAATATCTTGCACATCTATACTATGAATACATAAGACAGGGGTCTTTCTTTATGACTGGCCCTCATATACCCAACTCAACATTATGTCCAATATTTTAAACAAGCCGAATACAATCGTGTGTAAATACTGATTTCTCTTCTTTATCGAAGGCCGTTTTCTAGTTTCTGTCTGTGCAGGGTTATGTCGTCAAACCGGGTTTTACGCATTTTGTGAACATTCTGCAGAGTCTAAATTGTGCATTAGAACGAATGCTTTGATTTCACTATATCTCGTTCTATTTACGCGCTGATACATATCGCCGCATATTTTGACCCCTTACGAGGACACGTGTTAGCCAATGAAACAGTCGCCGTAAACAAAATCTCGAAATACTTATTTTCCTATGTGATGACTAAAATTAGACGGATATTACGGGGTTTTAATTAGTAAACATGTCCTTATAATCTTTACGGGTTGACGGTTTTTGCAGAGGTTTAAATAGTTCACGGTTCTATGGGATAGTCATTATATGTTCAATATGTACTAATTAAACAACGCATTGAACTCGAGAGAGTTATACTTTACAACGCAAAACAATCTTTGACAACGCATTTAAACCCGTATTTACATATTTACTGATATGAAGTTTGCTGACTAGCGATACGCTGATTGGTTGTATATTGGCTGTGGGATTTTGGGAGAAGGGTATACATACATAGGGTATACATACATGTAAGAATACGTAAGGTCTGTAGGTCAGACCGGTGTCTTCATGCCAATGAGATATTTGGCCGGTGCGGCACAATTAGCTTAATGCACATAAGTTATTTCGCCGGCCAGGTCAGGATTTTAGGGAAGTGTCGCCGAAGCAGGTCATTAATTAATAATATTTCTTGATTTCAGTCTGAATACTGCAGGCTGTATGTAATTAAATTACGAGGTACATGTCCCCTGTAGAACCAATTTGCCTACATTTGGCTTACATATTTATTTACACCAAGCTACGCCCATGCATATCTGTAGAAACAATGTACTAGCGACGTCACACTGGGAATTAGCTTTACGCAAATAAGTAATTTCACCGGCCAGTCCAGCGAGGGTTCTAAGGGGAATTTATGAATGCATCGTATAATTATTTAAATCAAATAAAGTTATATTCGCAACGTGGAGTGAAAAAACATTTTAAACATGAAAGATAACCCTGTTGAACACACGCGCAGTACTGGTCAGGACGCTGACTTGGTTTGCAAGCGTAAACAAGCACTGCGAAATACCCCGCGGGTGCCTCTACACAATTGGACAGAGTGTTGGCAAGGCGAGATTCAAAAGGGGGAAATGATAGATGCATCGTTGCAAATAAACAGACAGAACAGCTAGAAATTGATAGCCGCTCACAGTGTGGATCCTTAAGCAACACCGAGGTGCAAATATTTCCCAGTGTCCTGTTTAACGCATAATAAGCGGACGTAGGATGAAAGTTAAATGTTTATCGTTTGCCGAGGCAAACGATAATAACATAATCGGTCTACTATGATGGATCTATTATGATCAGAGAGACATAAGAAATAATTCAATTTGGTTGAACAACGAATCTCTCCGTATGACAACTTCAACTTCTGAAATTGCCAGGTCCAGACAGTTTCTTTATGGAGTAATAATATAATTAGGCTACTACATTATCGCCTGCAATGGTTGACCTGGTATATGTAAGAGGGCTGTCCAGAAAGTTATATCATCAATATCACCTGAAATGATTGACCTGTGCATGTACGAGGGCTGTCCAGAAAGTTGTATGATCAATATCACCTGCAATAATTGACCTGGTACATGCACGAGTGCTGTCCAGAATACTTTCTTATCTATACCACCTGCAATGATTGACCTGGGACATGTACGCCGGTTGTCCATGCAGTTATATGTTATGCTTTAAAATATAATTACGGTTGTAACAAATTTATTTAATTCCATTTGTAGAATTTACAATATGATCTGACTATAAAACGTAATAATGTTTTTATTACATTTGTGGTTTATGAACAACCCGATGATGTCGCTCCAAAGAATATGACATTGCCAGAACATATGTAAAATTGAGTCACTAAACGTGGAGAAAAAATTAAAAAGGTTTGGTGATATCGAACAATATTTAAGAATACATTAATTATTGGGGAGAATTCTAAAATATTTATACCTTAAAATTAATTACAGGATATATTGTGTCACTTTAGTGGGAGTTCTGTTCTTCTGTTCTGAACATCTACATGTATAATATTATAAAACCACATCAATAATTAAACTATCTCAAATTAAGAACTCCATTTCAGGTCAATTTTCACCCTTTGGCTCTTAATTCGACTTCAACATTAATAAGATAAAAACAAATCGAACAGAGAGGGCAACAGTTAACAAAAACAGCAGAGCACGAAATGCACAGAACGAAACACACAAAAGTACAGTCACAGAAGTACACGCCTAAATGTCAAACAAAAATGTGCACAAGAAACAAAAAAATGTCAATGTCAAAGTCTTTCTTTTATGTGTCAAGTAGTTATTTGTTATTTGTGTAACGATACAGCTTATGCCATTATTTTCATTGGTGTTCAACAAAATGATGATGTAATAACAAATCGGACAGGGAAGGAAACATCAGAGCACGAAAATCACTAAAAGCACTGCATACGAGAAAATTGCCAGCTCTGTATGAACATGACGATATACGAGTTTTAATGACGTAAAAAAACGTTGATCATTATTATTGTTGATGAGTTTGGAGATATAGCACCACTTTCTTGTCATGTATGTTAAGATGCGAAATAAGGGGATTCAAAAGGGAAGCATCACTCAACAGAAACAGTATGGCACGAAATACACAAAATTGAACACAAGAAAAAGCGCTGACTACATGTACAAGCCACGATGAGAAATACAAAAGAGCAACCAGACTAAACGATTCTCAAAGTCGCCCATAGATCACAAGGACAATCCTCAAAGGAACAATAAACAGCAACCAGACTAAACGATTCTCAAAGACGCTCATAGATCACAAGGACAATCCTCAAAGGAACACTCAACAGCAACCAGACTAAACGATTCTCAAAGACGCTCATAGATCACAAGGACAATCCTCAAAAGAACACAAAAGAGCAACCAGACTAAACGATTCTCAAAGACGCTCATAGATCACAAGGACAATCCTCAAAGGAACACAAAAGAGCAACCAGACTAAACGATTCTCAAAGACGCTCATAGATCACAAGGACAATCCTCAAAGGAACACAAAAGAGCAACCAGACTAAACGATTCTCAAAGACGCTCATAGATCACAAGGACATTCCTCAAAGGAACACTAAACAGCAACCAGACTAAACGATTCTCAAAGACGCTCATGAAATAGATCACAAGGTCAATCCTCAAAGGAACACGTAACAGAAACAGTAATGTACATTTTTGAAAGGTACGAAACAGGCGTATGATTGATTCCGAGGTTCCAAAACGGCACATGTGAAAGGAACACAATTTCACAAAAAACACAGTGACAAAGTATTATGTACATGTAATTATGTTTATCATTTTAAACTGTAAAATGATCAATGCATCAATACAAGAATGTTAACTATAGTGCTTCTGCCTTGGTACGGGCAATGACAATTGTCACTGAAGAGCTTGCATATTTTACGATGATTGCATCACAGCTTGCACATTTTCTGAATACAACTCTAAACGACAACTGTAGAAATGTAAGCGATTCTGCGACCTTAATTTGATCTTGAAACTGTGACGAACATGTGAATGCCATATGTGACATTGTACACACGTTCACACAAGACATTTTAGTTAAGTTTCCAAGAAGAGATTGGATCGCTTGTGTACAGAGTAAATAACATACTAAGTATTCCGGAAGAAAGCTTGATTTCAAATGTCAAAGTCCTTGTCCATACGTCAATTCAGTAAAATGCATAATATTTGTATTTGCTAGGATTCCATTTCATGCCGATTGAATGTAAACACAATTTTGCGTGATAGTTTCCAGACTGTATGATTAATATCTATGTTTTCGGAGAAATCTCCCAGTCAGGTTCTATAGTGGCTGATAACTGCCAACTGCGTTTTGAGTCACCACAACCATAGAACGACAGAATAACAGCCTGACACCCGCGCCATAATGACAGAACGCCAATCTGACGTCCGAACTATAACGAGAGAACATTAGTCTAGCGCCCGCGCCACTATCAAAGAACGCAATTCAAAAATACAACAAATATTGTTAAAAATGTCGTTTATGGTTTTGGTTGTTGTCGTATTTTCGTTTTCACATTGTGACGTGGGTACCAGATTGCCTTTAAGATGTTCAAACGACCGAACGATGTTGGCAGCTATAATACCTCATTTTCCAGAATTTCTGCCATATGATACCTCCCTTTATATCGCTAAGTGAATTAATCCCCTCATTAAATGTGTGTTCTCTTACAATACCCGGTATGTATGTGGCCATGGAAAACCGTATACTAGGTTATTATATCCTTGTGATCACATTCATATACGTACAAACAAATCTATATTAATTAAAGACCACCGTCGAAACAATGATTACAAACCTTAACGATCTACTCAATTGTATCGTTCATCACACCATTAGCAATGATAATTATCAGTTATCTTTGTTTAGACAGACGATCTGTCAACAATTGCCACTGTTTTCTCTTCCCTATGGTAGGTCTTTACGGACAACCTTGATTGCGATAAAGAACGACCCCTTACATGTGTATAAATTTAGCTGTTTACTTATGACTTATTTGTAATAAAGAAGAACCCCGAACATGTCTTCAATTTTAACTGGTTGTATGGATTGAAAAAAAAGAAAAAAAAAAGAACTCAAGACCACCTCCATATCATGGCAAGAAGCAAAGACAGCAGCACAAGACAGGCCTAGATGGTGGAGAGTGGTGTATGCCCTATGCCCTCCCCTTGGGGCGAAGAGGATTAGGTAGGTAGGTATGTATTGATTTAATAAAGCGCTAATTAAAGCATCCCTTTACTCACTTTTATAAAATATTTTTAATGTCAAAACAAATTTATATAGACTAGAGGTTCTGGTAATATGCTGAAAAATAATATAGTAGGATGATGGATAGGTATGCACAATATCATAGTTTATAGAAATCTAATTCCAGCAAAATGACAATAAAATGTTAAGGGAATGCATACTTTCCAGAACCGCAAAATAATTTTGTTTTGGACTAAGCGTGATATTACACAACGTCATTGTACGTATAATGTTTTCATCTGTATACAGATGTTGTTATTTTCTCATGGGATTTTTTTTTAATACCCCAATCACACGAGAGTCGGAATTAGCAGGAATGCCGTAGGAATAGCAATTCGTGGTACATTCTTGTATGTTCGAAATGTATTCCGACTGCATTCCGGGTACATTCCATATGTTCGGGCCAGTTTGAATGTTTTAACATGCTCTAAACCTGTTTCGTTTGAAATAAAATACATATTAAAATAAAAATGAATAAACTGTTATTCAAAACTCTCTGTATTTATTGATACTGTCCAGATCACACGGCGTCGGAATGAGCCGGAATGCCGTAGGAATAGCAATTCGAGGTGTATTCCTTCATGATCTAAATGCATTCGAAACATTCTGTCTGCATGCTGAGTCAATTCGTAGTGCATTCGATATATTCCGACCCATTCCTGTGTCCACTTCGAATGTTTTGCGCATGTTCAAAACTTTCGAAATACATTCGAAGTCGGGTGGAATATCGAACGGCTACCGAAGTGTATTCTTCCGACATTCTGATTACATTTTAAATATTCTCACGGCATTCTGACTATATTCGAAACATTACTTAAAGCCATTATAGGTACTGATATTAAACACACTACCGTGCACAACCCGTGCATAATCCCGTGCAAAACGGTCCGATGCTTGAGTTTACCGTATTTTGAAAACATATGCGTGCACGATCTCCGCTATCATTCCAGGCGGACTCGAAGTGTATTCGAGTTATACTCGAAGTATATAAGAATTGTATTTGAATTGTATTTGAAGTATTCCAACGGCATTTTGACAAAGCTGTAATAATTTTGGTCAATTCGAGTTATCATTCGGAATGTGTTACGAATGTTTATTAGTCTTCATTCCGACTCCTTCGGGCCCATTCCGGCTGATTCGAGAGTCGTGTGATTGGGGTATTAATATTTAGAATTAAGATTATTCTCTTGTAGTACTAGCATACGCTGTACCACTTTAATCACATTTATTTCTTGGAAAACTTATGACGTGATGCATTAAATTTGGTGTTACTTTCTCTAATGGTACAAACTAATTCTATTCCGTTCATCAGACTTAATATTCCAGACCTGCCTTTTATAAAAATGGTCTAAACTTAATTTAAGTGAAACATTTATACATGTTGAACTTTTTGGGGTTTAAGGACATCGTAAGGTGTCTTTTGGCATTGTAACACTTTTGTTACATGTTTCAAAGTGGGGCAAGATCATCTGAAAGAGAACAACAAAAGCGGTCAACCGAAAACAACCTCAATCAAACAGAACATTGATGAAAGTAGGATATTCTTCTCAAAGCTGCAATAATGACCGTAGGACCGTTAGGTGCTCGTACATGCTCGAGTTTATCACAAGTTCACTTCATTTTGAAGAAAAGTCCTGAAGTTAACTACATTTGTTCCCACTGGATACATGTATCATGCTCATTACGTGGTGAACAAAACTTTATCTTATTTTAAATGCAAAGAAAATATTAAAGTTATTCATCCAATACTTTCAAGAGAAGTTTTTACATAGTATAAAACAGGATGAAACACATGCTCACTATCATTAACCAAGAATGAAGCAGAAATATCATATATGTGCTACCAGAAGTTCAAAGAAATCCGTAATTGTAAAACACATGCAGTCAGTGATACATTTGATTTTCTGCACCCACAAAAATCCTGCAATTCAAAAAGCAAGGTTATATAAAGATATTTTAGCAGGAAAAACTTTAGAATTATTTCATAAAACGTCGAATTATTTATGTGATAAAGCCTCTTCGCACATGGTTTCTACTGTAAATTAGAATATAACCTACATTATGAGCCAATGAAAACGCCGCATTTTGGCGGTTAACTGAAAATTTAATCATTAAAATTTTCTCTTCCCAGACTTTACGTCATGCGTTGGCGCTACTTTCTATCGGCCAATCAGAATGCAGAATGTTATATTTTAAGTTAGTTAGAACATATTAAGTTAATTTTAATGACTAAAAAGGACTCGCTTCGCTCGCTCTGCCCGACCATGTTCCAGGAAACCTATGTGGTAAGCCATATCATCATGCATGAGTGTGTACCTTTTGCAAAACGGCAAAACATAACTTTCATCTTGAATTTAAAAGTTAAATTATTGTGCAATTTATAAAAGGAGAGTTCAATGAATGGACTTTTTCTGTGAGTTTCATTGTAAATGATTCTGTCAATAAAAAGTTAGAGAAACAGTTGCATTACTTTTCGAACACCCCTCGTAAACAATTAATTGCATGTAGTACTAGTATTTTGTTTGAATTTGGTACGATATCCATTGGTATAGATTAAGTCATCTCGGAACATGCACAATGCTCTGATTGAACGAGTACAAAATGTACTAGATTTCTATATATTTACAAGAATCTATATATGTACAAACAAATTATTTGTGTTTATCCTCGCCTTTTTACATACAATTTTAAGACAAACATATATACAGCGATAATTTTACCCAACTCAATTGGTTTTACTGGAATACCTAACCGAATATCCTGGAACAATTTATCACCCAGTAATAGTTCAACTTCTCCCGAGAAACTTGGTGGACATTACTTCAGCATATGTCACGGAAGAATCATTCGGACATTGAGTTTATGACAAATTAGAGGAAACACGACTTCTAGTTTCTTTGATGTGTCCTCTGTTATCGCCATTTTATTACAATTTGGAAAAAACGAAAACAACAAGAAATTGTCATATACTCTACTCCTAAAATGGACATAGCATATTTATTATATGCTACTGCTATATACTTGTATAGCGTATATCTACTTAGTATATGTACTGACGTACAATGACCATCACCATTGTGTGCGTTAAATTGTCTTATTTGTCTTCGTTTTGTGATTCTGCAAAGTACTGAAAGCAGAATCTCCAAGTCAATTTGCTGTCGACGAAAACAACCCATGGAGATTTGTGCGTGACTATTTCAGCAATTTCAATAAAATCTACATTATTCGAAATCCTAAAAAGCTCTTTCTAGAGGTTCAACGACTATTTGAGTGGAAAGCCATTAAGCTTGTATGGCAATTACTAGAGATGATATTAGAAAATGTACATTATATTGACATAAGAGTTTGTTCACGATTTGTTAAAGAGGTCCGAATAATTATGTATAAATATATCTGTTCATCGTTAAGAAGTTTGTACTCATTCACTGTAATAAATTCGTTCAGCAGGGTACTGTTTTATCAAATCACTTACGGAATCGTAAAATTACGCAAACATTTATTTCAAAAACTTATTTCAATGACACAGTTACCGGGTATGAAGCTGAATCTCATTTAAAGATTTTGCCGAGACCAGACGCTTGATGCCGGCAAACTGTAAAGTTGAAATGCTGCTTCGGAAGCAGGAGAAAAAAATCGCAAGTTGTATTTGGTACTCTTGAAATGTAGTCGAAAACTTCACAAAGTAAGCTTTAGCATCAGCGATCGATCAGCCAATGAAAAGATGTTTTACAGATCGCCAGCCAATGAAAATATGTTTTACAAAACAGTCTTCCAAAGACTAGATATTTAACAGAGCAGTCAGCCAATGAAAAAGTGTTTTACATTCGATTGACCGACACAATATAATATAGCATTTCCGTACAGAGAGTGAACATATATTTCTCAAGTACTTTAGAATCTATGATAACTTTATATCAAACAATGATACAATTAGAGTTATGTTGGAAACATTTCAAATGTCGGTAAAAGTAGCTGAGTCACGTGATATAATTCTATCAAATACGAGGGTTGTTTAAATTGGAATGCAAGTGATGCTATATCTTCTTTGTATCAATAATATTTAAAAAAAGGAGCTGTTTATATAAGATAATTGTATTAGCTTTAAAATGATAGATCACATTTTAAAACCCGTTCAGTGAAGCTGTAACAATACGTCAGTTAACACTATCTACTCTTGTATGCTTATGCTTAAATGGTTGGGAAAATATGACTTTTTCTGACCAAATTCGGACCCATTTAAGAATCGTTGTTTTCTTAAATCGGGAGCAAATATAATATTTAAAATAACTTGTTTGGTGAAATGATGTCATGTAATGTCTTATTCATCAACTATTTGATAGTTTAAGAAATTCAAAAGTGATGTAATATTATTTGGAAATGAACCCCATGCACGCCATTCAAATACCGCAACATACTAGAAAAGTGTTGAGAAAATCAAATATTTTTGGAAGCCGGTGGAGTATTACAATTAGGAAAGTAGCTCAATGTGTTGGCACATCATTAGGAACTATTCATACAATTATCAAGTATATAACAAAAATTAGGACGATAAGTATAGTTTCGGTACCCCTATCTGCTTTGAGACGCCAACACATATGCACTAACAAACTGTCCAAAAAGAGTTAAAAACACTTTCTAGATAAAACGGTTGATCGTTTGCAACAAACGAGACAAGGATTCATTTTGTCATACATGCGACAGATCCTCATCAAAGACAGAACAAAGGTATGCATTACAAAACGCACCATGGATACCAGTCGAATTGTACACCTTTTTCAATATAAACCAAGTTTCTACCATTAAATTGGATATATAAAATGGGCAATGGGTAAATACCAAGCTTAAGAAAGGAAATTCCTTCAGATATTGAAGAAATACTCCGACAATCGCTGCCAAATCAAATATTTGAGCAATGGGCCTCTACCTGCAGCATCCATTAACGCGACTTTCTGAGAAGCGTGAATTTTCTTGAGCTTTCCGACCACCCTTACCTGTCAAGCATTGTCCCTTGTGATCTTTATTTGCTTCAAACGACTCTTAATTGCATTGTCGGAAAAAAATATCAGGTACGTTAAGAGCTCGGTTTGGTTCATGTCCAGTGTATGCACAGTGTACCTAGGAATGATAACACAATCGCATTTTAAGACAGGAATAACTGAATGAAACTTCGCATATATATCGTAGATGAATGCTACAATTAGATCAGATGCTTGTTTCATTACAATCATTGTAGGTGATAAAGATGATATTTCTTTCAGGACAGCCCTCGTACATGTACCAGGTCAATAATTACTCCACAAAGAAACTACTGTCTGGACCTGGCAATTTCCGAAGTTGAAGTTAGCAATTTTTGAAGCAGTCATATGGAGAGATTCGTTGTTTAACCAAATTGCATTATAATTATATCTCTTTGATGATATTGCGTTCTTTGATAGTGGCGCGGGCGCTAGACTAATGTTCTCTCGTTATAGTGCGGACGTCAGATTGGCGTTTTGTCGTTATGACGCGGGTGTCAGGCTGTTATTCTGTCGTTCGATGGTTGTGGTGACTCAAAACGCAGTTGGCAGTCATCAGCCACTATAGAACCTGACTGGGAGAATTCTCCGAAAACATAGACATTAATCATACAGTCTGGAAACTATCACATGTCATTTTGTAACTTCTACAAACGAAATTAAATACATTTGTTACAACCGTAATTACCTTTTAAAGCTTAACGTATAACTGCCTGGACAACCTTCGTACATGGTGCGGATCAATCAATGCAGGTGATATTGATGCTATAACTTTCTGGGCAGCCCTCGTACATATACAAGGTCAATTATTTAGGTAGGGTGATATAGATGATATAACTTTCTGGACAGCCCTCGTTCATGTACCAGGTCAATTATTTAGGGTGATATAGATGATATAACTTTCTGGACAGCCCTGGTACATATACAAGGTCAATTATTTGGGGTGATATAGATGATATACCTTTCTGGACAGCCCTCGTACATATACAAGCTCAATCATTGCAGGCGATAATGCTGTTATTGCATTATTATTCCATAAAGAAAATACTGTCTGGAACTGGCAATTTCCGAAGTTAGCAATCTTTAGAATATAACCTACATTATGGGCCAATGAAAACGCCGCATTTTCGCGGTTAAAGGAAAATTTAATCATTAAAATTTTCTCTTAACAGACTTGACGTCTTGCGTTGGCGCTAATTTCTATCGGCCAATCAGAATGCAGAATGTTATATTCTAAGTTAGTTAGAACATATTAAGTAAATTTTAATGACTAAAAACGCCTCGCTTCGCTTCGCTCGCTCCGCCCTTTTTAATCATTTAAAATTTACTTAATATGTTCTAATTATAACATAAAGCAGTCATATAGAGAGATTCGTTGTTTAACCAAATTGAATTATTTATTCTGTCTCTGTGATCAATGAAAACGCCGCATTTTCGCGGTTAAAGGAAAATTTAATCATTAAAATTTTCTCTTAACAGACTTGACGTCTTGCGTTGGCGCTAATTTCTATCGGCCAATCAGAATGCAGAATGTTATATTCTAAGTTAGTTAGAACATATTAAGTAAATTTTAATGACTAAAAACGCCTCGCTTCGCTTCGCTCGCTCCGCCCTTTTTAATCATTTAAAATTTACTTAATATGTTCTAACTATAACATAAAGCAGTCATATAGAGAGATTCGTTGTTTAACCAAATTGAATTATTTATTCTGCCTCTGTGATCATAGTAGACCCATGATAGTAGATCCATTATGTAATATCGAGTTCAATTAAATGAACACGTCTTTTTGTGAATGTAATGAATTCTTTCATCTCAGGAGACCTTGTGTATCAAAGTATATCAATGAAACAATATCCTAACTCACTCGACTGCGACCCCAGTCTGATCACATCGGCTTTTATGCATTGCAATATGGTCATTTATTTAGCGGAGACGATGGAAACAACCGATGGACAGTCGTTCACACTTCTGCGACGTAATTTAACAATTACCACAATCATAATTTTCGGAAATGACCAGCAAATTTTCAAAGTTTCACGATTATGAGAAGTTATAATAATATTTTTTACAATAGAATGTTCGGAGATGACAATCGGAGACACCGGAAATAACAGATGTTTCATGATAATGAGAAGTTTTTTTAACAATTTCCACGATATAATTTTCGGAGATGACAAGGCGTCCTGTAATAGGATGTGGCCAGGCCACGTATCGCCTTGACTACACGTCATTATCTCGCTCAGAAAAATATCAATGTACTCCATTGTTCACCTGGTATTTAGTTGTACTAGTATTTTGTTCCTATTTACCCGATAGAGCAAGTGTGGGATGTCTGTTTGGAACACAATAATCCTTCTTCGTCATTCCAGATGTTATTTGCGTCTTACGTAATTATAGTATTCACAGACAATGAGATATGATAATACACTGTACTTTGTTCGACAGACGGGAAAAAATGACGAATAGTTATAAGATAGGGTTTATTTGTTATATTGACATGTTCTATGAAGTACTATAGTACTATCCACTCACATGCACTATAACGTGATAGTGGGATCTGATTTTATCTCAACAACCGTTAACAAAAAATAATTTTCAAACTTAAATAATCATTCAAAAGTCATCAAACTGCATTATTCATAATTTGTCATTTTGACACGTGGACAGTTTCATACAGAGCGAGTTATTTGTACACTGTTGTTCTTTCGTGCTGTGTTGTTCCTGTTCAGTGCTACCATCCTATCACATTCGTTATTACATGTATCATTTTTAGTATATTACAGATTCTAAGTGACACTCTGCTAGAAACTTTTCTTGTACATGCCTTTTTGTATGTGATTGGTGGTGTTTGACCAATATATGTATCTCGTCGAGTTCGATTTTCGAAGTGTTCTAAGAGTTGTTGGATTGGTCGTTTGTATCTTTGACATGCGCAATTCATGCTTTTATAAAAAGGAAAACTGGTTCGAATCTCATCTGGGACTTAATAGCAGCTTTGTATATGTGTGTAAGTTATCCGACTGGCCTGTGGTAGGTCGATAGTAGCTTCTACTCTACCTGTATACCAATAATAGCATGCATCAGGTGTCGGCCAATATTAAATCAAGGACATTTTTATCGTCTACATCTAATCGAACAGACAGGGCTACAATAGCATACTGGAGACATCAGGAATACATATTAAAGTACACCGAACAGAGACAAACGTGTTATGAAAGAAGTTGATAATTACATCTCAGATTTTGTAAATACATACTTAAGGCGTTTGTTATCAAACTTCAAGTGCACGAGTCATAGAGGAGTTACGGTTTCCATTATATACTATAGTAAAGTGCACTTTTAACAATAGTGTTGCAAGGTTTAGAATAACCATACGCGTTTATCCACAAAACTCATTATTAACAAGTAAATGAAAAAGTTAATGAACTAATGTTATATTGGCCAAATGTGTTTCCTTGTCAATGCGACAGGGTTTGCACGATAAATATGCCATTTGGCAGACGCTATTAATTCGCGATCTAAGTTAGATTTGTAAAAATAATTTAAATGACATTATCAGTCTGAAATATATCTGAAAATAATACAGTGTAGCTATACCGCATGATTCTGACGTCACAAAAGGAATCAAATCCAAGACGAATTTGTCAACCGTGATTGGAAAACGAAAATAGCCGAAAGCATTTTATTTGTGTACTGATTTCTATGACCGTTTGTTTCCAGCACTTTGTGAATCTTACGAAAAGAAGATGGCTTGAAATTGTAGTCCGCTCGCATACAAAACACTCCGAAGGTTTCACAGGGTGCTGGAAAAACAGCCCAGCTGCTATAAAAATCTTTATTTCGTGGAAAGCATATACTTTCCCCTTAGACTGAATGTTTCATAGAAGTCGATGAACGAATAAACAATACGTCTATTTTTGTTTTCGAAGCGAAGCAAATATGGAAAAAGTTCGTCTTGTGTTTGAGGTCTTTAGTCCCGTGGTATTGCTACACTGTAATAATATACGACTTATATACTAGTAAACAAGAACTATCTAGATTTCGATTATGCACCCACTCCCGTGAAATTGAAGTTAGCAGATATATGTACAAATAGTGCTCGTTACAACTGTAAATGTAAAACATGCAATAATAATGTGATATGATCTGAATCCAATGTTACGCTATGCTGTAAATTTTATTCTAAAATACGTACTAAGCATAGACGATGGAATATTCTGTACACAAATTTGTACGTATAATCTTGACGAATAACGCCATCAAATTATCTATTATACAATGGTTCAGACACTCTTGTGCCATTTGATACAGTTGCTCCAAAATACTGTATGTTATAAACTTGTCACTTAGAAAACTTTTGAATATGTCTTTGAAATACGTATTGCCTCATGTTTGTGTATTACGTTTGTTTAAAATGCCTTTGAATAGTATAAATTGGTCAAAGGCAATAGAATCTCCAAATTACAATAGAAACTCCGTAACCGATACCTCTCTAATCCAAAATCCTCTACAAACCGAAATATAATCTCGTTCCCAGGTTTGTCTTTCTATATGTTCTGTGTATAATTATATTATAACTTGCCGATTTAGCTCATAAAACAAGACAAACAATAGAACATGTACAAAGAGAAACAGTGACAACCATTCTTACCTTTTTAAATAAAACATAAATAAAGTCCGGTTAGGGGTGGTATTCAGTATTCATCTTACTTGACTTAAGGATAAGGACAACCAATCAGATCACAACATATTAAACTATTGGTCAGTAATAGGTGACATGATTGGCTATCCTTATTTTCCAATCAAATAAGATCAATATTGAATACCACCCCCGATGTCATCAAAAAAGTATATATTTATTGCATAGCCAAATAAAACGTTTCATGTCCGGTCTGGGTCAACAAATACTGTGTGCATTTATTGTGCGGTGCCATATAGCCATATGTATTAAACTATGTTAAGGCATTTTGCATTAAGACCGTTCCGGTTTTGAAATGTGACATCAACTTCGGTCGCACTGCACCCAGCAACTATAGACATGACATACGGGATATCCCAGGAGTTATCACGTGATCCTAGTTGTTGATGGGACTTAAAAACCTCAAATAAAAAGCCCAAAAACATGTACAAAGTATGCCATGACTTAACATACATGGAACTTAATTTGACACTACCGGACCACTCCGAATCTGATCAGGAACAATTGTTTATTAGATGGAATTGATACACAACGAAATCTCCGTCATCATCACGTAACGGAAATTGCAGCCATGAATCTTGATTTAATGTCTGAAATCCCTTAGTTATTTGATAGAATTATTTCACGTGACTCAGCTACTTATACCGGCAGTCGAAAGGTTTCAAATAAAACACTTATTGTATCATTGTTTGATATAAAGTTATCTTCGGTTCTTAAGTACTTGAGAAATATATGAACTCTCTGTACAGAAATGCAATATATTGTGTTGGTCAAGCGTTTGTAAAACACGTTTTCATTGGTTGACTGCTCTGTAAAGCATTCTTTTCATTTGCTGGCAATCTTTAAAACATATTTTAAATAGCTGACGATCTGTGAAACATCGTTTCATTTACTTACCGATCTGCAAAACATTTTATATCGAGTGACCGGACTGTAAAACAACTTTTGATTAGCTGGCGATTTGTAAAACATCTTTTCAATGGCTGGCGATCTGTAAAAAATATTTTATTGGCTGACTGATATCCTGAACCTGAAGCTTACTTCGTGGAGTTTTCCCATACAACTTTCGATCATTCTGATCACCTCGGCCTTTATGCATTGCAATAGACCTCTGACATAACAAGGCGCCATATTGAAACTATTTTCAGTCACATGATTAGAAATATGGCAGCCCCAGTCTTCTGTACACATTATGCCAATATACATGTTCACACAAATATATAAATCTATATAGATATATTATACCAGTAAATACGCACTACAAAATTCCACGCAACGATTAATCACATGTGTACCAGGCAATAAGTTAACTCGAAATGATCCGAAAGTCAAGTAGTATATTTTGTAAACAAACCTGCTTAAATTTGGGTCATGTTTGTTGATGTTTTCGACACGTGCTTGGGAACTATAAATTATGAATAATATTTAAAGATATGGGTTATTTCTTTTATGATATGTCTTCGTATGATCATAAAAATAAGAAAACTGTTCGGGAAAGATAAAATAACCATCTTATTGACGGATACATAATTTGTTACTTTCGCGCGAACGTAGCTGGGACTTGTAACCCAGGCGAATCATATTGGTGTATAACTACAGTTAGACACGAGGGTTATTTGCCGGAGACAAACTGAAATGGCCGAGCTTTCACGATTGAACTTGCGATTTAAGGTTTTACCGGAATCATGCGTCTGGTCTCGGCAAAACCTTTAATTGTGATGCAGTTTCAAGTGATATACTGTGAACTGTTTTGTTTTCATAATGTGGATTAGTCAATCGTTTGAAAAACATGCTTTCATGGACTTACCGAATATCGTTTCGAACATTCTCAGATGGAAGATTTAAGAGAATACCATGAGCTGTATTATTATTTTGAGATAACACCGTCCGGTAATACAGATAGTGGAATCCACATTAGCCCATGTCCTAAGATGGTAGGGAGATTGATTGTGAGTCAGAATCATCCCTGAATTAGAATGTCATGTTCATTAATAACTTATATCCTCTACTCGTGGACAAATGGTCAGTTCCTTGCGTAAGTGCTAGTAAGATTGTACTACTTTATTTAAGATCGATTGTAAAACAAGTTTTTAAACTCATACTAATTACTCTTGACACCTCGTTCCTGATGTTATCCATCGCCAAGTGGGTATGAGTAGTTACTACTGGCTGATGATTTAAGATTCCTAGAAAACTGGTAATTATGTGACTGTAATACAAGAAGACATTGGATACTGGTAATTATAGAATATATAGTTTCCATAAACACACCAGCCTGACGAAAGTATTACAGTCATCGAACTCGTAAAAACTTCTTAACGATAAACAGGCAATATTTCTACATATTTATTCGAACCCTAGTTCACAAATCATGAACAAACGTCTATATCAATATAATGTACATTTTCTAATACCATCTCTAGTAATTGCCATACAAGCTTAATGGCTTTCCTCTCAAATAGTCGTTGATCCTCTAGGAAGAGCTTTTTATGATACCGAATAATGTAGATTTTTTTGAAATTGCTGAAATAGTCACTCACAAAACTCCATGGGTTGTTTTCATCGACAGTAAATTGACTTGGAAATTCTTTTTCAGTATTTTATAGAATCACAAAACGAAGCCAAACTAAGACAATTTAACACACGCAATGGTGGTAGTCATTGTACGTCAATACATATAGATATACTGTACACACGTATATAGCAATAAAACATAATTGATATGTAATGTCCATGTTAGGAGATAAAATTAAATGACTACTTTTTGTTGTTTTCGTTTTTTCCAAACTGTGATAAATGTGGCCATACCAGAGGGAAGCTGGAAGAAACTAGAAGCCGTGTTTCCTCTAATTTGTAATATACACAGTGTATGAATGATTCTTCCGTGACATATGCTATAGTAATGTCCATAAAGTTTCTCGGGAGAATCTGTCAGCTACTTGAAGTTAAACTATTACTGGGTAATAAATTGTTCCAGGATAATCGGTCAGGTATTCCAGGAAAATCAATTGAGTTGGGTGAACTTATCGCTGTATATATCTTTGTCTGGAAATTGTTTGAAAATAAATTCGAGGATAAACACAAATTATTTGATTGTACATATATATATTCTAGTTAATATATAATATCTATTATTCGTTCAATTAGAGCATTGTGCATGTTCCAAGATGACCAAATCTATACCAATGGATATCATCAAAAATTCAAACAAAATATTAGTACATTTTGTACTATATGCAATTACTCGTATACGAGGGGTGTTCGAAAAGTAATGCAACTGTTTCTCTAACTTTTTATTGACAGAATCATTTACAATGAAACTCATAGAAAACCTTCAATGAACTCTCCTTTACACATTGCACACTAATTTTACTTTTAAATTCACGATGGAAGTTATGTTACGCCGTTTTGCAAAAGGTACAACACTCATGTATGGTGATATGGCTTACCACATAGGTTTCCTGGACCGTACCTATAGTCTACTGAATGCGATTTAAGTCTAGGTAATTTAAACTATTCGCATAAGACTAGGTCTACATAATATACTTGGTGATCAATAATTCTCATGCGCTTTTCGTTCAATAACTACTTTATAGTGGACACCCTATGCGAAGAGGCTTTATCGCGTGAAAGGCACACATGGTCTTATGCATTAATAATTCGGCGTTTTATGAAATAGGGTTTTCCTGCACAAAATATCTGTATACATGTAGAACCTTCTTTTAACATTTTTGTCTATTGGTTCTGTGTCTTGAATTGCAGGACCTTTGTGGGTGAAGAAATCAAATGTACACATGTATCACTTTTATCACTGACTGCATGTGTTTTACAATTACGGATTTCTTACAATTTTTGGTAGCACATATATGATATTTCTGCTTCATTCTTGCTTAATGATCGTGAGCATGTGTTTCATCCTGTGTTATACTATGTTAAAACTTCTCTTGAAAGTATTGGATGAATAACTTTAATATTTTCTTGGCATTTAAAATAAGATAAAGTTTTGTTCATCACGTAATGAGCATGATACATGTATCCAGTGGCAACAAATGTTGTTAACTTTAGAAAATGTCTTCCAGTGAAGGGAGCTTGAGATAAACTTGAGCATGTACGAGCACCTAACGGTCCAACGGTCAAGATTGCTGCTCTGAGAAGAATATCCTACTTTTTATCAATATTCTGTTTGATTGTTGTTGTTTTCGGTTGCCCTTCAGATGATCTTGGCCTACTCGGATCATGTAACAAAGGTGTTACAATGCCAAAAGGCACCGTATGATGTCCTTAAACCTCAAAAAGTTCAACATGTGTAAATGTTTCACTTAAATTAAGTTTAAAACTTTTTTGATATAAGGTTTAATTTCAGTCATACGTTTTTCAAACTTTTTTTGCTTATTATCAAATAATTACACAATATGACCAAACTAATGAATGGATGTCTAATGGATACACATGCTAAGTTTGAAGCACGATAACCCCGAAAATACAATACATGTATATGTATGTAGTTGCATTTCTGTTCGAACACCCCTCTAGACAAGTCACTGGGGTTGACAATATTACTGACAATAAACGACCTGTAGGCCCATTTCGAGGATATAAGTTCATTTTCTTAAGCAAAATCAACAGGTAAGATGTTCTTCGGGATGTAATTTAACGATACAGAGGTGGTAGATGCAAGAAGTAAGTACAGTAAACCACAATATTAATAGCATCCTTATGACCACGAGACATGATTATAGTCAACATTGAGTCCGTTGAACCTACGTCTGAGACACAGCTTTGAACATTGCGCATCTAAAGTTTATGATTATAAAGTTTTTTAAAGGTCGGACCTGGCTGCACCAACACTTGTATCAGAACGCTAACCTATGAACAATAGGTGGCATTTCATACATCGCAGGCCAAAATGTCATGCAGTAATTTCCCGAGGGCTTTTTTTGTCTGATGTTAGCATTGCACAACAATTTACCATTAAGTTTGCTGTGGTCCATTACAAACAAAACTGTCGTAAATGTGAACTATGCAGCATATGAAGGAAAATAATTGAATCTGAATATCATTTCATGTTTTCTTGCCAATTTCATTCTGATTTCCCATGATAGACTCGGACGTAGATAGGGGCACTACATCAAAGAAATGTATATGGAATAGCGCCTACAACACATGATCTGTCTAGCTAAATTATGAAGCTCTGTTTAAATTGAGTTGCTTCGTAATTCGTTAAAACATATTTTTTATATTTCTTTGCAATACCACAAGGGCACATTTCTCGTTATAGGTCTGGAGTATTAAGTCTGATAAACAGAAGATAATTAGCTGGTACCATTGGAGAAAGTAACACGAAATTTTAATCCCTCACGTCACAATGTTTTCGAAGAAATAAATCTGATTTAAGTGGCATAGCGTATGCTAGTATGCTAGTATAACAGGAAAAGAATCTTATTTTTCAATTTTCAAAAGTCTCATGAAAATATAACTACACGTGTACATATGTTAATAATATACGTACAATGACGCAGCCATATATACAATGACGCAGCCATATATAACGCTGAGGTCAAAACAAATGGATCTTGGTTCTGTTAATCCTGCCTTTTCTCCCTATTCTCTATGTTTTTCCTACCCACCTACCATACTGTTTTTCAGCATGTTAACATAACTACAATATAAATATGTTTTGGCCTAATGAAACAAATTAAAAAAAAAATATGAATGTGTTAAAAGGAATGCTTTAAAGAACACCATAGTACAAAATGCACCCATTTCTTTGTAAACATGTGCCTTTCAGATAGTTAAATTTGAAGACTTATGTTAGTTCTGTTTTACATTCAAGCCATGCAAAGTGAAACAGAAAAAATTGAAGACATGTATGGGATTCTTCTTTATTACAAATAAGTCATAAGTAAAACAGCTAAATTTATAGACATATAAGGAATAGTTCTTTATTACAATCAAGCTTGTCTGTAAGGACAACACATAGGGAACAGAAAACAGTGGTAATTGTTGACAGGTGATCTGTCTAAATACGTTGATAATCATTGCTAATGGTATGATGAAAGATACAAATGGTGGATTTTTCTTGTCTTATAGTCATTCCTCGAAGGTGGTATTTAATACAGGTTTGTTTATATATGAATGGGAAAACAGGAAAAAAAACAACTAACGTGGTTGACCATTGCCTCATAAGAGAACAAAACATTTTTGGATTAACCTACATGCGAAGAAAAACGGAGGTATTCTATGGCAGAAATTCCGGGAAAAAATTAGGCATAAAGGAGCTTCAATAACAACTGTAGAAATGTGAGCGATTTTTCTATTTGTAATTATTTTTGCATTATGGTGCCGCACTTCTGCCAACATCGTTCGTTGGCTATGCCACCAGAAAGGCAATCTGGCACCCACGTCACAATGAGAGAACGAAAATACAACAGCCTTCCAAACCGATTACGTACGACATTTATAACTATGATTATTGTCTTCGTGATCTTCTTTAATTGCGTTCTTTGATAGCTATGCTGGCGCTTGTCTGATGTTCTAAGTTATGGTGTGGACGTCAGATTGGCGTTCTGTCGTTATGACGCGGCCTCAGACTGATGTTCTGTCGTTATGTTGCGGGTACCAGACTGTCGTTCTATAGTCGTGGTGACTAAAAACGCAGCTGGCAGTCATTAGCTACTATAGAAACTGACCGGGAGATTTCTTCGAAAACATAGATATTAATCATACAGTCTGGAAACTATCACGTACATTCGTGTTTACATTCAATCGGCGTGAAATGGAATCCTTGCACATACATATAGAGTATTATAGACAAGGACTTTGACATTTAAAATTTAAGCTTTCTTTCGGAATACTTTGTATGTAATTTACTCTGTGTACAACTGATCCAATCTCGAAACTTAAATAAAACATGTTTTATGCGAACTTGTGTAAAATTTCACATAATGACATTCGCATGTTCGGTGAACAGTTTCAAGATCAAATTAAGGTCGTAGAATCGCTAACATTTCTACATTCAGAAAATGTGCAGACTGTGGGGAAATCACTGTAAAATATGCAAGCCCCCAGTGACAATTGTCATTGCCCGAACCAAGGCGGAAGCTCTATAGTTAATCTTCTTTAATTGATTAATTGTCCTTTTTACATTCTAAAAGAATAAAAATATTTACAAAATATATTTTGTGAAACTGTGTTCATTTGATATATGTACCGTTTTGAAACGTTGGAGGACGGCATAATCCTGTGTCGTTCATTACACAAATGGCACATACACTGTTTCCGTTGAGTGTTGCTTTGTGGGTTGTCCGTGTGATCTATGGGCGACTTTGTGAATAGTTTTTGTCTAGTTACCTTTTTGTATTTCTCCTTGTTGCTTGTACATGTTGTCTGCACTTTTACTTGGCTTCTGTTTTGTGTATTTCGTGCCATACTGTTTCTGTCAAGTGCTGCTTCTCTTTTGAATCCACCTATTTTGCATCTCAACATTCATTACAAGGAAATAGTGCTATATCTGATTTTAAGCTCCAAACTAATCAACGATAATAACGATCGAAGTTTTTTAACGTACACTAATTAATCGAAAGGTCATCAAAACTCGTATTTCGTCATGTTCATACAGAGCTACATGTAGCAATTATTTTTGTATGCAGTGCTTTTAGTGAACTTGGTGCTCTGCTTTTCCTTCCCTGTCCGATTTGTTATTACATACCCCTTTGTTGAACACCAATGAAAATGATGTAATAAGCTGTATCATTACACAAATAACAATATTTCACACACGCATGTACTTTTATTTAACTAGCTTGACACATAAATTCAGACTTTGTAGCTATTAATTGTCATTCGTTTGTTTCTTGTTCATTTTTTGTTTGATATTGTGACTTGTACTTCTCTGTTATTATCTATTTAATGTTGAAGTCGAGTCGAGTTAAGTGCCAAACGGTAATAAATGACCTGAAATTGAATTCTTAATTCGAAATAGTTTAATTATTGATGTGATTTTATTATGTTATACAAATAGATGTTCAATAAACAACACGACTGACTCAAAGATCGTGTACTCAATTTTAAGGTAGAAAATGAAGTTAAAACGCTAGTTCAAATGTCCGATGTGCATAAATGCGTTGATTTCCTGATGAGTGAAATATCAAGTAATTAGTGCGGACAGCTCGTTCCCTACATTGAACATTTTCATTACCGCATTCTGTCCCTCATGTGTCAATGTCTTGATTGGAAGTCTTGTTACAGTCTGCTCCAAATGAGAAACATAAATGATCTATCTCGGTTTAATCCAACAATTCATTAAAGCGTGCAATACCAGTACATTGTAGTTTAGAGTTGGACATTTTTCTCACGCGATTTAATCATGTAGTAAGGTCGTCCCAAATTAACACAGTTGTGTCACGTTCATTTTCATTTTGCTAGATTTATAGAACCAATAACAATGCATACTTCATGTAGATGAACAATCGACACAATATTAAGAGCTTTCAATATAAATATATTTAAGAATTTCCCCCAATAATTAATTTATTATTAAATATTGTTCGATATCACCAAGACTTTGTGATTTTTTTCCTCCATGTTTTGTGACTCAATTTCACATATGTTCTGGCAATGTCATATTATTTTAATGGTTTTGCAGCGGCGATTGTTTATAAACCAAAATCGTAATAAACACATCAGATTACGTGTTGAAGTCATCTCATTTTGTAACTTCTTCAAACGAAATTCAATAAATGTGTTTTAACCATAATTAAATTTCAGAGCTGAACGTATAACTGCCTGGACAGCCCTCGTACATGTACATGTCCAAGGTCAATCATTGCAGGTGATAATGCTGTTGCCTAATTTTATTAATACTCCATAAAGAAATTACTATCTGGCAATTTCCGAAGCTGAAGTTAGCAATCTAAGAAGCAGTCATATCGAGAGATTCGTTGTTTAACCAAATTGAATTATTTATTCTGTCTCTCTAATCATAGTAGACCCATTATATAATGTCGAGTATAATTAAATGAACACGTCTGTTTATCTATGCAATTATTTCTTTCATCTCAGGAGACCTCGTATGTCAAACTACATGTGTATATCAACGAGACAATATCCTAACTCACTCGACTGAGACCCCCAATCTGATCACATCTGCTTTTATGCATTACAATACGGGCAATTATTTAGCGAATACAACAGAGATAACCGATGTTTCACGCTTATGAGAAGTTTTTTACAGCATCCATGAAACAATTTTCGGAGATGACAAGGCATCCTTCAACAGGACGTGGCCAGATCAAGTTCTGCATTGACTACACATAATTTTCTCGCTCAACAAAATACTTTTAAATGTAGTCCATTGTCCACCTGATATTTAGTATTAATCAGTTATATATTAATCCGAATCCGATGTTGCGTTACGAATAATCAGGGATAATATCAAAGCAAAGTTCACTAAGGACTTGCTATTTCAATAACTTGGTTTTCTGAACACCTGCTATAGAAAGAGAACGCAAACGTGAGATTGTCTTATTTGGTCGAGGGTGTAGCTCAAATAAAATCGTAGAAATGCTTTTATATGTTGAACAGACAGTGCACAGATACTTTGCTGTGATATGCGAACACATACAGGCGACTTTTACTTCGATAAATGCGGTATTTGATATGAAACATGACTTTGTTTTTCTAAGACCAAATACGATCGTAGATTTTGTAACAGAACATCGCTAGTTCGAATATATACGAGGGTTATTCAATACATTCGTAGACTGTGTAAATCATTCTAACATCAGATGACACAGAGAAAAACAAACTACACCACATTAAACAACAACCTTTGGGACACAAGTGCTGAAAATATTGCGTGAAAAAAACGCATTTTTAAAGAAAATATGGCTAAAATATAAATATCACCATACCGGTACCACCACACACCGCAATTTATGTTCTGACGTCAGCGACACTATTGGCGTTTTGCTGATTCTCAAATGGTAACCCGAAATGAAATTATGTTATTAAAATAGAAATAAACATAAACATTTAAAGTGTATATCATTTAACATATCTTCCACAAAATATTTTATAGCCTAAGTTAAAGATTAAGGCTTGGCATAATGGTTGTATATCAATACGAAAACATCTCGCATATTTCCACGGACGTTGCGTGAAACTTCACTACGTTTGCCTGTCTGCACCTCTCTGTATCGTTTTAAATACCACGCTGCGTTTCAGAAATTTGTGCCACTTAAACACAATACCTATCGCTCTCTGTAGCAGCTCTTGTGTGTTTGTTGTGTTTTTCAAAGCCCCATGCACAATTAAATAGTCGTATGAATTTCCTTGCGTAAAGAAATAGACGTTTTGACGGTATTGAAAACGCGACTCGCCTTGATAAAACAGTTTTTAGTTCACACTCCGACGTCCAAATAACTTCAGAATTTCCTGAAATCCCATGATAGTATTTTGTAATAATCTGGCAGAAACATTGGAATGTATATTAACTTAATCGGAATTTATAACTAGTTGAGCTAATGAAAAAGGCACGTTACATCGGTCGGGGGTGGTAGCGCGTTACTTATAGTGATGATATAGTGACTGATTAGATGCTACTGGTTTGCATTATTGAAGATAAAATTGCATTGACCGTTGGGAATAAGTTACTGTTTGTAATGCTATAAGAAATTATTGTTAAAACGCAATAATAATCAAATGAGAACAATTGTCTCCGAATATATCGAATGACCCTCTTATTCACAGGTTAATCTCTGACACTACGACGCCTACAGTAAATAACAAGGTATCAATTGAAACCGGGCGTTGTTGACCAAAACAAGTAATATATATTAAAATATTGAATACAACAGACAGAAAACAGCAAATTAACGGATTTACATTTGCGCCATCATTACGGGAAACAAAATTGCATCATCGCGTGATCTTCCCTCTGCAAATGCGTACGCAGACCAAAATCAGATACACTCAAGTAGTCCTGTAAAACTTTGGTTTGACTGGAAATAGTGGTATGTCTTGACAAATTTGTATTATAATCATGAAATTGGGTATAAATGCTTTGTACACATGTAGTATGTGATGTAGTGGAACTATTTTGATCAGAAATCTTTGTCATTCTAACCTAGGTATGAGAGTGAAAGTAGGATTGGGGCAAACCGACTTGGAGTTAATCCATGCGAACGGAAACATGCTACATGGCCTACTGTGTGTTTCATTTTCTTGCAGCTGGAAGCTATTTCTAGTGATTAACATATTTGAGAGGGCTTTATGGACAAAAAACCAGTTTGGGCTGGCTGATATTTGTCACTTTACATTGAGTTAAAGAACATATTTTATTGGTGGTTTTTGACATGTACGTATTTTGGTCTTTTTGTACGTATTTCGCATGAGTTCGATTTTCGAAGCATTCTAAGACTTTTTGGCTCGATCATTTGTATCATTTGTATCTTTGACATGCACAATTTATATTTTTATAAAATGAAAAAAATGTTTCGTGAATCAAAATATTTCTTTTAATTAATAGTGATACATATGAGCCAGTCTCCAGGAAAACCTGCTATAATAACATTATGTAATTACTATATGTAACAAGATTTTGATAAAGCTCTAAAATAAGGAAAATACATATCTATTGATTCTATTTTAAGTAATTGACCCATATAGTACTATACCTTAGCTTTAAATTTTCATATGAATTAAGTCGAAAACGCATACTTCGTTGCTATGGTGACCAATTTCAGAAAAGTACTCCGATTGAGAAAAACGAGGATGTAGTTGTTTAAAACAGAAGTAGCCTTTCTCTGAATGCAAACAATTCCGATTTCGATATATATTTTGAAAAGGGAAACATAATTGTAGAATTTGGTACTATTTTGAACAGTTTATGTCAAGAATTGATCAAATGGTGTAAAAATGAAATACTTATTTCAGTTACGTCGAATAACGTTTGAATAACGTTTGCGACGTCACACAAAAATCTCCGAATAGGGTCTCTACAAAAACAGCTGTAACTTCCTTAAAACTTAAGATATTAACATAATTTCTTTTGCAATTTGCTTATGTAACATTATCCTGTAATACTATGGAAAATCTTAAAAGTCAACATTCTTGTTAAAATAGCAGGTTTTCCTGGAGACTGGCTCATATGTTTTATTGTTATATATCAATAAAAAAATCTTAAAAATGTATAACTTTGTTTTAATTCTTTATCATAATACTGTTACCTATGGTTTGTGGTAGGCTTTAAATTATATGTACAATATTGCAGGGATCCGCCGTGATCGCTTCGTTATGGCCACCAACTTCGGGTTCCAACCAGTCGAATCATATTATGCTCATCCAAGATATAGTTGTTTAATGTGTATACTTGTGTAAGTTATCCAACTTGCTTGTGGTTGGTCGATGCTAGCTTCTAACCACGTGTATACCAATATTCAATCAAAAAATTGCTCATCGTCTCCATTTCATCGAAAGGACAATAGCATGCATCAGGTGTCTTCTATTCTTTTATAATCGTCTGTATATAATAGCAGACTTCATCAAAGCATATTAAAGTACACCAAGCAGAGACATGTTATATTGATCAAAGAAGTTGACAATTTTAGGCGTTCCGTCACAAACTTCAAACGCACGAGTCATAGTGGAGTTACGGTTTCCATTATATACTACAGAAAAGAGCACTTTTAACAATAGTGTTGCAATGTTAAGAATTTCCAGACCTCGTTTATGCACAAAATTCATTATTAACAAGTTAATCAACAAGTTACTGAACTAATGTTATATTGGCCAAATGTTTTTTTTCAATCCGACAGCGTTTGCACGATCAACATGCCATTTGGCAGACGCTATTAATTTACAATGTAATTTAGATTTGTACCAACAATTGAAATGTCATTATCAGTCTAAAATATATCTGAATATAATGCAGTGTAGCAATACCAAGTGCCTCTGACGTCACAAAAGAAATTGAAACCAAGACGAATTTGTCAACCGTGATTGGAAAACGAAAATAGCCGAACGCATTTTATTTGTGTACTGATTTCTATGAAACATACGCCAGTCTAAGGGATACATATAATCTTTGCACAAAATATAGGATCTCTATCAGCAGCTAGACCGTTTTTTCCAGCACCTTGTGAATCTTAGGAAAAGAAGATGGCTTGAAATTGTAGTCCGCTCGCATACAAAACACTCCGAAAGTTTCACAGGGTGCTGGAAAAACGGCCCAGCTGCTACAACAATTCTGTATTTCGTGGAAAGCATATATTTTCCTCTTAGACTGAAAGTTTCATAAAAATCGATGAAGGAAAAAATTTTTGTTTTCGAAGCGAAGCAAATATTGAATAAGTTCGTCTTGTGTTTGATGTCTTTAGTGATGTCAGAGTCCCGTGGTATTGCTACACTGTAATAATGAACGACTTATATACTAGTAAATACGAACTATCTAGATTTCGATTATGCTCCCACTCCCGTGAAATTGAAGTTGGCCGATATATTTACAAGCGCTCGTTACGACAGTAAATGCAAATTATGCTATACTTATGTGATAGACTCTGGGTGCAATGTTACGCTATGTTGTCAGTTTTATTCCGAAATACATACTGTGCATAGACAATGGAATGCTTTGTATACAAATTTGTACGTATAATGTCGACGAATAACGCCATCAAATGTAGCTAAATTGTCTATAATACAATGTTCAGACGTTCTTTGGCCATTCGAAACAGTTGCTCCATAATACTGTTTGTTATAAACTTGTTGTTTAGAAAACTTATGAATATGTCTTTGAAATACGTATTGCCTCATGTTAGTGTTTTAGGTTTGTTTATAAATGCCTTTGTATAGTATTTATTGGCCAAAGGCATATAAAGTAGATACTCCCTAATCCGAAACCTCTCTATCCGAAATTCTTTACAAACCGAAATATTTTCTCGTTCCCAGTTCAGTCATTCTATATGTTCTGTGTATAATATATTATAACTTGCCGATTTTGATAATAAAACTTGAACAAGACAATCAATAGAACATGCACAAAGAGAAACAGTGACAACTATTATTACACTTTAAAATTAAACATAAATACAAACTGGTTAGGGGTGGTACATGTATTTAGTATTCATCTTACTTGACTTAAGGATAAGGACAACCAATCATATCACACCATATTAAACTCCTGGTCAGTTACAGGTCACATGATTGGCTATCCTTATTGTCCAATTAAATAAGATCAATATTGAATACCACCCCTGATGTCACCAAAATGTATATATTCATTAGCCAAATAAAACATAACGTTTCATGTCCGGTCTGAGTAAACAAATAATGTTTGCATTGAGTGTATAGTGGCATATAGCCATATGTATTAAGCTATGTTTAGGCATTTTGTCTTAAGACGGCTCCGGTTTTGAAATGTGGCATCACTTTGGTCGCACTGCAACCAGCAACTAAAGACATGACATACGGGATCTCCCTTAGAGTTATCACGTGATCCTAGATGATGATGTGACTTAAAAACCTCAAATGAAAACAATAAAACATGTACAAAGTGAAGTGACTTAAAATCAATGGAACCTAATGTAACAATACCGGACCACTCCGCATCTGATCAGGAACAATTGTTTGTAAGATGACATTGATACACAACGAAATTCCGTCATCATCACGTAACGGAAATTACAACCATGAATCTTGACTTTATTTCTGAAATCCATTAGTTATTTGATAGAATTGTATCACGTGTTTGAGCTACTTATACCAATCTTCGAAAGGTTTAAAATATAATGCTAATTGTATCATTGTTTGACATAAAGATAGCATCGATTCTAAAGTTCTTGAGAAATGTATGAACACTCTGTACATTATATCATGTTAGCCAAACGTTTGTAAAACACTTTTTCATTGGTTGACTGCTCTTTAAAACATCTTTTCATTCGGCTGGCGATACGTAAAACACCTTTTTATTAGCTGATGATCTGTAAATCATTTCTCTCCTGCTACATGTACAGATGCAGCATTTCAACTTTAGCTTTTGCCGGAATCAAGTGTCTGGTCTCGACAAACTATTTAATTCATGTGATATATACTATGAACTGTTTTGTTTTCATAATGCGGTTTGGTCAATCGTTTGTAAAACGTGTTTTCATTGGCTGACCATAGAGAATACCATAACCTTGTATTTTCTTTTGATAATACACGATAACATAGATAGTGGGGCCTGTATTACCTCATCTGTTCCTAATGTGTATTTGTTAAGAATTATGAATAATGTAAATTTGTGCGTAACTTTACGATTTCCGTAATTGCTTTGATAAAATAGCACCCTCTGAAAGAACGTATCACTGTTAATGATTTCAAACTTCTTAACGATGAACATACAATATTTATACATAATTATCCGGACCTCTTTAACAAATCGTGAATATATCCATGTGTCAATATAATGTACATTTTCTAATACCATCTCTAGTAATTGCCCTACAAGCTTAATGGCTTTCCTCTCAAATAGTCGTTGGTCCTCTAGGAAGAGCTTTTTATGAGTCCGAATAATGTAGATTTTATTGACATTGCTGAAATAGTCACGCACAAAACTCCATGGGTTGATTTCGTCGACAGTAAATTTACTTGGAAAGTCTGCTTTCAGTATTTTGTAGAATCACAAAACGAAGACAAAATAAGACAATTTAACACACGCAATGGTGGTAGTCATTGTACGTCAATATACAGTATACACGTATTTAGCAGTAGCACATAAATAATATGTTATGTCCAGTAAATTAATATTTCTTGTTGTTTTCGTCCCATACTGTGATAAAAAACTAAAATACGTACGAGGGGTGATCAATATATTCGTAGACTTTCCTTCTAACTTTTTAAATATTGATTCTAGAACAATGAAATTAAAACTATACTATAGGTGCATTCGGTCGGAGATATCCTACACTGAATAATGCTAATTTACTTTTGAGCCTTGCTGACAAAACAAAATTGCTCGATGAAAAGTCCACGAATATATTGATCACCCCTCTTATATTCTCTAACATTTAATAACCTCAATGTACGTGTACCAGGTTGAATAGTTATATCGTGACAATTGCTGGTGTAATGCACCCACGTCTCTATGGAGAAGCTCTCAGCGATAAATTGCTCCCTGTCATTCGGTTAGGTATTCCAAGTAATTCATTTTGGTGAACTTATCGCTATACACATGTTTATCTGAAAATCGACTGAAATATCCCGAGGATAAAAAATGGATAAATTATTTACTTGTACGCGAAATGTGGGGAAAATGCTCAATACATTGGACCTAAATTGCGTTTGACATTTTGTGACGTCGCTTAGTTTTCTGGTGTGCGGCGTCTACGCAAAGTGACTGTTTTGGAATCGACGTAACTATGTAACTGTTTTAGGTATTTTAATCATTTTTATAAGAGAGTATGATAATGTATAGAAGATTATAATGATATTATTTATGAGCAATACCAAACGATTCACAACATAATTATACGAACTTCCCGATCAACCCACGTACATACACACGTATATAGAAACAAGTACAAGTTTAATCAGAGCATTGTGGATCTTTCGAGATGACTAAATTTAATACCAATGAATATCGTCCCAAATTCAAATAAAATACAATTACATGCAATTCCTCGTATATAAGGCAAGTCAATAGGATTAATGATATTAGAGAGGTTGCGATGCGAACGTGTACGAATATTTGTACGAGTAGGTACCTGTATATGCATACGTACAAATTGCAATAAATATTGGTTTTACGAAACATGTGTTTGTTAAATCACTTGACAGTAGTTATAGGATTTCTTCACGAATCGATTTGAGTATTTATATAAACTCAATGCCCACAGTCGATAAAATCTCCGTGCTTATGCATACCTGTGTGACAAATGCACATAGTAATAACGCCTATCACTCGTTATTTACTTTTAGAAACTACATACCCAATGAGGACGAAATGCTGAAAAGTTGATTGTACACGTTGCCCGTCGCAACCTCTCTACTATTGACGAATGTATGACGTGTAGGCACATTCGAAGCACATATTCTTACGTAAGCCTATTTTTAGGTGCAAAAGCAACATATAATAGGGTTGGTGTGTAATTTTAAGGTAAAACGCACGCACGATAAGAATAAAAGCCTCATACGGCGTGTACGTTTAACTTCACCAATAGTACCAACTATTATAACGAAGCATTAACTTATTTCCAAAGTACCCTTCCAGATTATATGCCCTTCTCGTAACCATGGGGGTCTTAAAATGCTTCCTCAAAGTTAAACGTCAGATGATAGTTACTGTAGGCGTTATTTTTTTATTTTAATTACCCGTTATTGTTTCGGCAAAATCCGATGATTTAGAAATTTTGTATCATATCAATTGAGGTCATTAAAACAACTTGAGACTTGTGCTTCAAGTTTGTCTTAATACTAAAAGATGTACAAAACGCCCGAAGGGCACATTTCTCGCCTGGAATAAAAAGTCTCATAAACGGAATCTAATTAGTTTGTATAATTGGAGAATGTAACACCAAATTTAATGCCTCACGTCACAATTTGTCCATGAAATAAATCTGATTACAGTGGCATATCATATGCTAATAAGCTAGTACATTGTATTACAAGAAAATGATCTTATTTCTCAATATTCAAAATGCCCATGAACAAATAACTATTAAGTACATGTGTTAACAATATACATACAATGACGCAGCCATATATGACACTAAGGCCAAAACAGAATGGATCGTGGTTATGTTAATCCTGCCTTCTCTACTTTTTGCGTCTGTTCTGAACCATTCAATTGGCATTTTGCTGGAGGTAAAAAATGTAATAAAATAAAATTTTACTGAAATAACGTTTGGACAAGGACAATGATTACTTAGTTTACTATTCAATGTGTACAAGCAATGCAATCACTCCAAGGAAACATAAATAAAATACATGTCTTATACGAACGTCTGCAAAATGTAATATAATGGCATTCACATGTTCGGTGAACAGTTTCAAGAAAAAATTAAGGTTGTCGTTTTAAACTTGATTAAGAAAATTTGTAAACTGGTCGTATTATTGAGTGGTTCCTTTCACACAACTGTTTCTCATCAGTGTTCCGTTGTGGGATGAACTTGTGATCTATGGGCGACTTTGTGAATCGTGTTTAACTGGGTGCTCTTTTGCAGTTCTGTGGCTTGTACATGTGGTCTGTGCTTTTTATGTTGTTTTATTTTGTGCCCTCTGTTGAGGGCTGCTTCCCTTTCTTATCCCTTAATTTTGCATCTCAACATACTTTACAGGAATATGGTGCTATATCTGATTTTAAGCTCCAAAAGGTTTTAACAATAACGTTATCAAAGGTCATCAAAACTCTTATTTAATTTTTAATTTTTATGCAGAGCTAGCATTTTATTTCGAATATACAGGGTGTTAAAAAGGTTCATTCTCAAAATTTAAATTCATAAAGTTTTATTTGAGCTATGGATGCAGTAGACAATGTTAAATTCTAACTCTAATAGCTCCATTTAGTGCCAGAGAGATTAGAACAATGGTAGAACACTCTTGATTTTAGCCTAAAAAATTTAAAGTCTTCTGAAGTCAGAAAAATAAAATATTGAAACTCAAACATTGAGAACGAACTTTTTTAACACCCTGTTGTTCTTTTTGTGCCGTTCGTTCTTTGATGTTTCTGTTGAGTGCTGCCTCTTTCCCTGTCTGATTTGTTATTACATCACACTTTCGTTGTAAACCATTGAAAATAATGACATAGCTGTATCGTTACACTAATACATGTAACAATACATGTATCTAACACTCGCATGCATTTTTTAAAACTAAGTTGTCACATTAAAGAACGACTGTTTATTTGAATTCATTTATTTCTTGTTCATTTTTTGTGTTTGGCACAGTGTCACAATGTAGCTTGAGGCGGCAGACTTGCGGGACGGGAAGGCGTGTTTTCAATTGGGCATTGTGCTTTGTGTGTTTTTAATGTTCTCTGTGCTCGGCTGGGTAAGTTGAGTGCTGCCTTCCCTGTCTGACTTAATATAATCTTTTTGTACTTCTTTGATTTTTCTTCTTTGTATGTTCCTTGTGTGTATTTCGTGCTCTGCTGTTGTTTGAGCTCTTACTTTGTGATAGTTTTATTATTGATGTAGTTTTATAATATTAAACATGTAGATGTTGATAAAGAACATGACTCAAAAGTGATGCAAAATATCGTGTACTCAATTTTAAGGTAGTAAGTGAGGTCCCGCGGTTTCTGTTGGGGTCGGTGCTACTTCCGGTAGTTTCGTATTTTGTTTAATTATTATAATATGGGTTTGTATCTGGATTTAAACGCCAATTCCGTTTATAATCGAGTTTTTCATTTTTAAATAATCGATAATATGCCATAATTTCTCAGTATTTAATTTTTTGACCGGGGCCAAAAGGAGCTAGGAGTTAACTATTTATTCGTATTTGCCGGTTGTCCTCTTACTATTTCGTCCCAGCGGTTCGCATCCTACCGGGTTCGTTCATGAGTCTATGTACAGCTGTGGAGTTATGGATGTAGTGTTCTGTCCCCTGAGGTCATTTATTGTAGTTTTAAGTCCCCTACCGGTTTTTGACCGGAGGGGACTATTGGTTTGTTGATATGGCAACATACATATTGACAATGGCTTTACACCGGTGGGGGACTTCTGTATTGCTTGCAATTCAGTACGTCATATCTCGTTTTGTTCAATTACGTCATTTTACTTAATGAAACTGGGTCACTCGTTTTAAGGTTTTCAGATTTTTTGTTGCTGAAATCGGGCCTTTCAACGTTTTAATACTGTTACTTAACTTTTAGACTGTAGGCTGCTAAAACTATGTAGTTCAGCAGTTTTACTGTTGTTACTAGGTCATTCAGCGTGGGCTTTCTGCCTTTTGTTTGCTGAATCTTTTTTATTCAGTTTTTAACAATGAGACTAGGGGCGTTTAATTTTCTTGGTCGGTAGTGTGTTGGGCACTTCTTCGTTTTAAGATTTCTTACAGCTAAAGCGGGGCAATATAGTCCTTTTGCTGTGGAAACTGGGTCATTCAGCTTGTTAGTAGGTCATCCCACTATACGGGCCTTTCAACGTTTTAATACTGTTATTTAACTTTGAGACTAAAGGCTGCTATAACTATGTAGTTCAGCAGTTTTACTGTTGTTACTAGGTCATTCAGCGTAGGCATTCCGCCTTTTGGTTGCTGTATCTTTTCTACTGGGTCATTCAGCTAGTTATAATTTATTATACTTTTCGACAGCTTGGACTTGGGCGGATCTGCGCTTGTTTAGTTGGGCATTGTGCTTTGTGTGTTTTTAATGTTTTCTGTGCTCGGCTGGTTAAGTTGAGTGCTGCCTTCCCTGTCTGACTTAATATACTCTTTTTTAATACGGTAGTTCAATGTCCGATATACATAAAAGCGTTGATCTCCTGATGAGTGAAATATCAAGTAATAAGTGCGGACAGCTCGTTCCCTACATTGAACATTTTCATTACCGCATTCTGTCCCTCATATGTCAATGTCTTGATTGAAAGTCGTCTTGTTACAGTCTGCTCCAAATGAGAAACATAAATGATCTATCTCGGTTTAATCAAACAATTCATTATAGCGTGCAATACTAGTACATTGTAGTTTAGAGTTGAACATTTTTCTCACGCGATTTAATCATGTAGTAAGGCCGTCCCAAATTAACACAGTTGTGTCACGTTCATTTTCATTTTGTTAGATTTATAGAACCAATTACATGGCATACTCTGATGGAATCGTATCTCTCAGTGTTCATATACATGTTGTAGATGTACAATCCACAGAATATTAAGAGAATTTCAATGATAATATATTTTAGAATACTTCCCCATAAATCATTTCCTCATAATATTGCTCGATATCATCAAGCCTTTGTTTCTCCATGTTTAGTGACTCAATTTCGCATATGTTCTGGGAATAACATATTGTCTAAGGGTTTTGGAGAGACGTCGGATTGTCCATAAACCAAATATATACTAAACACATCAAACTACGTTTTGAAGTTATCTTTTTTGTAACTATTGCTCTGCAAATAAAAACATTAACACAACTATGAATTTCCTTTTACTTCTGGGGAAAAAACTTTATCTTCAAATGCAAGAATATAAACGAAAATTACACCGAAATTTTACATTGTCGAAATTTAACATTAAAGAGTTGTCTTTTCAAATCCTCCCTACTTATATTTGAACAGCGTTGAACATCCGAAATGTTGATGCTAATCAGTAATATATGAAATAACTCTTTTGAACCGCGTATAGTAATGTGTCAGTTAACATATACACTCAATGTTTGGTTTGTTTACAATATGATTCGAACCGAAATCAACAATTCTGTAGATAGTGTGGAATTTCGCTTTTTAAAATATAACATCTAATTACAAAGTTACAGACTTTTAAAACCAACCTCTTCCGTCTACTTGGTGAGTGACGTCGCTAACGTCATTCAAATGTTATTTGACGTTACGTTAACAAGTAGTTCATAAATCCAGTATTTGATGAGTTCTTGGCGTAAAATTTTCAAAATTAGATCCCATTTTAGAATTATATTCTTGTTTTAATAAAACATATCTTAATCGTGATTTTTAGCTTTTAGAGAAACGAAGCTACTGTTTTCAACCACTAACCCCTCTTTTTCTTAATTTGGATACTCTGCAGAAATGGGTTACCATAGCAACGACAGAAGATATTTTAACATGATTCATGAGAAATAATAAATCTAAGAGGTAGTTTTATATTATCCAAGAACTTAAACATAAATCAAAGAGCATGACTTTTTTGTCATTTAAGAGGGGTTTCCTAACCTTATTACATAAATACTAATACTATGTCACTAAGCCCCGTTTTCCTGGAGAACGGCTCATATATAAGCGAGACAATCGTCTTAAACCACCGTATATGCTACAGCGAAATGGTAATTTTGGTACAATTGTCACCTCTGATATGACAATGCTCGATCATAGATATATTGATAAATTGAGTTAAAGAGCTGATTGTTAGTTGAAAAATATCTATGAGACTACCACGAATTTGACATTCGTTAAGTAACACGAGTTCGCGATCGGTTACATGACAAATGCTGTTGTGTCTTATAACTAATAAAATGGAACTTATATTTATTCTACGAAAGAATGATCCTAACGTTCAAAAACGTTTTTGGACAAAACAATTGCCCCATCCCTTCCTGGCGACAATGTCTGGAAAATGGTGTTATGGTAGACTCAGCTTCATACCTGGGGGACTATTTTCTAGACTTTGATAAGAATTATCATCAAGTTTTTGCTCTCGATGGGGGCAGAGGTATAGCATACCATAGTTACATGAAAGGACATACACGATACTAATTTACATAATGTTATTATTTTATTATTTCCTTGTTAAAAACTGTTCGGTAAAATTTACAACGGCCTTGATAATATTGTTCATGGTGTCTTTTTGTCACTTTTCAATGTTCAGTATTGTTCGTTATTCGAAGTTGTTTTCATTTTACAATCATCGATATTGATAAACAATCATAGAAAAATTAGTTAAATATGTATTTATTAATATCGCAAATTATAACCCAATCGCATTATAAGTAGTTGAAAAATAATGAAAAATATAGGTGTTGCGGTGGGAGTGTGATTAAGTGTACATGCAATATCACCCAAAGCAGCATACACACAACGACAGTTTCAAGATTCTTAATTTTCATTTTGTTTCCAATATGTTTCCAAGTTTTGCAACTGCAAATTTACTCAATACCGGCAAAGAGTTCTTTATATGTTTTTACGATCTTTGATACCAGGTTATCGTCGTAGTATTTTACCGCACTATCTGATCGGAGTGAACTATAAATAAATGTCTAACAACCGTAAGATGATTTGCGCATGACAAACGACCATTGTTAATGTAACGTTGAGCTAATAAACCACACACCGCCTACTCTAGAATATATTATACTGCGTACACTATTGAATAACACAATCAGGACGATGTTTATTTCCTAAATTTCCAGTAAAACGCAGCCATCCGAAAAAAACATCATCACTAAGACTTGATTTACAATTTTACACACGCACAGTACATCAACTATATAGAACACACGGGTTAGTTTCAAACCACAATATCCTCGCAGTAGTTTCTTGTTATGTAGACGTCACCATTGTCTCTTCAAAAGCAAACTAGATTATTTTTCGACACAGCTGTTAGCAGTGTAATCTCTTTGTGATGGGCAGCACACACCATATACTAGTAGAGTAAAATATACATTTCCCATAACAGAAATGCATTACATTTAAAACTATACACAACGTTTTGTGAAAGTAAATCATTTACTTAGTAAATATAAAATACTTAGTAAAGCAATTACCAGCATCATAAATAATCAAGATACTGATTGATTTAATGTCTGTTGATAAAAACTTCCTATATGTACAGATTCATAAAGTAAAAGAAACATTTAAGTTTCTTTTTTACAATAGCAATTTAAGTTTATAGCTATGTTTTATTCTTCTATAGCTTTGGAAAAGATAAATTATTAACTTTTTTGAATGTATTTTAAATGTGTTAAAGGCAATTTAATGGTATAATTTTTAAATTACCTACCTTTAATAGTAATAAAATAGCACTAATATAATATCTCAGATATACATGTATATTGTCCATCAAAATTTGCTTTATTAAGTTTGGCTGAGAAATTGTTAACAGACTGCATGTATGTAGTCACTACGGACAAGCATTGATCATGGTCTATACTCCTCAAACTGGGTGTGGAGGTTGGTGGTGACCAGTAGATGACCCTATTGATTTGGACCATGGTCTACCATGGTGGACTGAATTTAAGTGCTGTGTTGATCATTGTTGACCCTGATCAACAACATTCTTTACAACTGTCAACCATGGTCAACTATGTTGTCATGATTAAATACAGCTGTTGACCAATCCATGGTCGGACTGGTAACTCTAACTCGACAATGGTGAATCATGGTCGACTAGGCTCTCACCTTGATTTTTTCATGGTATTTAATGGCTGACCACAATAAAACATAGTTGACTATAAAAAATCATGGTGACCATGGTGGACCATGGTCATGCTTTTGTCTGGGATCGGTCGGATTTCAACGAAACTTTGCATGACTTGTCAGAACCAAGTCTTGTTGTAAATGTCATCCACAAACTTTGATCAGATAAATTTTAAGGAGTTATGGCCCTTTGTTTTTTAGACATATAAATGTTGTCCGCTCTTGCACACTTGCAGACTTCTGAATATTAGCCCTTGCATTTTTCAAGCTTGTTGAAGCATACATTTTGGTTTTGGATTCTTTCCTTTTCTCTTTTGAAATACAATTTTTCTAAGTTATTTTCATGTAAAAATAGACTAAGTTCCCCTAAAAATTGGACTTTAAAATTTCCACATTAGTATTTTTCCATGTTTTTCCAGCATCTAAAATTTCTAAGTTCCAATGTCCATGCTGTCTGATAAAAATTCCAGGGTTTTCCAGACTTTTACCAGCGTTGTACAGCCTTTTACCCTACTTTATCCAAGGGGGCATAAGCGTATATTGAACGCAGTCTTGTTTTGTCTGGTATATATAGTACATACATTCAATAACAAAACTCTTGAAGTGATCAAGAATGTGTCAAATATATACAGCCAGCTTTTTAGCTCTACTGTTCCAAGAATAATGAGAACTATATTGCAAGTGTAGTCTGTTCACGTTAAAGTTTATGACGAGTTTGTATTTCAGAGTAAACATGTATCTTAACATACTGTTCAAGGTACACCAATAAAAATAAAGTTAATTGGTATACACACGGCTTGTGTAAAGATGTTGTTCGTCTGCGATTGAAAGTGGCAGTGAAGCAGTCAATTAAGGTTGCAATTACTAAAATGGAAAATCATTTTCCGCTCAACATTTAAATTTTAGTTAGGGGTCTGAGATATTGTGATAAAATTGCCCTAACTTATTTTACTGGGCTGTATACTCTGATTGCAAATTCTATACTGTACAACATTATTGTTCATACAAATTTTAAGTAATATAAATACTTAAATGTAGAAGTTCCCTTCAGATTAAATTACTTAAAGAAGCATAATTACATCAAGTAGTATTATATTACTATAGCTTAAAAAGTAAGTAATACTTAGTAATTAATTACTGTAAATATTACTGAACATTACTTGAAATAAGTAATAACATTTTACTGAGTAATTATTTTTGAGTTTATAGTTCTAAGGACACTATCATAAGGGTTGGCTACAAGACTGTAGTAATTGCTTTTGAACATAAGCCGTTACTACAGTCTTGCTGGAAACCCTCGATGTTTAGTGAATGACGGGTATCATTATCATAATTTTGATAGAACTCATCTGCTAATGGTTTTTCGATTAATCCATACAAAATTACGTGGAACAAGATTAATATATTGTTTTGCATGCAAATTTACAAAGCAATGCATGTAACCGTAACATTCTAGTATTCAGACAGAAGGTCATCGAACGCGGACCGGCCCAAGCGTCGCTATACGGCGTGACGTCATGGACGCCGCCGTTCATGTACGTACTGTAACGCCAATCATAATTTTTCGAAGTATATTCTATTCATATCAATTTGCAGAACTGTTCCGTTCTGTTCTATTGGCGATTAATTCTCTTATCACATATATTATCGTCTAATTTATCAAATGTTTTAGAGAATAATGTCAAATCAGACAGAAGGTCATCGAACCTGGACCGGCAAAAACGTCGTGATACGGCATGTCGTCCAGGACGCCATGGTTGAAACATGTAGGCAATTGATCGTCAATCATAATAACATTATAATTAGTATTTCTAAGCATTTAAAATACATAATGTTGTGGCGATGAATTTATATATCTCTCTGAAGATCCACGCATGACCAAGTGAGTTGCAGTTTGAACGAGTCGGCCTGTTAACATGTCTCTTTTTTTCAAGACACATTGGTATTCAAATAATGTCAAATCATGCGTGTACGGAGGATTGATTAGGCTTAAACATAATATGACAATTTCTAAATGAGTGACGTTAGCAGTGTGTTGTGAATATTTCTCCTGATGACATTTAAATATCTTCAACAGAATACCAGGTATGTTACGATAAAAAGCGTTAATAACTACGCAAGTGCATTCTTTCATTATAGCTTTCACGCGAAGAATTTGGAAAGAAATCGGTTAATTGGACGTATTTGAAGATAAATTAAAAGTCGAATGGTTCATTTTGCATTACTCTTGCAATGGCCATGTCTTCCAAATCGCGTACTGTCCATCCCCGGTTCTCTAGAAGCGCTACACATCCTAATTGGCGCCACGTCCAGAACAACGATTCCCACCTTTTGTAGACCAATATTGTAATCCAACAAACGACTTTCGTTTTTTGTCGAATCAAATAGTGCGTTGTGTTCTATCCATGGGGCAAATAGGCCAATTTCAATGAAGTAACGACGGATTTATTGAGCTTTGTATCGTTTTGTGTGTTGCACCAAATACGCCATGGAAGTAAATGCCTCCTGTAAACCTTTGTATCTTATACTGGGTTAGTATTTAATAGAAAGGTAGGGCTTAGTATGGGCGTTTTGCTCCACCTTACAATACCATGTTTGTCAAAATTATTATTATTTATTCGTCAACGACAGTACTAATATATTAATATAATTCAGCCTTAAATCAGTTGCCACCTCCTTGACAATCGACCTTAAATACCTTAAATAAATAAGAATCAATTGAATTAGTTGGCCAACCCTACTTCAATCGAAATCAAGACTTAATAATAAAGAAAATAGTTCTAACGGTCCTTTCATCATTCCAGTTGAGTTATTATGGGTATTTTGCTTATATGGTACATTGTGAACTTGTTTTGAACTAGGATGAGTTCTGAAATTACGATAAACATAATTAAGGTGATCCTTAATATCAATAACAATAATAACAGTTTCGTACTTGGAAATGGACATAACAGGGCTAATACGACAATTATTTAGCATTGTGTAGTTGTTGTTTTTGTCGTCCTTATCTATAATTAGAAATTGTTAATTATTATATCTCTATAGAGATTACATACGATAGTACATGTAATACTATTTTGTATTAAGCTTGGTAGCAGAATTAATTAAATAGTTAGTTAATATGTTACCGGTATAAGCAATCGTAAAAATAAAGACACGCCTTTAAGTATGCTTATTAATTAACTCAGTGGCACAATACTAAGTTGCTGTGATAAGGTGATTCAATGTTCAGTTCTTATGTATATATGATAATAATACGGTCGAAAATTAACCAGACCATTGTGAGATTAAGTATACGCTTTTAGATTGGTTGAAAACTGGACCAAATCATGATCATGGATCTAATACTTACCTATGAATTTCAGAGTTAGGAGTGGTATTAAATCGATGATAAATACTAGTAGACGTTGTTGATCAGGGTTGCTGGCACCTACGTCAACATAACGTCTACTTAAGACACTTTTGATATTTCCAGCTCGTATGTAGGAATTCGTTTTCGAATTGTAAGTGTTGGATACCTAATTTATAATCTCTAGCAAGTAACTTCGCCAGTACCACCGTGTTTCCCATAATCATTGTAGGTACATGTACAAGAAGAACGAATCTCTTTTGTCATCATACACTGAGGTTCTACCGTCCAAAAATCATCCATACAATCTGTTAAACTACCATACCTCCTCACGTTGGTAATGTCTCTACGTAAAGTGTTTGCGAACGACACAAGTTAACGATGGAGCGTAATTGAATGTCGTCCCTTGACGTCAGGCAATTTTTAAAAAGACGTGTTATTCGATTAAATAGCATACAGTTCTACTAAACAACAGCGCTTTGGATGCATTTGAAATGTAGGAAAATGTGTTGCTTAAAAGTCGCTAAACAGAGCTAAATATTTGATAAGTTAAGGAATGCAAAATCAAATTTTACAAAACTATAGGGTTTCTTTGTTCAACTTATTGTGTGAGTACATTGTATGTATTTTCGTAAACGGACAAGGTTCATTTACAGCTTAATTTGGCACTGAGTTTTGTCAAAAACTAGAAATACACGTTCCTATAAATAAGTCCTATATTTCAAATTACCTAACGCTGCCTTTCAAAAAATCAGTACACATAACCATATTTACCTCGCAATATATCGACAACTCTACTCGAAATAAGTAATGTTTATCAACACATGTCATTTTAGCCATTATCATGGCTTTTCATGACGTAAACCTTCCATAAAACAACAATGGCATTTTTACTACACTTTGAAATTTTGTACTAATTTAAAATTAAGCCCTTTGTGAACCTTGTCCTTCGATAGCAAATAGTTTTAAGAGGAAGATTCCGTGAACATTACAAGGTGAGATATTAACCATATTCAATCAAAACTACAAGATGAGATATTAACCATATTCAATCAAAACTACAAGATGAGATATTAACCATATTCAATCAAAACTACAAGATGAGATATTAACCATATTCAATCAAAACTACAAGATGAGATATTAACCATATTCAATCAAAACAAACACATATAATGCTTATCTGGTGTCAAAACTGGTACTATTTATGCAAAATTACCACTGTGGTTAGGCTGCGTATGAATATGATATTCCATTAATATTTTTCAATTCAAAATCCGCCATCTTGGATTATGGGGAATATGGGAAAACGTCCATTTGAGCAAAATCATGCACTTATATGTAGGAAATGGTCTAACGAAGAATATGAAACCCAACATGACATGTTTCCGCTCGATAATAAAAAGGTTACGGACAGGTTAGTGTTGAGTTTGGGTAAAATAAGTCCCTGTCAAGGGGCAGAGCTTATATCAGTCACATTGTAGGTGATAACGAGTGACTGACATAGGTTTAATTTCACTGATAGAACTCCATACCTCACTAGTTAGCATTAAATAAATAACAGTATACACGATGCTCAATCACGTGGCCTATGACGTCACAATTGTGAATTGTGTCTAGAAAAATTTAATCAACATACAATCAATTCAACGAAGAAGAATCGGCTTAAGTATTTCGTTACGCATATTTGTGAAATATCTTTTGTACATTGCAAGTCTATATATCAATACTGACCCGAGACAACCAAGAATGTGTTCAAGTCTGCTTTAGTTTGACTGGAATACTGGCCAAGCTGATAAAACAATCTCAAAATCGATAAGCTGATTTAAGGACACCGTAAAACCCCACTTTTCCATGATGGAGTCTTCGTATGGCCTCATTAGCTGGTACTTTATGTCTCAAAACAGCTACTGATGGATTATATTGTACATTAATGTCGCTATTTCCTAGATAAATTGTGAATAAAAATAATCCTATTGCGACCAGATTTGAGAGATAAAGGATATCGCAACCAGGTGGTATTATCTTCTAATATATGTCTGCTGTTTCCCACCAGGTTTCATAAAAATATCAACGCATATTTAGCATCTAATTGTCATTGGAAATACATCCCCGAGGCCGTCGCACCGACGTATAACGTCGGGAACACAGTGGAAGTTGTCGCGATGTTTCTCAGTACCCCCCCGAATCATTCCGGTTAAATATCTGTGAATACTTGGGGATTAAACCCAAGACTATGAATGTGTCACCGAAATATCAGTAGTGGAAACGTACCCTCTCTGGCGCAATGGCGCCTCTCATAGCGCCTCCCTAGCTGAGAGCCGCGAGAATTAACCGCTTTCTAATAATTGCGTAAAACGTCATTACTAATTTTAGAAAATGGCTTTCGCGGATGCGATAAAACCAGTACATCCACGCGATCCTTGTTATCTGGTCGCGCATGCGTATCATCGGAATTTTCCATAACGTCACAAAGTATATAAGAGGGGTTTCAGAGATGTTTCTGTCATCCTGACGACAGACGGCACTTAGAGAAGACGTGTTTTTGCAAAAGGATCTGGAATATTGAGGTAAGACCAAAATATAGTTTATTTGCCCCTGAGGGTCGGACGGCCTCATTAAGTGCAAACTATTTTATTTTTGGAAGGTAGGCATGTTATATATCTTATTAAAGGTATAGATTACTTAATGTCAAAAATTGATGCATTCGTCTCAATTTGTCTCAAGACTTCCCGAAGCTTCGCCGATACATCGGAGAAATTCCCTCAGACATCGTGGAACGTTCTGATTTCCATCGGCAGTACATCCCCGAGCGAGATGGATCGATTTCAAAAATTGTCCCATGGTTTCACCGAAGCTTTCCCTAAAGCAACAGAACCATGTTCCCGATGCTTCCCAAAGTTCATTAATTTCCATCAGGAGTACATCGCCTAGGCAAAAAATGTCAAATGGAACCTACGCTTTAATAAAGAAAGGACATTCACTGTACCTGAATCCATCTATTGTAATTCCAAATGTTGAGTCTCTTCATGTTCATTATCGTATATGTTCCAAGGTTTCTTTCAAACCAAGTGCAGGATTAACACCTAGCAAATTGAAGCAATTAAAATCACCATTTTCTAAATTTTCACCTGTGCCAAAGACAACATCAAAATCTCCAAGTTCTAAGCGAAGTCTTGTTAATTGTAAGTCAAATAATTAAGTACAAGTAACCAAACTGACATTCAAGAACTAAACACAACACAAACACTACATTCAACAACCTCTCTACACCAACCTTACCTTCAGCAACCTCTCTACACCAACGTTGCCTTCAGCAACCACTCTACACCAACCTTGCCTTCAGCAACCTGTCTACAACCACCTTGCCTTCAGCAACCTCTCTACACAAATCTTACCTTCAGCAACCTGTCTACAACCACCTTGCCTTCAGCAACCACTCTACACCAACCTTGCCTTCAGCAACCTGGCTACAACCACCTTGCCTTCAGCAACCACTCTACACCAATCTTACCTTCAGCAACCTCTCTACAACCACCTTGCCTTCAGCAACCTCTCTACACGACCATTACCTTCAGCAACCTGTCTACATCAACCTAGCCATCAACAACCTCTCTACACCACCCGTACCTTCAGCAAGCTGTCTACAACCTTAACTTCACCAAACAAGCTCTCTACACCAACCTAGCCTTCAACAACATCTCTACACCAACATTGCCTTCAATAACCACTCTACACAAACCTTGCTCGCAGCAACTTTTGTGCACCAACCCCGCCTTCAGCAACTTCTCTATTCCGACCGTAGTTTGTTTGGTTTATTACTCGATATTATCAACATTATTATTACAGCATTACATATGGCGAGCCGTTGGTAATAACGATTTATGCCGGAAAAGAAGTATGTGGCCATCTAGTGCTTGATAGTTTTTCCCTGAATGCATGTTATTCGTTTTTATTATTTGCTCTCTTGAGCGAAGTATTTTGATCATTAGTCCATTGATGCATTTCCAAACATATTTTGTTCTGATAAGGTGGAACTGTGCTGTTATTCAACGTTATTGATGAGGCCGAGACGCACCGCATGCTCAATTAAATCCAGTTGATAAATGCGTTCGAAATGGCCGCTTACTATACATACAATGTATATTCAATTCTATTTATAGATTCAAATATATTGCACAAAGTCAAAGTGTAACCATAGAAAGTTAATTTCTTGCACATGTACAAACGGTTCATCTTGCATTTTGTCCGGCAATATATCGTTTGTCACATTCAGCCATCATACATTATTGAGTGGAGTTGATTTTAGAAATATGATAACTTCTCTGTACAATTGCACTTCCGGCAACACTTGCCAGTAAAACATATACAGAACAAATCGCGTACTTGTCGACGGAATTTTCGTCCAGTTGCACAATACAGAAAAAAGTTAATACTGTGATTAACATACATTAGAAGTTCAACAATGGTCCGTCCCAAGGTCATCTGTGCGAAACGCTTTCCCGCCACACTTCCGGTGAACGCCGACACTATTTGAAGTAGATTCATCGGTAAGGTTGTCAACACAAAAGTACATGAGACGGTAAGCAACATTACGGTAAGTTTCTTACTTCCTTCGCTTGATTTCTTTCCCTGAGCTTTATGAGCAGCACTGTTAGTGTGAATTGTGGTGAGCTCCACATTTTGCATGCGTGATCGCTGCTTTCTAGCGTACAACACTTGACGAACTATCAAAGAATTTATAATTGTAATGATAACGAATGGTATAAATGAATATACGGCGGCATCTACCCACGGTAATATGTCCCTTGAATACACTTCCGTCGCCTCACAGACGATTCCATTATGCGGTGTGCCTTTTAATTCCACGGTCCAAAATATGTGAACATTCAACCCACAAATTAAGATGACTATACACAGGATAATACATCGTGCGCGAAACACGGTGCACATTCGCGGCGCTCGTAAAAGACATTTAACAGCGATGAAACGTTCCATTGTAACCGCAATTATGAGCCATACAGACATATGACTGCTTACGAATCCGAGAAAATTGACTAGTTTACACAGAAAATTAGACGTTTGTTGAATGTCAATAGAAATGGTTCCAACCCACATGCGTAATAGACCTATATAAAGTACAAGTAGATCCATTATAGCCAACACGGCCAGGTAAATATACGTACTGCCTTTTAGCATATTCCGTGCCATGATGACAAACGAAAGCATATTGCCTATTGTTCCCAGGCATAACAGCACGGGAGGCACGTAGAAGATCAGAAAGAGGTATGGCATCATGTATTCGGAAATTCCCGAGTTAGATTCCGTTTCATCTTTTCCGATGAATAAACAGGCGTGTACACACATTCTTTTTGTATCTGAAATTAAACGGTTACTTCAAGTTTAGCGAGACTTTAATGCACATTAGTATGGATCAGAATTTATTGCAAAATAGGGTCACTGAGCTGAAAGTACATTAGCATACAGACAAAGATAAAAAACATAAAACACAACACGTTACTGTTCAGTAGGGAAGCATTCATCATCTTTAAACATTAATATATCGAAGTATACAAAAAATAATCAAATCATAAGACAACTTAAGAGCAATTTCATGTAAGTAATCTTTGGTTCTTACAGAGAATTGCTTTTAAATTACGTATCAGTCTTAAACACAATTAGCGAACGCAACTTAATTTCGTTTCCTCAACATATGTCCATATTTTGGGTTATATGGCTTAACACAGGAGACACGTTCGGTTATGTGTCTGGCATTGTGCCTTGTATGTGTTTAATGTTTTCTGTGATCGGTTGGTTCTGTTATATTCTGTCATATTATTAAGTTAGATATTAATTCGTGTGTAAAACACTGGATTACTCATCAAGCACGAAGGCTTATCTCCTAAGCGGTTTTTTTATATCTTCCGAAATATTCATGTTTTATTTCACGTTATATTTAATGTACGAGGGTCGTTCATTTAATACCCAGACGATCAATATTGCTGAAAAACTAATAGACTGATATTGATGAAAATTTACAGGACCACATTCACACTATTCCTGAATGCACATACGAAATGTCAAATTTTTACGATGAAGGGTTTACGTAATATAGGTGTTTTAATAAGTTCATGTAACATGAGTCGGCCCAAGTCAACGTCAAAATATTGTGACGTTACGCCATTTTCGCTCCTAATACGTGACACTTTTTCTCTATATGATCATCGTTTTGGAGCCATAAAGTCACGCTAGCACACAAATTACCATTTTAAGATGTTTGGTAGTGATGTTGAATGCTGTATCCACGATAATTCGCATGATTCAGTAATTTCTATTGTGGTTATTCTTCAAGTAGTGTTTACCGTCCAACAAGCGTTTAACCGACTTCACTTTCCTGTTTCTGACGTTAGATTGTCCCGGCCTCGGATCATCGCGAGGTCATCCACATATATGAATATTCACAAAAGGCTTCTCTAAAAAAAAAGAGTATTTAGTTGTACAGGTGTACGAGTAATACTTCTACGAAATTGTATCATTATCTGTTTCGTCCCAAACTAATTCGATTTCATTTCGATATTAACGGAAACACGCCCGTTGTCACTAAACATCGCTTCACGCACAGTAACAGTACAGTAATGACATTAAACGTTATATAACATAACGTAGATGTAGACATACCATTATATGATGTTTTCCGTTGAAAATAGGCAAGTATACCACGCTCCCTGCCATTTCAACACTCAACATTTCACTAAAAACTTGAGCTGGACCGGGTAGCCATTAGTGGGGTAACTATAGTAACCACAGTTTGTGTTCGGTTTAATGGAATTTTACCAAGTTTTGTCAAATAATCAAGTTGGTGAGTACGTCTTATTAAACGAAAAATTATTACAATTGCATGTTTCAATCAAGCGCTATGGCGATCGTCCGGGTATTAAATGAGCGACCCTCGTATCTCGAGAATTTCTTATGTCATATGCGTTAGATCATTGACCTGATCAATTGTGACCAACTTTCCGATCAACGAAACTTCTAGTATGCCTTGATAGATGTTAGAGTGTTCGCTTTGAGTGCGAGAAGCCATACCAAAATCTTTATGTAATGGTATTGTTATATATTTGATTGACGCTCAGATGTTTATTGTACTGTAAAATATGGTAAAAACGCTTATCTGAGAGCCTAGTAGTAGAGCATTCGCCTCGAGTTAAAAATGCCATACTGAAGTCGTTAGAATAATACTGATATTCTTTCTTGATTGACCCTCAGCTTTTTATTAAACTGTTAAATATGGGTTGAGAAAACGCTTATAAGCGCGCCTTGATAGCCAAACCGTAGAGTGTCTGCTTTGAGTGCCAAAGTCGTGAAAATGGTTTTATTTAATATACCTTAATTGACGCTTGGCAAAGTTAGTTTGATGTAATCGCTGGTTCGCCCTGTGTCGGGATAATGTGGTTTGGAAGTCTCCATATGACTGAAATTCGATCACAGGCATACCAAAGTCGTTACAATATAATCACTTACTTACAAACAGCATAATGCTGGCCTTATGTTCACAAAGGATTAAACAAAAATAAAAAATAATATACCAAATTTATATAGCGTCTTTTACATGCGAACGCATGTTCAAAAGCACTTTACATTATTGTGTTGCAGCTACAAGGGCGCAGGTGCATCCTCTACCAGTGCAGATACAGCATGACCTGACCAGAGTGACATACTGAGAAAAAGCCCCTGAAGGGAGAGAGAGACATTATATTCAGGCATGCCCGGCGCTGCAGAAGTGCGCCTAGCTCTGATTTCGAAAAGACAGCCTGGTTCTTTAATGTGCCCGGTGTATAGCACCGATACACAGCTTCCTGGCACTTCCAGCTACTTTGCAGACCACACGGCCAGATATAGCGGGAGATACTATAAATATTTCAGAAATTTCAAGTTCCGATGCCAGGGATTGAACCCACGACCTCTGGATTGACAGCCTAGTGCGTTACCACTAAGCTAATTCCGCTTAATAAGCTTTCAGGGTCAAGATTAAGCTCAAATAGATGTCCTTTAAAATTCAGGAATTACGTATGTTAGTGCTAAGCTTGATATTATCATACAGGTGGATAGATGATGGTATATTCTTCAATTTCAAAGGCATTAACAAACGTTTTTTATAATCGGTTATAAAAATATTAAGGTTATTAGACTTAATCCTGGTTTTAAAAGTTGATCCTGGTTTTTCAGGATCATTTTCAGTCTCAAGAAAAATAATTCACTTTTAAACAGAAAAATGTTCTAAATATGTTGAACACGTTAGCTCGAATATACATGGTTAAGAAATATTGCCAAAAGTGCATGTGATGCGCCGACAACACATGATCTGTCTACCTAAATTATAAAGTTCTTTTAGGATTTTTTACTTCGTAATGCGTTAAAATATATTTTTCACATTTCTTTGCAATCCATGTTAATTGCCATATGATTGTATATGTTGAAGATTGGGATAGATATTTTCGGTAGTTCAGTGGTGTATGAACTGTCGGTAAAATCACACACAATTTAAATAAACGCGTACTACAGCGTGTTTCAAATGTCCAATAGTACCAACTACATGTATTATAACGGTGCAAGAACTTTTTCAAAAGTACCGTTCTACCTTTAATGCCCTTCTCTTAATCAGAGCGTCTTTAAACGCTAAACGCAAGACGACAGTTACTTCGGTGTTTTTTTTTAATTTTAATAACCATTAATTGTTTTGGCAAAATCCGATGCTTCAGAAATTCTCTATCGTATCAAAATGAGGTAATTTAAAAACTTGAGGCTTGTGCTTCAAATTTCTCTAAATATCTAAAATTGAGTGAAATCGCACCAAGGGCACAATTCTCGTTATAGGCCTGGATTATTAAGTCTGACAAACGGAATATAATTAGTTTGTACCATTTGAGAAAGTAACACCAAATGTTATGCCTCACGTCAAAATTTTTCCAAGAAATAAATCTGATAAAAGTGGTACAGCGTTTGCTAGTACTACAAGAGAAAAATCTTATTTCTTAATATGCAAAAAGCCCGTGTATACATACAACCATTATACGTAACAAAAAAAAATGACGTAGTATAATATGAAGCTAAGGCCAAAACAAAGTTATTTTGTGGTTCTGGTAACTTTGCCTTGTCTACTTTTTGCGTCTTCCTATATATTTCGATTAACATTTTATTGGCATTTTGCTGGATGTTTTGCCTACCTATCTATCTTACTACTATATTATATTTTAGCGTGTTACCAGAACCACAATAGATGAGCCAGTCTCCAGGAAAACCTGCTATTTTGACAAACATATTGACCTTAAGATTTTCCATAGTACATGTATTACAGGATAATGTTAAATAAGCAAATTGCAAAAGAAATAATATTAATATCTTGAGTTTTAAGGAAGTTACAGCTGTCCATATTCGGAGCTTTTTGTGTGACGTCGAAAACATCATTCAAACGTTATTCGACGTAACTGAAATAAGTATTTCATTATTACACCATTTGATCAATTCTTGACATAAACTGTTCAAAATAGTACCAAATTCTACAATTATGTTTCACTTTTCAAAATATATATCACAATCGAAATTGTTTGCATTCAGAGAAAGGCTACTTCTGTTTTAACAACTTATCCTCGTTTTTCTCAATCGGAGTACTTTTCTGAAATTGGTCACCATAGTAACGAAGTATGTGTTTTCGACATAATGCATAGGAAAATTTAAAGCTAAGGTAAAGATTGTTAAAGGGTTGTAGCAAGGGCAGGACGGAACCTTGATAATACCAAACCCCATTCAGCAACTGTGATTCGATGGTAACTCAGTGGTAACGCAATGGGCTGTCAATCCAGAGGTCGTGGGTTCAATCCCTGGCATCGGCACTTGACATATTCTGAAATATTTATAATATTTCCCGCTATATCTGGCCGTGTGGTCTGCAAGTATCTGGAAGTGCCAGGAAGCTGTGTATCGGTGCTGTACACCGGGCACATTAAAGAACCAGGCGGTCTATTCGAAATAAGAGCTAGGCGCACTTCTGCAGCGCCGGATATGCCTGTATCTAATGTCTCTCTCTCCCTTCAGGGGCTTTCTCTCAGTCTGTCCCTCTGGTCAGATCATGCTGTATCTGCACTGGTAGAGGATGCACCTGCGCCCTTATGGCTGCAACAAATAAAACAATGTAAAGTGCCTTTGAACGTGCGTTCGCATGAAAAGGGCGCTATATAAATCTGGTATATTTATTTATTTATTTTTCTCATTTTAAACAGAGTGTAATACACACAAAAACAATTACAAGACCACAAAGAAATTCTGCTTAAAATATTATGAAGAAAGGATACATTTTCTGTTTCTCTGCATTGTACAATGCTTCAATCAGATCAACAATATTTTTATGATGCAATCTTTTTAACGGCTGTATCTCTCTGAAATATAACAAAACAACATTAAAACCTCCTAGATCATACACATCCAATCAATAATAGGGCAGATATGGAAAAATTGGAATAACAAGCAACCTTCGTGTGCTGAATAATGTGAAGTGCTGGCTAGGCTTTTAAAGCATTGTATTAAACAAATAAATGCAAAATTTCTGTACACAACAACAAGAAATAAGGGGTAGTTCTTTATTACAATAGTTAAACTTAAAGACATGTAAAGGGCAGTAATGTATTACAATCAAATTTCGCTGTCAAGACCTACCATGGGGAATAGTGGTAATTGTTAACATGTTGTCTGGCTTAGTATGTTGATTTATATTGCTAATGGTATTATAAAATATAAACTTAGAGCGTTTTCCATGTCTTATAGACGTAACGTCAAAAGTTGCGACCCATGCTAAAATTCGTTTGTGTGATAATTAAAAATTACTATTCATCCTACTTTCTTCACAAAAGTATCAAAATACACAGAAATAATAAGACTTTAATAAATAATTAAAAGTGTAATAGTTTAATAGTATTAATATGTAAAAACACACCATTATCGTGTAAAAAATGCTGAAAAGCGTGCGTCATATGTAACATTTATTTTAAAGAGGCAGTACCTTATATTAAATTATTCTAATGAGCGGAACTGAAAATTCGGCAAATTGTGTATGCGTTGTCTTAGAACGTGAATACGTTAGTGGTGTAATTTTGACGGTTGTGCATACGTTAATAAACGAGATGGATGTGTTTTCCGGAGCTAGTGTGTTGGGTCATTTTCCCTTAAAATAGCTAAACAATAAGACATGTTGAGCTTTAAAATGATGACAAAAATTTATTAACTCATAAAATTTAACGATTGTTAGATAAAGTTCGTTCGCTTTCTTCACAGAATCCGTATAAGTAATAATAAACGAAATATAAGCATTTGCTTTGTTTGTTGTGACCGGAATACGAGAACTTAAAAGTGTCCCACTTTAAAAAAAACTAAAAAAATACTCCAAGTATTTTAATATACAAAAATAAACACTTTTCAATATTTGCTTTTTGTATTTTAATTTGTTTTATCAATTTCGCTTATTTTCCTGTGTAAAATAAGGGTCTTGTCTTTGAAATACTTGCAAAAATGACATTTCTATATACAGGTGAGTGATACCTAAAGTTGTCCCACTTTAAAAAAATTGACACCATTTGAAAGAAAAAAACACACTTTTATTTAGTATTACATTTGAAGTATGATTTAATGTTACTATGTTATGTATTAAAATATAACATGAAATAAAAATATGCCTGATGTAAAATTATAGTATTTAGGTGACCCCTTTTACCGTATACAAACTATAGAATTTCGAAAAACTTTTACGTTACGCGTATTGTGTTACGTCATAGTCCTTTCTCGAGTGTGGTGTTTAATACAGGTTTGTTTGTATATGAATGGAACAACAGGGAAAAAAACTTACGTGGTTGACCATTGCCTCATAAGAGAACAAAACATATTTTGGATTAACCTACATGTGCAGAAACAGGGAGGTATCCTATGGCAGAAATTCCGGAAAATGAGGTATTATGGAACCTGACTTCTACCAATATTCAGAAAGGCAATCATGCACCCACATCCCAATGAAAGAACGAAAATACGACAACCACCAAAATCAATAACGACATTTTTAACTATAAATGTTGTCTTTGTGACTTTTTTAAAGTGCGTTTTTTGATAGTGGCGCGGGCGCTAGACTGATATTCTCTCGTTATAGTGTGGACGTCAAATTGGCGTTCCGTCGTTATGGCGCTGGTGTCCGGCTGGTGTTCTGTCGTTCTATGGTTGTGGTGACTGAAAACGCAGTGAAATGGAATCCTAGCAAATACAAATATTATGCATTTTACTGTATTGACGTATGGGCAAGGACTTTGACATTTGCATTCAAGCTTTCTTCAGGAATACTAAGTATATTATTTACTCTGTGTACAACTGATCCAATATTCTCAAGGAAATTTAAATAAACACATGTCTTATGCGAACGTGTGTAAAGTGTCACATAATGGCATTCTCATGTTCAGTTGCTAGTCTCTCTTACTAAGGTCACAGAAACTCTTACATTTCTACAGTTCCGCAAATGTGCAAACTGCGGGGAAATCACTGTAAAATATCCAATCCCCCAGTGACAATTGTCATTGTCAGTACCTAGGCGGATGCTCTTTGGCTAATCTTCTTTTATTGATTGATCGTCCATTTTACAGTTTAAAAGAATAAGGACAATTACATAAATAATTGGCACTGTATCTTATGTTAATCTGCGTTAAATTTATATTTGCCCTTTTAAAACGTTCAAGTCCAGCATACGCCTGCTTTGTTTCTTTCAAAAATACACTTATACTGTTTATGTTGAGTGTTGCTTTGTATGTCGTCCGTGTGTAATTTATTATCGTCTTTGAGAATCGTTCTTGTCTGGTTGCTGATTTGTAGTTCTCTTTGTCGCTTGTATCAAATGGTTTGAGTTTTTCTTTTTATTGTGTTGTATTTTGTGCCTTTCATGTCCTGCTGTTTCTGCAGAGTGATGTTGCCCTTTCTACTCTATAATTCAAAAAGATCCGCAAAGTTGTTTAACGTTCTATTATCAATCGAAAGTAATTAAACTCGTATTACGTCATTTTGTGTTGTCACACAGAGTCAGCAATTTGTTAGCATGAAGTTATCTTTGTGCCTTTCATGCTCTGCTGTTTTTGTTGAGTGCTGTCCTCTTTATGTCAGATTTGTTAAATGTATTACATCACCCTTTGTTTCAATTTACTTGTTTGATTTTCCTTTTTTGTGTGTTCCTGTGAGTGCATTTCGTGATCTGCTGTTTTTGTTGAGTTCTGCACTCTTTATGTCCGCTTTGTTACAGTTGTATTACATCACCCTTGTTACTGTTAAGTTTCAAAATTTTCTTGTTCACTTTTATGTGTGACGCTGTAGCTTGTACTCCTTTGATTTTTCATGTTTGTTTGTTCCTTAAGTTTTTAATTTGGGATAGCTTTATTATTAACATGGTTTTATAATATTATACATGTAGATGTTAAATAAAGATCAAAACTCAAAAGTGATGCAAAATATCGTGTACTCAAGTTTAAGGTAGTAAATGAGGTTAATACGGTAGTTCAGTGTCCGATATATGGAAGCGTTAATTTCCGGATGAGTGAAATATCAAGCTATTAGTACGGACAGCTCGTTCCCTACATTGAACATTTTCATTACCGCATTCTGTCCCTCATGTGTCAATGTCTTGATTGGAAGTCGTGTTACAGTATGTTCCAAATGAGAAACATAAATGATCTATCTCGGTTAAATCACACAATTTATTATAGCGTGCAATAACACTATAATGCTGTTTAGAGTTGAACATTTTTCTCACGCGATGTTATCATGTAGTATGGCCGTCCCAAATTAACACAGTTGTGACACGTTCATGTTCATTTTGTAAGATTTATAGAACCAATTACATTGCATACACTAATGGAATCGTATCTATCAGTGTTCATATAGATGTACATTCCACAAAATATTAAGAGATTTTCAATAATTTGATATTTCAAAATACTTCCCCGTAAATCATTTCTTCATAATATTGCTCGATATCATCAAGCCTTTGTTTCGCCATGTTTAGTGACTCAATTTCGCCCTTTCCTGGCGACAATGTCTGGAATATTATGTTATGGTAGACTCACCTTCATACCCCACCACAATCACACCATTCGGTACCTTAAGAACACGAATTCCAAATATATTACACTAGAATAGTAAATGCTGAAGTCTAACAATCCTGCATACATAGAATTTAGAATCTAAAGGATGAAGCAGCATTGGTTACACTCGATCAATGTTTACATCATCATTTGGATTTTTTGGTCTTCAAAAAACGACAAAAATGCGCCTACAAAACTATTGATTTGGGTTCTACCTAAAATGCAAATGGAAAAAACAGTAAGTGTATATGTTACTCGACAGTTTTTAAAATGTACCCGACTGAATAGAAATATTTCGATTATAGCGTATCAGCATGAACATATATTGGATGTGGAACACTGTTCAAATATAAGTGGGGCACCTCTCGTACATCTCACTAATTTCAAAATGCTTGAACGAATAACCCCCAACGCAACATCTACATTTTGCATCATTTACTATTGCTATTAATCGATATAGTTAAAATTGTGATTGTGAATGCAACAATATTCTTTGAACGTCTCCTCCTATGTTTTCAAATTTGTTAATTGAAAGATGAAAATAAAACAAAAAAATGAGCATCACTGTAAATAGAAAAGTCACAAAAGGACGCCATGTAAAACTTTTGCAGGGCGGAGCTCCGGCTCATATAGCACATGCAACACAAGCATTTCTGCATAATCACACCATACAACAGTTGCCACTATTATCTAATATTAAAGTCTTTGGATTTCAAGATTATTTAAAATTTGTGACTGATGAGTCGACCACCAACCCCGCAAAAACTGCAGTATCAGGCCTTTCGGAATGGGGGAAAATTTTCTAGAGTTTGATAAGAAATTTCATCAATTATATGCTCTCGATGGGGGCAGAGGTATAGCATATCATAGTTGCATGGAAGGACATACACGATACTAATTAACAAGGAACAGAATGTTATTATTTTATTATTTCATTGTTAAAAACTGTTTGGTAACATTTACACCTACCTTGGTAATATTTTTCATGGCGTCTTTTTGTCACATTTCAATGTTCAATGATGTTCATTATTCGAAGTTATTTTCATTATACAATCAATAGATTTTGATAAAACAATCATAGAAAAATTAGATAAATATGTATCTCTTAGTATAGCAAATTGTAACCCAATCGCATTATAAGTAGTTGAAAAACAATGAAAGATACAGGCGTTGTGGTGGGAGTGTGCTTAAGTGTACATGCAATATCCCACAAAGCAGCACACAGACAACGACAGTTTCAAGATTCTTAATCTTCATTTTATTTCCAATATGTTTCCAAGTTTTGCAACTGCAAATTCACTCAATACCAGCAAAGAGTTCTTTATATATTTTACGATCTTTGATACCAGGTTAGCGTAGTAGTATTTTACAGCACTATCTGATCGGAGTGAACTATAAATAAATGTGTTGCAACCGTAAGATGATTAGAGCAAGGCAAGCAACCAATGTTAATGTAACGTGGAGCTAACAAACCACACATGTACGAATAATACATGCAATATCCCTCAAAGCAGCATATAGACAATGTCAGTTTCAAGAGTCTTAATTTTCATTTTGTTTCCAATACAAAATTATGTTTTTGCGACGGCAAATTCACTCAATACCAGCAAAGAGTATTTAATCGCATTATCTGATCTGAGAGAACTAATATGAACAAATGCACTGCATCAAGCGGGGATTTCCCATCATGTTTTTTGATAATCTGTTCGAGGACAAAAATGACTATGGAATTTGTTTGCTCACCAGAGACTATAGATCTAGCCTCTGGCTGCCAGACAGCACCACATAGAAGACCAGGCGACAAATACTTCGAAAAGAGTGTTTTCCAATCTAGGAGACGGGTTGCACAGATATACCCTATAAATAGTGATTATAGTTTTACACTCGTCTTTTATTTGCTATTTATATTTCAATTCAATATATTCACAAGTTGGCGCGCTATGCCGTGCGACGACGTCGCGTTAACGTGCAATGACGTCGTTTCAAATGATGTGACGTAATTTCTGCTATTAAATCCCCTATAAATAAATGTGTTACAACCGTTAGATGATTTGCGCATGACAAACGACCATTCTTAATGTAACGTTGAGCTAATAAACCACACACCGCCTACTGCAGAATGTATTATACTGCGTGATTTACGAATTACAATATTGAATAACACGATCAGGACGATGTTTATTTCCTGAAGATCCAGTAAAACGCAGCCATCCGAAAAAAACATCATCACTAAGACTTGATTTACAATTTTACACACGCACAGTATAACATCCACTTTATGGAACACACTGGTTAGTTTTAAACCCCATTGTCCTCGCAGTAGTTTCTAATTATGAAGAAGTCACCATTGTCTCTTCAAAAGCAAACAATATTATTTTTCGACAGAGCTGTTACCGTATAGCGGAGAAATGTCCTTTTGATGGGCAGCACACACCATAATTATACTAGTAGAGTTTAATATACATTTCTCATATTAGAAATGCATTACGTTTTAAACTGTACACAATCTTTTGCGAAACATCTATATTAATTCAATTTACTATACAATACAATAATAATAATAATAATAACGACTTTATCTATTGTGGATTACATATTTGAAAGTAATATCAATTTTCAATACGGTCAATAGTTTATTCATGATTTAGGTCACTGGCCCATGACGCAACAAAGAATAACTTTCTCATGCCGGGCAATTAGTATAGGATTTCGGTTTATAAGATTGACTTTACCAGGATGTTTTTACGTCCAATAGGCAACGTTTAAGCACACCTATACCTCTAAGGACATTATGGGTTGGCTACAAGACTGCAGTAATTGCTTTAACCATAAGCAGTTACTACAATCTTGTTGGCAACCCTCGATATTTAGTGAATGCCGGGTATCATTATCATAATTCTGATAGAACTCATCTGCTAATGATTTTTTTCGATTAATCCATACAAAATTACGTGAAACAAGATTAATATATTGATATGCATGCAAATTTACAAAGCAACGCATAACTGTATGTAAGCGTAACATTCTAGTATTCAGACAGAAGGTCATCGAACGCAGACCAGCCCAAGCGTCGCTATACGGCGTGACGTCAAGAACGCCGCTGTTCATGTACGTTCTGTAACGCCAATCATAATATTTAGAAGCATATACTATTCATATATATTGGCAGAACTGTTCTGCTTCATTGGCGATTAATTTATTTATCAAATGTATTATCGTCTAATTGATCAAATTGATATAGATAATAATGTCAAATCAGATAGAAGAACATGTAGGCAATTGATCGTCAATCAAAATAACGTTATAATTAGTATTTCTAAGCATTTAAAATACATAATGTTGTGGCGATGAATTTATATATCTCTCTGAAGATCCACGCATGACCAAGTGAGTTGCAGTTTGAACGCATCGGCCTATTAACATGTCTCTTTTTAACAAGACACATTGGTATTCAAATAATGTCAAATCATGCGTGTAGAGAGGATTGATTACGCTTAAACCTAATATGACAAATTCTAACTATGTGACGTTAGCAGTGTGTGGTGAATATTTCTTCTGATAACATTTAAATATCTTCAACAGAATACCAGGTCTGTTACGATAAAAAGCGTTAATAACTACGCAAGATCGCTCTTCAATTAAGTATCATTATAGCTTTCACGAGAAGAATTTGGAAAGAAATCGGTTTATTGGACGTATTTGAAGTTAAATTAAAATGTCGAATGGTTTATTTTTGCATCACACTGGCAATGGCCATGTCTTCCAAATCGCGTACTGTCCGTCTCCGGTTCTCTTGAAGCGCTGCACATCCTAATTGGCGCCAAGTTGTGATAGTGTGACAGTGACGTTACAGTTTATGTGTACGCAAAAGATTACAACCACTGTCTGAACAGGTAGAGCGAATATAACATTTTAGTTTAGCATTGAATTGTTAGCTGTTTGTACAGTATATGCCTTTATAATTGGTTTATAACGTTATAGTGGACTCGACCGCTGCGTCACTGGATTCTTACCCTGTCTGGGGCCCGTTTCATAAACATATCTTATGTTTATGAAACGGGCCCAAGGACTATAACTTGAAATTTCCACAAGCAGCATAGTGCTGGTCTTATGTTCAAAAAGGATTAGCTTTCAAGATCAAGCTCAAATAGATGGGTTTTAAAATTCAGGACTTCCGTGTTGAGCTTGATATTATCCTCGTAAAGCGTTTACATATATTTTTCATATTTCTTTTGAAATCCATGTTCATTGCTATATGATTGTATATATTAAAGATACTAGTAACTCCGTGTAGACAGATATAACCACTATTAAACGTAAAAATGACGAAGTATAATATGAAGCTAAGGCCAAAACAAAATTAATTCGTGGTTCTGGTAAATATGCCTTCACTCTACTTTTTGAGTGTTTTTATCATGTTATTGGCTTTTTGCTGGATGTTTTGCCTACCTATCTATCTTACTATATTATATTTAGCATAATTCCGAAAAATGAGGTATTAAGAAACACACTTATAATGTATATGAGCCAGTCTCCAGGAAAACCTGCTATAATGACATTATGAAATTACTACATGTAACAAGGTTTTAAAAAGATTTAAAATAAGAAAAAAATGACATATCTATAGATTCAATTTAAGTAACTTATTCATATATTAAAATATCTTAGGTTTAAAATTTCTCATGAATTATGTCAAAATCACTTACTCCGTTGCTATGGTGACAAATTTTAGAAAAGTACTCTGATTAAGAAAAACGAGTAGTTAGTTGTTTAAAATAGTAATAGCCGTTCTCTAAATGTGAACATTTACAATTATGATATATATTTTAAATCTTAAAATATCATTCTAAAGCATGAAACCCTTTTATACAGTTGATGTTAAGAATTGATCAAATGCTGTGATTATAAAGTACTTTTAACAACGTCATCGAATAAAGTTTAAATGACGTTTGCGACGTCACACAAAAAGGCTCTGAATAGGGTCTCTACAAAACAGCTGTAACTTCCTTAAAAATCAAGATACTAACAAAATTTCTTTTGCATTTTACTTCATTAAGATTACTCTTTTAAATAAAAAAAATCTCGAAATCAATTTTTTTGTCAAAATAGCAGGGTTTCCTGGAGACTGGCTCATATATTTGTTTTAGTCTAATGATGTGTAAAGGAACGCTTAAATTTGTACTTTATTACAATCAAACGATACACACAGTTATTGTTTTACACATTAAAGGGTAGTTCTGATTTGCAATTAAGCCATATAATCAGTTAAATTTGTAGACATGTAAGTGGTAGTTCTGTATTACAATCAAGATTGTCTGTAAAGACCACCCGTTGGGAAGAGAAAACAGCGGTAATTGTTGACAAGTTGTCGGTCTAAACATGTTGATTATCATTGCTAATGGTGTGATGAAAGATAAAATTAGTGGAATGTTCATGTCTTATAGTCTTTTCTTGAAGGTGGTTTTTAATACAGGTTTTTTGATATTATGACTAGGAAAACGGGGAAATAACAACTTACAAAGTTGACTGTTGCCCCATAAGAGAACACAACATTTTTTGGATTAACCTACATGTGCAGAAACAGGGAGATATCATATGGCAGAAATTCCGGAACATGAGGTATAGATGTACAACGACCTTCGAAATATGACCTTTGGGCGAGTTCATTTGCTAAGGTTGAAACGATATTTACCGTTATTTTTCTAATATATTAAGAATATATCTTATAAATTCACGTCATCTGTCCAGTTGACAGTGTGGCCTAGTGGTTAAGATCATCTATACTCTACACTAGTCTGTACTCAGAACGTACTTTTTATATAGGCTGTGGGTTCGAGTCCGCTGCTAAACGTTTTTTCAATAATTTTAATATCATAATACATGAGTGTTTTTTTCATATTTTTTATTACTTAATGAATAATAAAATAATATTTAAGTATAATACAAAGTTGCTTTGTTTCGTTTATTTTACGAGTTTAGCCTGCCCTGGATATTGTATTTATTCTTCATATGACAATCGGGTTGAATTACAAACTATTTTCATCATTGGTTTCCCTGGAATTAGAATTGGAATCATCACTCTAAGAATATTCTGTAGAAACTTCAACATTGATAAGCGTTTACTCTGGTAATATAAGGAGCACAGATTGGGTGACATTTGACCGATATCTCTGTTCAACAGTCTTGACGTGGGAGTGTTTTCAAGGATTAAAATACAGAAAAAATGTACGAAGGAAATAGATATATTTTAGAAATACATGTATATTTAAAATAGAAATGCACGCGAATTTATTATTTGGCAAAATTTAAAAAATATTCAAAATGGGTGGGATTCGAACCCAAACAAAAAATCTATTTAGTTTCATAAGCATTAGCTTAGCCTACTGCGCCATGGAGGACGATGTAAGCTACAATTTCAAATAATATATTTCTTTTCCGAATACACCCCTTTTACCTGGATTATTTCATTATTAAAAGTACAGTTACGCCCGAACGATTGTGGTTTATCTATAGTATGGTGCCTGATTTCTGCCAACATCGTTCGGTCGTTTCAACATCAGAAAGGCAATCTGACACCCACGTCACAATGAGAGAACGAAAATACGACAACCGCCAAAACCAATAATGACATTTTAAACTATGATTGTAACAGTTGTCTTTATGATCTATTTGAATTGCGCCTTTCACAGTGGCGCGGGCACTAGACTGATGTTCTCTCGTTATAGTGTGGACGTCAAATTGGCGTTCCATCGTTATGGCGCTGGTGTCTGGCTGGTGTTCTGTCATTCTATGGTTGTGGTGACTGAAAACGCAGTTGACATTCATCAGCCACTATATAACCTGACTGGGAGATTTCTCCAAAAACATAAATATTAATCATACAGTCTGGGATTAATCGCGCACATCTTGTTTACATTCAATCGCCGTGAAATGGAATCCTAGCAAATACAAATATTATGCATTTTACTGTATTGACGTATGGACAATGACTTTGACATTTGCATTCAAGCTTTCTTCCGGAATACTAAGTATATTATTTATTCTGTGTACAACTGATCCAATCTCCTCAAGGAAATTTAAATAAACACATGTCTTATGCAAACGTGTGTAAAGTGTCACATAATAGCATTCACATATTAAGTTGCTAGTCTCTCTTAATAGCAAATTCAAATTAAGGTCACAGAAACTCTTACATTTCTACAGTTCCGCAAATGTGCAAACTGTGGGGAAATCACTGTAAAATCTCCAATCCCCCAATGCCAATTGTCATTGTCAGTACCTAGGCGGATGCTCTATGGCTAATCTTCTTTTATTGATTTATCGTCCATTTTACAGTTTAAAAGAATAAGGACAATTACATAAATAATTTGTCACGGTATTTTTTGTTAAACTGTGTTAATTTTATATGTGCTTTTTTGAAACGTTCGAGTCCAGCATACGCCTGCTTCATTTCTTTCAAAAATGTACTTATACTGTTTATGTTGAGTGTTGCTTTGTATGTCGTCCGTGTAATCTATTATCGTCTTTGAGAATCGTTCTTGTCTGGTTGCTCTTTTGTAGTTCTCCTTCTCGCTTGTATCATATGGTCTGCGTTTTTCTTTTTATTGTGCTGTATTTTGTGTCATCCGTGACCTGCTGTTTCTGTAGAGTTGTTTCCCTTTCTACTTTGTAATTCCAAAAGATCCTATAAAAAAGTACAATTATCAATCTAAAGGTCATCAATACTCGTATTACGTCGTTTTGAGTTGTCACACAGAGTCAGCAATTTGTTCGTATGCAGTTATTTTTTGTGTTTTTCGTGCTCTGCTGTTTCTGTTGAGTGTTGCCCTCTTTATATCCGATTGTTATTACATCACCCTTTGTTACAGTTAAGTTTCACATTTTTCTTGTTCACTTTTATGTTTGACGCTGTAGCTTGTACTTCTTTGATTTGTCTTATACGTATGTTCCTTAAGTTCTTAATTTGGGATAGTTTTATTATCGACATGGTTTTATAACATTATACATGTAGATGTTAAATAAAGAACAGGACTCAAAACTGATGCAAAATATCAAGTTTAAGGTAGCAAATGAGGTTAATACGGTGGTTCAGTGTCCGATATATGGAAGCGTTAATTTCCGGATAAGTGAAATATCAAGCTATTAGTACGGACAGCTCGTTCCCTACATTGAACATTTTCATTACCGCATTCTGTCCCTCATGTGTCAATGTCTTGATTACAGTATGTTCCTAATGAGAAACATAAATGACCTATTTCGGTGAAATCACACAATTTATTATAGCGTGCAATAACAATATATTGTTGTTTAGAGTTGAACATTTTCTCACGCGATTTAATCATGTAGTAAGGCCGTGTCACGTTCATGTTCATTTTGTAAGATTTATAGAACCAATTACATTGCATACACTAATGGAATCGTATCTATCAGTGTTCATATAGATGTACACTCCACACAATATTAAGAGATTTTCAAGAATTAGATATTTCAGAATACTTCCCCGTAAATCATTTCTTCATAATATTGCTCAATATCATCAAGCCTTTATTTCGCCATCTTTAGTGACTCAATTTCGCATTACATATTGTCCAAGGGTTTTGGAGAGACGTCTGGTTGTTCATAAACCAAATAATATTATGTAATAAACACATCAAATTACGTTTTGAAGTTATCTTTTTTTGTAACTACTACTCTGCAAATAAAAACATTAACACAACTATTAAATTCCTTTTCCTTCGTACTTTTGGAGAAAAAAATTATCTTTAAATGCAAGATTATAAACGAAATTGACACCGAAATTTAACATTGACAAAATTTAAATTTTCAAAACATCGTTGTAAAAATCTCAAAGCCGGTAAAGTAAAACACGCATTTGTTTCCCGTAATAGGAGAGGTGCCACACTTATATTTGAACAGAGTTGAATATCCGATATGTTCATGCTAACCTGAAATAAATAAAATAACTATTTTGAACCGCGTATAGTAATGTGTCAGTTAACATATACACTCAATGTTTGGTTTATTTACAATATGATTCGAAACTAATACCAGCGCGATACAAAACATATATTTAGGAAGACAATCGTCTTAAACCACCGTATATGCTACAGCGGAATGGTAATTTCGGTACAATTGTCACCTCTGATATGACAATGCTTGATCATAGAGATATTTACGGTAAAAGAGCTGATTTGTATTTGAGAAATATCTATGAGACTACCACGAATTTGACATTCGTTAAGTGACACGAGTTCGCGATCGGTTACATGACATATGCTGTTATGTGTTATAACTAATAAAATGGAACTCATATTTATTCTACAAAAGGAGGAATTAGCGCACAGTTCTATGATCCTAACGATCAAAAACGTTTTTGGACGAACTACGGGTATTCCCTATCTCTTTACTGGCGACAATGTTTGGAACCTAGTGTTATGGTAGACTCAGCTTCATACCCCACCACAATCACACCATTCGGTACCTTAAGAACATTTATTCCAAGTATATTACACCATAATAGTAAATGCCGAAGTTAACAATCCTGCATCCATAGAATCTGGAATCTTAAGGATGAAGCAGCATTGATTACGCTCGATCAATGTTTGCATCACGTTTGGGTTTTTTGGTCTTGAAAAAGCGACAAATAATGCCCCAACAAAACTATTGATTTGGGTTCTACCTAAAATGCAAATGTAAAAAACAGTTAAGTGTATATGATACTCGACACATTAATAAGAATTATCATCAATTATGTGCTCTCGATGGGGGCTGATGTATAACATATCATAGTTACCTGAAAGTACATTGACGATACAAATTAACAAGGAACAGAATGTTATTCTTTCACTATGTCATTGTTAAAAACTGTTTGGTAATATTTTCATATTGTTTTTTTTGTGAATTGTCAATTTTCAGTAATGTTCATTATTCGAAATTATTTTCACCTAACAACCAATCGATTTTGATATAATAATCTTAGAAACATCGGTCAAATATGTATCTATTAATTTAGACCAAATTGCATTATACGAGGGGTGTTCCATATGTATTGTCAATTGGGTCACAAATAAAATATCTTTAAATTTTTATACATTTCTAGAAATATCAAGATTCCCGCGATATTTCGTGAAAAAATCAATAAAATTTAATTATCGGAATGTTGTTTCTGTTGTCTTTTCAAAGGACTAGTAATAGACACTGCGACTTTGTTCGAATAACTGTCGATTAAAACTTCCTATCGGGAAATATTCTTATTCCACAACTATCATACCGTAAATATTGTAAATTCTTTCGATAAAAACATGTTTTGCTGTACTTGATTGCCATTTTTAACAAAATTAGAGCATTTCAAAGTCGCAAAAATAAGTGTCAAAATTAGTCAAAAAAGCATGCTACTTTTCAATGAAAATTTTCGATTAGTTTAATTGATTTGAATTTGACATATCATACAGGTATGTAAGCCATTGACCATCAACATTGATTTTTGGGAAGAATTTGCGATCAAAGTACAATTGATATGAAGTTATCGGTGCGTGAAACAACAAGCATCATTTGGTATAAATTAGAGTGATCTCCCTTGTTTTGACCGTCTTACTCGTAGACAACAAATAATTTCATTTTGATTTAAAGTTCTAATGGAAGTATAAGGGTCCAGTTATCGTATTTTATGTTGCAGTTTAAAGAATACTGACATTTACTTTTCTAAACAACTACTGCAAAGATGACACAAATTTAGCTTAAAATTAACATAAGGCCAGTGTACTCGAGCATACCCTCTTCTAAGTTCAATAAATTAATTAATCGTTGACGAAAGGCTATGTAAATTTCCAGATATAGAATAGAAACATGCACCTTTTAGACAGTCATCGTAGAATCCTTCTAAATATTGCCATAGAAAAATGCAAAGGACAGTGACAATACATATGGAACACCCCTCGTACATAGTAGAGAAATAATGAAAAATATACAGGGTGTCCAAAAACACGGGGACCTAGGCTAAACATTCGTAACCTAGTCTCTTATATCATTAACACATTGCCAATATGACAAAACATTAAGGAATAAACACAGTTCAAAATACCAGCATCATAATTATAATAGTTTAGTCCAATACCCAGAGTTACCTCCCTTGTTTTCAATAACGTGTTTCTGTATTAGCATACAGTGGACAAGGAATTTCAGCGTGTTCAAAGAAACAGACTTACAAGCCGACCTAAATGATATTTCAGGTGCCCCGTAGTCAAGAATAAAGGATCTGCATACGCTAATAATCATCATGTATGGCAAACAGTTTCACTATTGGATTCATGTCCGAGCTATATCTAGGCCACTTGCTCTTAGGTATTAGGACAAATGTCAGAAATTTCTTGCTAAAGTATCGTGTTTTTGCCGCTGATTTGTTGTACATTGTAACTAGTGGTTTCTTTCAAATGTTGACACACTAAATGTCTCTTAAATATCTGTTTGAACTGTTGACTTTATAAAAGTTCACCTTAATACCCTTTGCTTGTAACAAAGCTTTCTTGTTGTTTGTTCTCAATAATAATGAATTAATATTTATTTTTTGCTTCTTTGGGGATTGTTAATGAATATTTTGAAGGTTGTCTGCTTCCATTTTATATAGTAAACTCACCACTTTCTCCAAGCTTTCATTGCTAAGTGATTCGATTTAAGTTTTTTTATCATCTCTGTGACTTTAAAACCTTGTTTGTTTTTCAAAATGAATGTTCAGACAACAATGTCTTATCACATGATGAAGGAACGAGTTTATAAATAAGCTTAGCATTCTACTCAATCCTAAAATATGTGTAAATGAATGTTAGTATATGTTTATAAAGAAATAAATATTGTTTAACTACATAATGAAGTTTTCCACGTAAGTCAGCACAATAACAGGTAAAATGATTACGTCAATTCATAATAATTAGTACCTATTTTAGAAGAAGAGATCACTTATAGACACCCTCATCAAAATAACAGTCAAATTCACAGACAATTGAATAAGTTATGAGGGTTTACGGTAGATCCCCGTTTCTTTGGGACACTCTGTATGTGTTGCGTTTGGAGTGTGATTAAGTGTACATGCAATATCTCCCAAAGCAGCACACAGACAACGACAGTTTCAAGATTCTTCATTTTCATTTTGTTTCCAATATGTTTCCAAGTTTTGCAACTGCAAATTCACCAGAAAGAGTTCTTTTACGATCTTTGATACCAGGTTAGCGTCGTAGTTTTTACCGCACTATCTGATCGGAGTGAACTTTATTTACGAGTAAATGTGTAACAACCGTAAGATGACTAGAGCATGACAAACGACCATTGTTGATTGAACGTTGAACTAATAAACACACACCGCCTACTCTAGAATATATTATACTGCGTGATTGACGAATTACAATATTGAATAACACAATCAGGACGATGTTTATTTCCTGAAGTTCCAGTAAAACGCAGCAATCCGAAAAAAACATCATCACTAAGACTTGATTTACAATTTTACACACGCACAGTACATCAACTTTATAGGACACACGGGTTAGTTTCAAACCACAATATCCTCGCAGTAGTTTCTTGTTATGTAGACGTCACCATTGTCTCTTCAAAAGCAAACTAGATTATTTTTCGACAGAGCTGTTAGCGGAGAAATGTCTTGGCGATGGGCAGCACACGCCATATTCTAGTAGAGTATACTATACAGTTCTCATATCAGAAATGCATTACATTTAAAACTGTACACAACGTTTTGTGAAACACCTATTTTGTGAGCAATTAGGTTCGATTATTTATGAAGTGCGAATATATTTACAAGCGTTAAATTGGTCAATTAATTCAATTTACAATAAAATACAATTATAGTTTATTCATGATTCAGGTCACTGGCCCATGACGCAAACAAAGAATAATTTAGGGACAGTTTAAAATTTAGAGACATGCAGGTGTTAATTTATAGTACACCGTTGACTTTCTCGTGCCGCACAATTAATATAGGATTCAGGTTTATAAGATTAATCCATACAAAATTACGTGAAACAAGATTAATATATTGATATGCATGCAACTTTACAAAGCAACGCATAACTGTATGTAACCTTACCATTTTAGTATTTAGACAGAAGGTCATCGAACGCAGACCGGTCCAAGCGTCGCTATACGGCATGACGTCAAGGACGCCACAGTTCATGTACGTTCTGTAACGCCAATCATAATATTGAGAAGCATATTCTATTCATATCTATTGGCAGAACTGTTCTGTTATATTGGCGATTAATTTATTTATCAAATGTATTATCGTCTAATTTATCAAATTTCGTTTGATAATAATGTCAAATCAGATAGAAGGTCATCGAACCTGGACCGGCGCAAGTGTCGTGATACGGCATGTCGTCGAGGACGCCATGGTTAAAACATGTACGCAATTGATCGTCAATCAAAATAACATTATAAATTTATAATTATTATTTTTAAGAATTTCAAATGCATAATTATGATGTGGCGATGAATTTATTTATCTCTTCTAAATAGCCACGATTGATCACATGCGTTGCAGTTTAAACGCATCGGCCAATTAACATGTCTCTTTTTAACAAGACACATTGGTATTCAAATAATGTCAAATCATGCGTGTAAGGAGGATTGATTAGGCTTAAAACAATATGACCAATTCTAACTGAGTGACGTTAGCAGTGTGTGGTGAATATTTCCTCTAATGACATTTAAATATCTTCAACAGAATACCAGGTCTGTTACGATAAAAAGCGTTTAACTTAATAACTACGATCGCTCTTCAATTAAGTACATTTTGTATCATTATAGCTTTCACGAGAAGAATTTAGAAATAAATCGGTTAATTGGACGTATTTGAAGTTAAAATTAAAATGTCGAATGGTTCATTTTTGCATCACACTGGCAATGGTCATGTCTTCCAAATCGCGTACTGTCCGTCCCCGGTTCTCTTGAAGCGCTACACATCCTAATTGACGCCACGTCGAGCACTTTGATTTCTACCTTTCGTGGACCAATATTGTCTTCCAACAAATGACTTTCGTTTTTTGTCGCATCAAATATGGCGTTGTGTCCTAACCATGGGGAAAATAGGCCAACTTCGATGAAGTTACGATGAGTTTATTGAGCTTTTTATGATTTTGTGTTTTATACGCCAAGGAAGTAAATGTCTCATATACTCGGTTAGTATTTAATAGAAAGGATAAATGTCTCATGTAAACCTTTGTTTCTTATACTGGGTTAGTATTTAATAGAAAGGTAGGACTTAGTATGGGCATTTGCTCCACCTTGCGATAACATTTTTGTCAAAAATATTATTATTTATTCGTCACAGACAGTACTTATATATTAATATAATACAGGCTTAAATTAATTACCGACTCCCTCACAATCAACCTTAAATAAATCACTATCATTTGAATTAGTTGGCCAACCCTACTTCAATTGAAATCAAGACTTAATCCCAATGAAAATAGTTCTAACGGTCCTTTCATCATTCCAGTTGTGTTATTATTGGTATTTTGCTTATAGGGTACATAGTGAACTTGTTTTGAACTAGGATGAGTTCTGAAATTACGATAAACATAATTAAAGTGATCCCTAATATCAATAACAATAACAACAGTTTCGTACTTGGAAATGGACATAACAGGGCTAATACGACAATAATTTAGCATTGTGTGGTTGTTGTTTTCGTCGTCCTTATTTATAATTAGAAATATCTAATTATTATATCTCTATAGAGATTACGTACGAAAGTACATGTAATACTATTTTCATTAGGATTGGGAGTAGAATTAATTAACTCACAATACTAAATGGCTTTGATAAGGTGATACAATGTTCAGTTCTTATGTATATATGATAATAATACGGTGGACAATAAACCAGACCACTGTGAGATTTAGTATTCGCTTTCAGATTGGTTGAAAACAGGACCAAATCATGAATCTGATACTTACCAATGAATTGCAATATGTTAGGAGTGGCATTAAATCGATGATAAATACTAGTTGACGTTGTTGATCAGGGTTGCTTGCACCTACGTCAATCTACTTAAGACACTTTTGATATTTCGAGCTCGTATGTTGGAATTCCTTATCGAATTGTACATGTAAGTGTTAGAAACCTCATCTCTAATATCTAACAAGTTTCTTCGCCAGTACTGTTGTGTTTCCCATAATCATTGTAGGTACATGTACAAGAAGAACGACTCTCTTTTGTCAACAAACATTGAGGTTCGTACGTCCAAAACTCATCCATACAATCTGTAAAACAACCATACTTACTCACGTAGGTAATGTCTCAAAGTAAAGTGTTTGCGAACGACACAAGTTAACGATGGAGCGTAATTGAATGTCGTCTCTTGACGTCAGGCAATTTTTAAAAAGTGGTGTTATTCTATTAAATGGCATACAGTTCGACTAAACAACAACACAGTGGATGCAGTTGAAATGTAGGGAAATGTGTTGCTTAAAAGTCATATTTTACAAAAACTATAGGGTTTCTTTGTTCAACTTATTGTGTGTGTATGTATTTTCGTACACGGAAAGGGTTCATTTACAGCTTAATTTGGCCCTGAGTTTTGTCAAAAACTAGAAATACACGTTCCTATAAATAAGTCCTATATTTCAAATTACCTAACGCTACCTTTCAAAAAATAAGCACACATATCCATATTTCCATCGCAATATATCGACAACTCTACTGGAAATAAGTAATGTTTAGCAACACATGTCATTTTAGCCATTATCATGGCTTTTCATGACGTAAACCCTTCCCTAAAACAACAATGGCATTTTTGCTACACTTTGAAGTTTTGTACTAATTTAAAATTAAGCCCTTTGTGAACCTTGTCCTTTGATTGCAAATAGTTTTAAGAGGAAGATTCCGTGAACATTACAAGATGAGATATTAACCATATTCAATCAAAACTACAAGATGAAATATTAACCATATTCAATCAAAACTACAAGATGAGATATTAACCATATTCAATAAAAACTACAAGATGAGATATTAACCATATTCAATCAAAACTACAAGATGAAATATTAACCATATTCAATCAAAACAACAAGATGAGATATTAACTATATTCAATCAAAAGTACAAGATGAGATATTAACCATATTCAATCAAAACTACAAGATGAGATATTAACCATATTCAATCGAAACAACAAGATGAGATATTAACCATATTCAATCAAAACTACAAGATGAGATATTAACCATATTCAATCAAAACTACAAGATGAAATATTAACCATATTCAATCAAAACTACACGATGAGATATTAACCATATTCAATCAAAACTACAAGATGAGATATTAACCATATTCAATCAAAAATACAAGATGATATATTAACCATATTCAATCAAAACTACAAGATGAGATATTAACCATATTCAATCAAAACAAACTAAAAGATGAGATATTAACCATATTCAATCAAAACTACAAGATAAGATATTAACCATATTCAATCAAAACAAACACATATTCTATTTATGTAATGCTTACCTGGTATCAAAACTGGTACTATTTATGCAAAATTACCACTGTGGTTAGGCTGCGTATGAATATGATATTCCATTAATAGTTTTCAATTGAAAATCCGCCATCTTGGATTATGGGGAATATGAGCAAAATCATGCACCAAAATGTAGGAAATGGTCTAACGAAGAATATGAACCCCAACATGACATGTTTCCGCTCGAAAATAAAAAGGTTACGGACAGTTTAGTATTGCGGTTTGGGTAAAATTAGTCCTTGTCAGGGGGCAGAGCTTATATCAGTCACATTGTAGGTGATAACCAGTGACTGACATAGGTTTTATTTCACTGATAGAACTCCATACCTCACTAGTTAGCATTAAATAAATAACATTATACACGGTGCTCAATCACGTGGTCTATGACGTCACAATTGTGAATTGTGTCTAGAAAACATACAATCGATTCAACGAAGAAAATTCGGCGTAAGTATTTCGTTACGCATATTTGTAAACTATCTTTTGTACGTTGCAAGTCTATATATCAATACCGACCCGAGACAACAAAGAATGTGTCCAAGTCTGCTTTAGTTTGACTGGAATACTGGCCAAGCTAATAAAACAAAATCGATAAGCTGATTTAAGAACACCATAAAACCCCACTTTTCCATGCTGGAGTTTTCGTGTGGCCTCATTAGCTGGTACTTTATGTCTCAAAACAGCTACTGATGGATTAAATTGTACATTAATGTCGATATTTCCTAGATAAATTGAGAATAAATATAATCCTATTGCGACCAGATTTGAGAGATAAAGGATATCGCAACCAGATGCTATTATCCTTTAATATATGTCTGCTGTTTCCCACCAGGTTTCATAAAATATCAACGCGTATTAAGCTTATAATTGTCATTGGAAATACATCCCCGAGGCGGTCGGACCGACGTATAACGTCGGGAAGACATTGGGATTTTCCCCGATGTTTTTCAGTACACCCCGAATCATTCGGTTAAATATCTGTGAATACTCGGGGATTAAACCCAAGACAATGAATGTGTCACCGAAATATCAGTAGTGGAAAAGTACCCTAACTGGCGCAATGTCCCCTCCCATAGCGCCTCCCTACCCGAGAGGCGCGGGAATTAACTGCTTTCTAATAATTGCGTAAAACGTCATTACTAATTTTAGAAAATAGCTTTCGCGGATGCGATAAAACCAGTACAACCACGCGATCCTTGTTATCTGGTAGCGCATGCGTATCATCGGAATTTCCATGACGTCACAAAGTATATAAAAGGGGTTTCAGAAATGTTTCTCTCATCGTGACGACAGACGGCACGTAGAGAAGACGCGTTTTTGCAAAAGTATCTGGAATATCGAGGTAAGACCAACATATAGTTTATTTGCCCGTAAGGGTCGGCGTCATTAAGTGCAAACTACTTAATTTTTGGAAGGTAGGCATGTTATATATCTAGTTAAATGTATCGATTACTTAATGTCAAACATTGATGCATTCGTCTCAATTTGTCTCAAGACTTTCCGATGCTTCGCCGATACATCGGAGAAATTCCCTCAGACATCGGGGAACGTTCTGATTTCCATCGGCAGTACAGCCCCGAGCGAGATGGATCGATATCACAAATTGTCCCATGGTTTCACCGAAGCTTTCCCTAAAGCAAGAGGACCATGTTCCCGATGCTTCCCGAAGTTCATTAATTTCCATCAGGAGTTCATCGCCTAGGCATAAAATGCCCAATGGAACCTATGCTTTAATGAAGAAAGGACATTCACTGCACCTGAATCCATCTATTGTAATTCCAAATGTTGAGTCTCTTCATGTTCATTATCGTATATTCTCCAAGGTTTCTTTCAAATCAAGTGCAGGATTAACACCTAGCATATTGATTTCTAGATTTACAAAGAATCAACATTAAAACTGAAGCAATTAAAATCACCCTTTTCTAAATTGCCACCTGTGCCAAAGACACCATCAAAATCTCCAAGTTCTAAGCGAACGAAACGTTCATTAACCCTAGTCCTGTTAATTATAAGTCAAATAATTAAGTACAAGTAACCAAACTGACATTCAAGAACTATCTACACAAACACTACCCTCAGCAATCTCTCTACACCAACCATACCTTCAGCAACCTGTCTACACCAAACTTACCTTCAGCAACCTCTCTACACCAACCATGCCTTCAGCAACCACTCCACACCAACCTTGCCTTCAGCAACCTCTCTACACCAACATTACCTTCAGCAACATGTCTACATCAACCTAGCCATCAACAACCTCTCTACACGAACCGTACCTTCAGCAACTGTCTACAACCTAAACTTCACCAAGCAAGCTCTCTACACCAACCTAGCCTTCAACAACATCTCTACACCAACATTGCCTTTAGCAACCTGTCTACATCACCCTAGCCATCAACAACCTCTCTACACCAACCGTACATTCAGCAAGCTGTCTAAAACCTTCACTTCAATAACCTAGCCTTCAACAACATCTCTACACCAACATTGCCTTCAATAACCACTCTACACAAACATTGCTCGCAGCAACTTTTGTGCACCAACCCTGCCTTCAGCAACTTCTCTATTCCGACCGTAGTTTATTTGGTTTATTACTCGATATTATCAACATTATTATTACAGAAATACATATGGCGAACCGTTGGTAATAACGATTTATGCCGGAAAAGAAGTATGAGGCCATCTAGTGTTTGATAGTTTTTTCTTGAATGCATGTTATTCGTTTTCATTATTTGCTCTCTTGAGCGAAGTATTTTGATCATTAGTCCATTGATGCATTTCCAAACATATTTTGTTCTGATATGGTGGAACTGTGCTGTTATCCAACGTTATTGATGAGGCCGAGACGCGCCGCATGCTCCATTTAATCCGGTTGATAAATGCGTTCGAAATGGCCGCTTACTATACATACAATGTATATTCAATTCTATTTATAGATTCAAATATATGGTACAAAGTCAAAGTGTAACCATAGAAAGTTACTTTCTTGCACATGTACAAACGGTTTATCTTGCATTTTGTACGGCAATATATCGTTTGTCACATTCAGCCATCATACATTTTTGAGTGGAGTTGATTTTAGAAATATGATAACTTCTCGTGGGACTTCCTGAAATCACGTGAGTTTCTGTACAATTGCACTTCCGGCTACACTTGCCAGTAAAACACATACACAACAATTCGCGTACTTGTCGACGGAATTTTCGTCCAGTTGCACAATACAGAAAAAAGTTAATACTGTGATTAACATACATAAGAAGTTCAACAGTGGTCCGTCCCAAGGTCATCTGTGCGAAACGCTTTTCCGCCACACTTCCGGTGAACGCCGACACTATTTGAAGTAGATTTATCGGTAAGGTTGTCAACACAAAAGTACATGAGACGGTAAGGAGCATTACGGTAAGTTTCCTACTTCCTTCGCTTGATTTCTTTCCCTGAGCTTTATGAGCAGCACTGTTAGTGTGAATTGTGGTGAGCTCCACGTGTTGCATGCGTGATCGCTGCTTTCTAGCGTACAGCACTTGACGAACTATCAAAGAATTTATAATTGTAATGATAATGAATGGTATAAATGAATATACGGCGGCATCTACACACGGTAATATGTCCCTGGAATACACTTACGTCGCCTCACAGGCGATTCCATTAGGCGGTGTGCCTTTTAATTCCACGGTCCAAAATATGTGCACATTCAACCCACAAATTAAGTAAGATGAATATACACAGGATAATACAACGTGCGCGAAACACGGTGCACATTCGCGGCGCCCGTAAAAGACATTTAACAGCGATGAAACGTTCCATTGTAACCGCAATTATGAGCCATACAGACATATGACTGCTTACAAATCCGAGAAAATTGACTAGTTTACACAGAAAATTAGACGTTTGTTGAATGTCAATAGAAAAGGTTCCAACCCACATGCGTAATAGACCTATATAAAGTACAAGTAGATCCCTTATAGCCAACACGGCCAGGTAAATATACGTACTGCCTTTTAGCATATTCCGTGCCATGATGACAAACGAAAGCATATTGCCTATTGTTCCCAGGCACAACAGCACGGGAGGCACGTAGAAGATCAGAAAGAGGTATGGCATCATGTATTCCGGAAATTCCCGAGTTAGATTCCGTTTCATCTCTTCCGATGAATAAACAGGCGTGTACACACATTCTTTTCGTATCTGAAATTAAACGGTTACTTCAAGTTTAGCGAGACTTTAATGCACATTAGTATGGATCAGAATTTATTGCAAAATAGGATCACTGAGCCGAAAGTACATTAGCACACAGACAAAGATAAAAAACATAAAACACAACACGTTACTGTTCAGTAGGGAAGCATTCATCATCTTTAAACATTAATATATCGAAGTATACAAAAAATCATCAAATCATAAGACAACTTAAGAGCAATTTCATGTAAGTAATCTTTGGTTCTTACAGAGAATTGCTTTTAAATTACGTATCAGTCTTAAACACAATTAGCGAACGCAACTTAATTTCGTTTCCTCGACATATGTCCATATTTTGGGTTATATGGCTTAACACAGGAGACACGTTCGGTTATGTGTCTGGCATTGTGCCTTGTATGTGTTTAATGTTTTCTGTGATCGGTTGGTTCTGTTATATTCTGTCATATTATTAAGTTAGATATTAATTCGTGTGTAAAACACTGGATTACTCATCAAGCACGAAGGCTTATCTCCTTAGCGGTTTTTTTTATATCTTCCGAAATCTTCACGTTTTATTTCAAGTTATATTTAATGTACGAGGGTCGTTCATTTAATACCCGGACGATCAATATTGCTGAAAAACTAATAGACTGATATTGATGAAAATGTACAGGAACACATTCACACTATTCCTGAATGCACATACGAAATTTCAAATTTTTACGATGAAGGGTTTACGTAATATTAGTGTTGAGTCGGCCCAAGTCGACGTCAAAATATTGTGACGTTACGCCATTTTCGCTCCTAGAACGTGACACTTTTTCTCTATATGATCATCGTTTTGGAACCATCAAGTCACGCTAGCACACAAATTACCATTTTAAGATGTTTGGTAGTGATGTTGAATGCTGTATCCACGATAATTCGCATGATTCAGTAATTTCTATTGTGGTTATTCTTCAGTAGTGTTTACCGTCCAACAAGCGTTTAACCGACTTCACTTTCCTGTTTCTGACGTTAGATTGTCCCGGCCTCGGATCATCGCGAGGTCATCCACATATATGAATATTCACAAAAGGCTTCTCTAAAAAAAGAGTATTTAGTTGTACAGGTGTACGACTAATACTTCTACGAAATTGTATCATTATCTGTTTCGTCCCAAACTAATTCGATTTCATTTCGATATTAACGGAAACACGCCCGTTGTCACTAAACATCGCTTCACGCACAGTAACAGTACAGTAATGACATTAAACGTTATATAACATAACGTAGATGTAGACATACCATTATATGATGTTTTCCGTTGAAAATAGGCAAGTATACCACGCTCCCTGCCATTTCAACACTCAACATTTCACTAAAAACTTGAGCTGGACCGGGTAGCCATTAGTGGGGTAACTATAGTAACCACAGTTTGTGTTCGGTTTAATGGAATTTTACCAAGTTTTTTCAATAATCAAGTTGGTGAGTACGTCTTATTAAACGAAAAATTATTACAATTGCATGTTTCAATCAAGCGCTATGGCGATCGTCCGGGTATTTAATGAACGACCCTCGTATCTCGAGAATTTCTTATGCCTAGTAGTAGAGCATTCGCCTCGAATTAAAAATGCCATACTGAAGTCGTTAGAATAATACTGATATTCTTTCTTGATTGACCCTCAGCTTTTTATTAAACTGTTAAATATGGGATGAGAAAACGCTTATAAGCGCGCCTTGTTAACCTAACCGTAGAGTGTCTGCTTTGAGTGCCAAAGTCGTGAAAATGGTTTTATTTAATATACCTTAATTGACGCTTGGCAAAGTTAGTTTCATGTAATCGCTGGTTCGCCCTGTGTCGGGATAATGTGGTTTGGAAGTCTCCATATGACTGAAATTCGATCACAGGCATACCAAAGTCGTTAAAATATAATCACTTACTTACAAACAGCATAATGCTGGCCTTATGTTTACAAAGGATTAAACACAAATAAAAAATAATATACCAGATTTATATAGCGTCTTTTACATGCGAACGCATGTTCAAAAGCACTTTACATTATTGTGTTGCAGCCACAAGGGCGCAGGTACATCCTCTATCAGTGCAGATACAGCATGATCTGACCAGAGGGACAGACTGAGAAAAAGCCCCTGAAGGGAGAGAGAGAGACATTATATTCAGGCATGCCCGGCGCTGCAGAAGTGCGCCTAGCTATTATTTCGAAAAGACAGCCTGGTTCTTTAATGTGCCCGGTGTATAGCACCGATACACAGCTTCCTGGCACTTCCAGCTACTTTGCAGACCACACGGCCAGATATAGCGGGATATACTATAAATATTTCAGAAATGTCAAGTTCCGATGCCAGGGATTGAACCCACGACCTCTGGATTGACAGCCTAGTGCGTTACCACTAAGCTAATTCCGCTTAATAAGCTTTCAGGATCAAGATTAAGCTCAAATAGATGTCCTTTAAAATTCAGGAATTACTTATGTTAGTGCTAAGCTTGATATTATCATACAGGTGGATAGATGATGGTATATTCTTCAATTTCAAAGGCATTAACAAACGTTTTTATAATCGGTTATAAAAATATTAAGGTTATTAGACTTAATCCTGGTTTTAAAAGTTGATCCTGGTTTTTCAGGATCATTTTCAGTCTCAAGAAAAATAATTCACTTTTAAACAGAAAAATGTTCTAAATATTTTGAACACGTTAGCTCGAATATACATGGTTAAGAAATATTGCCAAAAGTGCATGTGATGCGCCGACATCACATGATCTGTCTACCTAAATTATAAAGTTCTTTTAGGAGTTTTTACTTCGTAATGCGTTAAAATATATTTTTCACATTTCTTTGCAATCCATGTTAATTGCCATATGATTGTATATGTTGAAGATTGGGATAGATATTTTCGGTAGTTCAGTGGTGTATGAACTGTCGGTAAAATCACACACAATTTAAATAAAAGCGTACTATAGCGTGTTTCAAATGTCCAATAGTACCAACTACATGTATTATAACGGTGCAAGAACTTTTTCAAAAGTACCATTCTACCTTTAATGCCCTTCTCTTAATCAGAGCGTCTTTAAACGCTAAACGCAAGACGACAGTTACTTCGGTGTTTTTTTTTTATTTTAATAACCATTTATTGTTTTGGCAAAATCCGATGCTTCAGAAATTCTCTATCGTATCAAAATGAGGCAATTTAAAAACTTGAGGCTTGTGCTTCAAATTTCTCTGAATATCTAAAATTGAGTGAAATCGCACCAAGGGCACAATTCTCGTTATAGGCCTGGATTATTAAGTCTGACAAACGGAATATAATTAGTTTGTACCATTTGAGAAAGTAACACCAAATGTTATGCCTCACGTCACAATTTGTCCAAGAAATAAATCTGATAAAAGTGGTACAGCGTTTGCTAGTACTACAAGAGAAAAATCTTATTTCTTAATATGCATAAAGCCCGTGTATACAACTACAACCATTATACGTAACAAAAAAAATGACGTAGTATAATATGAAGCTAAGGCCAAAACAAAGTTATCTTGTGGTTCTGGTAACTTTGCCTTGTCTACTTTTTGCGTCTTCCTATATATTTCGATTAACATTTTATTGGCATTTTGCTGGATGTTTTGCCTACCTATCTATCTTACTACTATATTATATTTTAGCGTGTTACCAGAACCACAATAGATTAGCCAGTCTCCAGGAAAACCTGCTATTTTGACAAACATATTGACCTTAAGATTTTCCATAGTACATGTATTACAGGATAATGTTAAATAAGCAAATTGCAAAAGAAATAATATTAATATCTTGAGTTTTAAGGAAGTTACAGCTGTCCATATTCGGAGCTTTTTGTGTGACGTCGAAAACATCATTCAAACGTTATTCGACGTAACTGAAATAAGTATTTCATTATTACACCATTTGATCAATTCTTGACATAAACTGTTCAAAATAGTACCAAATTCTACAATTATGTTTCACTTTTCAAAATATATATCACAATCGAAATTGTTTGCATTCAGAGGAAGGCTACTTCTGTTTTAAACAACTTATCCTCGTTTTTCTCAATCGGAGTACTTTTCTGAAATTGGTCACCATAGTAACGAAGTATGTGTTTTCGACATAATGCATAGGAAAATTTAAAGATAAGGTAAAGATTGTTAAAGGGTTGTAGCAAGGGCAGGAGGGAACCTTGATAATACCAAACCCCTTTCAGCAACTGTGATTCGATGGTAACTCAGTGGTAACGCAATGGGCTGTCAATCCAGAGGTCGTGGGTTCAATCCCTGGCATCGGCACTTGACATATTCTGAAATATTTATAATATTTCCCGCTATATCTGGCCGTGTGGTCTGCAAGTATCTGGAAGTGCCAGGAAGCTGTGTATCGGTGCTGTACACCGGGCACATTAAAGAACCAGGCGGTCTATTCGAAATAAGAGCTAGGCGCACTTCTGCAGCGCCGGATATGCCTGTATCTAATGTCTCTCTCTCCCTTCAGGGGCTTTCTCTCAGTCTGTCCCTCTGGTCAGATCATGCTGTATCTGCACTGGTAGAGGATGCACCTGCGCCCTTGTGGCTGCAACAAATAAAACAATGTAAAGTGCCTTTGAACGTGCGTTCGCATGAAAAGGGCGCTATATAAATCTGGTATATTTTTTTTTCTCATTTTAAACAGAGTGTAATACACACAAAAACAATTACAAGACCACAAAGAAATTCTGCTTAAAATATTATGAAGAAAGGATACATTTTCTGTTTCTCTGCATTGTACAATGCTTCAATCAGATCAACAATATTTTTATGATGCAATCTTTTCAACGGCTGTATCTCTCTGAAATATAACAAAACAACATTAAAACCTCCTAGATCATACACATCTAATCAATAATAGGGCAGATATGGAAAAATTGGAATAACAAGCAACCTTCGTGTGCTGAATAATGTGAAGTGCTGGCTAGGCTTTTAAAGCATTGTATTAAACAAATAAATGCAAAATTTCTGTACACAACAACAAGAAATAAGGGGTAGTTCTTTGTTACAATAGCTAAACTTAAAGACATGTAAAGGGCATTAATGTATTACAATCAAATTTCGCTGTCAAGACCTACCATGGGGAATAGTGGTAATTGTTAACATGTTGTCTGGCTTAGTATGTTGATTTATATTGCTAATGGTATGATAAAATATAAACTTAGAGCGTTTTCCATGTCTTATAGACGTAACGTCAAAAGTTGCGACCCATGCTAAAATTCGTTTGTGTGATAATTAAAAATTACTATTCATCCTATTTTCTTCACAAAAGTATCAAAATACACAGAAATAATAAGACTTTGATAAATAATTAAAAGTGTAATAGTTTAATAGTATTAATATGTAAAAACACACCATTATCGTGTAAAAAATGCCGAAAAGCGTGCGTCATATGTAACATTTATTTTAAAGAGGCAGTACCTTATATTAAATTATTCTAATGAGCGGAACTGAAAATTCGGCAAATTGTGTATGCGTTGTCTTAGAACGTGAATACGTTAGTGGTGTAATTTTGACGGTTGTGCATACGTTAATAAACGAGATGGATGTGTTTTCCGTAGCTAGTGTGTTGGGTCATTTTCCCTTAAAATAGCTAAACAATAAGATATGTTGAGCTTTAAAATGATGACAAAAATTTATTAACTCATAAAATTTAACGATTGTTAGATAAAGTTCGTTCGCTTTCTTCACAGAATCCGTATAAGTAATAATAAACGAAATATAAGCATTTGCTTTGTTTGTTGTGACCGGAATACGAGAACTTAAAAGTGTCCCACTTTAAAAAAAACTAAAAAAATACTAAGTATTTTAATATACAAAAATAAATATTTGCTTTTTGTATTTTAATTTGTTTTATCAATTTCGCTTATTTTCCTGTGTAAAATAAGGGTCTTGTCTTTGAAATACTTGCAAAAATGACATTTCTATATACAGGTGAGTGATACCTAAAGTTGTCCCACTTTAAAAAAATTGACACCATTTGAAAGAAAAAAACACACTTTTATTTAGTATTACATTTGAAGTATGATTTAATGTTACTATGTTATGTATTAAAATATAACATGAAATAAAAATATGCCTGATGTAAAATTATAGCATTTAGGTGACCCCTTTTACCGTATACAAACTATAGAATTTCGAAAAACTTTTACGTTACGCGTATTGTGTTACGTCATAGTCCTTTCTCGAGTGTGGTGTTTAATACAGGTTTGTTTGTATATGAATGGAACAACAGGGAAAAAAACTTACGTGGTTGACCATTGCCTCATAAGAGAACAAAACATATTTTGGATTAACCTACATGTGCAGAAACAGGGAGGTATCCTATGGCAGAAATTCAGGAAAATGAGGTATTATGGTACCTGACTTCTACCAATATTCAGAAAGGCAATCATGCACCCACATCCCAATGAAAGAACGAAAATACGACAACCACCAAAATCAATAACGACATTTTTAACTATAAATGTTGTCTTTGTGACTTTTTTAAATTGCGTTTTTTGATAGTGGCGCGGGCGCTAGACTGATGTTCTCTCGTTATAGTGTGGACGTCAAATTGGCGTTCCGTCGTTATGGCGCTGGTGTCCGGCTGGTGTTCTGTCGTTCTATGGTTGTGGTGACTGAAAACGCAGTGAAATGGAATCCTAGCAAATACAAATATTATGCATTTTACTGTATTGACGTATGGACAAGGACTTTGACATTTGCATTCAAGCTTTCTTCAGGAATACTAAGTATATTATTTACTCTGTGTACAACTGATCCAATATTCTCAAGGAAATTTAAATAAACACATGTCTTATGCGAACGTGTGTAAAGTGTCACATAATGGCATTCTCATGTTCAGTTGCTAGTCTCTCTTACTAAGGTCACAGAAACTCTTACATTTCTACAGTTCCGCAAATGTGCAAACTGTGGGGAAACCACTGTAAAATATCCAATCCCCCAGTGACAATTGTCATTGTCAGTACCTAGGCGGATGCTCTTTGGCTAATCTTCTTTTATTGATTGATCGTCCATTTTACAGTTTAAAAGAATAAGGACAATTACATAAATAATTGGCACTGTATCTTATGTTAATCTGCGTTAAATTTATATTTGCCCTTTTGAAACGTTCGAGTCCAGCATACGCCTGCTTTGTTTCTTTCAAAAATACACTTATACTGTTTATGTTGAGTGTTGCTTTGTATGTCGTCCGTGTGTAATTTATTATCGTCTTTGAGAATCGTTCTTGTCTGGTTGCTGATTTGTAGTTCTCTTTGTCGCTTGTATCAAATGGTTTGAGTTTTTCTTTTTATTGTGTTGTATTTTGTGCCTTTCATGTCCTGCTGTTTCTGCAGAGTGATGTTGCCCTTTCTACTCTATAATTCAAAAAGATCCGCAAAGTGGTTTAACGTTCTATTATCAATCGAAAGTAATTAAACTCGTATTACGTCATTTTGTGTTGTCACACAGAGTCAGCAATTTGTTAGCATGAAGTTATCTTTGTGCCTTTCATGCTCTGCTGTTTTTGTTGAGTGCTGTCCTCTTTATGTCAGATTTGTTAAATGTATTACATCACCCTTTGTTTCAATTTACTTGTTTGATTTTCCTTTTTTGTGTGTTCCTGTGAGTGCATTTCGTGATCTGCTGTTTTTGTTGAGTTCTGCCCTCTTTATGTCCGCTTTGTTACAGTTGTATTACATCACCCTTGTTACTGTTAAGTTTCAAAATTTTCTTGTTCACTTTTATGTGTGACGCTGTAGCTTGTACTCCTTTGATTTTTCATGTTTGTGTGTTCCTTAAGTTTTTAATTTGTGATAGTTTTATTATTAACATGGTTTTATAATATTATACATGTAGATGTTAAATAAAGATCAAAACTCAAAAGTGATGCAAAATATCGTGTACTCAAGTTTAAGGTAGTAAATGAGGTTAATACGGTAGTTCAGTGTCCGATATATGGAAGCGTTAATTTCCGGATGAGTGAAATATCAAGCTATTAGTACGGACAGCTCGTTCCCTACATTGAACATTTTCATTACCGCATTCTGTCCCTCATGTGTCAATGTCTTGATTGGAAGTCGTGTTACTGTATGTTCCAAATGAGAAACATAAATGATCTATCTCGGTTAAATCACACAATTTATTATAGCGTGCAATAACACTATATTGCTGTTTAGAGTTGAACATTTTTCTCACGCGATGTTATCATGTAGTATGGCCGTCCCAAATTAACACAGTTGTGTCACGTTCATGTTCATTTTGTAAGATTTATAGAACCAATTACATTGCATACACTAATGGAATCGTATCTATCAGTGTTCATATAGATGTACATTCCACAAAATATTAAGATATTTTCAATAATTTGATATTTCAAAATACTTCCCCGTAAATCATCTCTTCATAATATTGCTCGATATCATCAAGCCTTTGTTTCGCCATGTTTAGTGACTCAATTTCGCCCTTTCCTGGCGACAATGTCTGGAATGTTATGTTATGGTAGACTCACCTTCATACCCCACCACAATCACACCATTCGGTACCTTAAGAACACGAATTCCAAATATATTACATTAGAATAGTAAATGCTGAAGTCTAACAATCCTGCATACATAGAATTTAGAATCTAAAGGATGAAGCAGCATTGGTTACACTCGATCAATGTTTACATCATCATTTGGATTTTTTGGTCTTCAAAAAACGACAAAAATGCGCCTACAAAACTATTGATTTGGGTTCTACCTAAAATGCAAATGGAAAAAACAGTAAGTGTATATGTTACTCGACAGTTTTTAAAATGTACCCGACTGAATAGAAATATTTCGATTATAGCGTATCAGCATGAACATATATTGGATGTGGAACACAGTTCAAATATAAGTCGGGCACCTCTCGTACATCTCACTAATTTCAAAATGCTTGAACGAATAACTCCCAACGCAACATCTACATTTTGCATCATTTACTATTACTATTAATCGATATAGTTAAAATTGTGATTGTGAATGCAACAATATTCTTTGAACGTCTCCTCCTATGTTTTCAAATTTGTTAATTGAAAGATGAAAATAAAACAAAAAAATGAGCATCACTGTAAATAGAAAAGTCACAAAAGGACGCCATGTAAAACTGTTGCAGGGCGGAGCTCCGGCTCATATAGCACATGCAACACAAGCATTTCTGCATAATCACACCATACAACAGTTGCCGCTATTATCTAATATTAAAGTGTTTGGATTTCAAGATTATTTAAAATTTGTGACTGATGAGTCGACCACCAACCCCGCAAAAACTGCAGTATCAGACCTTTCGGAATGGGGGAAAATTTTCTAGAGTTTGATAAGAAATATCATCAATTATATGTTCTCGATGGGGGCAGAGGTATAGCATATCATAGTTGCATGGAAGGACATACACGATACTAATTAACAAGGAACAGAATGTTATTCTTTTATTATTTCATTGTTAATAACTGTTTGGTAACATTTACACCTACCTTGGTAATATTTTTCATGGCGTCTTTTTGTCACATTTCAATGTTCAATGATGTTCATTATTCGAAGTTATTTTCATTATACAATCAATAGATTTTGATAAAACAATCATAGAAAAATTAGATAAATATGTATCTCTTAGTATAGCAAATTGTAACCCAATCGCATTATAAGTAGTTGAAAAACAATGAAAGATACAGGCGTTGTGGTGGGAGTGTGCTTAAGTGTACATGCAATATCCCACAAAGCAGCACACAGACAACGACAGTTTCAAGATTCTTAATCTTCATTTTATTTCCAATATGTTTCCAAGTTTTGCAACTGCAAATTCACTCAATACCAGCAAAGAGTTCTTTATATATTTTACGATCTTTGATACCAGGTTAGCGTCGTAGTATTTTACAGCACTATCTGATCGGAGTGAACTATAAATAAATGTGTTGCAACCGTAAGATGATTAGAGCAAGGCAAGCAACCAATGTTAATGTAACGTGGAGCTAACAAACCACACATGTACGAATAATACATGCAATATCCCTCAAAGCAGCATATAGACAATGTCAGTTTCAAGAGTCTTAATTTTCATTTTGTTTCCAATACAAAATTATGTTTTTGCGACGGCAAGTTCACTCAATACCAGCAAAGAGTATTTAATCGCATTATCTGATCTGAGAGAACTAATATGAACAAATGCACTGCATCAAGCGGGGATTTCCCATCATGTTTTTTGATAATCTGTTCGAGGAAAAAAATGACTATGGAATTTGTTTGCTCACCAGAGACTATAGATCTAGCCTCTGGCTGCCAGACAGCACCACATAGAAGACCAGGCGAACAAATACTTCGAAAAGAGTGTTTTCCAATCTAGGAGACGGGTTGCACAGATATACCCTATAAATAGTGATTATAGTTTTACACTCGTCTTTTATTTGCTATTTATATTTCAATTCAACATATTCACAAGTTGGCGCGCTATGCCGCGCGACGACGTCGCGCTAACGTGCAATGACGTCGCGTTAAATGATGTGACGTAATTTCTGACGTCGCCATATTGTTTTATTTACGTTGGATTAAATAAGATATGTATTTTTTCAATAATTTTCATGACTTGAATCAGGCTTATATGCCGAAACGTTATGAAAGAATATGTTAGGACTCAAAAGTTTCGTAATTTGAATACTTCTAATTTCAACCATTCACTTCTTTGGACTCCGCAATTTCCTAAACCTAAAATAACTTTTTCTAAAACGATTAGTACCGACTCGAAACTCTGAAGAACATAGGCACGTGCGTGTTACAGGTATGGGTATTTACAATAGCCAGCGCTAAAGCGCTGGCTATTAAATCCCCTATAAATAAATGTGTTACAACCGTAAGATGATTTGCGCATGACAAACGACCATTCTTAATGTAACGTTGAGCTAATAAACCACACACCGCCTACTGCAGAATATATTATACTGCGTGATTTACGAATTACAATATTGAATAACACGATTAGGACGATGTTTATTTCCTGAAGATCCAGTAAAACGCAGCCATCCGAAAAAAACATTATCACTAAGACTTGATTTACAATTTTACACACGCACAGTATAACATCCACTTTATGGAACACACGGGTTAGTTTTAAACCCCATTGTCCTTGCAGTAGTTTCTAATTATGAAGAAGTCACCATTGTCTCTTCAAAAGCAAACAATATTATTTTTCGACAGAGCTGTTACCGTATAGCGGAGAAATGTCCTTTTGATGGGCAGCACACACCATTATTATACTAGTAGAGTTTAATATACATTTCTCATTAGAAATGCATTACGTTTAAAACTGTACACAATCTTTTGCGAAATATCTATATTAATTCAATTTACTATACAATACAATAATAATAATAATAATAATAACGACTTTATCTATTGTGGATTACATATTTGACAGTAATATCAATTTTCAATACGGTCAATAGTTTATTCATGATTTAGGTCACTGGCCCATGACGCAACAAAGAATAACTTTCTCATGCCGGGCAATTAGTATAGGATTTAGGTTTATAAGATTGACTTTACCAGGATGTTTTTACGTCCAATAGGCAACGTTTAAGCACACCTATACCTCTAAGGACATTATAAGGGTTGGCTACAAGACTGCAGTAATTGCTTTAACCATAAGCAGTTACTACAGTCTTGTTGGCAACCCTCGATATTTAGTGAATGCCGGGTATCATTATCATAATTCTGATAGAACTCATCTGCTAATGTTTTTTTCGATTAATCTATACAAAATTACGTGAAACAAGATAAATATATTGATATGCATGCAAATTTACAAAGCAACGCATAACTGTATGTAAGCGTAACATTCTAGTCTTCAGACAGAAGGTCATCGAACGCAGACCAGCCCAAGCGTCGCTATACGGCGTGACGTCAAGGACGCCGCTGTTCATGTACGTTCTGTAACGCCAATCATAATATTTAGAAGCATATACTATTCATATATATTGGCAGAACTGTTCTGCTTCATTGGCGATTAATTTATTTATCAAATGTATTATCGTCTAATTGATCAAATTGATATAGATAATAATGTCAAAACAGATAGAAGAACATGTAGGCAATTGATCGTCAATCAAAATAACGTTATAATTAGTATTTCTAAGCATTTAAAATACATAATGTTGTGGCGATGAATTTATATATCTCTCTGAAGATCCACGCATGACCAAGTGAGTTGCAGTTTGAACGCATCGGCCTATTAACATGTCTCTTTTTAACAAGACACATTGGTATTCAAATAATGTCAAATCATGCGTGTAGAGAGGATTGATTACGCTTAAACCTAATATGACAAATTCTAACTGAGTGACGTTAGCAGTGTGTGGTGAATATTTCTTCTGATAACATTTAAATATCTTCAACAGAATACCAGGTCTGTTACGATAAAAAGCGTTAATAACTACGCAAGATCGCTCTTCAATTAAGTATCATTATAGCTTCCACGAGAAGAATTTGGAAAGAAATCGGTTAATTGGACGTATTTGAAGTTAAATTAAAATGTCGAATGGTTCATTTTTGCATCACACTGGCAATGGCCATGTCTTCCAAATCGCGTACTGTCCATCTCCGGTTCTCTTGAAGCGCTGCACATCCTAATTGGCGCCAAGTTGTGATAGTGTGACAGTGACGTTACAGTTTATGTGTACGCAAAATATTACAACCACTGTCTGAACAGGTAGAGCGAATATAACCTGTTAGTTTAGCATTGAATTGTTAGCTGTTTGTACAGCATATGCCTTTATAATTGGTTTATAACGTTATAGTGGACTCGACCGCTGCGTCACTGGATTCTTACCCTGTCTGGGGCCCGTTTCATAAACATATCTTATGTTTATGAAACGGGCCCAAGGACTAAAACTTGATATTTCCACAAGCAGCATAGTGCTGGTCTTATGTTCAAAAAGGATTAGCTTTCAAGATCAAGCTCAAATAGATGGGCTTTAAAATTCAGGACTTACGTAGGTTAGTGCTGAGCTTGATATTATCCTCGTAAAGCGTTTACATATATTTTTCATATTTCTTTGAAATCCATGTTCATTGCTATATGATTGTATATATTGAAGATATCTACGTGTAGACAGATATAACCACTATTAAACGTAAAAATGACGTAGTATAATATGAAGCTAAGGCCAAAACAAAATTAATTCGTGGTTCTGGTAACTATGCCTTCACTCTACTTTTTGAGGGTTTTTATCATGTTATTGGCATTTTGCATCTTACTATATTATATTTAGCATAATTCCGAAAAATGAGGTATTAAAGGGACTGCCTCACGTTTTGGTGTATTGCAAAAAGAAAATAAAATTGTCAAATATTCGCATAATTTTGTTATAGTTGCCTGTATATCTCATAAACAGCCATACTGACATCTAAAATAACTTAAGAAACTTCGGCATTTTGTAGTTATTTAATATTTTTACATAAAAAAATCTATAGGGTATTAATACCCTATAGAATTAACACTACTAATACTTAAATTGCCTAAAATTTGTTCGCATTGGATGAAAACGAATCCAAAAACAAAACCAAATACCTCACTGACGTTTACGCTGTAGTTTGGTGATGTTACAGTTTGATCACGTGTGAATTACATAATTCACAAAGCATATTGGAAGGAAACTTAGCGGGTTTTTCAAGAAACAAATACTCAGTGGGCGATGTTGAGTGTGGTTAAAATTGCTTATTTGCACCAAATCTTTCATAAAGCAACCGTCAGTGGATTTCTATTACATCAATACTTGGTTAGGGTGGAAAATAACGATATACAAAAATTTTAGCCCAATCTGTGAGGCAGCACCTTTAAGAAACACACTTATAATGTATATGAGCCAGTCTCCAGGAAACCTGCTGTAATGACATTATGAAATTACTACATGTAACAAGGTTTTAAAAAGATTTAAAATAAGAAAAAAATGACATATCTATAGATTCAATTTAAGTAACTTATCCATATATTAAAATATCTTAGGTTTAAAATTTCTCATGAATTATGTCAAAATCACTTACTCCGTTGCTATGGTGACCAATTTTAGAAAAGTACTCTGATTGAGAAAAACGAGGAGTTAGTTGTTTAAAATAGTAATAGCCGTTCTCTAAATGTGAACATTTACAATTATGATATATATTTTAAATCTTAAAATATCATTCTAAAGCATGAAACCCTTTTAAACATTTGATGTCAAGAAGTGATCAAATGCTGTGATTATAAAGTACTTTTAACAATGTCATCGAATAAAGTTTGAATGACGTTTACGACGTCACACAAAAAGGCTCTAAATAGGGTCTCTACAAAACAGCTGTAACTTCCTTAAAAATCAAGATACTAACAAAATTTCTTTTGCATTTTACTTCATTAAGATTACTCTTTTAAATTATAAAAAATCTCAAAATCAATTTTTTTGTCAAAATAGCAGGGTTTCCTGGAGACTGGCTCATATATTTGTTTTAGTCTAATGATGTGTAAAGGAACGCTTAAATTTGTACTTTATTACAATCAAACGATACACCCAGTTATTGTTTTACATATTAAAGGGTAGTTCTGATTTGCAATTAAGTCATATAATCAGTTAAATTTGTAGACATGTAAGTGGTAGTTCTGTATTACAATCAAGATTGTCTGTAAAGACCACCCGTTGGGAAGAGAAAACAGCGGTAATTGTTGACAAGTTGTCGGTCTAAACATGTTGATTATCATTGCTAATGGTGTGATGAAAGATAAAATTAGTGGAATGTTCATGTCTTATAGTCTTTTCTTGAAGGTGGTTTTTAATACAGGTTTGTTTGTATTATGACTAGGAAAACAGGGAAAAAACAACTTACAAAGTTGACTATTGCTCCATAAGAGAACACAACATCTTTTGGATTAACCTACATGTGCAGAAACAGGGAGATATTATATGGCAGAAATTCCGGAACATGAGGTAGTATGGTGCCTGATTTCTGCCAACATCGTTCGGTCGTTTCAACATCAGAAAGGCAATCTGACACCCACGTCACAACGAGAGAACGAAAATACGACAACCACCAAAACCAATAATGACATTTTTAACTATGATTGTTGTCTTTATGATCTATTTGAATTGCGCCTTTCACAGTGGCGCGGGCACTAGACTGATGTTCTCTCGTTATAGTGTGGACGTCAAATTGGCGTTCCATCGTTATGGCGCTGGTGTCTGGCTGGTGTTCTGTCATTCTATGGTTGTGGTGACTGAAAACGCAGTTGACATTCATCAGCCACTATATAACCTGACTGGGAGATTTCTCCAAAAACATAAATATTAATCATACAGTCTGGGATTAATCGCGCACATCTTGTTTACATTCAATCGCCGTGAAATGGAATCCTAGCAAATACAAATATTATGCATTTTACTGTATTGACGTATGGACAAGGACTTTGACATTTGCATTCAAGCTTTCTTCCGGAATACTAAGTATATTATTTATTCTGTGTACAACTGATCCAATCTCCTCAAGGAAATTTAAATAAACACATGTCTTATGCGAACGTGTGTAAAGTGTCACATAATAGCATTCACATATTAAGTTGCTAGTCTCTCTTAATAGCAAATTCAAATTAAGGTCACAGAAACTCTTACATTTCTACAGTTCCGCAAACTGTGGGGAAATCACTGTAAAATCTCCAATCCCCCAGTGCCAATTGTCATTGTCAGTACCTAGGCGGATGCTCTATGGCTAATCTTCTTTTATTGATTGATCGTCCATTTTACAGTTTAAAAGAATAAGGACAATTACATAAATAATTTGTCACGGTATCTTTTGTTAAACTGTGTTAATTTTATATGTGCTTTTTTGAAACGTTCGAGTCAAGCATACGCCTGCTTCATTTCTTTCAAAAATGTACTTATACTGTTTATGTTGAGTGTTGCTTTGTATGTCGTCCGTGTAATCTATTATCGTCTTTGAGAATCGTTCTTGTCTGGTTGCTCTTTTGTAGTTCTCCTTCTCGCTTATATCATATGGTCTGCTTTTTTCTTTTTATTGTGCTGTATTTTGTGTCATCCGTGACCTGCTGTTTCTGTAGAGTTGTTTCCCTTTCTACTTTGTAATTCCAAAAGATCCTATAAAAAAGTACAATTATCAATCTAAAGGTCATCAATACTCGTATTACGTCGTTTTGAGTTGTCACACAGAGTCAGCAATTTGTTCGTATGCAGTTATTTTTTTGTGTTTTTCGTGCTCTGCTGTTCCTGTTGAGTGTTGCCCTCTTTATATCCGATTGTTATTACATCACCCTTTGTAACAGTTAAGTTTCACATTTTTCTTGTTCACTTTTATGTTTGACGCTGTAGCTTGTACTTCTTTGATTTTTCTTATTTGTATGTTCCTTAAGTTCTTAATTTGGGATAGTTTTATTATCGACATGGTTTTATAATATTATACATGTAGATGTTAAATAAAGAACAGGACTCAAAACTGATGCAAAATATCAAGTTTAAGGTAGCAAATGAGGTTAATACGGTGGTTCAGTGTCCGATATATGGAAGCGTTAATTTCCGGATAAGTGAAATATCAAGCTATTAGTACGGACAGCTCGTTCCCTACATTGAACATTTTCATTACCGCATTCTGTCCCTCATGTGTCAATGTCTTGATTGGAAGTCGTGTTACAGTATGTTCCAAATGAGAAACATAAATGACCTATTTTGGTGAAATCACACAATTTATTATAGCGTGCAATAACAATATATTGTTGTTTAAAGTTGAACATTTTTCTCACGCGATTTAATCATGTAGTAAGGCCGTGTCACGTTCATGTTCATTTTGTAAGATTTATAGAACCAATTACATTGCATACACTAATGGAATCGTATCTATCAGTGTTCATATAGATGTACACTCCACACAATATTAAGAGATTTTCAAGAATTAGATATTTCAGAATACTTCCCCGTAAATCATTTCTTCATAATATTGCTCAATATCATCAAGCCTTTATTTCGCCATCTTTAGTGACTCAATTTCGCATAACATATTGTCCAAGGGTTTTGGAGAGACGTCTGGTTGTTCATAAACCAAATAATATTATGTAATAAACACATCAAATTACGTTTTGAAGTTATCTTTTTTTGTAACTACTACTCTGCAAATAAAAACATTAACACAACTATTAAATTCCTTTTCCTTCGTACTTTTGGAGAAAAAAATTATCTTTAAATGCAAGATTATAAACGAAATTGACACCGAAATTTAACATTGACACAATTTAAATTTTCAAAACATCGTTGTAAAAATCTCAAAGCCGGTAAAGTAAAACACGCATTTGTTTCCCGTAATAGGAGAGGTGCCACACTTATATTTGAACAGAGTTGAATATCCGATATGTTCATGCTAACCTGAAATAAATAAAATAACTATTTTGAACCGCGTATAGTAATGTGTCAGTTAACATATACACTCAATGTTTGGTTTATTTACAATATGATTCGAAACTAATACCAGCGCGAAACAAAACATATATTTAGGAAGACAATCGTCTAAAACCACCGTATATGCTACAGCGGAATGGTAATTTCGGTACAATTGTCACCTCTGATATGACAATGCTTGATCATAGAGATATTTACGGTAAAAGAGCTGATTGTTATTTGAGAAATATCTATGAGACTACCACGAATTTGACATTCGTTAAGTAACACGAGTTCGCGATCGGTTACATGACATATGCTGTTATGTGTTATAACTAATAAAATGGAACTCATATTTATTCTACAAAAGGATCAAAAACGTTTTTTGACGAACTACGGGTATTCTCTATCTCTTTACTGGCGACAATGATTGGAACCTAGTGTTATGGTAGACTCAGCTTCATACCCCACCACAATCACACCATTCGGTACCTTAAGAACACTAATTCCAAGTATAATACACCATAATAGTAAATGCCGAAGTTAACAATCCTGCATTCATAGAATCTGGAATCTTAAGGATGAAGCAGCATTGATTACGCTCGATCAATGTTTGCATCACTTTTGGGTTTTTTGGTCTTGAAAAAGAGACAAATAATGCCCCAACAAAACTATTGATTTGGGTTCTAACTAAAATGCAAATGTAAAAAACAGTTAAGTGTATATGATACTCGACACATTAATAAGAATTATCATCAATTATGTGCTCTCGATGGGGACTGATGTATAACATATCATAGTTACCTGAAAGGACATTGACGATACAAATTAACAAGGAACAGAATGTTATTCTTTCACTATGTCATTGTTAAAAACTGTTTGGTAATATTTTCATGGTGTTTTTTTTGTGAATTGTCAATTTTCAGTAATGTTCATTATTCGAAATTATTTTCACCTAACAACCAATCGATTTTGATATAATAATCTTAGAAACATCGGTCACATATGTATCTATTAATTTAGACCAAATTGCATTATACGAGGGGTGTTCCATATGTATTGTCACTTGGGTCACAAATAAAATATCTTTAAATTTTTATACATTTCTAGAACCATCAAGATTTCCGCGATATTTCGTGAAAAAATCAATAAAATTTAATTATCGGAATGTTGTTTCTGTTGTCTTTTCAAAGGACTAGTAATAGACACTGCGACTTTGTTCGAATAACTGTCGATTAAAACTTCCTTTCGGGAAATATTCTTATTCCACAACTATCATACCGTAAATATTGTAAATTCCTTCGATAAAAACATGTTTTGCTGTACTTGATTGCCATTTTTAACAAAATTAGAGCATTTCAAAGTCGCAAAAATAAGTGTCAAATTTGTCAAAAAAGCATGCTACTTTTCAATGAAAATTTTCGATTAGTTTAATTGATTTGAATTTGACATATCATACAGGTATGTAAGCCATTGACCATCAACATTGATTTTTGGGAAGAATTTGCGATCAAAGTACAATTGATATGAAGTTATCGGTGCGTAAAACAACAAGCATCATTTGGTATAAATTAGAGTGATCTCCCTTGTTTTGACCGTCTTACTCGTAGACAACAAATAATTTCATTTTGATTTAAAGTTCTAATGGAAGTATAAGGGTCCAGTTATCGTATCTTATGTTGCAGTTTAAAGAATACTGACATTTACTTTTCTAAACAACTACTGCAAAGATGACACAAATTTAGCTTAAAATTAACATAAGGCCAGTGTACTCGAGCATACCCTCTTCTAAGTTCAATAAATTAATTAATCGTTGACGAAAGGCTATGTAATTTTCCAGATATAGAATAGAAACATGCACCTTTTAGACAGTCATCGTAGAATCCTTCTAAATATTGCAATAGAAAAATGCAAAGGACAGTGACAATACATATGGAACACCCCTCGTACATAGTAGAGAAATAATGAAAAATATACAGGGTGTCCAAAAACACGGGGACCTAGGCTAAACATTCATAACCTAGTCTCTTATATCAATAACACATTGCCAATATGACAAAACATTAAGGAATAAACACAGTTCAAAATACCAGCATCATAATTATAATAGTTTAGTCCAATACCCAGAGTTACCTCCCTTGTTTTCAATAACGTGTTTCAGTATTAGCATACAGTGGACAAGGAATTTCAGCGTGTTCAAGGAAACAGACTTACAAGCCGACCTAAAGGATATTTCAGGTGCCCCGTAGTCAAGAATAAAGGATCTGCATACGCTAATAATCATCATGTATGGCAAACAGTTTCACTATTGGATTCATGTCCGAGCTATATCTAGGCCACTTGCTCTTAGGTATTAGGACAAATGTCAGAAATTTCTTGCTAAAGTATCGTGTTTTTGCAGCTGATTTGTTGTACATTGTAACTAGTGGTTTCTGCTTTCTTTCAAATGTTGACACACTAAATGTCTCTTAAATATCTGTTTGAACTGTTGACTTTATAAAAGTTCACCTTAATACCTTTTGCTTGTAACAAAACTTTCTTGTTGTTTGTTCTCAATAATAATGAATTAATATTTATTTTTTGCTTCTTTGGGGATTGTTAATGAATATTTTGAAGGTTGCCTGCTTCCATTTTATATAGTAAACTCACCACTTTCTCCAAGCTTTCATTGCTAAGTGATTCGATTTAAGTTTTTTTATCATCTCTGTGACTTTAAAACCTTGTTTGTTTTTCAAAATGAATGTTCAGACAACAATGTCTTATCACATGATGAAGGAACGAGTTTATAAATAAGCTTAGCATTCTACTCAATCCTAAAATATGTGTAAATGAATGTTAGTATATGTTTATAAAGAAATAAATATTGTTTAACTACATGATGAAGTTTTCCACGTAAGTCAGCACAATAACAGGTAAAATGATTACGTCAACTCATAATAATTAGTACCTATTATAGAAGAAGAGATCACTTATAGACACTCTCATCAAAATAACAGTCAAATTCACAGACAATTGAATAAGTTATGAGGGTTTACGGTAGATCCCCGTTTATTTGGGACACTCTGTATGTGTTGCGTTTGAGGGTTTACGGTAGATCCCCGTTTCTTTGGGACACTCTGTATGTGTTGCGTTTGGAGTGTGATTAAGTGTACATGCAATATCTCCCAAAGCAGCACACAGACAACGACAGTTTCAAGATTCTTCATTTTCATTTTGTTTCCAATATGTTTCCAAGTTTTGCAACTGCAAATTCACCAGCAAAGAGTTATTTTACGATCTTTGATACCAGGTTAGCGTCGTAGTATTTTACCGCATTATCTGATCGGAGTGAACTATATTTACGAGTAAATGTGTAACAACCGTAGAGCATGACAAACGACCATTGTTAATTGAACGTTGAACTAATAAACACACACCGCCTACTCTAGAATATATTATACTGTGTGATTTACGAATGACAATATTGAATAACACAATCAGGACGATGTTTATTTCCTGAAGTTCCAGTAAAACGCAGCCATCCGAAAAAAACATCATCACTTAGACTTGATTTACAATTTACACACGCACAGTACATCAATTTTATAGAACACACGGGTTAGTTTCAAACCACAATATCCTCGCAGTAGTTTCTTGTTATGTAGACGTCACCATTGTCTCTTCAAAAGCAAACTAGATTATTTTTCGACAGAGCTGTAAGCGGTAAAATGTCCTTGTGATGGGCAGCACACACCATATACTAGAAAAGTATACTATACATTTCGCATATCAGAAATGCATTACGTTTAAAACTGAACACAACCTTTTGTGAAACACCTATTTTGTGAGCAATTAGGTTCGATTATTTATGACGTGCGAATATATTTACAAGCGTTCCATTGGTCAATTAATTCAATTTACAATTCAATACAATAGTTTATTCATGATTCAGGTCACTGGCCCATGACGCAAACAAGAATAATTTAGGGACTTGCAGGTGTTAGGTTAGAGTACATCTTTGGCTTTCTCGTGCCGGGCAATTAGTATAGGATTTAGGTTTATAAGATTGACTTTACCAGGATGTTTTCCGTCCAATAGGCAACGTTAAAGCACACCTATAGCTCTAAGGTCATTATAAGGGTTGGCTACAAAAACAGTATATTAAGTCAGACAGGGAAGGCAGCACTCAACTTAACCAGCCGAGCACAGAAAACATTAAAAACACACAAAGCACAATGCCCAACTAAACAAGCGCAGATCCGCCCAAGTCCAAGCTGTCGAAAAGTATAATAAATTATAACTAGCTGAATGACCCAGTAGAAAAGATACAGCAACCAAAAGGCGGAATGCCTACGCTGAATGACCTAGTAACAACAGTAATTGCAGTAATTGCTTTGAAACATAAGCAGTTACTGCAGTCTTGTTGGCAACCCTCGATGTTTAGTGAATGCCGGTTATCATTATCACAATTCCGATAGAACTCATCTGCTAATGTTTTGTTTTCGATTAATCCATACAAAATTACGTGAAACAAGATTAATATATTGTTATGCATGCAAATTTAAATAGCAACGCATAACTGCATGTAACCGTAACTTTCTAGTATTCAGACAGAAGGTCATCGAACGCGGACCGACCCAAGCGTCGCTATACGGCGTGACGTCATGGACGCCGCCCGGTATCATTATCATAATTCTGATAGAACTCATCTGCTAATGTTTTTTTCGATGAATCCATACAAAATTACGTGAAACAAGATTAATATATTGTTATGCATGCAAATTTACATAGCAACGCATAACTGCATGTAAACGTAACTTTCTAGTATTCAGACAGAAGGTCATCGAACGCGGACCGACCCAAGCGTCGCTATACGGCGTGACTACATATCCTAATTGACGCCACGTCGAGCACTATGATTCCTACCTTTCGTAGACCAATATTGTCTTCCAACAAATGACTTTCGTTTTTTGTCGCTAAAATATGGCGTTGTGTTCTATCCATGGGACAAATAGGCCAATATCAATGAAGTAACGACGGATTTATTGAGCTTTGTATCGTTTTGTGTGTTGCAACAAATACACCATGGAAGTAAATGTTTGACAAAAATATTATTATTTATTCGTGACCGACAGTACTAATATAGTAATATAATACAGTCTAAAATCTGTTGCCGATTCCTTCACAATCACCCTTAAATAAATCACTATCATTTGAATTAGTTGAGCCAACCCTTCTTCAATCGAAATCAAGACTTAATCCTAAATGAAAATAGTTCTAACGGTCATTTCATCATTCCAGTTGTGTTATTATTGGTATTTTGCTTATAGTGAACTTGTTTTGAACTAGGATGAGTTCTGATATTACGATAAACATATTTAAGGTGATCCTTAATATTGTAACGACTTGGAAATGGGGGCTTACCATTTAATCCTACTTTACTTCTTTAGTTTTCATAGTATTCTTGACTGTTCTCTTGAGTCCATCCTAATTCCTTATTTATTGTATGAATTTCCTCTTAGCTGCTTTTAACGATGCATGGAATAGCATAAATAAGTGTTGACCTTTCGCTAAGGACCGATCAAGCACCCTTTATACCGATACATGCTCGTCTATCAAAGTCTATTTACTTTTGATGTCATTTCTTCGTCACATGTTTTCGCGACCTGATTGATCCGTCCAGTATTTCACGTCGTGCCGACTTCGTCATCCTAAATCCATGAATGTATGTATTCCTTAGATATTTAGTGTTTGTTTGACACATATTATAACGTCCGAACATGTATTTTAACCAGAATATCGGTAAATATTGTCCGAGCACATTTGTCCGACGTCCGTTGGCTTCCATGTTTACTAAGTTGCCAAGCGATTATAGAACGTATCGTTGTCGTCTTTCTTCAATTTGCTTTAAGCGATGAGAGATTTTACCATCTTTTTTATGTAATTTAACTGCTTTAATTATGTTTAAGAATATTTCATGTGTTTTTCAAGTACAAAAATGTATTTATTCCTAACCTGTGACCATTATTTCGTTTGTGACCAATTTTTGGTCACAGTGACCAATTGTGACCAATTATGACCATTTTTTGGTCACTGTGACCCATTCTTTCATAGTGTGACCCGTTTTTGGGCAATTGTGACCAATTGTGACCACTTTTTCGGTCACACAGTATAAAAGGACCGATTTTGTGACCAACGGGGCACTTTTCCTCTATACACTACTGAGAACGTCCGAGTTTTACACCGAAACTAAGCTACCGTAAAATACGAATACTTCGTAATGAATACTTTTCTTACAGTACCTGTAAGTGGATTTTAAACATTCTTAAGCCATTTCAAGTTAAATAAAGTGTACCATTTCATTCTTTATGTATTAAACCAGAGAATAGGAACTGTTTAGACATTTATTGCAATTGAGAGCTACAATTATCCTGATTTTAGGTCTAGATTTAAGTAATAAAGTAGGCCCAAGTGTGTATCACTGTATTCATCTTCATATTTTTGATGCAAAGACCCATAACCATTTGAAGCATTTTATTGACTGTATATTTACATATATATTAGAGTATATTATGAAACTTGATGAGTAGAGCCATCATATATAGAGATCTACCAGAACAACATAAAGTACAGTAGAAACAATACAAGTCTTGTTGTTTTATTAGTTAAATATCTTACGAGTTGAAGTGCCAGTTTGTCCATCCTAACCACTTTTACACTGAACCCTCATTACTGAGGTGAACATCATTTAGACAAGAGTATAACCAGTTTTCACTGAACCCTCATTACCGAGGTGTACATCATTTCTACAAGAGTATAACCAGTTTTCACTGAACCCTCATTACTGAGGTGTACATCATTTCTACAAGAGTATAACCAGTTTTCACTGAACCCTCATTACTGAGGTGAACATCATTTCTACAAGAGTATAACCAGTTTTCACGGAACCCTCATTACTGAGGTGTACGTCATCAAGACGAGAATATAGTCATCCTGAGAACAACGCAGAGTATACACACCTCATCACTGAGGCGTAACAATATCAATAACTATAACAACAGATTCGTACTTGGAAATGGACATAACAGGGCTAATACGATAAGCATTTAGCATTGTGTAGTTGTTGTTTTCGTCGTCCTTATTTATAATTAGAAATTGCTAATTATTATATCTCTATAAAGATTACGTACGAAAGTACATGTGATACTATTTGTATTAGGATTGGTAGCAGAATTAATTAAATAGTTAATATGTTATCGATACATACGTATAAATATAGACACGCCTTTAAGTATGCTTATTAATTAACTCAGTGACACAATACTAAGTGGCTTTGATAAGGTGATACAATGTTCAGTTCTTATGTATATATGATAATAATACGGTGAAAAATAAACTAGACCATTGTGAGATTTAGTATACGTTTTCCGTTTGGTTGAAGACAGGACCAAATCATGATCATGAATTTGATACTTACCAATGAATTGCAATATGATGCGTAGTAATTATAACTCTGTAAACAGAGTAAGGAGTGGCATTAAATCGATGATAAATACTAGTTGACGTTGTTGATCAGGGTTGCTTGCACCTACGTCAACATAACGTCTACTTAAGACACTTATGATATTTCCAGCTCGTATGTTGGAGTTTTTCTCGATTTGTTAGTATTAGATATCTCATCTGTAATGTCTAGCACCGAATACAGTATACCTGCGTCTATAAGTGGTTAGCGCGCTTGCCGTTTAATCTGGCGACCCGGGTTCAAATCCGGGTGGAGGCACACATATATGCCTGCCATATTTCAGCAGAAAGCTGACTGGCAAATAAAGGCTATGCTCGGCATATCAGTTGGTTCGTCAGTACTACCGTGTTTCCCATACTCATTGTAGGTACATGTACATGTACAAGACGAACGACTCTCTTTTGTCATCAAACATTGAGGTTCTTACGTCCAAACGTCATCCATACAATCTGTTAAACTACCATACTTCCTCACGTTGGTAATGTATCCACGTAAAGTGTTTGCGAACGACACAAGTTAACGACAGAACGTAATTGAATGCCGTCCCTTGACGTCAGGCAATTTTTAAAAAGAGGTGTTATTCGATTACATGGCATACAGTTCGACTATTCAACAGCGCTGTGGATGCATTTGAAATGTAGGAAAATGTGTTTGCTTAAAAGTCGCTAAACAGTTGTTGCTATGGATTCCGCTAAATATTTGATGAGTTAAGGAATGCAAAATAGAATTTTACAAATTATACGTTTTTTTTGTTTAACTAATTGTGTGTGTATGTATTTTTTGTAAACGGACAAGGTTCATTTACAGCTTAATATGGCCCTGAGTTTTGTCAAAAACTAGAAATACACGTTCCTATAAATAGGTCCTATATTTCTAATAACCTAGCGCTGCCTTTCTTAAAATAACCACACATATTCATATTTCTCTCGTAATATATCGACAAATCTACTGGAAATAAGTAACATTTAGCAAATAATGTAATTTTTAGCCATTATCATCGCTTATCATGACGTAAACACTTCCCTAAAACAACAATGGCATTCTTGCTATACTTTGCAATTTGTACTAATTTAAGATTAAGCCCTTTGTGAACCTTGTCCTTTGATAGCAAATAATTTTGATAGGAAGATTGTGTGAATATATAAAAAAAAACAATTACTTGTCATCATTCGGAAATTTGCAAAATATATATTAATTTTTTTTATACACTTAAAAACGCAACAGTGGGTTTTTGATCAATTTAAGTCAGTTAAGGTGCTTCAATTCTCTTGAAATTTTACATGTGATGAAATCAATTAATGATGTCATAGATGTGCAAATTTCATTGTAATCGATGTTTAGATGGTCACAACACCAAACCACGAAATGTATTGATCGACAATGTCAAGTTCGCAAAATTAATAATGTATTTATAAGCTGCAACCTGATATTAAAATCAGGCGTCTTTGCCTCATTGGCTGGAAAATAAAGTGTTGTAGGATGTTGTTCCACACAGCTATGAGGAAAACACGCACCAATCCAAACGTTCAGAAGTTTCTGCTTGATGATGCACTTCTTGACGGCCATTTGTGTCTGCCTTCAAATTTCGTTTCACGAGTAAAAATGCAATGACCTCCACAGCCTCAACATGAGCTGTCAGCAAGTTTTTGCCCATCTAGCATAGGCTGCATTGTGTCCAATGGTTAAGAATGTACATTTCTTATGTCTATGGCATCTCAAATCCGTAACCGGAAGTGGATAATGGAATATGTCAAGATAAATAAGAGGACAGACAAAATGAAGCAATTTTCAACATGGGTCATAATAAACATTAATCAAAATGTTACGGAATGTATATTTTAGCCAATTTACTTAATCGTACGCATCATTGCCTTCAAATTGTAGGTATAACAGAAAATGTGTTTGACCGGAAGTGGCATCTTTAAAAAAAACATTCGTTTGGTACCATCATGTTTACGCGCTTGTATCGTCGGCATTTAATTTTATGTTTTTTTGTTGGGGTATTGTTTATCTAAAAATTGTCGGTCAAATCGTCACGCCCAGTCGTTTTGCTTACGTGTCACGTGTAAATATGGTTTATACTCCAATAAAATTTAAATAATAATTAATACAAAAAATACCGACCCCCAAAATAGTTGCGTTTCTAAATCGGTTAAGTGTACATGTGAATCTTGATACTTATAGAAAAATTAATGTGGTATTTTTATAACCAATATAAGATAAATAGAGGATATTTGTTTGTGTTGATTGAATCTCATCGTGTAGTGATAGAATTCAATATTTTCAAGAGCGCGTAGCTCGAGTGAAAATATTAAACCTTTATCACTACAATATGAGATATTAATCATATTCAAGTAAAACAAACAAATATTCTATTTAATGCTTATATGGTGTCAAAACTGGTACTATTTATGCAAACGTTACCACTGTGGTTAGGATGCGTATGAATATGTTATTCCATTAATATTTTTCAATTCAAAATCTGCCATCTTGGATAATGGTGAATATGTGAAAACGTCTTTTTAGAATTTTGCATTAGCTTATGCACAAACTTGTCGAAAATGGTCTTAATAAGAATATGAACCACCACATGACATGTTTCCGTTTAATAATAAAAAAGTTACGGACAGTTTAGTGTTGAGTTTTGGGTAAAATTAAAGTAGTCCCTGTGAGGGGGCGGAGCTGATATCAGTCACATTGTAGGTGATAACCAATGACTGATACAGGATTTATTTCACTGATAGAACTCCATATCTCACCCGTTAGCATTAAATAAATAACATAATACACGGTGCTCAATCACGTGGTCTATGACGTCAAATTAGTGAATTGTGTCTAGAAAAAATTAATCAACAATCAATCGATTCAACGAAGAAAAATCGGCGTAAGTATTTCGTTACGCATATTTGTGAAATATCTTTCGTACATTGCAAGTCTATATATCAATACCGACCCGAGACAACCAAGAATGTGTCCAAGTCTGCTTTAGTTTGACTGGAATACTGGCCAAGCTGATAAAACAATCTCAAAATCGATAAGCTGATTTAAGAACACCATAAAACCCCACTTTTCTATGCTGGAGTCTTCGTATGGCCTCATTAGCTGGTACGTTATGTCTCAAAACAGCTACTGATGTATTATATTGTACATTAATGTCGTTATTTCCTAGATAAATTGTGAATAAAAATAATGCTATTGCGACCAGATTTGAGAGAATAAGGATATCACAACCAGATGGTATTATCCTCTAATATATGTCTGCTGTTTCCCACCAGATTTCATAAAAATATCAACGCGTATTAAGCTTCTAATTGTCATTGGAAATACATTCCCGAGGCTTTCGGACCGACGTATAACGTCGGGAACATATTGGGAGTTTTCCCGATGTTTCTCAGTACCCCCCTGGAATCATTCCGGTTAAATATCTGTGAATACTCGGGGATTAAACCCAAAACAATGAATGTGTCACCGAAATATCAGTAGTGAAAAAGTACCCTCTCTGGCGCAATGGCGCCTCCCATAGCGCCTCCCTCACGCAAAACGATCTGGAATATCGAGGTAAGACCAACATATAGTGTATTTGCCCATGGGGTCGGACGCGTCATTAAGTGCAAACTATTTTATTTTTGGAAGGTAGGCATGTTATATATCTTATTAAAGGTATCGATTACTTAATGTCAAAAATTGATGCATTCGTCTCAATTTGTCTCAAGACTTCCCGAAGCTACGCCGATACGTCGAAGAAATTCCCTCAGACATCGGGGAACGTTCTGATTTCCATTGGCAGTGCATCCCCGAGCGAGATGGATCGATTTCACAAATTGTCCCATGGTTTCACCGAAGCTTTCCCTAAAAAAAAGGACCATGTTCCAGATGCTTCCCACAGTTCATTAATTTCAGTACATCGCCTAGGCAAAAAATGCCCAATGGAACCTATGCTTTAACAAAGAAAGGACATTCACTGCACCTGAATCCATCTACTGAAATTCCAAATGTTGAGTCTCTTCATGTTCATTATCGTATATTCTCCAAGGTTTCTTTCAAACCAAGTGCAGGATTAACACCTAGCAAATTGATTTCTACATTTACAAAAAACAACATTAAAACTGAAGCAATTAGAATCACCATTTTCTAAATTGCCACCTGTGCCAAAGACACCATGAAAATCTCCAAGTTCTAAGCGAACGAAACGTTCATTAACCTTTAGTCTAGTAAATTGTAAGTCAAATAATTAAGTTCAAGTAACCAAGTTGACATTCAAGAACTATCTACACAAACACTACCTTCAACAACATCTCTACACCAACCTTACCTTCAGCAACCTCTCTACACCAACCTTGCCTTCAGCAACCATAATACACCAACCTTGCCTTCAGCAACCTCTCTACACCAACATTACCTTCAGCAACCTGTCTACATCAACCTAGCCATCAACAACCTCTCTACACCAACCGTACCTTCAGCAAGCTGTCTACAACCTTAACTTCACCAAGCAAGCTCTCTACACCAACCTTGCCTTCAACAACATCTCTACACCAACATTGCCTTCAATAACCACTCTACACAAACCTTGCTCGCAGCAACTTTTATGCACCAACCCTGCCTCCAGCAACTTCTCTATTCCGACCGTTGTTTGTTTGTTTTATTACTCGATATTATCAACATTATTATTACAGCAATACATATGGCGAACCGTTGGTAATAACGATTTATGCCGGAAAAGAAGTATGTGGCCATCTAGTGCTTGATAGTTTTTCCCTGAATGCATGTTATTCGTTTTCATTATTTGCTATCTTGAGCGTATTTTGATCATTAGTCCATTGATGCATTTCCAAACATATTTTGTTCTGATAAGGTGGAACTGTGCTGTTATCCAACGTTATTGATGAGGCCGAAACGCACCGCATGCTCCATTTTATCGGGTTGATAAACGCGTTCGAAATGGCCGCTTACTATACATACAATGTATATTCAATTATATTTATAAATTCAAATATATTGCACAAAGTCAAAGTGTAACCATAGAAAGTTAATTTCTTGCACATGTACAAATGGTTCATCTTGCATTTTGTCCGGCAATATATCGTTTGTCACATTCAGCCATCATACATTTTTGAGTGGAGTTGATTTTAGAAATATGATAACTTCTCGTGGGACTTCCTGAAATCACGTGAGTTTCTGTACAATTGCACTTCCGGCAACACTTGCCAGTAAAACACGTACACAACAAATCGCGTACTTGTCGACGGAATTTTCGTCCAGTTGCACAATACAGAAAAAAGTTAATACTGTGATTAACATACATTAGAAGTTCAACAATGGTCCGTCCCAATGTCATCTGTGCGAAACGCTTTCCCGCCACTCTTCCGGTGAACGCCGACACTATTTGAAGTAGATTCATCGGTAAGGTTGTCAACACAAAAGTACATGAGACGGTAAGCAACATTACGGTAAGTTTCCTACTTCCTTCGCTTGATTTCTTTCCCTGAGCTTTATGAGCAGCACTGTTAGTGTGAATTGTGGTGAGCTCCACGTGTTGCATGCGTGATCGCTGCTTTCTAGCGTACAGCACTTGACGAACTATCAAAGAATTTATGATAGTAATGATAACGAATGGTATAAATGAATATACGGCGGCATCTACCCATGGTAATATGTCCCTGGAATACACTTCCGTCGCCTCACAGACGATTCCATTATGCGGTGTGCCTTTTAATTCCACGGTCCAAAATATGTGCACATTCAACCCACAAATTAAGATGAATATACACAGGATAATACAACGTGCGCGAAACACGGTGCACATTCGCGGCGCCCGTAAAGGACATTTAACAGCGATGAAACGTTCCATTGTAACCGCAATTATGAGCCATACAGACATATGACTGCTTACAAATCCGAGAAAGTTGACTAGTTTACACAGAAAATTAGACGTTTGTTGAATGTCAATAGAAAAGGTTCCAACCCACATGCGTAATAGACCTATATACAGCACAAGTAGATCCATTATAGCCAACACGGCGAGGTAAATATACGTACTGCCTTTTAGCATATTCCGTGCCATGATGACAAACGAAAGCATATTGCCTATTGTTCCCAGGCACAACAGCACGGGAGGCACGTAGAAGATCAGAAAGAGGTGTGGCATCATGTATTCCGGAAATTCCCGAGTTAGATTCCGTTTCATCTCTTCCGATGAATAAACAGGCGTGTACACACATTCTTTTTGTATCTGAAATTAAACAGTTTAGCGAGACATTAATTCATATGGATCAGAATTTATTGCAAAATAGGGTCACTTAGCCAAAAGTACATTAGCACACAGACAAAGATAAACAACATAAAACATAACAGGTTACTGTTCAGTAGGGAAGCATTCATCATCTTTAAACATTAATATTGTATACAAAAATACATCAAATCATAAGACAACTTAAGAGCAATTTCATGAAAGTAATCTTTGGTTCTTACACAGAATTGCTTTTAAATTACGTATCAGTCTTAAACACAATTAGCGAACGCAACTTAATTTTGTTTCCTCAACATATGTCCATATTTTGGGTTATATGGCTTAACACAGGAGACACGTTCGGTTAAGTGTCTGGCCTTGTGCCTTGTATGTGTTTAATGTTTTCTGTGCTCGGTTGGTTCTGTTGGGCAATGTGCCTTGTATGTTTTTAATGTTTTCTGTGCTCGGTTGGTTCTGTTGGGCAATGTGCCATGTATGTTTTTAATGTTTTCTGTGCTCGGTTGGTTCTGTTGAGCAATGTGCCTTGTACGTGTTTAATGTTTTCTGTGCTCGGTTGGTTCTGTTGGGCAATGTGCCTTGTATGTTTTTAATGTTTTCTGTGCTCGGTTGGTTCTGTTGAGCAATGTGCCTTGTATGTGTTTAATGTTTTCTGTGCTCGGTTTGTTCTGTTGGGCAATGTGCCTTGTATGTGTTTAATGTTTGCTGTGCTCGGTTGGTTCTGTTGGGCAATGTGCCTTGTATGTTTTTAATGTTTTCTGTGATCGGTTGGTTCTGTTGGGCAATGTGCTTTGTATGTTTTTAATGTTTTCTGTGCTCGGTTGGTTCTGTTGGGCAATGTGCCATGTATGTTTTTAATGTTTTCTGTGCTCGGTTGGTTCTGTTGAGCAATGTGCCTTGTACGTGTTTAATGTTTTCTGTGCTCGGTTGGTTCTGTTGGGCAATGTGCCTTGTATGTTTTTAATGTTTTCTGTGCTCGGTTGGTTCTGTTGAGCAATGTGCCTTGTATGTGTTTAATGTTTTCTGTGCTCGGTTTGTTCTGTTGGGCAATGTGCCTTGTATGTGTTTAATGTTTGCTGTGCTCGGTTGGTTCTGTTGGGCAATGTGCCTTGTATGTTTTTAATGTTTTCTGTGATCGGTTGGTTCTGTTGGGCAATGTGCTTTGTATGTTTTTAATGTTTGCTGTGCTCGGTTGGTTCTGTTGGGCAATGTGCCTTGTATGTGTTTAATGTTTGCTGTGCTCGGTTGGTTCTGTTGGGCAATGTGCCTTGTATGTGTTTAATGTTTTCTGTGCTCGGTTGGTTCTGTTGAGCAATGTGCCTTGTATGTGTTTAATGTTTGCTGTGCTCGGTTGGTTCTGTTGGGCAATGTGCCTTGTATGTTTTTAATGTTTTCTGTGATCGGTTGGTTCTGTTGGGCAATGTGCCTTGTATGTGTTTAATGTTTGCTGTGTTCTGGTCAAGTTGAGTTCTGCCTTACCTGTGCGATTTAATATTATCTTGTTGAGTTTTAAGTTATTTACACCATGACAACAGTTACTGTAGGGCATACAACCAAAATACACATGCTTCATGACGTCATTAGTTTCATAAACTCTATACCCAGAAATCTAAACCAATTAGATGGCTTATTTGCGAAATTGTGACAGTCACCAGGCCCATTCACTCGCCGTAACAATGAGCAACGCCTGTGAGGTGCAAGAGGATGGTTGCAATTCTAGAACCCCCAAACGGCAGTGCTCAAACATAGGGAGCTATAATACATGCGTTTGGTACAAATGAACTGTTTAAATATATTAATTTTTTGAGTGACCATTTAATTATAACAAACACTTTAATGAAGCATTCAAAGTAAATATGAAATATTTTGTTCATTTACCGACAGCCATGGCGTTCGTTTTGTATTAAAATAGAGAGTTATAAATTGTGAGAGAAAAAGCCGAGTAGATCATTTGTAAACAGATTACAGAACCAATCTAGTAGCACTATGGCTATATCATACTTGTCTGAGTGAGCATATTATTAAGTTAGATATTAATTCGTGTGTAAAACACTGGATTACTCATCAAGCTCGAAGGCTTATCTCCTAAGAGTTCTTTTATATCTTCCGAAATATTCACGTTTTATTTCACGCTATATTTAATGTATCTCGAGAATTTCTTATAATTGTTTAATGTTTTTTGTTGTTCAGACATACTTTTAAAGGTGCTGACTCACAGATCGGGCTAAAAATTTTATATGACGTAATTTTCCTACCTAACCAAGTATTTATATAATAGAAAGTCACTGGTGGTTGCTTTATGAAAGATTTATGGCATATAAGCAATTTAAATCACTCTTGATATTTGGCACGCAGTATTTTTCTGTTTGAAAATATCGCAGAGTTTCCTTCCAAATGTTCTGTGAATTATGTAATTTACACATGATCAAACTGTAACTTCAACAAACATCTGTGAGGTATTCGGTTTGTTTCGCAATTCGTTTTCATCGATTGGAAACACATTTCAGAAATTTAAGTGATAGTAGTGCTAATTCTATAGGGTATTAATACCCTATAGAATTTTGGGTGTAAAATGCTAAGTTACTACATAATTCCGATGTTTCCCAAGTTATTTTTATGTCAATGTGGTTGTTTATGGCATATACAGGAAACTATACCAAAATTACATGAATATTTGACAATTTAATTTTATTTTTGCAATACACCTTAACGTGAGGCAGTCCCTTTAAGTCTTCATGCGAAACGGTTTTTGTACGTGTTGTATGCCGTTGTATGACTTCAGGCACATGTTATCATTCATGAAAAGACTTCCTCGTTAATTGTTTTTGTACGTAGTAGGAAACTTTCTTGTTGATTGTTTTTTTTTGTATGTATTATATGTGTCAACCATTTTTGTCATATGCGCTAGATCATTGACCTGATCAATTGTGACCAACTTTCCGATCAACGAAGCCTCTAGTATGCATTGATAGCTGGTAGAGCGTTCGCTTCGAATGCGAGAAGCCATACCAAAATCTTTATATAATGGTATTGTTATATATTTTATTGTCGCTATGATGTTTATTGTACTGTAAAATATGGCAGTACAAACGCTTATCTGAGAGCCTAGTAGTAGAGCATTCGCCTCGAGTTAAAAATGCCATACTGAAGTCGTTAGAATAATAATGATATTTCTTTCTTGATTGACCCTCAGCTTTTCTATTAAACTGACTAATCTATCACAACGCGTTATGACTAATTTGAGAAATTATAGGGAGGTAATTTCACATTTGTTTTCATTTCCTAAATTTCAAAGCTGCACAGATTTATAACGTGTAATTATTTAAGCAATGTTTTATGTTTTTCTGTTTGGACGACCAACATCGAGTCAATCTTTTTAATATTTTTTTTTGCTTTTCCTCGGACAAACGTTAAAATTTCACATAAAAACTGTTTGTATAAACAACGGGCAATAACTCCGCAGAGTTGACGACGCTACATAAAACATGAACATTTATTGCTTAGGACCACATAATGGCGATTGAGATAAGTACCGATATTTCCCTTTCTCCATGAACAAAACTTTTCGAGTTTGAAAAGTGATAGGTTATAAGTGTTGAGTAGTGTATACACATAAATAATTCAAAATAAACGACAATTCAAATGAACTTAAACATATCATTTAAGTGTAAGTTACTTATTATAATCATCAATAATTTAAACTGATGTGACTACTACCCGCAATATGAAACTACACGATATAAGTAGCCTATCCGTCACAATATTTAATTATCAAATATACAATGTATTTACAAGGATAATAACAATGTACAATATAATTTACTATTATAAGCGGAATTACAATACCAGAAACCGTTTATATACATTGAAATAACATATAAAATGTATGTTACATGCAGGCCAGTTAATGAATGTATAATAAATGTTTAACAAATCTCTATTTTATCTACGACATGTGCATTTGCTTTTAATTTGTACCTGTAAAGTTTGTTCTAATTTAAAATGCTTTATATATGTACATGGCTAAATTTCTGACAGTTTTCACGTTCTCCGAATTTAAAAGTTGTTATGTTTTCAGAATGTTCGGATACCGATAATAATACTGTCCAATAAATTGCTTTCGTATCGTGTTATTTAAGTTATTTTCAAATAAAAATGAAATTCATCTTCTACTATTGTATCTGACAATGTAGGCAAACTCTGTTATCCAAAAAGGGTGTTATTCCATTGGCCTGTTTCAATTTTAAGTCTATGTGCTGATAGTATTAACCTCGTCAGAGCAATGAGGGATTTCTTAATATTGGCATGCTTAAGATATGAACTTTAGTTAAAACTTGAGAATACTCTAAAGAACCTATAACTAGCACGCGATGAAATATCTAAACAACCTGACCATTCTTGCACAAATGTATCCGTAATTCTTTGTTTAAACAATGATAAAACTACATTTTGATTGCCTTCACCCTGAGCCAACCAAACTTCATAAAAACCTAATCTGCTTAGACAATCCCTTACCTGTGATGCCCAGTTAGTTAATATTGGTTTAGTTTCTTTATCATTTAATAAAAGTGAATAAATCATTTTAATATATTTCCTGTCTGAACAATAGACAATTTTTAACAAAAATTTGACTATTCTTGAAAATCTGAGTGAGTAAAGGTCCGTCCGACCCAATTCCCCATAAATGAAATCGTTTTGTGTATTACTTTTTACTCGTTGGATGGACTTACAATACATAGGATGAATTCTGTCAATACAAACTGCCTTACTAAATCTCTAGACTTATGAACCGTAGAACAGAATTGGTTTGATATTATTACCATTGACAATTGGAGGAAGAAAACGAAGGAAGAAAATATGTCCGTCACTCCATCGGTAATTGAATCAAAAGCGTCCGAGGCACATCAGGCCCCGGGATTATAAAACAACTTCCATGCTCAACTCAATCTGAGCTTGAACTTTGATTAGCTCATTAACAGTATGATTAAAATTAATAATCTTTACGTTATCAAAAAATATAATTCTGATTTCTTTAGTAAACCATGAAAACGTTTTATTGCATGAAACTTTGACTTTGAATGAACTTTCGTTAAAACAGCAACACGTAACCGTTAAGGCTGTGAGAAATTTGAACTATGAATGTACTTACGCGGGAAAATAGTTCGGCCTCATGTGTGAAGTTTCCGTGCTTCATCATCATCGACGTAATGTTGAAAGCACAGTTATTGTCTGATACACTGGTGGTCATCTTTATCACTGATTCAATAGACCTGTAATAAAAATACTCGTAGGTTAAAGTTTAAAATAACTCTTTGTCGTGAGCTTGATCATTATTTTCTTTTTCTAAATATTGGACGTCATGTGAGCTTGATCATTATTTTCTTTTTCTAAACATTGGACGTCATGTCCAGGTGACGTCATATTAATTTTCAATTAGTCCATTTGCAATAAGCACCCGAATCAATATTTTAATTGACTTAATTGACCCGTCATGATTGCTCAATATATCGTACATATGCTTAGACAATAACACTAACCTTTTTCCAATATTTATTGTTGGCACTTCTAATTAACGCGTCTGGCCCCTGAGAAAGTAACAGCCGAGTAGATTGTTTACTTTTATATATGTGTCGAGCCACACATACTTTTCCTGATATCATTTTAAATTCGTGATCGATCACCAAGACAATTAAAAAGCTCTTCAGAACAGCTATAATAAATATCACATTTCTTAATTCGATTAATATAACTACATACGCATACGTTGATTAAGGGTGACCTTTTATGCAGGTTATACTCGTGACATTGAAAACATAACACGCAAATATACTAACGTATATTTTAAACAAAATTTTACAAAGGTATTAGAAGACATCCGGCTTTTTTGTTTTACTGACATGTGATGTGGAAGGCAAAGGACAAGGTTCACGAAGTTCTAAATTGGGTCCTGTGTTTTTTGTTCCAAAAAATAAAAATGCATGTTTCTACAAATCTGTCCTATATAACTAATAAACCTCGCAGGGCTCGCGCTGTCGCGGGCCAATCGGGCCAAAGGCCCGAAAAAATAAAAAAAGTATGACTTTACGAATATTGTAAAATCCAGTTACTAAAAAAAGCACGCTCGAGATATTACCTAAACTGGTTTTCTGATCAACTGTTACGGGCGACGCTAAATGAACGAAAACTGGTAGACACAGTCCACGTGTCGTACAATTAGGTCATTAAACAACTTGTTAAACAAACAAACAAACAAACAATACGATGACATCCTGTGTATATCACAGTTTGTGAGATAATCAGCGGATGATTGTCTAATCAACGGCTGCCTGATCGACTGATCAAAGAAATGACGAATATGAATATAAAATGCGTTAAACGCATGCTCCTAGCCATAAATCAGGTAATTATTGATAGCATTTTATCAACATCGAATTATTTAGTCTTTATCAGTATATAATATTATTTTAAGTTTTTACGCCAAATTATCTCGGGAATCGTATTCATTTGTGAAGAAATTGACTGAAAAAATAGTGGATCGTGTGACCCAATTTTCTTGCAATTTTTACGCTAAAATAACGTTAGTTTCGCTGTTTACCCGATACATTAGTTCATAAACATAGTGTTTGGATGGCCTATGACGTTTTAATAAATTAATTTGACTTGTATTCTTCGAAAATCTCGACGGTCAACTTTTGGAAATTTGTCAATACTGAAGTGACCACATTTTCGGAATTCGTATTTTCGGACAATGCAATTTTTAAGTTGGGTTTTATAGTTCACACACACATCTTAATAATTTCTGCAAAATTTTGTATTGTTTGCTGTGATAATGGTAGATCAGCTGTGGTGTCAGGTCATCTAGATATCAGGATGCCAACAAAATCTGCCACAGGCTTCTGAACATATTATATGTACTATCATCAAAACATTAAGTATGCATGCATATCCTAAGATCCTGCAGACAGTTAAGTCCACTACTCAGACGTATGTCATGTTTAACAATCCATTTTCATGACGTTTCATAACGACGGGCGATTTCACATGGAATGCAAGTTCGATCCAGATAGACTCGGATTCAAATCGGGCAACCCTCGTTGTGACTAAAGGGACGTCATTAGAAGCGTTTGACCCAAACTCGAAAACTCCGGGTGTAAAAGGTTCCAGATGACATTTTTCTTAAAGTTACGAATGAGTGTTAGTAAACAAAACAAACAAGATACATTTATGTGACTTTTATTTGATTTTCCAATACTTTTATGGTTGCATTATCTCCACACGTGATTTCTGTCTCAGTTGGATAACCTCAACTTCAACAAGACACTATTCAACGTCACAAGGGATTCGTCTGATTAGGACACGAAGTACTTCTTTGCGCATGCTCTTCAACATTATTTTTAAAAATTATGTTAACACTCCGACTCTATAGGACTTCCGTTTAAACTCGCCAGAGGTAAATAAGCAAGGACGTGTGCAAGACGTCTACAAGTTATCTTGTTATAAATCGCTTTTGTATGAAAATAAAAGATTAATAGTGTAATAACGAAAATGACATTTGATGTTAAGATAACAAGAAATGTTTGTAAAACATGTATGTCCCCATTGCAATAAAATAGTCATTAATGTTCAAGGTCACAGCGACCTTGACTTTTGACCTACTGACCTCAAAAACAAAAGGGGTTGTCATCTACTGTTGCTGGCCAACCTCAATGTTTGCAGATCCTAGGGCAAAGCGTTCTTGAGTTATTGAACGGAGAACGGTCGGTTTCCGTTCAATAACTACCGACCGACCGACATTTGCGAAGCAAGGTACCCCTTCATCAAAGATGGGGGAATAACGATACCCCCATCAAAGATGGGAGCATTATAAACATTCTAACCAAGAACTAGAGATGTCGCCATTCGACAGACTAATATACACCCGCATAGCAAAGGTCACTACACAGTGTAAATAAGCCCTTCCTTCATGCTCACTGACAGGTTGTTCATCTGTCTAAGTTTCAAGGAAGCCTGCTCGAACTATATGAGGAGTTGCATCCTCAAAGAGTGTTTTACTATATATTCTATAGGGTATAAAAAAATGCTGGCAAAAATGATCCAATCATACAATCTTTACTTCAGGCGCATCTATATGTTGAAGTTATTCACCGGTGAAAGTTTAAAGGAAATTCGGCCAAACCGTTGGAGGAGTTGCGCCCATAAGTATGTTACACTATGACACCCACAAGTATATTTCACTATGACACCCACAAGTATATTACACTATGACACCCACAAGACATTATTTCACTATGATACCCACAAGTATATTACACTATGACACCCACAAGACATTATTTCACTATGATACCCACAAGTATATTTCACTATGATACCCACAAGTATATTTCACTATGATACCCACAAGTATATTACACTATGACACCCACAAGTATATTTCACTATGGTACAGTGAAATATTCTTGTGGGCGCAACTCCTCATATACAAAGACGGTCATACTTCTGGCTAAATTCATCCCAGCTTGAATTTTGTCCTTGATGCACGAGGTTGTTCAACTGTAACAGTTTGAAGAAAACCATGGCAAACCTTTAGGAGAATGGTCAACAAGAACGCGTATACGGACAGTAACCTTTCTATCGTTTAAGAGCAAAAGAATGACCACTTAAAGAACAAAATAATCAAGTTGTTACGGAATTAATTTAATCTTTTTCTATTGTGTTAGGCCGCACCTCCAACCATCTAAGGTAGCTTATGTGCGTGTGGACGGACATACAGACCAACAGACACGCTGAATCTGAGTATACACCCTTATAACTGGCTGTGGGGATATAATAGCGAATATATTCACTTCTAAATATGCAGCTTCTATGGCCAAGTGCTAATATGATTGGACCTAGTGACCTATATTTTAACCTCAAATGACCCAATACCGACATTGACCTTAATAAGTTAATGATGATCATTGTTACGAAGTTTGATCGGAACAAATTGTGACTCTCGGAGCCTGCAAAAACAATTGCTGACACACGGACGGACGCAAGGACATTATAACAGAAAGGTTTTATGTGACTATTTCTACGGAATAAAGTGAAATATGGTATTTATGTGACAAAATAAGTCACATCAAATGAAAATTCAGGTTTAGTGAACTTGTTTAGCCACATAAAGTTGGCCGAACTGGTTATTTTTGGGTTTCAAATATATTTTTAAAGCTCATAATATGGTATTTTGAGTTCATAAAATTGGTATTAAATGTAACTAACGCAAACATAATGAACAAAGGTAAAACCCTGAACCCGGAATGTTTTCTTCGGGGCGATCGCTCTAGCATCACAAAAGTGTACATTGTCAATTCGTGCTTAAAATACGAACGCTTTAACAGACCTTCGCTCAAGTATTCCATGTTATCGACATACGAATTGATGTTCTAGGAACGAAATATATTACCGTGGGTGCCGACAACAGAGCGACTAAATGACGTCTTCATCAAACAATATGTGTTGCGTTTTCAAATGTCTTGAGTATATTGTATGATTTCCGTTTGAAGTACGAACGTTGTATAATCACGTGGAATTGGTTTAAGGATAATTTCGTAAATTCGTTGAGTTTATTACATTGGATGGACCCCCAATGTGATGTCTGATTTTGGATAGTCTCGAAATCATCGAAATATAACACTCCACGAATATTTATGATGTACCCATGATACACACCTAGTAGTAGCTCAACATGACGTTTTGAGGTTAAACATGTTTTATCATATAGTTATAGTTATGTAGACTAGATTTTCAAAATGGTCATAAAATAACATAAATGTATGCTAAAAAAACTCTAACGTGATGATACATGATTTTCAAAATTATGCACAAAGAAAAAACCTAGTAACCTAGAGTATCACCTTGACGATTGTGACGTCGGCGTCGCGTGTTTTATTATTTTTACGTGAGAATTTGTCTCTTACAGTTAGATGTATGTGCCGTCAAAAAGCTTGGAGAATTGTCAAAATTTAATTAACATCTTCTTTGTGTAACTGGTGATATTTGTTGTAAGGAGTGTACTCATCATTATGTGTGTTGTTATTTTAACACGATAATCAATACCGATATGTTAGTTCCATAAAGTTAACGTTGTAACAAACTAATACTGACGTGACGTCACTATTGTACGTACAAGATGCATAAAAAGAAAGTTTACAGTTTCATCCCCTTACGTCATCAACAAATATTGAACTGTAATAGTAGGGCAAATAACAGATAGCAGTGAGGATAACATTAATATTGTCAAGCAGAGAAAAGAAACACCATCGAGGCGAAGCCGAGCTGTATACGAAACATGACATGCTTTAATTCGATCACAGCTCCCAGCGTATTTGTGCGGGATGCATCATAAAGCGCGTAAGGGACGCCGTGTACATATTCAGGAGCGCAGTTTGACGGGTCACTGCAGTAATCTAGATTTATTTTAGAAAAACAATGGTTTTCAATGCGATTATATGTATCCTTCTACCAAGTTGATATGGATAACAGCACTGATTAATGCATGTATTGGCGACCTTTTACTGCCAACACACGACACACACAAAACAAATAGCGCGGTTGTGAATTAAATCATTTGCACCTATAGTGGTATTCGGACATATTACGTACGGCGCCATCGTTTGGTGAACTATAGAGAAGAATGCAACAGTCTCCATATACCGTCTTCCACCGGATGATTTATAGCATGTTTCATATAAACACATTGAGGCAAGTCGGACCAAATGAAACTTTATGACGAAGTCTAGCGTAATTTATCATTCTGCAATTATTTTTAGCATAGCATTTAATTTTTGTGAAGGGTATTGTATTGGAATGGACACGTAATTTTATGAGAGAGCTGTATTCCAAGGTAGCTGTATTCGGGGTAGCGGTAGTACGAAAGGTGCCCCACTTATATTTTAACAGTGTTTGATTGCCGACATTTTCATGCTAACCCGAAATAAATTAAATAACTCTTTTGAACCGAGTATAGTAATATGTCAGGTAACATAATGAACTCACTGTTTGGTTTGTGTGCAATACGATTCTAAAAGAAATCAACAATTTTGTAGAGGGTGTGAATTATTTTGGAGGGCCATACATTCCCAAAGAAGCACCAAGAAGATGTTGGTAGAACATTTATATGTCATTTCTTTGAAAACCGTCAGTATTATTCGTCACTAAGAAGGTATTTAACGTTCTGTTGCTCTCATACGTGAAATGACACAAAGTATTAAAAATGCCACAAATTGACGATGATTCCTTCAATAATCGTACCCATTGGTTATATGATAACTAGTTCAATAACCAAAATGATAATGTCAATGAATGTAGAGGTATCCATCTGAAATATAAATCAAGTAATTTCGAGAATGGTAAATGCCGAAGTCCGAAAAAAAGTCGGTACTTTTCAGCGCAATACAAAAAAATATAAGGTGACTATCGTCTTTAACCCCCCGTATATGCTACGACGGAACGGTAGTTTTTCAATACATTTGTCACCTCTGATAAGAAAATGCTTCATCATTGAGATACTAACGGTAAAAGAGATGATTGCTATTTTAACATTTTTTATGAGACTACCAAGAAGTTGACATTCGTTAAGCAACATTAGTTCGCGGTCGGTTACATGACGTGTGCTGTTGTTTGTTATAACTAATAACATGGAACTCATATGCTTTTTACAGAAGGAAAACTTAGCACAGTACTATGCTCCTAACGTTCAAAAACTTTTTGGACAAAATGTTTGCCATATCTGTTTCCTCGCGACACTGCTTTGAACACGGTGTAATGGTCAAGACCAGCTTCATACCCCAACACTATCACCCCTTCGGTACATTAAGAACACGAATTGAAACTGGTTAATTTAGAATTTCGACAGCTTGGACATTGGAGAATTATAACTTGTTTAGTTAGGCATTGTGCCTTTTATGTTTTTAATGTTTTCTGTGCTCGGCTGGTCAAGCTGAGTGATGCCTTCCCTGTCTCACTTAATATTATCTTTTTCCAAGTGTATCACACCAGAATAGTAAATGCCGAAGTCTAACAATCATGTATTCATAGAACTAGGAATCTTAATGACAAAGCAGCATTGATTACACTCGATCAATGGGTACATCATCAATTGGAATTTTAAAAAACGAAATATAATGCCCCTACAAAACTGTTGATTTTGGTTCTGACTAAATTGCAAATATAAAAAAAACAGTGAAAGTATATGTTACTCGACACATTAACATACCCGACTGAATTGAAATATTTCGATTACGGCGTGACAGCATGAAATCATCGGATGTGTATTACTGTTCAAATATAAGAGGGGCACCTCTCGAATAACGTAGATATTTGATGAATAAACGTGGGGTGATAAAAAAGAAATAAGACAAATGCTATAATTTGTAATGTTTACGTGTTTAACCATAAACATATCATTTTCGTTTAGGTGCATTTAATGCCGATTTGTACGTGTAAAATATAATTTCCTTCTACAAGTAGTGAATTATTAACAGAACCTTAAATGTAAGGTGTCGCGCTATGTCGCCGCACATCAAAACGTCGTCAGTTTTCGCCGTATGATATGGAAAAGCATATGACTAATATATGTCAAAACATTGAATAACCGTGAATTAAAACAGTTTTGGTGGAAGTGTCTCTTTTTTAAATATATGACGTGAAAATCTAACAGTACCGACTCGAAAACCACGTCATATTTCGACAAAACACCACAGCTTGAAAATATTCAATTTTATCACAAACTAGGAGAACATTCTAAACGAACATTTAAAATGATGAAAAGGGCATCGGGAGAGCAGAAAACCAGAAGAAAACGTATATATCGTTATTACAAAATGTTTTGTGGCGGAAAAAAACTTTAGTATGTCAAGCAGAGGTCCCAAATACATCAATTTTGAACGTCAATCACCAATACGGACGTCATACACGGAAACCGTCTTTAGAGTTAGAATGATCGAATAATTATTTAAAATATTCTTGATATTTTATTACAACTGAAATGTTTATATACAAACGTACTCTCTATCTTGCTAAAAACTGAATAAATCGTAAATTTATTTAATAGGTAGAGACAAATGAGCGATTTATTGGAGCAAATATGACGTTCGAATAGTTAATCGTTTACGTACATGACGTTAGTGACGCCAATTGTATGCGGCGAGTCGCTCTACCAAAGGTTGCGAAACCGTTGATATCTTTACAAGTAATGAATGAATAATTCATGAAACTCAGTAGACGGAGGGAGGATATATTTTGTAATAGGCATACAACTTTTCTTATTTACATCACTATTCAATGTTATTTTACAGCGTTTGTCTCATTTCTTTTTGATCACCCCACGTATATATAAACATGTATTGACATTGAAACATTGGACTGTTTTGGACACTCTTTTATATTTGCAGTAATGGATCGTCGCTGTCACATTGCGATATTAAATTTATTAAAGCAGTATAGTAGATATTGTTGTTATGAATGTTTGAGACAACTTATAGTGTTAATGACCCAGTTAATAAATTCGTCTTCAAAATAAACTATATTGACCCTTGATTTAAAACAAAGAATATTAATTAATATTCAAAGAACGAGTTTATAAATAAGCTAAACTCTCTACTCAATCCTTGATTTGTGTAAATTAATGTTTATAATATAATTATGTTTATGAAAATTAAAACTGTTTAAATGAAATTAATGTTCAAATATTTATATACGTATGTATATTAATAATAAAACTAATACTGGATTGATTGTTACTCGTTACTTACCCGTTAAATAATATTTCCGAAAGTTCATGTACTATTCCAAAACGTAATTCATGTATCCAGGAATTAGGAATTATTTGTTTTATTTCCCAATTTTTTCCAAAGATTTTGTCAGCAAGAGGTATTTGTACCAAGCAATGCAATACTGATGCTGTTACTCCTTTTAGTTTGCTAATTATCGTATACTTATCTAAATCTACAATACCTAGCTGAATTACATTAGTCTAACGAAGCTCCTTTCAAAACTTCTCTATGATATGGAATCAAACCCGTCATCGATAAATTCCAATACTAGCTAAAATTGATGGCAGTTAGTTATACTGAACGAAACTTAGGCGTTAGAAACCCAATATTGATGTGTCAAGATTGTTAGGCTAAACTAGTATTTCATCATAATACGGATACATGGTGTTAACAATAATTTACCAATTTCTGGCCTGGGATGAGCACATTGAAAAAGACTTTCTCGCTTAGTTTTTTGCCACATTTTTGTCAAGTTACGAGGGGTGATCAATATATTCGATTCGATATAACTTTTGTCATATTGATTCTAAAACATTGAAATTACCATCTAATAAGTAAAAAGGTGTTTTAAGTGCATTCGGACGAAGAGATCTTACTAGAAATGATGCTAATTTGCCGAGAGAATAAATTGCTAGATGGAAAGTTCTCGAATAGATTGAATCACCCCTCGTATATATGACCAACGTGCAGTTAGATATTCAGAAATCAATTACCAGCCAGCGTTACTAACATGTTTTTCTCTGTATTTTTCATTTGTCACTTTATTTAATCTAATTAATTCTCCAGAAATACATGTCAAACCAATGGTGATAGCAACATTGCAAATGACAAGATTGGTGCAGTTTTACTAACAATGTGTAAATGTGACGTAAATCTACGTAATATGTCTCTTACGCAATTCCTAAATGTGTTTTACTGATCGATCAATTTGTTGCATTTACTTAAACCCTTTCACAATTGTCGTAGGATTTTTGAAATGTACAGTCGCGCGTCTGGAATGGTAGATTTTGTAGAGCGGTCACAATTGTCGTACGTTCGCCGTCCGATGTTGACTCAAATGCATATATTGGCAATAAATGTGAAATATACGTACGACGGTTGCACGACGGATGTACGACGGACGAACAATGCAATCATCGCACGGCAGCCTTACGATGATTCGTAATTATTTACGATCTTCGTACGTCTGTAAACGAATTTGCACAAAACATAGCAAATATGAACGTAGTGAGGAGAAATTGACACGTACTGTTGATTTTGGCTGTTACTTGTTTTTATAGACTTTGACTAGTATTAAATAGTATTACATGTTTAATCATCAAATAAAATGTGTATTGGTTTAGGACCTATCGTACGGACCCCTGAAGTGATCAATGTCACTTTTATTTCATTATTCCAAGATAAAAGTTCAAAAACAACTGTAGACAGTAATCAATATTTAATTATATAATTGCCTTTTAGAAATGACAAACGAATATTACCCAATCATCATAGTAATGCATAGTATTATACATATAGTAGATATAGACTTGCCTGATAAGCACATGTTAATAGATTTAATTAAAGTGGCATATAATGGCCATGTTGACTTGAACTCTAACTGGTAACGCTGTTAGAGTTAAACACGCTTTAAGGAAGGCAACAACCGAGGGCATGGATTCACGGATTATTTATCAAACCGTATATCAATTTACTGTAACAAACTACCGAGATAAATATGTCGTACACCGTCATAAGATCGAGTACGCTCTAGGTACTCGAGTTGAAACATATCGGGACGTACGCTCCAAGTACCCCGTAATAAGACCGAGTACGCTCTAGGTACTCGAGTTGAAACATACCGGGACGTACGCTCCCAGTCCCCCATAATAAGACCGAGTACGCTCCAGGTACTCGAGTTGAAACATATCGGGACGTACGCTCCAAGTACCCCGTAATAAGATCGAGTACGCTCCAGGTACTCGAGATGAAAACTATATCGGGACGTACACTCCAGGTACCCCGTAATAAGACCAGGTACGCTCGATGTACCGTATAAAAATCATGTCTACAGTAAATATGTATTTTAACCAAATGTGACTTATCTAAACAAATGAGACCTTTTAAGATATGCCAGTTTTTTATTTGAGACAACGCTCGGACAAGTCTTAAATGCTCATAAAAAACTACAGTCAGATGACTGAATTTTGTAACCACAAGGACCTCAGCCACCACTGGTAACTCAGTAGAGACCGAGAGAAACCCCATGGAAATGCAAAATATATTTTATATTGAGTCAGTGTTAATAAACACATAGATATGCCCTCGGTTGCCTCCAAGCGACAGAATTTTCCGCCAACATGACAAATGTGAGTATGAAATACATGATGAAAGATCAAGTTGGAAAAGCAAGAACATGTTTCAGGCCAGTAATATATCAAATTATGTAGGGTCATTAAGCGAATATCGTACGGAGATATTGACACGATCTCAACCTTATGCATGAGTATACTACAAGTATCAATTTCCGCTATCAAATCGTGCCCTATCTGACCTAAATTAATATTTTTGTTTGTATTCCTACTCATGCCTAATTATGATACTTCCGCTTATGAATATATATAACCTGAGATATAAATATAGACGATGAAATAAACCAGCTGTTAAAATACTAATTGAAGGTCAAGGATCGCGTCAATTTCTCCTCGCTATAATAGGCGATTATTACGCCGTTAAACAGAGTTATGGTCACTGGTTGAATCACTAGTGTCATGCATCTTGCTGAATAATCTGTATACAAGTGTACTTTATGAACGCATCATTGTCGGTGTCCTGTCTTTTCCTTGACGGAATCGAATAGAAACAACTTCACAACATTTATATTGACCTAATCAACACTAATATTAACATTACTAACACTTCTGGTAATCGGTTCACGACAACATCTCCATCACTAGGAAGCACGTATTTAAGAATCACCTTGTACTGCAGACTTCTTATGAGTGGATTCGATGTGGCTTGGATACTGTCTGACGCCGGTGTTATCGTCTGGTTACCATATCGAAGCAGTGATGCGTATTTAATTCCCGATACATCAATCAATGTGACCATATTTCTGTTGTGACCCGCATACATGTGGTAGTGTAGGTGACGCAAATAACATCAAACTGGAAAAATAACAAACTGAACGGCAGAACAATGACTCGAATATAATGATAATAGTAATGAATATATATATATATATATTTAATAATGTTAAATCTAGCGGCTCTAGGCCGAATATGATATATTAGAATATTAACCGTGAGAAACAACAAATGGTTGATATTGTTGAAAGGGTGTGGTAGGGTGGGTGCAACTTTCACCGTTGCTGTCGGACAAACAAGTGGTCATATACGTGGCAGAACTTGTGATATTCACGCTCGGTGAATATCGGAGTCACGCGAGAGTAACCATGACAACCACATAGCGTCGCCGTGTATCAATTGACGGGCCGTGTGTATACACCCGGCAACCACGTGAATTTTCCCGTAATAAATTAGATTAATTCATAGGTGAATTAATCTTCATTATTCCAAGATAAAAGTTCAAAAACAACTGTAGACAGTAATCAATATTTAATTATATAATTGCCTTTTAGAAATGACAAACGAATATTACCCAATCATCATAGTAATGCATAGTATTATACATATAGTAGATATAGACTTGCCTGATAAGCACATGTTAATAGATTTAATTAAAGTGGCATATAATGGCCATGTTGACTTGAACTCTAACTGGTAACGCTGTTAGAGTTAAACACGCTTTAAGGAAGGCAACAACCGAGGGCATGGATTCACGGATTATTTATCAAACCGTATATCAATTTACTGTAACAAACTACCGAGATAAATATGTCGTACACCGTCATAAGATCGAGTACGCTCTAGGTACTCGAGTTGAAACATATCGGGACGTACGCTCCAAGTACCCCGTAATAAGACCGAGTACGCTCTAGGTACTCGAGTTGAAACATACCGGGACGTACGCTCCCAGTCCCCCATAATAAGACCGAGTACGCTCCAGGTACTCGAGTTGAAACATATCGGGACGTACGCTCCAAGTACCCCGTAATAAGATCGAGTACGCTCCAGGTACTCGAGATGAAAACTATATCGGGACGTACACTCCAGGTACCCCGTAATAAGACCAGGTACGCTCGATGTACCGTATAAAAATCATGTCTACAGTAAATATGTATTTTAACCAAATGTGACTTATCTAAACAAATGAGACCTTTTAAGATATGCCAGTTTTTTATTTGAGACAACGCTCGGACAAGTCTTAAATGCTCATAAAAAACTACAGTCAGATGACTGAATTTTGTAACCACAAGGACCTCAGCCACCACTGGTAACTCAGTAGAGACCGAGAGAAACCCCATGGAAATGCAAAATATATTTTATATTGAGTCAGTGTTAATAAACACATAGATATGCCCTCGGTTGCCTCCAAGCGACAGAATTTTCCGCCACGAAATGAAGAATAATATAATTTGGATATCTTTATTATTTTCATTTCCCCCAAAATTCTTATTTAAAGATTTAAATTGACTTCGCGAATTGCAGCAATTTAGAAATCCAGACCAGCGGCGGACAAGTGAATGTCGTCATCGCGAAACGATCACACTGTCTAAATGTCGATATTAACCGTTGTATGATAGCTACATTGCGTTTGACCAATCTTGTTAAATCGTTACGTTTTTAAACAGGCGTGTTCGCCCCGGTAACTCTAGGACGGACACCAACCCATATTATTTTAAACCACGAAAGGCTTGGCGAACGTACTTAACTGCCTGTAAGATCGTGAAAATGCAATGGGAGACGTTAATAAGCTCTCTCCCCTTAGTACTCTCTAAAACAAAAGTTGTCCTATCTGCGGATTACTCTGCTTTTATCCCCGCTTTGTTTGTTAGCGTGGTAGTAATTAGGCTAAAGAATAGGCGTACATTGGCACACGTGTCGTCTCTTTCCATACGACTGATAAGCCCTATGCAGCATAGTGGTAAGACTAGTATAAAGGTGTTTCCTTTCAATTCTATTTTTATTGTGTGCAACCAAAATTGCCAATAAGGTATTGAATGCAACGCAAAAATTTGATTTAGGTCGAGATTACAAACGCTTTAAGAAGGTACGCGCGCCTTTTATCTAAAGATCAAACATTTCTCATCATCCAAAAATGACCCCACGTCACGAGTCCCGTTATCGAGACACAGCTTTCAAACGACCTATCGTTGTAATACATTAATACTATCTAATTCTTACATTGATGACACCAACATATTCATTTTAAAAGTGTTAGGTATTCTGTTCCTGTCTAATCAAAGAATTATGTCTTATATGGTAATTTGCATGAATAAACTTGGTTCGCATTTTGGAATGTAATACAACATGTATAATAATTTTTGAAAAATTCAAGTAAAACCATCGTTTAGGCAACGCCCGGTCATTTAGCGCTATTTATGTCTATTTCTCAATTATTCTTGTGAAAACCTAATCTATCTTTTTTCCGCTTCATTATTCACAGTAAGACATTGTCGCGCCAACGGAAAGAAACGTTCGGGCACCGTACTTTTCACAGTTCGGATTCATTTGGTTTTAATGCAGACGGTGGAAAAATGTTCCAATAAACCCGTGGAAAATACTAGAAAGCTGTATCGACGGAAACATTCATTCTCAACTCCCATATTAGAAAATATGAATCAAATGGATTGGCTGATGGCAGACGAAACGTGCTTAAAACTAGAGATCCAGAATGATATAAGTTGCTGTGAGCCAAATTTGATCGATGATCACGCCGATTAAAAATTTATGCATCGGTCTAAACTACCCGAACGTTTGTTAACATCGCAGCTAACGGAGAATCTGCGATCCGTGACGATTTCTTTTTGTATAGTACATAACATCAGCCCTACGTTCAAGGAAAGTAACCGGCAAACATGTTTAACAACAACGGTTTTTGTCGATATAATCCTATATCAATATAAATAAATCCTCGCGAGTTCTCGTTAGTATAGGAGAGACTATGTTTGGTATACAAAACGTTCGTGCCACCAGCTGGCTATTGGTGATTGTTTATTCATCCAACAGATTGTCAGTCGGCATTTTGAATGAATACGGTGGATCTCCCCTATAAATCGATTATTTAGGTCGGTCACTTGTTCACATAAAGCTGTGTACAAAAACATTGTAATTGCTCTGATTTATGTCTTATTTAATATATATTATGTTTATTAGCGTATACCTTTTTAGTGAATAATGTATTCGTTTTCACTGCCCTTTTCTCAAATTAAAATGTTTGAAACAGTAAAAATACAGTGCTATTATACTGCGATGCATGCATACAAGTGACATATCTGATCAAACGGTCTATACGATGAGAATGTTTGGATAAGTTAAATAACAACTCTGATATGGCAACGTATCCGCACGGACATTTAAGGATTCCGTGTTAAATTATCTTAGTTGTAGGACAAAAATATCGCGAAATTGTCTAGCCGACACTAAATTCTGAAAAGCGTGCCCCACGATGTTCAGTATAAATAAACCAAAAGCCGTGAGTAATATCTAATACTGTGCAACGGATATTATTTGTGTTAATCTATTATACTATTCGCTAATTGAGTTCCTCGGAACCACCTCCAGTCCTTACTAGCGGACTTGCACATTAAAATTAAAATAATGTCCGAACTGCACACTCACTTGACCACCTGGTATCAGCGCTGTCGGAAAGAAGTATGTGATACTAAAAAGCAGCGATACCCTACTCTCCGAATATTCTCTACTATGTGGATGTTAAACGTGTCTTCCAGTACCGAGACATGTACATCTGGTTTACCTACCAGTTTGTGTCAAATGTTCGAACCTCTAAATACCAGCCGATATCCACCCATCCGCCGTGCCGACAATTCATGAGCGCGCGTAAATAATACACTCGATGTTACCAGTACCGACATTTGAGAAATATACTTCACGCAAATCTAATGTGATTTACGATAGTATTCGTGACAAGGATTAAATGTGTAGACGAACAACCACGCATTACCGCAAAGATGTTTTTGACTTCGTTAAAACAACACACCCAATTATACCCGACGTATAAATGGATTATTTTGTATGTTTGTATACAAGTGACAGACCCAATTAAACGGACTGTATAGGCAGTCATAATTAAGTCAGGTGTTCAAGTCGATGTGGCGATTCGCTCCTGGTATGTATATATATATATATATATATACAAATTCTTTCAAGACAATAAAAACAAAGTACCAGTGTGTAACTAAATAAATGGATTATGCATAATTTTGTTATATGAACTTATTCGAATACGGTATACTAAATAAACACATTGATTTTTTCAGTGGTGATAGATACCCCAACATAAAAGCATGCCTCTCCTTTTCAAAAGACGAGTCCGTGTTTAGATAACCAAAGTTAAATGATTTATATACCTATACAGTGTCATGTTTCACATGATTTCTGCGTTTGTTTTGACAAGAGACATAGAAGGCACCTGCGAACTTATACTCAAAAGCATCCCGTGACGGTTCACGACCTTCAGTCAACATTCTTCTACTATTCAAACCTGTTTGACAACTTTAATCATAGGCATACAATACACAATTGTATTTTAGATATATATACAATACTGCCTAGTATCCACCTTTATTCATTTTATTAGAAGAACAGTATTGACGTATTCGCCCTGTTTAAAACAAGCGGTACATGTAAAAACCGAGTATAAACCAAATGACTGTACTCATTATGATACCATACAACTCAACGTGTACTCATTATTGTAATTGAAACATCCGGTGATTTTCCATCACTGTACTCATTATTGCCATACTATACAATTCAACGTATACTCCTTATTGCGAGAACCGAAAGTTGTCTCGTTTATACACTGTGGTAAATTTATGTCGTCTGAGCGACCCGTGTCAGCTCGTGCACGCCATGCACTATATAACAACATTTTGAGCTTCATTACATGTAAACATAAGCACTTGTTTGCCTTACAGGTAGACATGTACCGTTATATGACAGCAACCTTTCGTCAACATTTACAAGGGGCTGGGTCTGAGCAACGCCAGCGTAGACGACGTACTATTCAAATAATGAGCCTCAAAGGAACCAGTATTGGTGTACTGCTAACACCAACTTTAACATGCTCTTGCCCAGCATGAAATGAAATTTCCCAAATTATTTCATCAAATTCAATAATATTATTACCTCAACTAGGCTCAGTTCCGTCGTCTAACGCTGGACTCGTTCTCTGTGACCCACGCCATATGCCCCATTTCCTCATTTGAAAATAACCGGCATACTACGGTTAATACAAGCTATTTTAGTCAGCTCAAATAATAATGCAACTTTCACCGTTGCTGTCGGACAAACAAGTGGTCATATACGTGGCAGAACTTGTGATATTCACGCTCGGTGAATATCGGAGTCACGCGAGAGTAACCATGACAACCACATAGCGTCGCCGTGTATCAATTGACGGGCCGTGTGTATACACCCGGCAACCACGTGAATTTTCCCGTAATAAATTAGATTAATTCATAGGTGAATTAATCTTCATTATTTTATTCTGTTTTAACGGCTATTATCCCATTTAAACGGCTTATTATCCCGTTTAAACAGCTTATTATCCCGTTTAATTAATAAATATCACATTTGGCATGTCTGTCAAGTTCAGTGGCTATTTATTATTGCATCATTCTGCTTTGATTTTATCTAATACATGAATACACGTGGTCTAATTACATATACACAATGTATATCTTAAAAATAGTTTTGAATGCAGCTGCAATAGATAAACAATAATTGATATATATAGCATGAATTCGACCATATGTTCAAACTCACCATATGTCGAGCCCATTAAAGTATACACATATGGTATAATATTTTCAGAACCGTCATTGTAGAGTTGACATACAAGTAGTTTTGTTCACTTGCCATACAAAATGATAATGAAATTTGCTCCCGTAGCTTAAGTATGGTAATAGCTTGAAAATTCCCCTCCTATATGCACATATGAATGTTGTTATATAACACTACAATATTCAAATTTGATGAGAAACTATTTTTTAAGCCGTTTAAACGGGATAATATGCTGTTTAAACGGGATAATATGCTGTTTAAACGGTTAATATGCTGTTTAAACGGGATAATATGCTGTTTAAACGGAATAAAATAAATGTGACACTGGTCACTTCAGGGGCTGCGCACTATCGAAAGTTTATGTCAATTTGTTTATTCTGGTTCCCGTTATATTGGTGATATTGTGACCCGGCTTACGTTCAATATTCAATATTTTTACGTACGATAATGCAACAACTAGCGACAGTATAGTAAAACACACTCTGGAGAAACATACAGTGCCCACCAAAAATAAGTATACAGACGTTATTTCCCCATTTACTTGTCTGTAATAACACTACTTGTAAAACAGTGAAACAACACTTTTTTTTTGAAGAAAAAGGAATATTTTTGTTTATTATATGTAAAGACCATACATTAATTGGTACCCTAGGTGCAAAATATAAAGTGTTTTTGTCCCGATTGAATGGTAACTTAGTCACAAAAAGATGGAAATTTCAGCATTTTAGATCACATGGGTATTTAAATTCAGAACATATTCATCTTTATTTCTATCTCTGTTTTTACTCATTTAGTAAATGTAGTTTCAGAAACAAGTACAATTGTGACTGTCTGATAAAAGGATATTGAATAATTTAACCAAGTTAAATTTAGCAACAATTATTTAGTGTATACTTATTTTTGGTGGATATTAGTAAATCAGTACCCAGGAGTGTATGTTGTGTTTGCGAAACAAAGTTTCATGCACTTACACAAGCCAGTTGTTTATTAATTTGTGTTAAGTCCTTAATCAACAAAGAACGTTGCCGTTGGCAATTTAATGAGATAAGTAACTGACACATTCTCCCAATGCAGAGGACACGACCGATTATGGAAATAAAACGAATGAAAAGTACATCAACTCGTACATTGTAAAATGCGATATATTTCACTAGAAATTCCGAGTATTCTTACAGAGGTTAAATCAAGTCAAATTCGTGGAGTAAATTAGGTTATTTAAATTCAAATTTGTGAGCTTTAGAAAGTACAACACGACATCCGGATCTACATTTATACCAATAAGCACAACCACCATTGGCCTCAATGTCGTGAATAACAATCATTTGTACGACGTTTCTACCTCATTAACCGTCATATGGATAAGTTGCCTGTGGCATGAAATACAATTATGTAAGTGTAAAGTGTACGTACATGTAACGTTCATTGACCCCGACATCGACGACGCAACACCGAGGAGAGTTGTACTTTAGCGTTTACAATGTTATAATTATGACATTGTACAAAAACATCAGCCAAATGTGATCACACTGGTAACGATGCCATTATTGCTTTCCAACAAAAGCGATGGTCAAAAGGTATAACAATACTGGCATGGTTGCCAGCATAACATCGCCTGTACAAAAAGGTATCCAGAGTCAAAATGTGATACTCTACTGGCAGTGTTGTCATAATAACGTCGCTTGAACACACACAGTCAGAACCAAAAGATATTACAGCATACGTATTGTTGCTACCATAACATCGTTTGCAAGAAGAACAAACACCAAGAGCCAGTGTGTAATACTATGAGCAAAGTATCCATTATAACATCACCTGTATAACAAAAGCCATGACCAATACAGGCATTGTTGCCTTTAGGATTTCGCCCTTGCAACGAACGGTAAAGCCAAACGGTGAGACATAATTGATATTATTGCTCATATAGCATCGCCTGTACATACAAAAAAGCTTAAGCTGAGAGGAAATACAACATTGGCAGTGTTGCCATTATTGCAACCAAAGCCAAAGTCCAATGGTACGTAGAAAAATACTGACATTGATGGCATCGAAATATGGCCCGTACAACGATAGCTAGAGTCTAAATGTAACACACTATGACTCATTCATAATCATCTGTAGTGCTACCATTCCACCATTTTACCAAGTGAGTTGCTTGAGCGTAACCAAAATGACATCGAATCTCAGATGTTCCCCTTCGGACTATCTAGATTTCAGGGATGACTGAATTGAACGCAGAGTTAAACACAAATACAAGATAGCAATATAATTATGTTGCTTAGAGATGCGATTATTAAAGTGTCGCAATGCTTAATTTGGTTTGAAATGTCCTAAACGAATGTGTAGCAGTCCGCAATCGACATTAAAATAAGTGATATTTACACAGTATGTTTTTGCAGCGGATTCAATTTCGAGTTTTTTATTAGACAATACAAAGCTTAGATTGCTTAACACCTTCTGATTGTACAGACACGGTAGAATCAGTCTCTGTCTGACAAAGTTGTGAGTTCCGCCTGGAGTTTTGTATACTTGATATTTGTACGTATGTCAAGAACGCGACAATAATTGTGATTAGACTTATGTCAAAAGACGCTTAATGATTACATCGACAGACGACGTCGAAAGTTTTTCGTAAATCAATTAGTTTAATGACATAAATATTCCCATAAGATTCAAATTTACATAATGTTTTGTAACGACTGAGTAAGAACATAGTTAGGTGATATTGAGAGCTGTATTACACGGACACCATGGCATGCTATAATCATCAATCACATACATATTCCCCCTAGACATGTTTATGTATTTTCTCCATTTAATTTTGTAACGGTTTGTTTTGCTATGTTGTTATGTTAATGGTATCCTTCTTGTGGAATAGTACGATGCTTCATTGTGACATCGTCGTGCATTTTGGTGTAATTATTTATTCATACAGATATGTGCAGTTTTATGAATTTTATAACACTGAAATGATCTACAGGGTGTCCCAAAATATATGTTACACTAAGGAATCGTTATAATAATATGGATACTTGAGCTACATCTATGATAAATACATCATAAGAAAGGGTATATACACACATTTTATATTGTGTACATTTTTTGTGAATAAACCATAACTGCCCCGTTGCCTAGCAACAATCTAATTATTCAAAATTTGTCTTTTGTTAATTATGAGTTTTAACAGCATCATCTCTATAATCTTGAGATGTTTGAAATATTTTCATTCAATCATCAATTTTAAGCAACAGGACATTAAACGAAGTATTGATTGTGCCTATGATTGCATTCGGAAACACTAAAACAATGTTTAAAGAGAAACATGGACACTTGGTATTCTCATTCAGCTAAGAGCCGTTAGAAATTTTTTAAATAACTACATGGGCCCAAGTAAATATACAATTTTTTCTTAGTATTCAAGGCATTTTGCGTTTTGGGTTTTATTCTTAGTGCATACAAATTGGCTTCTAAATGCATGGACATTTTAGTGAAATAAATATTTTGGTTACTATGGCAACCAATTTCCTCCAATTGTATGGATATGAAAAGCCCTTTTACCATATGTTTTTGGTTGCCTAGCAACACAAATGTATACCTTATTGTCCCATTTTGACATCTTAATCTCCTTCATAAATTATCAAGCATTTATATTGATAAGTATATAAAACATACACAAATGTATATTACTAAATTTAATAATAGTTTTACTCTTTCACAATGATGTAAAATCTTAACATGTAAAACGTCACTTTCATACAAATGTACTTCAAACGTTTCTAGTAGTGAGGTTTATAAAAAATGTTTAATTAAGACATATCATAAAAAATTTAAAGCCTCTACTTTAAAATGGTATTTCCGGATTTTATGTAATGCATATGTTGAAAAAGTTATTAAGCTACGAAACTGTAATATATATTTTGGGACACCCTGTACTATATAGACCGGTTCGCTATTTAGCAGGTCATATATAAAAGCAACACTATAATATTTTAGTAAAATATATCTAAACAATGAAACCGCTTTTCGTAACAAAAACATATAATTTTACTTTTTCGATCTACATTCAAACCAAATAATTGTTTCTTCATACCGCCCATGGGACATTATGTAGCAAATTTAAATGTGGCGTAACCCCAATCAACTTGATACTAGAATATATGAAAACATACCAACCAGTGAAAGAAAATGTCCTTTCTGCAATTCGGTAAAAGATGAATGTCATGTATTATTAGATTGTTATTTGTATAATGTTATTAAAATCTACTTGTGAAGATGCTGGCAAAAGCACTAGAAATATCATCAAATATGTGAAACATTTGAAAGTCTGCAAAACATTGAATAAACTTGTCATTTTATTTACCAAACCAGATTTGATAAGGTTATGTGCCAAAACCTGCTTTGATATTTTAAAACATAGATCATTTTACCTTTGTAAGTAATGTAAACTTATTATTGTTCCTGTGTAGCAATTGTTATTCAGTTTATTTTCGATCTGTTCGAATGTGATGCATTTATTTTAAAACGTTGTGTAACAATACACAAGAGTGTGATTTTAATTTTCAGTGCTTAAATGTATCTTGTAGGGCAGTTTGTTATCCGAAAAAAAATGGTTGCATAGATTAATAATGTAAATAGTTTTTGTTTACAGTATTTTAATGAAATTGTAATACGAAAGTCTCCTATTATTCTTTTAGAATGGCTTTATACTGTGATGTATGTTTTGTAAAATGTACAGTCTATATGTAATATGCAAAGATGAGACTTAAATACAGATGTATATATATTGAAACAGCAAAATAAGTCTTTGTTGACAGGCGATAACAACTGAGGCGGTCGTTAGTGCGTGATCGTTGGTTTTCGCGAATGACCTCCGAATTCGGTGGATGATAAAATTGGTATTATTCGTAGAAAAGTTTTGCACAGGCGGTCGTTAACACTTTTTTTGCTGTATTGTTTCAACGTTAGAAGTGATTAATATTATTACGTCGAGATGTCACATAAATGATCCTGCCTGGTGCCAGTACTATGTCGATAGCAGCTAAAATATAATATTAAAGGAGAGGCTACTCAAAACTGACTATGTTGATCGCATTTGTGTCTCACATTTTATGTTATACTGCTTTCTTATAGTGTTGTCTATTTCCATTAAAGGGTTATCTTTTATTACTGAACTATGGTAAATCAGAATTAAACAAAAAATGAAAGATAATCCTTTAATGGAAACATACAACACTATATAAAATATATAATAATTTAATATACTACTCAAACTTTGAAAAGGGCCAAGAAATTGATTTTGATGTCCGTCTCACGTTATATGTACAAAACCGATGAAGAAAACGTTGTGCAATTAATAAAATACCATCTGCTATGGTATGTCGTGGTTAATGAACGTAAAAAATCCCGTACACCCTGACAGCAGATTATGGATTATCGATGACCTGTTCCATCTTTCTTCAAGTTTCTAATAATACATGTATTAGATTAAAATAACATACATTTAAAATGCCAGACGTAGCAAATCAACTAATATAATGTATTCGTCTTATTTCAGAGCGACATTTGTGAGTGCAGAAAACATCTAACATTTAAAACAAAACATAAGCATGAAGGACGAAGATCCCATGTTAAGAAAGATGATGGGTACCATTCCCAAATGATACAATGTCGAACCCAATCTGTCTACTAGAAATAAAATCACATTGTGTACATTAAATTAAATTCCGGGATATTATTGAACACTGGAGCTTGTGTTAAATGTGTAAACGACAGTTCAATTAAATTGGCATAAATACATGTAGTAGAACTAACAATTGCATTATACCGATCAGAATAATTATGTGAAATATGTGACATATGGAACATTTACAAGCCAGTCAAACCTGTGCTTAGTAGTGGGTCCATTTACAGCTCGCCATTTACTTCCTATTTCATTGCGCGATGACCGGACAATATACTATATGATATGCCTAACCTCAAGCCTTTTTGGACGGCTGACATTGAAGCCTGTCTGTTATATTGTCTTGTCGTACCCTTAAATGTTTTGCTCTCTTGTTGCCCTGACTTCTGATAGGTCATTGAGTACTTTCTGTGCTACTCGATGGACGTTGTTCATATACCGTTTCATGTTTTACACTCTTTGATTACTTGTCAATGTGGCCTTTTTGTTAGAGGGCATTACATGGCGGGAAACTTTTATTTACACTGTTCTATAAGTGTGAGGATTGGTGCACTGTAAAACGTTTAAGCCCCCAGTGACATTTGTCGCTGTCCATACCAAGGCGGAAGCCCTTCAGTCAACCTTCCTCTATGTATGTATTGGCCACTTTATAGTAAAAATACAAAATACAAAAATGTTTCGCCATTGTGCCTTTTTGTTGAACTTTGTTCATTTTGTATGTGATATTCTGCTATTTCGTTGTCCAGCACAAGGCTGCTTGGTATCTTTCAAAATTGCATGTACACTATATATGTGTTGTAGATTGTCGTTGTGGTGTGTAATGTCCAGTTGTTATTTGCTCGTCACTTGGCTCTCGTTCCGTTTTAGTTTGAGTGACTGGGGCGGCAGACTTTTGGGACGGGTTGCCGTGTTTTCCGTTGGGCAATCTGCTTTGTGTGTTTTTAATGTTTATGTGCCCTGCTGGTTAAGTTGAGTGCTGCATTCCCTGTCTGACTTAATATAATCTGTTTAGTGGTCGCTCGAATTAAGTAGGTATCTGTTAACTACCAATATTATTATCTTCAAAACAGTCATTCAGTAGCTCTATGTAAACTACCAAATTCAATATCATTTACATAGAATTGACCATTTATCAATCAAATACTCAATGACGTTCTACATTGTATATATCATATTGTTTTCATCAATTCAATACTAAATCAACACTGATTTAATTCCTTCTATTTCATTATTATGCTCTTAATTTAACCCCAATATTAAGGCCGCCTCTATATAAAGAACAGTTGTAAGGGTGATTTTGTTGTATTGTTGAGGTTTTAATGTACATGCATACGGAACTTCACAGCGTATGATCACCAAAGTTGCAATGGTAAGAACTAAAACCCAGGGTAATATTTCGGTCTAAAATCACACCATAAACAAGAAATAATGTGTCAAGAACATGTGCAATTCAGTATGCAAATTATTTGTAATAAAGTAATTTAAAACCAGGAAATAAATACCGCTTTACGTCATTTGAGGCGCGGAATTTATCAAGTCCTGGGGGAGCAGATTTTAATTAAATTGATGTTTCGATGAATTGCGCAACTCGTCTACCGAGGATGTCCGAAGATTAATATGGCAATAGTTTTGCAAAACAATGTTATCACAGCAATATTATATAGGAACAATAACCGTTGATTCTATATCAGAATGGTTGTGTTATGAATGTCACAAAGTGCATAGCAGGGTCTCAATTATAACCGTAAAATGGCAAGGGCTCCAACTTCAGATATGTCTCGAACTGTGTGTTATGTGATTCCTTATTTTTACATGCGATTTATGTAAGATACCTCGGAGGATCATGGCAAGTTCACTAAAGTCCTAGTGGCGGTCGTATTATTGAGGATTGACTGTGTATCTACTCGATGGTAGTTTATTGTAACACCACCAGCAGATGTATACCTGTCTACAGAATTAAATCAAAGACGGAACATAAATAACCTCTCAGTTTCTCATCTTGTTGGCGGAAGGATTAAATGATATAAACCACCATAATGACTCCTTTATTATTTATGAACCTTATCATCATCTAAACATGCCAAGCTGTGTTTATATTTGATGGGTGTAACATGCAAAGTTGAAATGGTTGAGATGATTAAAAACTCTCTAATAAAGAAGGCGAGAATGTATCAATAAACCGTCGTTAAATACTCGGACAACTAAACCTTTCAGATGTTGGTAGAATTAATAAATCTTCAATATGACGTCACAACAATTCACATGAGTGCAGAAGTATTGTCTATTAAACAAAAGTCTTTATCACACTGTCATTGTTCCCATTATAATATCGTCTGCACAAAGAAAACCAGAGCAATGGTGAATAACACCCACTGGCGTTGTTGCAATTATAACATCGGCCGTACAACGAAAGTCAGAGCCGTAAAGAATAACCCCACTGGCGTTGTTGCCATTATAACATCGGCCATACAACGAAAGTCAGAGCCGTAAGGAATAACACCCACTGGCGTTATTGCCATTATAACATCGGCCGTACAACGAAAGTCAGAGCCAAAAGGAATAACACCCACTGGCGTTGTTGCCATTATAACATCGGCCGTACAACGAAAGTCAGAGCCGTAATGAATAACCCCTCTGGCGTTGTTGCCATTATAACATCGGCCGTACAACGAAAGTCAGAGCCGTAAGGAATAACCCCACTGGCGTTGTTGCCATTATAACATCGGCCGTACAACGAAAGTCAGAGCCATCAGGAATAACCCCACTGGCGTTGTTGCCGTTATAACATCGGCCGTACAGCGAAAGTCAGAGCCATAAGGAATAACCCCACTGTCGTTGTTGTCATTATAACATCGGCCGTACAACGAAAGTTAGAGCCATAAGACATAACCCCACTGGCGTTGTTGCCGTTATAACATCGGCCGTACAACGAAAGTCAGAGCCGTAAGGAATAACCCCACTGGCGTTGTTGCCATTGTAAGATCGTCCATCCAACGAAAGCCAGAATCAAACGGTATAACGACACTGTTATTGTTCCCATTATAACACTGTCCATATAATGAATACTAGAATCCTAAGGTACTACGTCATTGTAATAACTGTTACTGGAATAACGCTCGTGCAAGAGCATATGGGTTAAAGGCTATACACAATTACGCATTCAAAATGTTGCTATGCTAACAGTACTTTGCTGTTACACCATCTATATATCTTGTCCAAGGTTGTCAAACTACAAACTATAATAGACTTTGGTGACACTAAATCATATTTCAGACATTCACCGTCGGACTATCTTTGGGGAAACAAAATATTACATTCACCAATCATTATTTGGTAACACGATACGTAAAGTATTAGATCATTCATTAGGTTTGAAATATTTACAGCGCAGCAGCGGTTTTTTAAAATTCCCTCATCATCCCGTCATTACTATATATAAGAGACAGGTTAAAAACGCTTTTTTCCGGCCCGCCCTTACAGGAATCCACTTTTAACGCATCATCGGGCCGGAAAACGGTTGCAATCTGGTCTAGATGTGTTTAACTACATAAAACAACCAATTTATCTAACATTGAACGTGTCATAAGTTATATTTCAGGTATTTCATTTTTAGATAGGAAAAAGCGTTTCCAACCTGTCTCTTATATATAGTAATGACGGGATGATGGGGGAATTTCAAAACTCTGTATATTGTGATATAATTTCTTAGGCCTGTGATGAATCCTTCCAATGATGCAGGCACTGTCTGACTGTGTTGCGATTCCCGCTAGGAGTTTTATGTACGTGATAATGCGTTCAGGCTTAAGTAACAAGACGCTTAATTATTACATAGACTGACGAAAACCCGATTTCGTAAATCAGTTAATTGAATGGCATACATATTTCCATAAGATTCAAATTAGAGTTAGAAAGTGTGGAGGTTAAGAGATATTGAGATCTGTTTACTTTATCACAATGAGCATCAATCATGGAAAGATTCCTCTAGGAGATATTTATGTTATAGTTAAAACATATTAAGTATATTTTACTGATTAAAAAGGGCGGAGCGAACGGAGTGAAGCAAGTCCTTTTTAGTCATTAAAATTTACTTAATATGTTCTAACTAACTTAAAATACAACATTCTACATTATGATTGGCCGATAGAAAGTAGCGCCAACGCATGACGTCAAGTCTGTGAAGAGAAAATTTTGATGATTAAATTTTCATTTAACCGCCAAAATTCGGCGTTTTCATTGGCTCATAATGTAGGTTATATTCTAAGTATTATATCCATTAAACGTGTAACTGTTTGTTTTGCCGTGTTGCTATGTTTATTGTTCCTTGTTCGGGAATAGTACGGAGCTCCATTGTGGCATCCTCGTACATTTTGATGTAATAATTTATTTGATAGTAAATCTCAATTACTTTGTATAAGTTTTGTAACATTAAAATGATAGGCTATGTATACCGTTTCGCTATTAAGATAATTTGTTTGGCGGAAATATACATAATGTTTTTTACGATTTTGTATTTACCATGCGTTATTTCACAAAAACATCGATATAATACTTAGTAAAATAGTTCTAAACTTTCGAAACACAAAACTGTGTTAACAAGTCAGATATCACTGAAACAAAATTAAGTTTTGTAATAGTAGTCTTTATTTATACATAGTTGTTAGAACAGGTTTTACTGTATTGTTTTGTTTCATCGTAAGGAGTGAAACATGTTTTGTCGGGATGTCACTTAATCGACTCCGTATAATGAATTCGTCACATAATGTCAATGACATCGCAGACTACGTGCGTATGAATTTATATCCCGTATATCAAAATGAGAATGTCGTTAAAACTGATGTCGTTGATCGCATTTATGTCTCACATCTTTATATTGATAAACTGTATTAAGGAAAATGTTCTGTTGCATGCTGAAATATTATATATCAATAAATCGTTGTTTTAGACATGGGTGCCAGCGAAATTGGAATGATTAAAGATGTAACAACCTCTACACCACATTCAATATTTGCAGATCCCAAAGGGTGTTGCTCTACAGAGATTGTACTGTATAGACTACACAATTTCGTTACGCCAAACACGAAAGTACGATAACGAAGAAACGAAAGTAATTTCACGATAAAGATAGACACATTCAAAGGCGATGACACTAACTGAATTCCCTGATAGACAGTAGGGCTGCGTACATGTTTTCGATACAAAGCGATGTCTATTACTCTATAGGTCTGAAGGAAGACATATTCATTTTGGACCCAACCAGGCTGTCCAAAATACATGTTTGGTGGGACTTTTTGCTACCCAAAAACTTTCACCCAGACTTTGTTCAGGATTTTAATTGGTCCGGGTGCATCGCCGTTGAATGTAACAGCAACAAGACTACCGCGGTTAATGACTGTCAGTAATCACTCATAAGCAATTACTTGTTCTGACTGGCAACATTCACTTGTGCCAAAATGTTCCCGGAATATTGATTGCATTATTTCTCACTGTGTTTAATTACTGTATTCAGTAATACGGATGACATAATAGACGAGACGATACTCGTTTCTTCAAATAATCATATTACTGAAGGCTAGAAATGACGGAAACTCATTTTGATATATTGTTGATAAACTATGAATGACAACCAGCATTAGTTATAAGTGTTATCATTTCCAACAGTAAATGTAATTATTTGAACGTGCAGTATTTGATTTGGTGATGTTCTAATGCGCATCCACTTGGTCAGCTGTTAGGAACATTTAGCACGCATTAACAAAAATATTAAAACAAGTATTTATTATAACATGGGCAAAATATAAAATGGGGAAATGAATCAATAGGAAAACATGAAATGAAGACAGGTCTTTCCCCTTGCAATCGCATTTTTCGTCATTCAAATATCACTTGTGTCGTGGGTGATGTGACATGTCGGGACCGCAATGCTCGATCTCTTGGTAGCGCACGGGGTTGTCTGACGAATGACTCATGCTCAACCTCACGGGACTTAAAGTGTAGTAACGCGTATAGAAGATACATGCTTGTCTGCAAAACCCACGTTTGATAGCACCATAAAAAGTATTTGCGGTCTCTCTTCAATTAACACTTCAGATAATAATGAAATGTGAGATCAAATTGAACATCTTTGCCGACAGATTTTGTCGAGGGTATACGAGAAGAGATTTCATTTTTCCTGAAATAATGAAGTAATGGGACGATTATTTTCTTCACGGTATGGCGATGTCAATGAACGGAACCAATACTTCAACCCTGACAGCGGAATATCGATGGACTGCTGTTCATGTTTCTATTAATATTACATGAAAACGACAAATATTCAATAAATGTCAGACGTTGCAACAAAACTTTGCAATTAAATTATTTCAGTGTTCCATTGTACTGCAATGACGAATAGCGGATATAAAATGTATGATATATTTTCTGGACAGTCTGTGACTTTCTAATTTCTGGGGTCTCAAATACTCTTATCCTACACGGATATGTATTACTGCTATATCAGTTTCGTGGGGTTCATTGTCGTTGATATCGTGGTTGAACTAAACTGAGAAATAAGAAACACACATTCAATTAACCGACCTGTCAAACCAAAATCAAGAGCTTCCCCTCTGTATTTTGTAATCAGTGCTTTTATACCACGCATTAGCATTTAACTGGAATATTTATGCCCATTTAAATAGTGATTTGACAGGTGGCTCAGTTGGCCCAGGGGCTTATACATTTGTACTGAACTAATCTATGTCCGTATTTTCCCTGCTAAATCGCTTTAATAGTACAAGAAGTCTGGTTCCCGATCTAAATATCTTACCACATTGACGTCTGACAGACATTAACTTTTATAGTTTTATAATTATCTAGGAGGGTGTATGACCGCAGATCAAGACAGACAAAGTACAATGTATAAAACGAATAGATTGCTTGACCATTATTTTGTGTCGAGTAGGCAATTTAATGTTTTTAATGTAATAAGTGGACTCTTAAAACGTCTAAGAATTCGTATACGACGTATGATCAGTTGACGATAACACCAGTCTTTGTTTACAAATGGAAATGACCATATAAACGTCGCACGCTTAACTGGTCGCTCATTTTAGGAGTAGTCTGAAAGGCAATATCCTCTTAAAGTGAATATGCACAATGTCTATCAAACATGAACATCAAAACCGCATTCAGGGGTGGTATTCAATATTGATCTTATATAATTGGATAATAAGGATAGCCAATCATATCGCCTGTTACTGACCAAGAGTTTAATATGGTGTGATCTGATTGGTTGTCCTTATCCTTAAGTCAAGTAAGATCATTATTGAATACCACTCCAGGAGTCATTTTTAATTGTAAACAAAGGCTAGTGTTATCTCCGGCGAGCTATATGTACAACGAACGTTTGTCCCTATGATAACGTCTACCCTAAACATTGACCACATGTTATTCCCACAGTTTTATGTCCTTTTAAAAAATCTATAAAATTTGTGCCATAGTTTATACCTTTGGGTCGTTGTTGCTTTTTTTCTATGTAAAAAGAAAAGAAAAACATTTCTATCCCTATCTACCATCTTTTAGTGGAGTTGGGGGACATGTTACAATACGCTAAATGTTGATTAGTTCTTATAGGTGAGTAAATGAAATAATGACTTCTAAGTATAACATATTAACGATAGTTTACAGAAATTAGTAATAGTTACCTGCAAAATTACTGGGTTATTTAATATGCGAGTGCGTAAAACACCTAACATTTAAAACAGTATACAACGGCTTTTGAATATTTTATTTCGATTGTAACATGATTTAAACTCGGAATTATATATTAAGCCAGTGTTATTTTGCGAGATCTATGTTGTTTACGTTACTTGTTTACCTGCATGACGTCATAAAAACGACGTGACGTCATTATAATTTAATATCGGCCGATATACGACGTTATGATTTGTTTTTTGTGTATATTGGCAAATCGCCGGTCATGTTACATTAATTTATAATTTGAACATTCATCGCCTTTAAGCACTTCCGAGCACCTTTAAAGGCCCTTTCAAGCACTTTTGAGCATTTTCCAACACCTTTGGTCTAAACTGTCGGTTTGACGGAGTTTAAAATTATGGTTTTACATGTAGTACATACTCAGTCATTGACCGAACTTTATATGACACTGAAATGTTCCTGGAGACTACATTAGTTTCCTAGGACACGCATTGCTACTGTGATTCCTGGTCAGTTGGTAAGACCTTTATAATAAAGGCAATCTCGAAAACACGCAAACACGCACTCTTTCAAATATCATTATCCTATGTACTGCTACTAATAAAAACCTTTACTGCGTCGTTTGGCGCAGATATAAAGCACTTGACATAGGGCACGAAATAAAGTTATACATATACATGCTGAATACATAAATATAGTGGAACTAAAATATACGGAAATTTCAGTGACTGGCTTCATGAATACCACTGACCAGGAACATTATTAACTAGCACCTTGCATTTATTCAACTTTATTCCATCAATTCAATACTGAATTAATACTGATTCAATTCTTATGTCCTTTATTCAACCTCAAAATTAAGACCAACTCATAATAAAATAGTTTTATGGGCACAAGTTGTTGTCTTTTTATTGAGGTTTAACTGTTAAGGAACATTCACCGCTTATGATCACCAAGTTTGTAATGATAATAACTAAACCCTAGGGTAATATTTCGGTCTGAAATCACACCATAAACAAGACATAATGTGTTTGGATGTCAAGAACATACTGCAGTACTGTAAGCAAACGATTTACAATAAAGTTAATTAAAACCAGGACACAAATCACACTCTTCAATACAGTACGTCATTTGAGGCGCGGAAGTTATCGCGTCTTTGGTGAGCAGATTTTAATTTAACTTAAAGTTCCGATCAATCGCGCAACTCTTCCGCCGATGACGTCCGAATATTAATATGGCTACACTTTGCCAAATGTCGAATTAAGCACAAAAGCGGAATAAATAACCGTTGATTCTTTATCATGGAAATTAATATGAAACCTTCATATAAATGTTTTATTACAATTTTCAATCTACATTAAATATAAGTATGGTAATAGTTCTATATGATATCCATACCCCTATTATCTAGGATAGAATGTATGACAGTTTCATATACCACAGTAAACCCTGCGTTAGTGGTACCCTTACATTTGAAGTATATTTGAATAGTCCCGCCTTGTGAGTCAGTAAGGAATTCTGAACTAATCTAGGAACACCAAACTACCCGCAAATTAGAACGAACAAACTATCATTAAAACTAAAATACCGGAAGCTAAATATGACGATAATCAAGTGTCTACAAAGTATTCAATAGAAATCGGGCTTAGAAATGTAAAGTTATTCAACCTGTTCATTACGTAGGTCAGGTCGTAATGTCTCTGAAATATCTTATTTGGATATGAACCTCAGCCTAAACTAGTCACACATCATGCGAGACCAGAACAAATCAGATAACAATTTATTAAACCTTAAAATGGCAAGGGCTCCAACTTCAGATATGTCTCCTCCAACTGTGTGTTCGTAAATCCTCAATTTGACATGCGAATTATGCAAGGTGCTTTGGGCGATCCGGTCGAGTTCACAAAATACCCTGTGGTGGTCGTATGTTTTAGGATTTACTGTTTATCTACTGGATGGTTGTTATATTGTAACACCACAATCAGATATACACTTAACCGATTTAGAAACGCAACTATTTTGGGGGTGGTCGGTATTTTTTGTATTAATTATTATTTAAATTTTATTGGAGTATAAACCAATGAATGGGACGCTAGTCTTATGCCTGGTACGATTTGCTACCGAAAAATATTTCAATTTAGCTCATTACGCCATAGTGGCGTCATTTTCATTATTTACACGTGACGCGTGAGCAAAACGACTGGGCGTGACGATTCCACCGACAATTTATAGAGAAACGATACACCAACAAAAAAACATAAAATTAAATTTTAAAGTGCGTTGTGTACGGTGTCACGCTTTTAGGATACATAACATCCTGGTGCCATCGACTTGCTTTAAGCAGTTTTGTGACGTTTTATCATGACAAAGAAGATTAACTGTCGTCTGTCGACGATATTTAGACTTGCATAGTGTTTTCAAGAGGCAGTTTACACCTACGATTGTCTGCGTCAGGTATGTCGACGATACAAGCGCGTAAACATGATGGCACCAAACGAATGTTTTTTTTAAAGACGCCACTTCCGGTCAAACCTATTTTCTGTTATACCTACAATTTGAAGGCAATGATGCGTACGATTAAGTAGTTTTGCTAAAATATACATTCCGTAACATTTTGATTAAGGATTATTTTGACACATGTTGAAAATCGCTTCATTTTGTCTGTCCTCTTATTTATCTTGACATATTCCATTAGCCACTTCCGGTTACCGGTTTGAGATGCCATAGACATAAGAAATGTACATTCTTAACCATTGGACAAAATGCAGCCTATGCTAGACGGGCCAAAAATTGCTGACAGCTCATTTTGAGGCTGTGGAGGTCATTGCATTTTTACTCGTGAAACGAAATTTGAAGGCAGACACAAATGACCGTCAAGAAGTGCATCATCAAGCAGAAACTTCTGAACTTTTGGATCGGTACGTGTTTTCCTCATAGATGTGTGGAACAACATAATACAATACTTTATTTTCCCGCCAATGAGGCAAAGACGCCTGATTTTAATATCAGGTTGCAGCTTATAAATACATTATTAATTTTGCGAACTTGACATTGTCGATCAATACATTTCGTGGTTTGGTGTTGTGACCATCTAAACCTGGATTACAATGAAATTTGCACATAATCATATGATTTCATGTATTGATGTCGTTATATGTAAAATTTCTAGAGAATTGAAGCACCTTAACTGACTTAAATTTATCAAAAACCCACTGCTGCGTTTTTAAATCGGTTAAGTGTACTTGTATACGTTGTCTAGAGAATTAAATCAAAGACGGAACATATATAACCTCTCTGTTTCTCATTTTGTTGGCGGTAATATTAAGTGAAATAAACCACCATAATGATTACATTATTATTTACGTCCCTGGTCATCATCTAAACATATCGAGCTGTGTTTATGTGGGATTGATGTAACATGAAAAGGTCGGAGATGATTGAATACTCTTCGGTAAAGAAGGCGGGAAAGAATAAACAAACCGTCATACTCTGACTACTAAATCGTTCCGAGGATGGTAGAATGAATTAATAAATGGCGTTATAATTCTACGATGTGATAATATCACGACTGAACACAAAAGCAATTGTGCAACTGTGTGTCAACTGTGTGTCACAGCGTACATACAGTGCTCTCATCTCGACTACATAGTTACAATTATCATGTTGTACAGGTCATAGCAAAAATATAATAGAATTGGATAGGGAAGGCTGTACCCCACTGTCGAGCACAATACCCGACACACAACTCATAGTCTAAGTTAAAAAGTCGAAAGGCACGTTCACAGTTGTCAAAAAAGCTAGAAGACCTAATTTTAGCTACAAAAAGCATAACGAACTAGTTTCAGTTGTAAAAACACTGACAATGTTCAAGAGTGTACTTTTAGCATACGTTGTAAATGTAATGTACGCTTATATAATAGTACGTCACACCACAGGCCATTCATCTGCTTTGCTGGCTCAAATGATCGTTAATGGGATGAACAACTGATAACTTCTTCGCATGCAGAGGATATGACCAGGTTATTTACACGGTTTACGATATAAATGAACACCAAAAAGCAGAACGACTATTTTATCAATGTCCTGAAAGTCGTTAAAAATAACATGAACAAAATGTCTGTGGCGTGAAGTACTATTATGTAAGTGTAAAGTGTATGACCTTGTCAAACAAACTGAGAGACAAAAGGCAGTCCAACTCTTGGCATTTTTGGCGTTGTAACATAACTTGTACAAAGAAAGATATAGACAAGTTAACATTGCAACATCGCTCGTAAAACCAAAGTCAGAACCAAGATAAAATTATAATACACCATTGACAATGTTGTTATTATAGCATCGCTTGTACAATAAGTTGCTAAGTATAACATTGCTGATTCAACAGGTGCCACAAATAAAATCTACTGTGAAATTTGCATTGTTGCTATTATAACACTGTCTGTGCAACCACAGGCAGACACAAACGGTTTAGTAAAACTGGCGTTGTTCCCCCTAAAACATGGTTTTACAATCAAGCCATAAACAAAAGGTATTACGGCATTTCCACTGTTGTTATCCTAGCATCACATGTACAAATAAAACAACACTGATTTCAGCGACGTCCATTCAATGAACTATAAAATAATGTCATAGCATTATTGTTGCTGTAACATCGTCTTTACAACGAAAGTTATATTTAAATGGTAATAAAACATAATTGTATGCATTTAAGCATTCATAATATTGGTGTCATAACAGTAATGTTGCTAGATCCTCTAAATGTCTAGATTAAGGGCGTCATGTACTGATGTCATCTGTTCGAGTCACTGCGATACCATTACTACCCTATCCTGACGGGGCTACTAGACAATACTGCACTTAATCGAACTTACATAATCGGACTATCAAGTTATCAGGTAGAATCAAAATGAACACAGAGCCATTGACATCGATTAAAGTCACACCATAATGTTGCTTGGCGTTTTTGTTTGATATATTTAAGCGTCCTCATATGCAAATTGTTTGACATGTTCTGAGTTTGCAGGCATCGCACAACTTCTGACATTCTGGCATTTTCACGAGTCCCGCTTAAAGGTTTATATACTTCAAATTTGTAAGTCACGAACGCCACAATAACTGTGTTGAGACTTAGGTCACAAGACGCTTAACTATCACATCAACAGACTAAAACGATCCCGCTCCGTAAATCAATTAGTTTAATGGCATACCTATTTCCGTAGGATTCCAATTTACGTAATGTTTTGTAACAACTGAGTAAGATCGTGTAGGTTGGTGATATCGAAAGCTGTATTACGCTGACACCAATGAGCATCATTAATAGTTAGATCCCTTTAGGAGATTGTTATGTATTTTAGCCATTGAACTTTTAACGGTTTGTTTTGCTATGTTGTTATTATTGTTCCTTGTTCGTGGAATTCTACGGAGCTTTATTGTGACATCCTCGTACATTTTGATGTCATAATTTGATGCCATAATTTATTTTACAGTAAACCGCACTTAATTCTGCATGTGAAATCATACAGATATGTACATTTGTCTTAATGTTTGAACAGAACTGGTCTGCTGGACCGATTTAAGACCATTCGTTTCGCTAGTGTCAAATGAACAAATATAATTTTGCAATACAATTTACTTTGTTTACACCAAAATGTCAAGTCGTAAAAACAACGATATAATATTAACTACAATTTAAAATATTTCGAACAAAAAAACGAAAACCTATAATATTTCGTAACACAAACATATATTTTGACTTTTACAATGTGGAATTAAACATCCCCAAGTCAATCATGGGAAAGCAAATGTGATCTATGTTGGAAGGCGATCTGTCTTATAATGTTCTATATCATTGTAAATGGCCTGTTTTGAGATAAATTTGGTAGTCTTTGCAGACATGTTTGTAATAGTGGTCTTTAGTCACAGATGGTCGTTTTCTATAATAGTGGTATTGTAATATTTAGTGGTCTTTGGTCACAGATGGTCGTTTTCTATATCAATTGTTTCGGCGTTAGAAGTTAAAAAAAATAATGACTTGGTAATAGATATACTTTTCCGAATGTCTATGGTCATACAAACTGATTTCAATTGAACGTGGGTGTCCAACGATGGTCATTTAGAGAATTTTGGATACAAGTATGCAGTTACTTCTGGCTGACAATTATACATGTATGTTTTCCAGGATGAACATTTGTGTTGGTCCACAGTATTGCAAAAAGTCATAATTTAAACTTAACAAATATACACAAAGGCGACTGTTAGTCTATTTGCTAGCTAGGAACAAACTATAAAAGCATCTAATAAAGTCTTGATCATTTCCTTCTTGGCATCGTAAAAACATACATCGACGCATTAGAACTGGGGACAACCACCTTATAAAACGATCTCTGATAATTGATTGCCTTATTTCACACTGTGTTTAATTACTTTATTCAGTAATACGGATGACATAATAGACGAGGCGATACTCGTATCTTCAAATGATCATATTACTGAATGACGGGCACTCAATATATTATTACCGGATATATTGTTGCTATACTATGAATGACAACCAACATTATTTATAAGTGTAATCATTTCCAACAGTAAATGTAATAAAAAAAATTAGTTGAATGTGCAGTATTTGATTTGGTGCTGTTCTAATGCGCATCCACTGGATCAGATGTTAGGAACATTTAGCACGCATTAACAAAATTTTAAAATAAGTATTAATAGTAAGATGGGGATAATTGAATCAATAGAAAAACATAAAGTGAATAATGGTCTTGCCCCTTGCAATCGCCTTTTGCGTCATCCAAGTATCACTGTTGTCCTGGATCAGTTGTGACATGTCGGGACCGCAGTGCCCATTGGTAGCACACGGAGTTGCCTGCAAATTGACTAATGCTCAAAATCCTATTTACATCAATTGCTTTTCAAGTTTCTATTCATATTACATGAAAGGTGCTGCCTCACAGACTGGGCTAAAATTTTTGAATATCGTGATTTTCCAACCTAACCAAGTATTGATGTAATTGAAAGCCAATGACTGTTGCTTTATGAAAGATTTGGTGCAAATAAGCAATTTTAACCACTGTCTATATCGCCCACTGGGTATTTCTTTCTTGAAAAAAAATCGCTAAGTTTCCTTCCAACATGCTTTGTAAATTATGTGATTCACACGTGATCGAACTGTTACATCAACAACCTACAGCGTAAACGTCTGTGAGGTATTTGATTCGTTTTTCCAGTCGTTTTCATCAAATGCGAACAAATTTCAGGCAATTTAAGTAATAGTAGTATTAATGCTATAGGGTATTGATACCCTATAGAATTTGTAATGTAAAAATACTAAATAACTACAAAATGTCGAAGTTTCTTAGGTTATTTTAGATGTCAGTGTGGTTGTTTATGGGATATACAGGCAACTATACGAAAATTACGCGAATGTTGGACAATTTTATTTATTTTTGCAATACACCAATATGTGAGTCAGTCCCTTTAAAAAGACAAACATTTAATAAATGTCAGATGTAGCAACTCAACTTTGCATTCCAATTATTTCAGTGTGACTTTAATGTACTCCATTGACAGTGGATTTGAAATGTATTATCAATTTTTCAACATGCCTGTCACGTTGGCTGTAACTATTTACGCTGTATCACGTGACATATTTATGAATGAATGAACGTAAACTTTATAGTAAAATCGCTAACAAGGCAAGTTGCACGAGTATCCAGTGTTACAACTTCAATGTATGACGCATCTATTTTTAGAAACTCCGATATACTCTCGAAACTAAGTTTCATAAAAACTTCTGATAATCAATTAATTTATAGTTTTCATTTCATGAAAAAGATACCCTATACTCGTGTTATTAAAATTGCTTAAAATGTTATAGAAAATTACATAGGTCGTTTTCATTTACGAGGGAGGTAATTGTACCAGATAATAAGCCACTCAATTTCAGCGTGGAATTATATTCAATGTCAAATGGGTGAAAGTGGAATGCGCTCAGATAAAAAGTACGGGATAATATCGTATTTAGAATCGAAATAAAAACGATGCTAATCAATTTTCGTTTTTCCGTACAAGTAGTCTGGTTCACGATCTAAATACTTAGTTATAAGTATCTTACCACATTGACGTCTGACAGACAATAACGTTTATAGTTTTATAATTATCTAGAAGGGTAAGTCAGACAAAGTACACGAACAGAAAACGCGAACAGATTACTTGACCTTTATTTTGCGCCGAGTAGGCAATTTAATGTTTTTAATGTAATTAGTGGAACCTAAAACCTCTAAGCGTTCGTATACGACGTATAAACAGTTGACGATAACACCAGTCTTTGTTTACAAATGGAAATGACCATGTAAACGTTGCACGCTTAACTGGTCGCTCATTTCAGGTGTAGTCTGAAAGTCAATATCACCCTTAAAAAGATATTATTTAGTCAGACAGGGAAGGCATCACTCAGATTAACCAGCTAAGCACGGAAAACATAAAAAGACACACGACACAACGCTCACCTGAACCAGCCGATCACAGAAAACAAAAAAGCATACAAGGTACAATGCCCACTAAATAACAGTTCCAACAGTAAAATGGCTGAATAACCTAGTGCTTAGCCGTCAAGAGTCTCAAAAAGTAGAAAACATAATAAAAGCTGAATGTCAAGGGTTCCAGCTAAAAAGCCCAAGTTAAATGACTTAGTTCCAATAGTAAAATGGTTGAAAAACATAGTTTAAGCTTCCTTAAACCATAAAAGTTAAATAACAGTATTTATTATTTGCTTTCAATGGATTACGGCGATTTTTCAGTGAAAATAACAGTGAAAATAACAGTGAAAATAACAGTGAAATTACCACTTTGTTATTTTCACTGTTTTAGAAGCTGGTTCCAGTATCGTTCAGAAAAAGAAACGTAACGTCAACGACGCCGGGCTTTAAAATGTACGTTACGTCATCATGACGTCACAATTGTCACGTCGTGACGTTCCAATTTCGACGTGATTTTTCCAATTAGGCCAATTACGGTACCCTTTTAAGAGAAATTGAAGCATATAATAAACAGAAAATTTGTTGATTTTTGGTGAAAGATCAATATTATTTCACTCGTGATCACATAAAATTACATTTTCACTCGTGGCTACGCCACTCTTGAAAATATTGATTTTCTGTGATCACTCGGTGAAATAAAATACGATCTTACACCAAAATCAACAAATATCCTCTATTAAAACGCTGAAAGGCATTGCTTTAGCTGAATGACCTAGCTTCTGAAAAAAGCGGAAAGCCCCAGCCGGATTATCTTGTTTCAATACGTTAAAGTGATTATGCACAAGATCTATCGTAAATGGACATTGAAAACTCATTTTTATAAGAGTCATTCGTATTTGTAAACAAAGGAGGTTTTACTGCATACGAAAATTCACCGCTGATGATCACTTGTAATGGTAATATCTAAAACTTACGGTTATATTTTGGTCTGAAATCATACCATAAACAATTAATATTGTGTTTAGGTGTCAAGAACTAAGTGCAGTACTGTATGTAAATGATTTCAATAAAGTTAATTAAAACTATAACATAAATACCGCTTTTCAATACAGTACGTCATTTGAGGCGCGGAATTTTCACGTCTTTGGGGAGCAGATTTTAGTTAAATTGATGATTCGATGCATTGCGCAACTCGTCAGTCGATGACATCTGAGGATTAATATGGCTATAATTTTGCCAAACATGGAGTTCACCGCAAACATTATACAGGAACAAATATCCGTAGAATCTTTATTATGCAAATTGTTGTACCATAGAAATGTGATATATGTGCCAGTTAAGTTGAATCTTTCAATCTACATAAAATACTAGTATGATTATAGTTTGATATGATAATTTATAACCCTTTTATCTAGCATTGAATTTATGGCAGTTTCATGGACCACAGTGAACCCTGCGTTATAGGTTTCCTTACATTTGAAGTCAATTAGAATAGTCTCGCCTTTGTAAGTCAGTTATAAGTTAGGAATTCTGAACGAATCTAGGAACACTTCATATCCTGCAAATTAGGAAGAACCCATTTTCATTAAAACTAAAATGCCTGAAACCAAATATGACGATAATGTCGTATGTGCAAAGTGTTCAATATAAAAAAAGATAATATTGAGTCAGACAGGGAAGACAGCACTCAACTAAACCAGGCGAGCACAGAAAACATACAATACACAATGCCCAACGAAACAAGCCGAACACAGAAAACATAAAAAAGATGTAAGGCACAAAACCCAACTGAACAAGTAAATAATCCGCCCAAGTCCAAGCTGTCGAAAAGCTGAACTAATTAGTTTCAGCAATCAAAAAGCTGAATGGTCAAGCTGAATGACCCAGTTCCCACAGTAAAACAGTAGCTGTCAGAAGTCCAAATAAGTAGAAAAAACAGTATTAAAAAGCTGAACGCCAAGGTCTCTGCTGAATGGCATAGTTTAAGCAATTAACAATGCAGAACGCCCCAGCCTGACAAGTTACAACAAGTTTAAAGCATTTAAACAATTAGTATTCCCGGATTGAACTACCACGTTCCCTCAACAGTAATGAGGCTGAAACACCTAGTTTTAGCCGCCTGAAATATTAAAATTGGGTTTCAAAACGTAAAGGTCATTCCACCAATACAGTAAGTAGGTCAGATCCCTGAAGTATCTCATTTGGAGCTAAAGCCTCAGCCCAAGCTAGTCACACATCATATGAGACCGGAACACCTAGTTTCAAAGGCTACCCTGAACAAGCCGAGCGCAACACTAGAACGACCCAGCTCCAATAAGCTGAATGCTCCCCAGTCGAATAAGCGAATTTAAACAATTAGTAACCTTGGGTAGAATAACCATCTTTCAACAGCAAAAAGGATGAAACACAGCATGCAAGACCGGAACAAATCGTATCAGAAAACACTTTATTTAACCGTAAAATGGCAAGGGCTCCAACGTTTGTCTCCGGTTGTAATTTTAATAAATCCACAATTTGACAAGATGCTTCGGGGGATCTAGGCCAGTTCACAAACACCCCAGTAGTGGTCTTATTATTGAGGAATTGCTGTGTATCTACTGGATGGTAGTATATTGTAGCACTACAATCAACTGTACGTGTATACGGTGTCTAGAGAATTAAATCAAAGACGAAACATAAATAAGCTCTCAGTTCCTCATCTTGTTGGCGGTAGGATTAAATGAAATAAAATATCATAATGATTACCCTATTATTTATGTCTTTATCGTCATCGAAACATGTCAAGCTGTGTTAAGGTGGGGTTAGTGAAACATGAAAAGCTGAAACGGCGAAGATGATAGAATACACTCCAGTAAAGAAGGCGAGCAAGTATAAATAAACCGTCATACTCAGACTACTAAAACGTTCCTATGATGGTAGAATGAATTAATAAATGGCGTAATAATTATATGAGGTGCTGGTATCAAGATATAACACAAAAGCTATTGTTTAACTGTGTGTCACAGTGTATGATCCATACAGTGCTTTCATCTCTACTACATAGTTACAATTAACATGTTGTACAGGGCTGGTATTCACAAAGCATCTTAGCAGAAAAATTCTTATATTTTTCTAAATGGTTTCATCTAAGCAAGAAAATCAACATGCTTAATAGTTTACATAGTTTTGAAGCATTATGTGAACAGCTACAATACTCACTAAGAAAACATGGATTTTTTTTCGAATTGCGGGACATATGAGCTGCACAAATTATTGACTTAAGTCAAAATATTTAAGTTTTCACTTAAGATGCTTTGTGAATACCAGCCCAGGTCATAGCAAAAGTATAATATAAATGGAACAGGGAAGGCTGCACCCAACTATCGAGCACAATACCCAACACACAACTCATAGTCCAAGTTAAAAAGTCAGAAGTCACGTTCACAGTTGTCAAAAAAGCTAGAAGACCTAATTTAGCTACAAAAAGCATAATTAACTAGTTTCAGTTGTAAAAACATTGAAAATGTTCAAGAGTGTACTTTCAGTTTACGTTGTACATGTAATGTACGCTTATATTATAGTACGTTACACCACAGGCCTGTTTTTTTACTTTGCTTGCTCAAATGATCGTTAATGGGATAAACAACTGATTACTCCTTCGCATGCAGAGGATATGACAGGGTTATTTACACGGTTTCTGTATCGAAGTGAACACCAATAAGCACAACAACTATTTCATCAATGTCCTAAAAGTCGTGAATAATAATCATTTGTCGGGGGTTTCTATCTCATTAACCATCATATGAACAAGTATGAAGTTGTACTTTATGTAAGTGTAAAGTGTATGACCCCCGACATTAAGGGATTTCATTATAACATCGCCTGTACGAAGACATGCTAGACTCTAAATGTACTATTTCCAATGATGGTATTGTAATATCGCTTGTCTTACTAACTGAGAGACAAAAACTGTTTTTGGCATTATTGTCGTTGCAACATAGCTTGTACAAAGAAAGATAACGCCAAGTTGTCTTTATAACATCGCTCGTACAACCAAAGCCAGAACCAAAATATAATTATAATAAACCATTGACAATTTTGCTATTCAACCGGTTCCACAAACGAAATCTATTGCGTAATTTGCAATGATTTAATTTATAGATTAAGAGCGTCATGCACTGGTGTCATGTGTTTGAGTCACTGCGATACCATCACTACCCTATACTTACGGGGCTACTAGAAACGAACGTCACTTAATCGAAGTAACATCATCGGGCTTTCAATTTATCAGGTAGAACCTAAGCGAATACAGGGTCAATGACGCGATAAAAGTACCAACACAATGATGCTTGGCGACGCGATTGATAAAGTGATACAATGCTTCATCTACTTTGAAATTTCAACAATCGCAGACGACATTTAGCTTAGTCATCCGATATGTGGTATTTACGCGGTGTGTTTTGCAGCTTATAAAGGCGCCCTTGTTGTTTGACCTTGTTAATCGTCCTTAAATGCAGATTGTTTGTCACTTTCTGATTTTGCAGGCACTTTACATCATCTAACAGTCTGGCATTGTCACGCGTTCCAATTCGAGTTATATATACTTGAATTTGTATGTCAAGAACGCCACAATAATTATGTTCAGGAATAGGTCAGACGACGCTTAATTATTACTACAACAGACGAAAACGATACAGTTTTCTGCTTCATAAATCAATTAGTTTAATGGCATACCTATTCCCATTACATTCATAATGGTTTGTAACGACTGAGTAAGAAAGTGATAGTTAGAGGATATTGAGAGCTGTATTACGCGGACACAAATGATCATCAATCATGGAAAGGTTCCTCCTAGATATATTTATGTATTTTCTCCATTAAACTTGTAACGGTTTGTTTTGCTGTGTTGTTATGTTTATTGTTCCTTCTTGGGGAATAGTACGGTGCTTTATTGAAACATCCTCGTACAGTCTGTTGTAATAATTTATTTTGTTTGAAATTATGCAGATATGTGCTGTTGTATGAATTTTATAACACTGAAATGATATACTACGTAGAACGATTCGCTATTTGGCAGGTCATATATCAAAGCAACAATATAATATTTCAGTAAAATATATCTCAACAATGAAACCGCATTTTGAAACACAAACATATAATTTTAATTTTGCGATCTACAAGCAAACCTAAAATTTGTTTGTTCGTTCGGACCGCCCATATGAAATTAGTTAGCAATTTAGAAGTGGTGTAGTCCCTATCAGACTTGAAACTGGAAGATATGAAAATATACCAATCAGTGAAAGGAAATGTCCGTTTTGCAATTCGGTAGAGGATGAATGTCATATATTATTATATTGTAATTTGTATAATGATTTACTTGAGAAGATGCTGACGAAATCAATTATTTGAAAGTATGTTAAACATTGATAAACTTGTCATCTTATGTACAGATTCAGATTTGATAAGGTTAAGTGCCAAAACCTGCTTTGATATTTTAAAACGTAGATCATTTTACCTTGGTAAATATTGTAAACCTATTTATTTAATCATATTTCTTGTTTTACAGTTCCTACGTAGCAATTGTTTTTCAGCTTATTTTCGATCGATTCGAAGGTGATGTTTTTATTTTAAAACGTTGTGTAACCATACACAAGAGTGTGATTTTGATTTTTCAGTGTTTAAATGTATCTTTTAGGGCAGTTTTTTTATATTCGAATAGCAATGGTTGCATAGATTAATAATGTAAATAGTTTGTGTTTATAGTATTTTAATGAAAGTGTGATGAGAAGTCTCCCATAACTCTTTCAGAATGGCTATATATTGTGATGTATGTTTTGTAAAATGTACAGTCTATAATTTGTATTGTGTAAAAATGAGACTTAAATAAAGACACTTAAATGATCCCGATACCACTATTATGTGGAGATGTCACTTAAATGACACCCAATGCCACTATTATGTGGAGATGTCACCTAAATGATCCTTGATACCACTATTATGTGGATATGTCACTTAAATGATCCCCGATACTACTATTATGTGGATATGTCACTTAAATGATCCCCGATACTACTATTATGTGGAGATGTCACTTAAATGATCCAGATACTTCTATTATGTGGAGATAGCCCTTAAATGAACCCCGATACTACTATTATGTGGAGATAGCCCTTAAATGATCCCCGATACCACTATTATGTGGAGATAGCCCTTAAATGAACCCCGATACTACTATTATGTGGAGATAGCACTTAAATGATCCCCGATACTACTATGATATCAATGGCACAGAAAACAACACGACGTGAGTATGAATTTATATCACGGATATTATAGGGGAATGTACTAAGAACGGATTATGTAGATCGCATTTGTGTCTCACATTTCATGTTATACAGATTTCTTATAGTGTTGTCTATTTCCATTAAAGTTTTTTTTTATTTTGGTTTAATTCCGATTTACTGTAGTTCAGTAATAAAATGTACATTACCAGACACATTATTTATCATTTAGATGGTGTTTCATAACATCTGTCCACGTATTTCCTATGATCAATTGTTTGAAACATTTTGGATTTCGCATTTTAATTGTGTAGAATTTGATGTTATGCTTGCTTAGATATGATACGAGATAAGATGTATAATGCGCGTATAATACTTCTAGTCAGGCATTGAATTACATTCCAAATGTTATAAACTGTCTATTTTACAAAACATGTATATATAGCACATTTTTGCTATCTAATCTGCCTATTGTTATTTTATTTTGATATCAATAATTTTAATATTTTATATTGATATAAACGAAAATTTTCTGTTTTCATGATGAAATAGTTTAAACTACAAAATCGTTGTTGTGAACGTGCGTGTCCGACGATGGCGTTGGAGTAGGTTATTAAGTTAATTATAAATATATATTTCCTGATACCATTACAGACGTCTAAAATACAACAGACATTTACACAAAGGTCCGTGTTGCATTATCTATCTGGGTCTAATGGGAACAAAGGAATGTCGTTATCGCAATCGCCTTTGAATGTGTCTACCTGCAACGCAAAACACGAACATACGAAAGTAGTACATGTACTTTTAAAGTACGATGAGGAAGATATGAAAATATTTTGGGTTACAGACAGACACATTCAAACGCAATGACACTAACGGAATTCCCTCATAGGCAGCCCATGTGGGCCCACATATGTGCCCACAAGGGATTCATAAAAAAATTAATGTTTGTTCTATGACGACTTCATAGAAATGTGATAAATGTGTCTGCTAAGTTGATATTTTCAATCTACATAAAATAATAGTATGATAATAGTTTTATATGATAATAATACTCCTATTATCTAGCATACACTGTATTGCCGTTTCATACAACACACAGTAAAATACTTGGTAACCTTACATTTTAAGTCTATTGGTATTGTTTCGCCTTTGTGAGTCATTCAGTTATCAGTTAGAAATTCTGAACGAATCTAGGAACACCAAACTTCGCGCAAATTCGTACGATCCCACTATCATTAAAACTAAAATGCCCAAAACCAAATATGACGATAATGACATTATTCATACAATTAATTCGGAACTAAACTTCAGCCCATACTAGTCATACATCTTGGGAGACTGGAGCAAACTGTGCTCCAACTTCAGATATGTTTCCAACTGTTTTTTAGTCCATTTGACATGCGACATATGCAATATGCTTCGGTGGATTTGTGCCACTTAACAAAAGTCCTAGTGGTGGTCTTATCATTTAGGAGTGGCTGTGTATATACTGGATGGTAGTATATTGTAGCACTACAATCGGAGGTACAAGTACTAGCGAATGAAATCAAAGACGGAACATAAATAACCTCTCCGTTCCTCAGCTTGTTGGCGGTAAGATTAAATTAAATAAACCACCGTAATGATTACTTTATTATTTATGTCCTTTATTGTCATCGAAACATGTCAAGCTGCGTTTATGTTGAATTGATGTAACATGGAAAGATGAAATGACAGAGATGATTGAATACTCTTCAGTAAATAAGGCGGCGAGAAAGTGTAAACAAACCGTCATACTCAGACTACTAAATATTTTCGTTGATGGCAGAATGAATTATTAAATGGCGTAATAATTTTATAATGTGCTAGTATCAAAAGAAAACACAAAAGCAATTGTTTAACTGTATGTCACAGTGAACTCTCCATACAGTGCTTTCATTATCATTACGACGTTACAATGTACAGGCAATAGCAAAATAGCAAATATATAATAAAAAATCAAACAGGGAAGGCACCAATTAACTTAAATAGCCGAGCACAGAAAACATAAAAGCAACAAAATTACACGGCATAATTCCAAACACACAACTGAAAGTCCAGGTTTCAGCTGTTAAAAAGTAGAGGGTCTCGTTCATCGTTGTCAAAAAGCTGAAATACTTAGTTTTAGCTACAAAAGCTGAATTGCTTACAAGAGTGTACATAATACTACGTCACACCCAGGCTAGTTTTTCTGCTTTGCTTGCTCAAATGATCGTTAATGGGATAAACAACTAATAACTTTTTCGCATGCATAGGATATGGTCATTTACACGGTTTCTGGATCTAAATGAACACCAAAAAGCACAGCGACTATTTCATCAATGTCCTGAAAGTCGTGAATAATAATCATTTATCGGACGTTTCTATCTCATTCAACATCATATGAACAAGTTGTCTGTGGCGTGTAGTACTATTATGTTACAAGTGTAAAGTTTATGATCCCCGACAGCTAGGTGTCTTAATTATAGCACTGCCTGTACAAAAATGCTGGACTCTAAATGCACTATAAACTTTCCAATTATGGTATTGTAATATCGCTTATCTAACAAACTGAGCGACGAAAGGCAGTACAAATTTTGGCATTATTGTTGTAGCAACAAAGCTTGTACAATGAAAGATAAAGTTGGCATTATAACATCGCTCGTACTTCCAAAGCCAGGACCAAAATGTAATTATAATGCACCATTGGCAATGTTGCTAGGAAAACAGGAAATGAAGAATGGTCATGCCCCTTGCAATTGCATTTTCCGTCATCCAAATATCACTGGTGTCTTTGATCAGGTGTGACATATGTTGGGATCGCAGTGCTCGATCCCTTGGTAGAACACGGGGTTGCCGGAAGAATGACTCATGCTCAAAATCTGTCTTAGATCCACTGAGCTGAAATATAAGATAAGTAACTAGACGCAATCAACATACTACATCATTTAGTCGCCGTTTAGATTCTAGACCGGACACCTCGCGGGGCTTAATATGTAGTAACGCGTATAGTACATTCTATGTCTGCAAAAATCACGTTTGATAGTACCTTCAAAGAGTATTTACGGTCTCTCTTAAATTAACACTTCAAAAATTATCGAAATAGTCTGATGGGAGATCAAATTCATGATCTTTGCCGACAGATTTTGTCGAAGGTATACGAGAAGAGAAGCCGGTTTCAATTTGCTTAAATACTGTGCGCAATGTGAACCTTAGCTCTGATAGCGGAGTAACAATCTGTTTTAAAGATTCTTTTAAAATCACGAATACATGTATTTAATAAATGCCAGGCATAGCCAATCAACTTTGCATTAATCTTATTTCAGTGTGAGATTAATTTACTGCAGTGACAGCGGATTGGAAATGTATGATCTATTTTCTGGACAAACTGACTGTTAGTTGCTAAATTATTTGCGTTTCAAATACTGTTGGTCTGACCACGAATAGGTTCTACTGCAAAATAATTATTTTTCGTTGGGTTAATTTTCGAATATGTCGTGGTTGAGCTAGACTGAGAAACATTATACACACAGTAAACCGACCTTTAAACACAGAACAATGGCTTCCTCTCTGTATTTTGTAATCGGTGATTTTTTATACCGCGTAATAGCATATTAACTGGAATGTTTATGCCCATGAAAATGATTGATTTGACAGTTGGCCCAGGGACTAGTACATTTGTACTGAACTTCGAGGACAATTCTAGTCAACTATACAGGGTGTTCCAAAAACAAAACGACGATCTATGCTAAACATTCGTAACTATTTCTATTTTATTAATAACACATTGTAAATATGACAAAAAAATAAGGAATGAATACAGTTCAAAATATTAACATCATAATTGTAATTATTTAGTCCCAATATCTCCCTTATTTTCAAGCTCGTATTTCAGTATATTAACATACAGTGAAAAGGGAATTTCATAAATAGATTTACATGTTGACCGCAAATAATTTCTCATGTGTCCCATAGTCAATGATAATGGATCTGCATACAATTGTTCATCATGTATGGCAAACAGAATCACTATAGGGTCCATCTCCGAGCGATATCTAGCCCTATTGCCCTAAGGTATGAGGTCAAATGTCAGTATGTTCTTGCGAATATATCATGATTGTGCTGTCTTTTGTTTTTTGTTTTTATTTGTTTTTTTTTCGGGCCCCAAAAGGGTAACCCCATTTATTTTCCCCGTCCAATGGTTTATGGGGGTCGGAGAATCATCCCCCACAAACCTTACAACATTGCATATTATATATGTACATATAACACTATTTGTACAGAAACGAACAAAGCAAATAGAATCATACTATAAATGAATATACTTATCTACATAAATTTGATATTTGGGGGTAATAAAAGGGATCGGGACCTTTTTTCGTCAAAGAGTGACGAGTAGAGAGAAGAAAAAAATGTCGTCAGAGATCTTGATTCTTTTGTTTTATTATTACTTTAATGTCACAGAAGTCGTCAGGTGTTCATAAATTGTTCTCATGTTTTATTAAAATTGTCTAGGTTTCCTTGATCTAGGGCTAGCTTCCGTTGTAGTTCTAATCTACTCTCAAATTTAATTTTGAAAGAGGTAAATGAAGGTAATTTATTTTTATATTTATTTGTAAAGATAAATTGTTTTCCATATAGAAAGATATGTGACAAGATAGGATTCCTTGAAATACACATGAAAGCGTTGGTTTTATTTATCTCACCATTTATATGCTTTGTATCGCAGTATTGTTTTATTTTGTTCCAGAAAATTTGTGTATAATAACATTCACAAAAAAGATGATCTGTTGTTTCTATCGATGCATTGCAGAAGTTGCACAGGCTAGATTCAGTCATCTTACATTTGAATAAATATGCATTTGTAGCTATGTTTCTATGAATAAATTTATATTGAAAGTTTTGAATTTTACTGTCTTTCGTCAATTTAAAATGAGTTATATTAATCTGTTCCCAATCAAAGTTATTTTCGGGATTAAGATTTTCTGCCCACTTTATTTGGTATTTCTCGTTATGACAAGGTATATGTTTTATTTGGGTTTTGGATAGAATTTTGGTTATGCTTCTTCCTTTTGTATTGTTTATTTTGTGATATAATATATAATTATCAGCATTTATTATTTTGTACTATCTCTTAATTACGTCTTTTATGAAGTATTTTACTTTCTGATGATGAATAATGATTTTGCTGTTGATTTGGTGTATTAAGTGGTATCTGCTTTCTTTAGAATTAAGTTCCTATTTTAGAATTAGAAATTACTTATACACTCTCACAAAACAACAGTCAAATTCTTAAAGATTAAAAAAGTTATAAAGGATTTAGGTAGGTCCCCGTTTTTTGGGACACCCTGTAGATGCTAATCTATGCTCGTATTTTCCGTGCGAAATCGCTTTAATAGTACAAGAAGTCTGGTTCTCGATCTAAATATCTTACCACATTGACGTCTGACAGACATTAACTTTTATAGTTTTATGATTATCTAGGAGGGTAAACGATCACAGAGTAAGTCAGACAAAGTACAATGTAGAAAACTAATATAATACTTGACCTTTATTTAGCGTAGACTAGTCCTTTGTAATTTAAATGTAATAAGTGGACACTTAAGACCTCTAAGAACTCGTAAACGACGTATTGACCGTCGATAATAACCCTTGCAGTTTGTTACAAATGCAAACGACAATATACACGCTGCATGGTTAACAGGTCGCTTATTTTACGTGAAGTCTGAAAGACAACATGCCTTTTAAAGTGAATATGCACAAGATCTTATATAAATGGACATCGAAAACGCACTTTCAAAAGAGTCCTTTCTATGTGTAAATAAAGGCGATTATAATCTCCGGCGTGCTACGGATTAATTACATAATCGTGAACAATGACTGAAAAAAACATATAACACATAAATACATTGATCTGATTTAGTAACGGTTTCCTGCTATATAATATGCCAGCGCCCCCATATAATGATGGGCATTATTCCCAAACACTGGAGCTTGTGGTAGGTAAATGTATAAACGAACGTAAAATTAAATTGGCATGAATAGTAGAACTTACACTTTCATTATACCGGTCAAAATATGTGAAATATGAAACATATACAAGCTAGTCAATTCTGTGTAAGTGGTCGCTCGAATTAAGTAGCTATCTGTTAATCACCAATATTATTAACCTCGAAACGGCCATTCATAAATCAAATAGTTTATGACGAACTACATTGTAGGCAGCGTCTTTCTTTAAACAAAGACGTGTATTAATTATCTGGTCTGGCTTGGTGACCTAACCTTAATACTTTTGTTATCCAGATCACTGATGAACAATTGCAAGCGTATTTCTTTGGTGATGCTTCGAAACATGTCATATTTCAGAACCTTTCAAAGCATTTTGCAGCACATTTAAGCACCTCCAATCATATTGAAGTACTTACCTACACATTTAGGTACTTCCCAGCATAGCATCTTTAAACACGTTTGAGCACCTTTAAGTACTTTCAGCACCATTAAGTACTTCCCAACACTTTCAAGCACATTCCAGCACATGTAAGCACTTGTCAGCATCTTTAAGCACTTTCCAGCACATTATAGCACCATCACCTTTGGGCTAAAATGTCAGTTCGACGCAGTTTAAGATAATGGTTTTAGCTCATGGACGATATATAAGTCATTGACCGAACATTATATGACACTGACAAGTCCCTGGTGACTACATTTGTTTCCAAGGACAAGCAATTCTGCTGTTGTTCCTGGTTGTATGTTTTAATTGGGTTTTTACTGTTCACAAACAATCATGGCTTATGATCACCAAGTTTGTAATGGTAATAACTAAAGCCTACGGTAATATTTCGCTCCGAAATTACACCATAAACAGAAAATAATGTGTTTCGGTGTCAAGAACTAAGTGCAGTTCTGTACGCAAATGATGTGTAATAAAGTTAATTCAAACCTTGACATACATACCGCTTTATAATATGGTACGTCGTATGAGGCGCGGAATCTATAGCGTCTTTTGGGAGCTGATTATAATTAAATTGATGTTTCGTTGAATTGTGCAACTCGTCTACTGATGACGTCAGAAGATTAAAATGGCTATAAATTTTGCCTGATTCTAGCACAAACTTTATTCAGGAACAAATAAAGAAGGCGAGAAAGTATCAATAAACCGTCAAACTTAGACTACTAAATCTTTCCGAAGATGGTAGAATGAATAAATAAATGGCGTGATAATTATATGAGGTGCTGGTATCTAGATACAACGCAAAAGCATTGATCAACTGTCTGCCACAGTGTATGTTCCATACAGTGCTCTCATTTCCACTACATCGTTACAATTCACATGTTTACAGTTCATTTGATACTCTCAGCACATAGTACATGTGATATGAGGTGAAACATGATTACAAAGTACATATAAACATATGACAAGGCTGTGTGGTTGAAAAATAGGTAACAATAGAGTGGAATCAATATGTTAGAAAAGGTAACAATAAGATGGAATCAATGTTACAGTATAAGAGTTGAGTTGCATTGTATATGCAGATGGTTCAGTGAAAATAACAATGTATAAAGGTTTAGCCAGGTGGCTTGAACTAATTGTTGACCTATTTTATGAATTTTGTCATATTATTTAACCTTAGTGGTTCTGTATCATTCATAATATTATAATAAGTATGGATGGTCTTGTTATGTATTTTAATCATTGGGAGCAAATGTTTTCTAGGAGCTACAAAAAAATGACCTAGTTTGACGCAGAAATGACAATGGTCAAGAGTGTACTTTTAGTTTACGTTGTACATGAATTGCTTGCTTGCTCAAATGATCGTCAATGGGATAAACAACTGATAACTTCTTCGCATGCAGAGGATATGACCAGGTTATTTACACGGTTTCTGGATCTAAATGAACACCAATAAGTACAACTAATATTTCATTAATGTCCTGAAAAACGTGAATAATAATCATTTGTCGGACGTTTCTATCTCATTCACAATCATATGAACAAGTTGTCTGTGGCGTGATGTACTATTCCGTAAGCGTTAAAACAAATTTATGACCGCCTAGAGTTTTCATTAAAACATCGCCTGTACAAAGAAGTGCTGGACTCTAAATGCACTGTACAATTTCCAATTATGTTATTGTAATATCGCTTGTCTAACAAACTGAGAGACAGAAGGCAGTCCACCTTTTGGTATTATTGCCGTTGCAACAAAGCTTGTGCAAAGAAAGATAATGCCAAGTTGCCATTCTTTTATCGCTCCAGATTACAACCAAAGCCAGAACAAATTTCTGGATTAAGGATACCATAGCTGCCTTTTGCGCAAGCGCGAAGTTTCAAAATCGTATTTGGTGGCAACAAACATGATATTTATTTCCATCGATCGCATATAAATGTTAATGAATGAAAATAAACATAATATTAGTTTAAAAAATAGATATTTTTTAACTTTTTATTTTTGCATGTATAAAAAGTGGGTGGGGAACGGTACAATCATAAAGTATATGGGTGTGTAATAAGTCACTACAAATGTTCAAATGCTTATATAAAATACGTAGTGCATGATTTAGTTATATGAAGTAGGTAAACTTTGAAATATGTTTCATAACATTTTATTTCATTCTAATATGCCAATTAGGTTAATTTATGTAAATTTATTCAAAATAATTACTTTTTGGTGAATAGCCTAAAAAGGCTGGTTACTGCTATTTTTTTTTGACTAAACTGATGTTCTATATGATTCTCAACGTTCATCCAATTTTAAATAATTTTCTATCGTTAAATATTAGTTGACATTAATTTGAAAATCACACTTTTTGGAAATCGGGTGGGGGAACTATTTATCATGTACAAATACTGAATTTGTTCACCAGTCAGCCGAAATTGTGACTTATGTCAATAGGAATAACCATTGAACACACAAAATATCATGCATTGTTTTAAAGTGCTTTAATATAATACAAATCGTAAAATGAACTTGATGGTGTCATATATACATGTAACAGAAATAGATAAAATGAACAAAATTCAATGGTAGGTCATTGGAAAGCCATGTATCTCGAAAACAAGCCTGGTGACATGTCATTTTTATGATTTTAATGTCGTTTTAGATGCTTTTTCTGTCATTTTAAGATATTTCGGAGAAAATTCGATCGTTAGATAAAAGGCGCGCGTACCACCTTAAGGGCACTATGCACTGGTATCATTGCGATACCATCACTACCCTATACTAACGGGGCTACTAGACACCAATGTCACTTAATCGAAATAACATCATCGGGCTTTCAAGGTATCAGGTAGAACCAAAAACGAATACAGGGTCATTGACACCGATAAAGTAACAACACAACGATGCTTGGCGACGCGATTGATATAGTGAAACAATGCTTCATTTAGTTTGAAATTACCACCATCGCAGATGACATTTAGCTAAGTCATCCGATATGTGGTATTTACGTGTTGTATTCTGCAGAGCATAAAAGTTGGACAATGTTAAACCGTCTTATATGCATATTTTTTTTCATGTTCTGATTTGTTTTCAGGCACTGTACACCATCTTACAGTCTGTCATTGTTACGAGTTCCGCCTCGAGTTTTATATACTTTAAATTTGTATGTCAAGAACGTCACAATAATTGTGTTCAGACTGATGGCAATAGACGCTTAATGATTACATCAACAGACGACGACGACAATGAAACTGTTTCGTAAATCAATTAGTTTAATGACATACATATTCCCATAAGATTCAAATTAACATTATCTCTTGCAAATACCGAGTAAGAAAGCGACACTAAGAGAATATTGAGAGCTGTATTACGCGGACACCAATGATCATTAATCAAGGACGTGTTCCTTTTAGACATATTTATTTATGATCTTCCTTATAACATGTAACCGTTTATTTTTGCTATGTTGCTATGTTTAGTCAAAGACCTAAATATACAAAGATTGGAAAAATCTACCAAATCTCGCAATATCTCGCGGCAGTCTTCTGAAATCTCGCAAAATCTCGTTTGTTTTTAATTCCTTATATCTCCTGTTTTTGTGTACATAGGAAAAACCAATAAGTTTATGCAATAGATTTATTATTCTGCTTTAAATGAAACCTAATTTATTGAAATCAGTCAAGAAATAAAACAAAAGACCTCAAAGAGCCAGACCTACTCTCATTTTAATTGAAATTCCAATTTTATCAGAAAATACCAAACAATATCAAACAATAATTTTCTAAATTCTATAAGAGATTAAAAATTATAAGTTACATCATGCAGTAGAAGAAACCTAGCTCTTCAAAATGAGATATTGGTCATTAAAAAGAATGACAAACAAAAGCGTTCATGCAAAATATCAGCATCTGCTGCATGTCATTTTGCATTTTCTCCACGTTTTCAATTCAGTTTCCAATCTGTGTATATTTAGGTCTTTGGTTAAGTGTTCCTTCTTGGGAAATACTACGGAGCTTTATTGTGACATCCTCACACAATTTGATGTAATAATTTATTTTACAGTAAAATTCACTTAATTGCTTTTTGCAATTATGCAGATCTATTCATTTGTCTTATTTTTAGAACAAACTGGCCGTATTTAGTTCGATTCGCTAAAAAGACCATTCATTTGACATGTAATATTATCAGAATAGTACAAAGTGTTTTTGAAAATACAAAATGTTATTTCGTAGATACAAAATATTTTGACGCAAAAACAACCATATGATTTTAAGTACAAATTTAAAATATTTCGAACAAAAAAACGAAAAACCCATTTCGTAACACATATAATTACAACATATAATTTAACTTTTACAATGGTGAATTAAACATTCCCAGGTCAATCATGGGAAAAGCAAAATGTGGTCTATGTTGGCGGGCGATCAGTCTTAACAGGTTCGATATCATTGTAATTGGTCTGTTTTGAGATTAAAGTGGTAGTCTTTGCAGATAAGTTTTGTAAAAGTGGTATTTGGTCACTGATGGTTGCTAGCACAGGCTTTACTATTTGATTTTGTCAGCGTTAGAAGTTAAAAATAAGAACAATTCGTTAAAATATATAGAGGATTTATGTTTTTCGGTGTAAGATCGGTAGTTACATATATTTCACCTCGTGAGCAGCTGAAGTAATATTTTTATGAGTGGCGTAACCACGAGTGAAAATATAAGTCAGTTGCTCACGAGGTGAAATATATGTAACTACCGATCTTACACCGAATAACACAAATATTATATTTATTTTATGCTTTATTTTATTAATTCCTAAACAATAAGTAAGGAATAGATTTTTATTGCCCCGTATAGCGCCTCAATTTGATAACGTGACGTCATTTTAAAGCGCGCGCTGACGTTCAGTTAAGTAGGTATTCAAAAATCAGTCGATTTTCGACGTAAATTTACACTTTATATGGTCACTTTAGTTGTAGTGTAAGTAATCGTATGGACGTTTTAGAAAGTGGATTTCTGATGGAAGAAAACGTTTGTCCATTTTGTATACATACGCTATCTAGATCTTCTATTACAGCAGCCGCTGAAAGAAGCTAGCTGTCAACAATTTAAGTAATAAATTAATTTGTTCTTGTATTCGACATTGAACCAGTATTAAATATCATTTAAAGCATTACATATTAACAACATTGTTATTCGTCTTTATTTCCTCTAAATTGTGGATTTTGTGAACTATCCACTAGGATTCCAAGGGAGACAATGCCATTTCGATCATAAAACGTCATTAGGCATAAACCAAATTGGGGCACTCCACGGGGATTTTAAAGTAGTCGGTTGGAGTAAAATTATCCACAGTGAAATTATCGGATTATAATTCACTGACGTTCCGCGGTAAACCACTCGTATGCATTAAACAAATACTTTTTCCCAGTGTCTATGGTCATCAAAACTGATGTGGGTGTCCGACGATGGTAATTTAGAGAATTTTGGATACAAGTATGCAGTTGATTCCGAAACTGGCGACTGTTGCTCTTTCTAACTTGGGCACATATATAATTTGCTAGCTGCGAACATACTTTAAAAGCATCAAATGCAGTATTTATCATCTCCTTCTTGGCATCGTAAGAACATCAATCGACGCAATAGAACTGAAGAAAACCATCTTGTACCTTTATTTGTACCGTCGTTGTTTCTAGTACTAATGTGTCGATATCATCAGTGTATTTATATCGTCTTTGGGGAGCAGATTTTAATTAAATTGATAATTTTGATGAATTGTGCATTTCCTCTATTGATGACGTTCGAAGATTAATATGGAAATAATCTTGCCAAACATCGATTTAAGCACAAAAGTTAGAGCGGAACAAATAACCGTTGATTCTTTATCATGTAAATTAATACGAAGCCTTCATAGAAATGTTAAATTACAATTTTCAATCTACATAAAATACTAGTATGGTAATGGTTCTATATGATATTCATATCCCTATTATCTAGCATAGAATGTAGAGCAGTTTCATATACCACAGTAAACACTGCGTGAGTGGTATCCTTACATTTGAAGTCTATTTGAATCGTCTCGCCTTTGTTCGTCAGTTAGAAATTCTGAACGAATCTAGGAACACCAAACTACCCGCAAATTAGAACGAATCAACTATCATTTAAACTAAAATACCGGAAACCAAATATGACGATTATGACGTGTCTGCAAAGTATTTAATAGAAATCGGGCTTAGAAAACGTAAAAGTTATTCAACCGACTCGATAAGAAGGTCAGTTCGCAATTTCCTGGAAGATTTTGATTAGGAACTTAAAGCTCAGCACAAGCTTATCACACATCATGCGAGACCGGAACAAATTGCACCAGACAACCCTTTATTTAACCTTAAAATTGCAAGGGCTCCAACTTCAGATATGTCTCCTCCAACTGTGATTTTCTTGATTCCTCAATTTGACATGAGATTTATGCAAGGTGCTTCGGGCAGTTCACAAAAGTCTCTGTGGTTGTCGTAGTTTTGAGGATTGACTGTGTATCTACTGGATGGTAATATATTGTAGCACTACAATCAGATGTACTTGTATACTTGTATGAGGCTCATAGGGAAGATTGGGCAGATGCCTAACTATGTTGCCTCTATAAAAAAGTCTTTATTATAATTATTATTATACGGTGTCTAGAGAATTAAATCAAAGACGAAACATAAATACCTTGCAAGTTTCTCATCTTGTTGGTGGTAGGATTAAATGACATCAACCACCGTAATGATTACAATATTATTTATGACCGTTATCATCATCTAAACATGTCAAGCTGTGTTTATGAGGGATTGATGTAACATGAAAAGGTGAAAGGGCGGAGATGATAGAATACTCTCCTGTAAAGAAGGCGAGAGAGTATAAATAAACCGTCATACTCAGACTACAAAATCGTTCCGATGATGGTAGAATGAATTACTAAATGGCGTAATAATTATATGAGGTGCTGGTATCAAGATATAACACAAAAGCTATTGTTTAACTGTGTGTCACATTGTATGATCCATACAATGCTTTCATTGCCACAAACCATTACAATTCACATGTTGTACAGGCAATAGCAACAATAGAGAAGACAACACTCAACTTAAACAGCCAAGCAAAGAAGACATAAAATACACATACCACAATTACACGACATTCTACCCAACATACAATTGAAACTGCAAGTTTTAGCTGCTGTTAAAATGTCGAATATCACGTTCACAAAGGTTAAATACATGTACCTGGTGGCCTAATTCAAGCTGTACAAAATACTGACAATGTCTAAGTGTATACTTTTACGTACTTTACGTGACACGGACTTTACGCTTATATAACAGAAGTATTACTATTACGTAAGTGTAAAGTATTGACCCCCAACATCTATGGTTTCCATTATAACATCGCCAATACAAGAAATGCTGGACTCTAAATGTACTATAAAATTTCCAATGATGGTATTGTAATATCGCTTATCTAACAAACTGAGAGCCAAAAGGCAGTACAACTGTTGGCATTATTTTCGTTGCAACATAGCTTGTACAAAGAAAGATAAAGTTAAGTTGCCATTCTATCATCGCTCGTACAACTAAAGCCAGAACCAAAATATAACTATAATACACCATCGACAATGTTGCTATTATAACATCGGTTGTACAACCAGTTGCTTAGTATAACATTGCTGGTTCAACCGGCGTCAAAAACAAAATATAATGCGAAATTTGCAAAGTTGCTGTCATTGCGCTGTCTGAAACCACAGCCACAGACAAACGGTGTAACAAAACTGGCATTGTTGCCATTAGAACATGGCTTGTACAATCAAAGCCAGAAACAGAAGGTACTACGGCATTTCAACTGTTGTTATTTTAACATCGCCTGTTCACATAAAACAACACTGCTTATAATATCGTCCGTACAATAAAACCTAGAACGTAAAGATGACATAGCAATATTGGTGCTGTAACATCGCATCCACAACGATAGTTAGATTAAGAAGGTAATACACGTGTATGCATTTAAGCATTCATATTATTGGTATCATAACAGTTATGTTGCTCTAGTTTTTTAGATTAAGGGCGTCATGCACTGATGTCAAGTGTTCGAGTCACTGCGATACCATCACTACCCTATACTGACGGGGCTACTAGACAATACTTCACTTAATCGAAATACCATCATCGGACTATCAAGTTATCAGGTAGAATCAAAATGAGTCATTGACATCGATTAGAGTCTAGGGGTGGGCCGATACATCAAAATATCGATGCATTTCGATTCCGAGTGTCCCGATAGTATGGATCGATGGTAAAAGTATCGATCCAATAACTATCGCCGATAGTTAGCCCAACTATCGATAGTTACGAAAGTTTCCTTTGTATAAATAAGGTCGATTATAAAATTATAAAAATTTCCGTTCTCGTTAAAAAACTAATTTTAACTAATATCACGCATCAAAACTGCCACAAAGGACCGATATCGAAATCATTATTCCAATGAACATGATAAAAAAATAATTTTATTGATCTATTTCAATCCAATTCATTTTAAATCAATTCCACAAATTGTAGATTAGTATGCTGTTCAACAAACTGATATCTTACACAGTGCAAATTTGCATTTATAAGTTAATCGCTGGTTTTCAAATCTTGGCAATAACTATTGCAAAAGTATCGCAATAGTTTCCAGCAATACAATAATATCGCACTAGTACTTTCAGCAATAGCAATAGTATTGCAATAGTCCAAAATGGACTCAATAGTCAGCCCTATTAAAGTCACACCATAATGTAGCTTGGCTCGTTTTGTTTGACATTTTTAAGCGTCCTTATATGCAGATTGTTGGACATGTTCTGATTTTGCGGGCATCGTGCAACTTCTGACATTCTGGCATTGTCACAAGTCTCGCTTAAAAGTTTATATACTTGACATTTGTAAGTCATGAACGCCACAATAACTGTGTTGAGACTTCGTTCAGAAGACGCTTAACTATCACATCAACAGACGAAAACGAACCCGATTAGTAAATCAATTAGTTTAATGGCATACACATTCCCATTAGATTCAATTTTACATAATGTTTTGACACCAATGATCATCAATCATTTCAAGATCCCTTTAGGAGATTGTTATGTATTTTCGCCATTGAACTTGTAACGGTTTGTTTTGCTATGTTGTTATTAATATTCCTTGTTCGATGAATTCTACTGAGCTTTATGGTGACATCCTCGTACATTTTATGTCATAATTTATTTTACAGTAAACCTCATTTAATTCTTCTTGTGAAATCATGCATATATGTACTTTTGTCTTAATGTTAGAACAAAACTGGTCTGCTGGACAGATTCGCTATTTAGACCATTTTGCTAGTGTCATATGAAAAAATGTCATTTTGCAATACAATTTACTTTGTTTATACCAAAATGTTAAGTCGTAAAAACAACGATATGATATTAAGTATAACATTTCGAACAAAAAAAAACGAAAACATATAATATTTCGTAACACAAACAAATAATTTGACTTTACAACTGACCAGGTCAATCATTGGAAAAGCAATTGTGATATTTGTTATAAATAAGGTTCAATATCTTTGTAAATGGACTGTTTGGAGATAAATATGGTAGTCTTTGCCGACAGGTATTATAATATTTAGTAGTCTTTGGTCACAGATGGTCGTTATCACAGGATTTTCTATATCATTTGTTTCGGCGTTAGAATTAAAAAATAATAACGATTCGGTAAAATATATGCTTTTCCAAATGTCTATGGTCATACAAACTGATTTTAAATTGAACGTTGATGCCCGACGATGGTCATTTAGTGAAATTTAGCTACAAGTATGCAGTTACTTCTGGCTGACAATCATACATGTATGTTTTTCAAGATGAACATTTTTGTTGGTCCTCAGTACATCACAAAAGTCATACTTTAAACTAAACAAATATACACAAAGGCGACTGTTGGTCTTTCTTACTTGGGAACATATACAATTTGCTAGCTAGGAATAGACTATAAAAGCATCTAATGCAGTCTGGATCACTTCCTTCTTGGCGTCGTAAAAACATACATAGACGCATTAGAACTGGGGACAACTATCTTATAAAACGATATCTGAAAATTGACTGCCTTATTTCTCACTGTTATAATTACTGTTTTCAGTAAAATGGATGATATCTAGACGAGAAGGTATCGTATCTTCAAATGATCATCTGTTACAATTATGTGTTTTTTCACTCCAACTTCTTTGATACACCATTGTTTTTAGTCAGATTGCGCGCATAAACCCCGTGATTGAAAGCGGTTTCATTGGCTTTATGGATCTTGATGCAATTCTACTCCGTTTTTACGTAATCCTTGCCCAACCGATTCCAAATTTGTGAAATGTTTAGATAACGTACATTTCAGTTCGCAAAATATGCATCTCACACAGCTTCTATGGCAAATATTCTGTCAAATGATGGATTAAATGGAAGCTAGTTAATATTCTAAGCAGTGTGTGAAATATAAAATATGTCTCTTAAGAAACTTTGGAAATATCATCATACGAATGGTTTGGTAACGTACACTTTGCCCTATTTCTGAAGGTAACGTACACGCGATCTTTCAGAAGGTAACGTGCACTTACAAATGCTTTTTTATAAGCGAAATATATTGGGGTAAGTACAGTAAATTGTATAGTTAAAATCTATTACATGTAAGTGCCATTTCAGTTGAATGTTCAGGCCCTGTCGTTGACGTCTATGTCAATAATGTTTAATCTCTATATCAGCACTGATTGTACTTACTTATTGCCCGTTATGGCACGAATGTAAAATTCTTTTTATCATACAAACTAAATAAGCAGTAAAAGATTGCCTTTAGCAAGTAAACTCCATAGGAGTAAAGCGGTTCCTTGAATGGGCTAAGAAAATAGTGCAACAATGTATACACCAATATGTTAATTTTCTGCTTTTGAAAATAATATTTTTAGGTTATCTAAAATTCTGCAGATGTAAAATTACGCTTTACAAAATAAATAAACAAATCTAGGACCGCAGCGACAACGTATTATGTTCCGTTCCGTGTTCTGTTCTGGGTTTTAGTAACAACCAAGGGACAGGGGAAGTAAGTAGGTTTTTCGCGTGATTTTATTCGTCTGAATAGCAGATTTCAGTTAAATAATTGATAACACGATGCAAGTACTTGGTAAGCAAGGAAAATCGTCTTTAATACTGAAAATTAACGTATTTATACAATGAAATCAACATCTGATGTCGTGTGTGTGTAGTTGTCAGAGGTTCCGTATGTACATTTCGTCCCGATCTTGACGGACCCACTGTCATGTTTAATTACGATTATATATCTAATGTTAGTGTATATCTGTTATTGTGTGCCTATATATGCCCAAGAGGGCTTGTAATTTGATGTAAAATCTATTCTATTCTAAAAAAATATTCTTTTACATTTTTGACAATGTGTATGAATACATAAATAAAGTGACTCGCCCTTGTATATGCCTCATTTGCAAATCTATTAGTCGTGTGTGTTACGGTTTTTATGTAATGGGTTTATTAAACTCACTGAGCGTATTTATGTGATAACACACGTTTCTTTTAGTCATTTAACTTAGATCTAAACAACTGTCTTATCGGTTTTACAAAATCCAATTAATAAATTTGGCTCTGTCATACTATAGGATGCTTTCGATGTTGATAGATTCAAATAGTATTGTCCTACGTTGATAGTCTGAGATGAAGAATGGCAACTTGTTGACAAACATATTATCTTGTTTAAAACATTACCGAACAGCCACCAACCACATCAGTTACATATATAATGTAAACAAAAGAATAAGAACAACTTACAACTGTTTTATAATACCAATGGCTTTGATATAAAGCATATGAGGGATACATCTGTGTATTTTTCGGCTAAGTGCTTTACAGTTTCCCTGTCACATTGTTCATGATCTTGTTTCCTATCTGTCCATCCACTAGACTAATTGCAACAAACGTTCAAAATACTCTTTAAATAGTGTCAAACTTAAATGTGTATATTGGTGTCCAGGCCTTCAAATAAATTAGTAATTGTATTAATATGCTATTATTTGTCTGCACTATTGCTCTGTCACCATTGACACTTCACAATACTCTGAAGTAACTTACCTGAAATATAAGGAAATATCGGGGCAAATTCATCACATTCAGCGCTGGTTCTTTTTCTGTTTGCAGATAATGGGTCGTTCCAAATACTGTTTATCATTGAAGAGGCGAAAGAAAAGATCTTACATACTTAATACAGACCTGCTTCAATCCTGGCCAAAAGCTTTGGACGAAATAATTCAGAAGAAAGTATCTTTAAAATCTCCAAAAGGGCTAAAGCGCCCAATCGTGCGAACATTTTCATCAACCAAAAAAAAAGAGACATATTTATACAGGGTGATCATTAATATATGGTAACATAAATAACTTTAATAAGTTTGTCAGATGTTAAGAAAATATATATTGTTATATACCTTTGATTAACATACATATGTTTGTTTTAATCTACACATCAATCATTTTCAAATGTCACATACTTTTTTCATAGCATAAGTTCGAAACGTTCCCCTTTATTCTGCAAAACTGCAAAACCAGCCCCAAAATATGTCGAAAATAACCAACTGAAACCTTGCATGTTACACCAGTGATGCTACAAATTTCACACTGTATTGAAGTTTTCAAACAAATATTGTTTTTGGTTTTGGTGTATTCATTCCTTTCTCTAGGCATCCACATTAAATGCAACCTGAAGGGTATAAGTCTGGTGAGTGTAGATGGTGTATGGTGTTCGGCGAAATGATATAGTAGCCAAATTTCTTGAAATCACTGAAAATGTAGGGCAGCTTCAAGGACGATATTGACGTCACCTTTATATCGCATGCATTTAGTATTCATATCCAAAAAGACTTGGGCTCATTATCTTTATAACAAGGGTCAAACCACTTCTCTATCATAAAATCTGACAAAGTTATTTATGTTACCATATATTAATGATCACCCTGTATTTCACACACTGCTTCGAATATTAACTAGCTTCAATTGAATCCATCATTTGACAGAATATTTGTCATAGAAGCTGTGCTAGATGCATAATTTGCGAACTGAAGCGTACGTTATCTAAACATTTCACAAATTTGGAATCGGTTGGGCAAGGATTACGTAAAAACGGAGTAGAATTGCATCAAGATCCATAAAGCCAATGAAACCGCTTTCAATCGCGGGGTTTATGCGCGCTATCTGACTAAAAACAATGGTGTATTACAGAAGTTATAGCGAAAAAACCTACCTGAATCGACGCTGTTTTCGGTCGAAAATCGTGCACTGCACCACCTTTGGTCACGTGGTTTCCCCACCGTGTAAAGTATCGATGTATACGTCCTCGGTATGACGTGGTCAAAAACGATCCCTGAATATTGATTGCCTTATTTCTCACTGTGTTTAATCGCCGTTTAGATTCTAAACCGGGAACTTCATGGGGCTTAATGTGTAGTAACGCGTATAGTACATTCTATATCTGCAAAAATCACGTTTGATAGCACCTTAAAAAAGTATTTGCAGTCTCTCTTTAATTAACACTTCAAACATTATCGAAATAGTCTGATGGGAGATCAAATTCATGATCTTTGCCGACAGATTTTGTTGAAGGTATACGAGAAGAGAAGCCGGTTTCAATTCGCTGAAATACTGTGCGCAATGTGATACTGAAATCACTAATTGTTCTACGAACCTCGATTCTGATAGCGGAGTATCAATCTGTTTTAAAGATTATTTTAAAATGACGAATACATGTATTTAATAAATGCCAGACATAGCCAATCAACTTTGCATTCGTCTTATTTCAGTGCGACATTTGTGTACTGCAGTCACAGCGGATTGGTAATGTATTATCTATTTTCTGGATAAACGGACTGTTAGTTACTAAATTATTTGCGTTTTAAGTACTGTTGTGCTGACCACAAATTGGTTGTACTGCTAAATACTTTTTCTCGTGGGGTTAATTGTCGTTGATAGTGCCGTGACTGAAAAATATGATACACTCAGTTAATCGACCTTTCAAACACAGAACAGGGGCTTCCCTTCTCGTGTTTTGTAATCAGTGATTTTTCACCGCGCAATAGCATTTTTAACTGGAATGTTTATGCCCATGAAATCTAATGATTTGACAGTTGGCCAAGAGACAAGTACATCCGTACTGAACTCCGACGACCAATCCTAGTCAATTATCGATACTATGTTCGTGCCTTGCGTGCGAAATGGCTTTAATATAACAAGAAATCTTGTTCCCGATCTAAATATGCTACCACAATGAGGTCTGACTGACAATAACTTTTATAATTTGATAATTATCTAGGAGGGTATATGACCGCAGAGCAAGTAAGACAAAGTACAATGTAGAAAACTATAAGAATACTTGACCTTTGTGTAGCGTAATTTAAATGTAATTAGTTCGACCTCTAAGACTTCGTTAACGACGAACACTCACAGCTTATGATCACCAAATTTGTAATAGGAGATTTTACATGTAGTCCAAGAGATAAGGTCGATTTATTTACAAATTTTAGGCTTTCGTAAAATTGGTCTTATTTGATGGCATACTGTCTATCATTTATGGAAACCAATTTCTTAAAAAAATCCTCTCTTACAATCGCTCAGAATCCAAGATGGCAGCCAAGATGGCCGCCAAAATATGTTTGAAGTGCATATTAATTATGATAGGGCGATTGGTTCTGTTCTTTTGACATATTTTTATTTTTTATTCCAGTTAATTGTGTGAAATAAGCATAAATCCAGGATTATAACATTTCCCACACACAAACAAAGTGAAAAAAAAATTTTCGACGAAAAATGGTGAAAAATTACGTATTTTTAAGGGTAGGGATACTGTCGTTATTTTTAAAAATATTATGTTTTGCCAAATCAGGTTACATTTCATATAGGAACATGCCAAGGACTATAGGCCAAAGAGTTGAAGCAATATTTGGCAGCTTTATTTCATATATAGTTGCTTTTCAGTCGGTGAAATCACCGAGACGGTAGAAAATGGCTTTTTTCCTTAATCAGCAGCCTATAAAGGTCGTTCGGACCGTACCGATTGTCTTCGCGGTATTCGTAACTACTCGGGTCTTTCCGTCATCGACCGAAGTTCTGCGCAACCACTATTGCACCAGGTGTCGTAAGTATTCGGAAATGAATACCGAGGACAAGTTAATTATCACAAATTAGTTGAATACCGACTATTACTAACTAATATTTTTTAAAATATTTTTTGTATTTCTTAAATTGTGTAAATCTACGAATACGCTTAACAAAATCATTAAATACCGTCGCCGTGACGATAGCCCGGTCAGACAGGAAGTCGTTTTTTCTCGTGATTTCAAGCGTTTGCCAGTTTGGTTTGTTGAAGAGTAAAACAACTTTAAAAATAGCCGATAATCACAGATTACACGTCAAAGTACTTGTTTTAACAAGGAAAGTCATCTTTAATGCTTACAGATATAATAGTTATACGATGAAATCAACCTCCGATGACGAGTTTATCCTTGAAATTGTAAGTTCACTAACGTACCCGCATCATTTCGTAACAAACAAATATCTTGAACAATGTTATGTTCCTATTGTGCTTTTGGTATCTCTATTGTGCTTTTGATAGCTGTTTATGACATTATTGCAGTACTGTAGTATTTAATAACTAATTAATGGAGAAGAAACTTGTGTTGGCAGCTTTTTAATTTTTAACATGAGCCGCAACAGTGTTTACTGCTTGTATCCAGTCAAATTAGTTTTACATGTGGCCGACTAACTCAGTCGGTAAAGCATTTTCCTATTGCCTATTGAAGGGGCCCCTCTGACCGAGAAATTCTTGAATCCGGAAAACGGGTTTTATCCTGTATTGTCAATATCGTGAATGAGCTAGCTAGAAACTTAAAAACACTTAACAAACAGAAAATTAACAAACATTTGTTGGTGAATTAACCCTTATCGTGCTTATCGCGACTCGGAGTCGAGCTACACGATACCTTCCATAACTGCTGAGCGTGACTGTAACTTGTAAGTCGTGCTAGTAGGTATTCCCTTGTAAAGCTCGATTCAACTTACGCTAAGTGTTTATTATAGTATTAAACGACCATTTGTTTACGTTCAATGACGTGTAAACACTCGATCTGAAGCAAAACATTTAGTAAAGCCCCGAAGACTCGTTCTATGTCTGACTCTTGCGTAGATGGCTAGGCGCTGCCGTCGTTTCTGTGTGGCTTTGGATTGTCTGTGCGCTACAGTATTTACTTATCACTACAGCAGGTGTTAAGTGCCATGTGGCGGCTGTAATAAGTCTCCCGTACTTCAATTCAGTGTAGTTATCATTTATAAATACCTCCCTTCATGGCTAATTATGCACAGAGTTCGAAGTCCACAGTGTGTCATTCATATATAGGCTTGCTTGAAATATCCATTTTTGGGGATGTGGATGGTTCGTTCTATGCCTTAATCTTGCGTGGATGGCTAGCCTTCAGCTCTTGAGTTAGCAGACATGATGTCAGGTGATGGCGCGAATTTCTATCCGCCAATGAAAATGCAGGATGTTATATTCTAAGCCAGTTAGAACATATTAAGTAAGTTTTTAATGACAGAAAAATAACTTGCTTCTCTCGCTCCGCTCGCTTCGCTCTTTTTAACCATTAAAATTTATTTAATATGTTCCAACTATTTATGTACTTTATGTAATAACTATGCTGTACATACATAAACACATACATTAATTAATAAATGAAAATATCCGTTAAAAGGCGACGCCTTAGTTCATATTATAACTAAAACACGATAACAGGAAATGATGTGTTTGGGTGTAAAGAACTAAGTGGAGTTATGTACGTTCAATGATGTGTAATAAAGTTAATTAAAACCTTGACATACATACCACTTTACAATATGGTACTTCGTATGAGGCGAGAAATTTATCGCGTCTTTTGGGAGCAGATTTTAATTAAATGAGGTTTCGTTGAAATTAACTCGTCTACTGATGAAATCCGAAGATTAGTATGGCTATAACTTGCCAACACTGATTTTAGCATGAACTTTATTCAGGACAAACGACAATTCATTCTTTATCACGCAAAAGGCTGTAATATGAAGACTTGGTGGCTATATGATAAGTGTATCTGGTTAGATGAAATTGTCAATATACATGGACCGTGGATAGGTGGCCTAACAGTTATAATATTAATATTCATATAGCATATTATAATAATAATTCTTTATTTGGACATTTTTTTAAACCATTTGCTAATACCACAATCACACGAGAGTCGGAGTGAGCTGGAATGCCTTAGAAATAGGAATTCGAGGTACATTCTTGTATGTTCGAAACGTTTTCCGTCTGCACTCCGAGTGCATTCCCTATGTTTGGGCTAATTAGAATATTTTCACATGCTCTAAACTTATTTCGTTGGACATAAAATACATATAACACTAAAAAATAAATAAACTATGCTCTAAACCTAAAATCCCACACTTTTGCCTAAGGTGAGTGCGCTTGCAGGATTCCTAGAAAAAATGAGTCAACATATTATTACAAACTAAACTTAATTATACGTAGGCAACATCCATGTAAAATTATTTTGCAATAGCATAAATAGTTTGAGCGATATTGGGCTTTGGATTAGGTGAGGAGTTTTTAAAGTCCTTGAGTGTACAAAACACATTCCAGATTGATTCGAAGTTGTTTTTGAGGTGCATTCGATGTATTCGAACGGTTGACTACGCTGTATAAACTTCGGTCAATTCGGAATGTATTTAGAATTTATATGTTATCTTCATTCCAACTCATTCGAGCTCATTCCAACTAATTCGAGATTCGTGTCATTGTGATATGAGGCTTTCTTTCTAGCACCTTTAAGAACTCTGCAGCATATTTAAGTACTTTCCAACATATTTAAACACTTTCCAGCCACCTTAAGCACTTTCCAACACCTTTAAGCACTTTCCAACACCTTTCATCACTTTCCAACACATTTAAGCACTTTCCACTACCTTTACTAATTTTCAACACATTTAAGCACTTTCCAACACATTTAAGCCCTTTCACACACCTTTGTGCTGAACAGTCAGTGCGACGAAGTTTAATATAATGGTTTTAGTTCATAGACGATATATCTGTCAATGACCGAACATTATATGACACTGACATGTCCCTGTTGATTACATTAGTTTCCTACAACACGCAATGATGTTGTGATTACTGGTCAATTGGTCAGACCTTAATATTAAAGACAATGTCGAAAACACGCGAACACGCTCTCGGTCAAATACCATTATCGTATGTACTACTACCCATACAAACCTTTACTGCGTCGTTTGGAGCACATATATAGCACTGGACATAGGGCACTAAATCATTTTAAAGTTGTACGTATACATGTAGTATACATAAATATAGAAATATGCAGTATAGTAGAACTAAAATATACGGAAATTGCTGTGGCTGGCTTCATGAATACAATTGATCAGGAACGTAGACAACTAGCATGTTGATAGCCCTTGCATTTATTCAACTATATTCTATCAATTTAATACTAAATCAACACTGATAATAAAAATAATGATAATAATAATAACAATAATAGTATCGACTTTATTTATTGTGGATGACATATTTGGTCCTAGACCAATTTGCAATATAGTCCAAATCAGCTTGTATACAGTAATTTACAAAATTACATGATACATATGAGAAACGTAACAGAAAGATTCATTGAGTCAATAATAAAGAGGCAAAACAAAACAAAAACAAAACAGCTTGGTAATAAGGTAATGTTACAAAATATGATATACAAAATTAACACTGTACTTTATGTATGCAATTATCGAAATGTTACATTTAAATGTTACATCATGTGACCAGACTGCATCCATTGCAAATAGGAATTTTTGAATTGTTTAAGTGTATTTGAAGTACGTATCTGTTTTGGGATGGTATTTCAAATGACTGGCCCTGAATGATTTAAGGACTTGCGGTAAAATTCAAACGTGGTTTAGGAATTGTAAGTTCACAATTCTCAATTGATCTAAGCTTGCGATCTGTCTGCTATAAGTTTAGGTTAAATGTGAATTTCGAATGAAAGTATTCTGGACATAACTTATTAAGTGATTTGTACAATATTGCCTTTTTATAACAAATTCTGTTTTCGAATTGTCTTCGAAATATTCCAACGGTATTTCTACAAAGCTGTAATAATTTTAGTCAAGTCTAATCATCATTCGGAATGTGTGTCGAATTTTTAGTTTTCTTTATTCCGACTCATTCGGGCCCATTCCGGTTGATTCGAGATTCGTGTGATTGGGGTATCATAATCTTCAATTCTTTAAACAGTTGTGCAGATGGTACATCAAATTCCTTATCAAGAATTATTCTGGCGGCACGTTTTTGGAACTTAAGAACAATTTCTAGTAGTTCCCCACTGCAGTTTCCCAATACTGTACAACAGTAATCAATATTGGGCAATATATATGCATTGAAAATATTTTCCTTATTATTGAGATTTTACTGTAGGAGCATCACAAAGTTTGTAATGGTAATAACTAAAACGTAAAGTAATATTTCGGTCTGATATCACACTTTAACAAGAAATAATGTGTTTGAATGTCAAGAACTAAGTGCAGTTTTTGCAATACAATTAATAATAAAAAAGTACATAAATACCGCTTCACAATACGGTGCGTCATTTGTGGCACGGAATTTATTGCGTCTTTGGGGCGCAGATTATAACTAAATTGATGTTTCGTTGAATTGCACAAATCATCTACCGATGACATCCGGAGATTAAAATGGCTATAAGTTTGCCACACATCGATTTTAGTGCAAAATGTATACGAGAACAAATAACTGTTGTTTTTTTATTATGTAAATAGTTGTATTATGCACCACTTTCCAAGCTGATTCTTTTTTTTGTACAGATGATTGTAGTGTGAAGACTCCATAGACATATGATAAATGAGTCTGGTTAGTTGAAATTGTCAATTTACATAAAATACCTCAAATATGGTAATCGTTTTATATGAATATTCTTACCCCTATTATATAGAATATAATATATGGCAGTTGCGTTAGGGGTAACCAAACATTTCTTAGGTATTTTAGCGAGTCAGTAAAAAATTCGTATTAAGGAGGTCCGAGCTGCCTTTTGCGCATGCGCGAAATTTCAAAATCGTATAAGTTAAGAACCAACATGAATTTTAGTTTCAATGATCGCATATGAATGTTGATTAATGACAATACACATAATACTATTGCACAAAATAGATATTTTTTAACTTTTTATTTTTTGCATGCATGAAAAGTGTGTGGGAACGGCAAATTTGTGAATAATATGGGTTCACAATAAGTGCCTGCAATGGTACAAATGCATATGCTTATATATAATATGTAGTGCATGGTTTAGTTATATGAAGTAGCCACACTTTTAAATATTTTTAATAAAATTTTATTTCATTACAATATGCAAATTAGGTTAATTTTATGCAAATTTATTCATAATAAGTACTTTTTGATGAATAGTTCCCAAAAAAGGCTGGTAACCCCTATTTGTTATTTGACTAAACTGGTATTCTATTTAATATTCAACATTTGGCCAATTATAAATTATTTTCGATCGTTTTTTTCGGTATATTTTTTGACGTTCATTTGAAAATCACACTTTTGCACTTTTTTGGCAAGTGGGTGGGGTAACTATTTATCATGTTCAAATACTGCATTTGTTCACCAGGTAGCCGGAATTGTGACTAATATCAAAAGGAATGACCATTGTACACATGAAATATCATGCATTGCTTAAAAGTGGTTTCATATACTATATTAGTAAAAATCTTAAAAAGAACATAATGGTGCCATAAATGCAGGAAATAGATAAAAATGAACAAAATACAATGGTGGGTCATTAGAAAGCCATGTATGTCGAAAACAAGCCTGGTGACATATCATTTTTATGATTTCAATGTTGTTCTAGAAGATTGTTCTGTCATTTTAAGATGTTTCATGGAAAATTCGATCGTTAGATCAAAGGTGCGCGTATCTCCTTAAGCTATGAATTATGAAATATTTAAGACGAACATCCAAACACATTATTTTTTGTTTATGGTGTAATTTCAGACCGAAAGATTACTTTACGTTTTAGTTATTAGAGCTCTACCGTAACACACTTTGTGATCATCAGTGGTGAACGTTCGTATACAGTAAAACCTCAATTTTAAGACATTAATTTGTACCTTTGAAACTGATCTTTTTTTTTATTGTCCTTAATATTAAGGTTGAATTAAGGGCTTTTATGCTTTTAAACATTTATGTACATGTATTTATAAACTGGTTTCTAAGACACAGTCTTTATCAAGACAGCTAGCATATCAAAGACCAGATTATAGACCAAAATTTATTATCATTTCTGAAGTCATAAAGGACATCACATGCATTTTCTGGTGGTTCTCAGAAAAAAGGCATTTGACTAAGAATGTCCCAACCAACAGGTAATATAATGTAAAATATGTAACATAATTAACATTTTTCTGACACCCTAGAACATTCATTTTTTTCCATAATAGATCCAAAAAGTGCTCCATACTGTCCTTGACATTGGATTTGCTTATGGTGCACAAAATACCTTCACATTTTATTGTTATGGCCTTAACCTTTGTAAAAGGTGTCTTATCCTGTAATAAATACACTAATATTACATAAAACAATGTTATAACAAAACTGTTTAGAGAATAATTTATTAAAAACTATCTGAAAAATACCTGAAACTCTATTTCTTTAAATTATTGCTGTTGCTATGCAGAATATTCTATGTTGCCAAGGAAACTATTAAAGGAAAATGTTAAAATGTACACTTTAATTAATTGTATGATAAAGGACCAGTAAATTGTAGTAATGATTTAGATGTTGTTGTGTCATGTTTTAGAATTGTGCTATGCGTTTACTACCATAAGCGGTGTTTAATTGGAAGAAGATTGATAACCTATCATTTATTGGAAATCATGTATTTAAGGATTATTGTATACACATAAAATGCACACTTCAGCATGTTTGTTCTCATAAATTACATGTTTTAATATGGCTCTAATTTGTACATGATGAGTTTTGCAAAATCCATACTGCTCTAGTTAATTACCACAGTATTTTGTTAAATTTTGTCAATATTTTGATTTATCTCACTGTTGCTAGGCAACCACAAAAATGTCAAATCAACATTATATGTTTAAATGATAAAACACATTGGTGATGAAAATAAAATATCTAAAGTATAGTATATGTTGTCTGTTTATTGTTGGGGCATGCTTGTTCTGTCTGAATGATTCTAGACCTAGATAGTTATTTTGGAGAAAAAACGGTGTTCCTTAGTAACAGCAAACTTGCCATAACTTGGTAATTATTCAAGATATCAACATGGAATGTTCATGATTTGAAATTAAAGGTTCACTTCTTACAATGATACTAAAAATAAAAAGATGGTTATTTGACCCACTATCTAAGTGGCATTCACATGTGCTAAATGTTGTATTTTGTAAATATTAAGCGGTTGCTAGGCAACCAAAATAATTTCGGTCATGGTTTTGCACTGTTTTGCAACTAAGAACCTTTGTGACACCAAATGAACAAATCAAGAATGACATATGTCTTGGTTAGGCTTTAAATGTGGTTAATGTATAGAATAGTTGTAACAAGATTTGCATCAGAAATTTGAAGATTTTGAAGGAATACAGGCATCTACAAAATGGTCACGAAACACTGAATTTTCAAACTATCGACTTGATATTTTCAAACTTTTCAAAATTATCTTCAGAGGTTATTGTGGTATTAAAAACGGAAAACTTGCACCTTGACACACTATAACAGTGGCTTTCACGTGTGCTAAATATTGTATTTTGTAAATATTTAGCGGTTGCTTGGCAACCAAAAAAAAAATTTATATAATTTTTCACTGATGTGCAACTAAAAACCTTTGTGACAAGAAATGAACAAATCAAATATGATATAATGTCTTGGTTAGTCGTTCAAATGTGTTCAATATACAGCATATTTGTTTAAGTTTTTGCATCAGAAATGGTGCCATTTTGAACGAAATGCGAATTACTAGGCGTCATCAAAATAGTCATAAATCACTGAATTTTCAAGATATCGACTTAAAATTTTCAGAATATGGAAATTTAAACTTCAGAGATTACTGATACATTAAAAATTGAAAATGTGATTTTTTACCCACTAGCCCAAAAATCCCAGTCGCGGCCACAAATAAAGAATACTGAATGAGTGCTTATTTAGTATGGAATTTATGAAATAAAGTTGAATAAAATATCATTGAGCCAGCCTCTGCAATTCAGCATATTTCTAGACTTTAGTCCAATGTGATATATTTCTGTAAGTAAATAGCATTTCTAACATTACCAAACTATTTATTTCTTATTTGGTGCCCTATCAATGGTACTGTATACTTTTGCCTTAACATTCAATGGTTTGTGACGGTAGTAGTACATACGATATAATAGTTGACACAGTCCGTGTTGGACATATTGGCTTAGTTATAAAGGTTTAACCAATTGACCAGACAACACAGCGGTATTGCGTGTCCTATGAAACAAATGTAGTCACAAGGGACATGTCAGTGTCATATAATGTTCGGTCAATGACTGATATAGTGTCTATGAACTAACACCATAATCTTCAACTTTATCAAACTGACCATTTGACCAACATGTTTGGAGTGTGCTTAAAAGGTGCTTGAAATGGCATTTAAAGGTGCTGGGAAATGTATTTAAACTTGTTGCAAACTGCTTGAATGTGCTTTGAAGTGCTTTTAAAGGTTCTAAACTTCAGATGTCCACAAAATATGAGATATTTTAAACTTATTTTGAAGAATGTTCAAAATATGAATTATTATTGCATTGAAAAATAGGCCTGAATTTTATTAATGTTAGGCCACTAAGCCACGACTCAGTCCAGATAATTCGTCTGTTTAAAGCTAGATCTGGACACAATATTTGTACGTGATAGAGTATTTCATTGAAAAATTGCCGATTTAAAGTTAATACTATTGGAAGTTTAGAACAGATTGCTACTATATACATAATAAATAGTTCATATATATGGGACATACTCTTATTAAGAAATAATTATAAAAACATGCTTATGAACTTGCATGCAAAACTTCAATGACCTTGCAAACCGAAAAGAGAATATGGTAATGTTCCTTGACTATACGCTCGTACATATAGTTAGTGCAAGTTTGTTTCCTTGAGGTACATTGTTAGAAAGATATTCAATAAACCTAACTAATTACTACAATAAATAAGTTTCTACTTTGTCTGACTTGTTCTGTTGTCGTTGACTCTCCTAAATAAGCATGAATAACCGTCGGGCTCGTATTCACATTTTTGTTTATTTTCGTCTCTTATTACAAACGAACAAACCACATTTGGCGTGCATTTGGTACACTCTCTGTCAGATTCCCTTAACATTCTCAATTATTACAGACACACTGCTGTGTTGTTTCTATATTAATGGTAGTAACATTATAAAATATTCTCGTTAATGTCTGTCTGACCTCAACATGGTAAGAAATTTAGATCGGGAACCAGACATCTTGTCCTAAAACACGAAAATAACATCGATAAATGGCAAGGATTGGTCGTTGAAGTTCAGTGCAAATGTAGGCCTACTTGTCCCGAGACAAACTGTAAAATTACACATTTTCACGGGTATAAAATGCAGTCGTGTGGTAATAAAAATCACTCATTAGAAATACAGAGGGGAAGCCCTTGTTCTGTATTTAAAATGTCGATTTATTGAATGTATCATATAACTAAACAACGAAATCAACGAAAATTAACCGCACAACAAATAATAATTTAGCAGTAGTACCTATTCGTGGACGGTACAATAGAACTAGAGACGAAAAAAAATAAGAAAACACTAACGCTGTCCAGTAAATAGATATGGAATTTCCAATATTCTGTCATTGCAGTTTGTAAACCTCTCACCTGAAAAGCGATGAATGCAAAGTTGGGAGATATTTATCGCATTTCGTCATTATAATCGTTCATTAAAAGAAAAAAGGATGGAACACTAGGTCATCTACAACCTGATATCAGAATGGTCCTGTTCATTGACATTGATATACCGAGAACAAATGATGGTTCCAGTATTTCTCGCTCAGCATTGCAGCAACAATGAAACCGGTTTTTCTTCTCTCATAACCTCGACAAAAACTGTCGGCAAAGATAATCACTTTGATCTCCCATCAGAAAGTGTTAATTAAAGGATGACAGCAAGAACGTTATACTGCTATTAAAAATGGCCTTGTATAACGATCTTATAATGGCAAAAACGGCAGTATTCTTATACCGTTTGATTCCGGCTTTCGTTGTACAGACGATATTATAATGGTAACAACGCCAGTGGGTGTTATTCCTCCTGGCTCCGGCTTTCGTTGTACAGCCGATATTATAATGATAACAACGCCAGTGGGTGTTTTACCTCTTGGCTCTTGCTTTCGTTGTACAGCCGATATTATAATGGTAACAACGCCAGTGGGTGTTATTCCTCCTGGCTCCGGCTTTCGTTGTACAGCCGATATTATAATGATAACAACGCCAGTGGGTGTTTTACCTCTTGGCTCTTGCTTTCGTTGTACAGCCGATATTATAATGGTAACAACGCCAGTGGGTGTTATTCCTCCTGGCTCCGGCTTTCGTTGTATAGACGATGTTATAATGGCAACAACGCCAGTGGGTGTTATCACTCTTGGCTCTGGTTTTTGTTCTACAGACGATGTTATAATGGCAACAACGCCAGTGATGATGCTTTTGTGTTTATCTCAATACTAACACACCCAAGGATTATGATTTCACTTATTTATTTTGCTGTCATCTGCAAGGTTTAGTAATCTGAGTATTTAACAACGGTTTATTGATACTTTCTCGCCTTCTTTACTGGAGAGTTTTCAATCATCTCCAACATCACACTTTTTCATTTTAACCAATCCCGCATAAACACAGCTTGACATGTTTCGATGACGATAAGCAACATAATTAATAAAGTAATCATAATGGTGGTTTATGTCATTTAATCCTACCACCAGCAAGATGAGAAGCTGAGAGGTTATTTATGTCCCGTCTTTGATTTAATACTCTAGACACCGTATACAAGTACATCTGATTGTAGTGCTACAGTATACTACCATCCCGTAGATACACAGTCAATCCTCAACACTACGACAACCACAGGGACTTTTATGATCTGGACCAGATCGCCCGAAGCACCTTGCATAAATCTCATGTCAAATTGAGGAAACAAGAAAATCACAGTTAGAGATATATCTGAAGTTGGAGCACTTGTCATTTACGATTTAATAAAGTGTTTCCTGATGCAAAGTGTTCATAAAGATTATATTAAGTCAGACAGGGAAGGCAGCACTCAACTTAACCAACCGAGCACAGAAAACATTAAAACACATAAAGCACAATGCCCAACTGAACCAACCGAGGACAGGAAACATAAAACATATAAAGACACAATGCTCACTTAAACAAGCGCAGATCTATCCAAATCCAAACTATCGAAAAGTACAATAAATTGTAACTAGCAGAATGACCCAGTTTCAACAGCAAAAGGACTATAATGCCCCGCTTTAGCTGTAAGAAATCTTAAAACGAAGAAGTGCCCAACACACCACTACCGATCAAGAAAATTAAACGCCCCTTGTCTCATTGTTTAAAAGCTAAATAGAAAAGATTCAGCAAACAAAAGGCAGAAAGCCTACGCTGAATGACCTAGTTACAACAGTAAAACTGCTGAACTACATAGTTTTAGCAGCATTTAGTCTCAAAAGTTAAGTAACAGTATTAAAACGTTGAAAGGCCCGATTTCAGCAACAAAAACTCTGAAAACCTTAAGACGAGTTGTGTCACTAGTATGGGCTGAGGTTTTACCTGCCAATGAGATACTTCAGGGACATTCCGGCTTGACCTACTTACTGAATAATATTGGTTGAACATCTTTTACGTTTTCTAGGCTCGATTTCCATTGAATACTTTGCAGACACGTCATAATTGTCATATTTGGTTTCTGGTATTTTAGTTTAAATGATAGTTGATTCGTTCTAATTTGCGGGTAGTTTGGTGTTCATAGATTCGTTCAGAATTTCTAACTGACGAACAAAGGCGAGACGATTCAAATAGACTTCAAATGTAAGGGTACCACTCACGCGGTGTTTACTGTGGTATATGAAACTCTCATACATTCTATGCTAGATAATAGATCTATGCTAGGGATATGAATATCATCAAAACTATTACCATACTACATGTAGTATTTTATGTAGATTGAAAATTGTAATGTAACATTTCTAATAAGGCTTCGTATTAATTTACATGATAAAGAATCAACGGTTATTTGTTCCACTCTAAATTTTGTGCTTAAATCGATGTTTGGCAAAATTATCTCCATTTTAATCTTCGGACGCCATTGGTAGAGGAATTGCGCAATTCATCGAGACTATCAATTTAATTAAAATCTGCTCCCCAAAGACGCGATAAATTTCGCGCCTCAAATGACGTACCGTATTGAAAAGCGGTATTTATGTCCTGGTTTTAATGAACTATATTGTAAATCATTTACATACAGAATTGCACTTAATTCTTGACATCCAAACACATTATTTTCTGTTTATGGTGTGATTTCGGCCCGAAATATCACCCTAGGTTTTAGTTATTATTATCATAAACTTGGCGATCATGAGCGGTGAAAGTTCGTAAACAGTAAAACCTCGATAATTAGACAACAATTTGTACCCTTAAAACTATTTTATATTGAGTTGGTCATAATATTGAGGTTGAATAAAGAGAAATAGAATAAGCGTTGATTTGGTATGAAATTGATGGAATGAAGTTGAATAAAGGCAGGAGCTATCAATTTCCTAGTTATTTACGTAAATAATCAATGGTATTCATGAAGCATGGATTGCAACTTCTGTGTATTTTATATTAGTTCCACTATGATGCATGTACGAGGGTCATTCAATATACAATGCGAACTGTCAAATAAATTAAATCGTTAAAACATGGTCATAATCATCAAAGTTAACCTTCCTGTGGTCAATGACCGACTTGCATTGTTGCGACAGATCTTCTATCCCCGTTGCTAGTCATAGACGCACACTCTATACTGCTCGGCCGCGGCCTATTCTTTCCAATGTAAACCATCTAGTTGAACTCCCTGGAAATTGGTGTCTTATTTCCGGCAGGTAAGATGGTACCTACGTCTCAACCGTAGCTAAAAGTATGGATATAATGTTATGTCCTTCTACAATAGAGCGCCAAAGCAAATCGGTTACATGCTTGACGTGACGTTATTTCAGTTCTGACATCAAAAGATGGGACACCCTCCGAGCGGAAACCTTACACTTGCTTAACTTGTTACACAAAATCGAATGAACAGAGCCTAAACTTCTTTCCATTTCCTAGGCTATCTCTTAGCATGTAAATCTCATGTCTGTGTTAAAAATGCTCTTAATTTTCTGTATGGTATGGGTCCGTTGCACATCAAATATGCCCAACATACTGGTAGTCCTTTAATCGTAATCCTGCCGATTATATATTATTTGATAGTCTCGCTACTTTGAATATGAAAGATAGGGCATTTTGGCACAAGCCCCCGGGAAGACAATACAAAATCCATGGCATTTTGTTTCGGCAGCAATAGATTCTTATGTAAACTATGTCGAACTTTTGACGTCATCGCGTCCATGCTGTATATAGTGACGTCGATCACGCGCTGATGACGTCATCAACGTTAACGTCCTTAATTTTATAAACAAAAATAAATTGTCTTAGATATTTATTATGCGAAATTTCATTTAATTATCTTGATCTTGGTTTTTAAATATAATAATTAATTGATAGTTCGCATTATATATTGAATGAGCCTCGTTTATGTACAACTTTACTTAGTACCCTATGTCAAGTGCTATATTTGTGCGCCAAACGACGCAGTAAAGGTTTGTATAGGTAGTAGTACATACGATAATGATATTCGACAGAGTGCGTGTTTGCGTGTTTTCGACATTGCCTTAATTATTAAGATCTGATCAATTGACAAGGAATCACAGCAGCATTACGTGTCCTAGAAACCGAATGTACTCTTTCGGGACATGTCAATGTCGTATAATGTTCGGTCAATGACCGATATATCGTTTATGACTTAAACCTCGTCAACTGACTTTTTAGCCCAAAAGTACTCGGAAGTACTTAAAGGCGTGTAAAAGTGCTTAAATGTACTGAAAGTGCGTTTAAAGGTACTGAAATACAGATGCTTACACTATGACAATAAGCCTCAGCAAATGTTGAAGAATGTTCAAACACTCAATTACAATTAAAGCATGCAAGAAATTGTAGTGTTTATCACGTCTGCATATCAAAATGATTAATGTTAGGTCACTTCATACTGAACCAATCGATGAAATTAATAAATGCGTCAGTTTAAATCAGGTGGTGTGCGTGCCAATTTAATTGAACTTTCATTAAACCATAATACAAGTGCCAGTGTTCAATAATAAACCGACATTTAATTAAATGTTCTATTCCTGGTCAACATATTGGGTCCAAAGTGTATAATTTGAGAACATCGCCTACGTTTTGTTTTTAGATACATGTAGGTTCCTACTGGTATATTTTATAAGCAGCAAGCAATTTCGTCAGTAAATACATTTGTATTACCATTATAAATCAAGTACATGTAGAATAATTTATTTTTTAAGGCCTAACTAAAAAATTTCTATATTGTTTTTGTTTTCAAATTCAATTAAACCTTTTGAATCATGGCCGATGTTAAGGGTATAGGTCGGTATAAGTGTAATTAACATGTTTAATTGACAAAACTGTCCTAAGTCATACACTTAGAGGTCTTGAAGTTACAAAATGTTCACGAAAGGGATATTGAAATACATTCCAAGTGACTAATCAAATTTACCGCTGTAATTCTTTAGAAACATATAATAATTCTTTATGTCATACTTAAATTTAACGGGATACTCGTAAGATAAGCGTCTGCTACGAAAGCAGATGATCATTTCAAGATTTCTATTCATGGTGCATTGTGTAATTCTATTATTATTAACTGTATTTTCTAGAGTCCACGACAGTGTGCATATTTGTGCGTACAATATACATAACTTATATACTCTGCGCAATTATTTGAGTTACTTTGGTTCTCAAACTTAGTAGTAAGATTGGTAATTAAAATGGGTTGTATAAAGCATTAACACGAGATCGTGGTCAATATTATTATATCAAAACATGCAAACGTGCAGTCGTTTGTTAAGTGTTCATTTAGTTCTTGCCCCGGACGTTCGCTAAATAAAGGTCAAGCATTCGATTCATTTTCTACTTTGTCTGACTCGCTAGAATCCATATAGATAAGAGGGAATGGCCATCAAGCTACGTGTTGTCTGTTTGGGTTGCATTCACTCTTTTGTTTCTGTCTTTCTCTTGTTAAATACAAATAAACTACATGATGCGTGTATTTGATACGCTCTCTGCCGGACTTCCCTTAGCATTCAAATCATCAGCTGTGTTGTTTTCACATTCAATGATAACAAAGGTAAATGTTCTCACAATCTTTATGGAAAAATATTTAGATTCAGACTTCTTGTTTTATCAAAACGCCATTTGGCACGGCAAACACGAATATAACATCGATGATTGACTAAGAATGGTTTTAAAAATTCAGTACAAGTGTACGTACTTGTTCATATTGTCAAATCTATGATTTTGTGAGCATCAAATTTCGTGGATTTTGGTGTATAAAATGCAATACTGTGGGACCAAAACTACGATGTTACAAACCATCATGGGACAATCCTTGTTCTGTAAGTTGGAGGTTGGTTAAACATGGGGATGAGATTTCTTGGTTCAACCACTTACTCAACGAAAACAAAAATACCACGAAAAATACTGATTTAGCAGTAGTACCTACATGTATATCTGGCCCCTATCGCCCGAAGCATCTCAAGTCGAAATATTATCTCAAATTGAAATGTTCCTCAAATCAGAGTCAGAATTTGAGATGAATGTGAAAGTTTACTGTAGTAAGATAAGATAAAGGTTTTCTGTTTTACGATGCGAAATTTGAGTCCAGCCTCCCATGGATATTAAGAAGGTAATTCAACCGAAACAAGTGATGAAAAATTAAAATTACACAAATGGAGTAAGTTGTTGCTGATCTATTTCATTTTATGAATGTTATCTGAAAGACACATGTTAATTATTTATTTATATTTGAGATGAGATTTAGCTCAAATTGGGATGCATAGGGAGATCGGGATCAGGTCGCAGGACACGCAAAGAATTTAGAAAACTCAGATGTTTTATACAGAAAATAGATGATGCATTACCAATCCGCTGCGACTGCAGTACGTAAATGTCGCACTAAAATAAGATGATTGCACAGTTGATTGGCTACGTCTGACTTTTCCAAAGTCTGTCGTTTTAATGTAATATTGATAGACACTAAAATTAAGATGGAACACCAGGTCATCGATAGTCCGCTATCAGAGTGCTGGTAGTTGTTACGTTCATTGACCACGACACATATCGAGAACAAATGATTGTATATTTATATATTTGTTAATGCGCGCTAAATGATCCTAACAGCTGCATCAGTGGCTGGGCCTTAAACACCATCAAATCAAATACTAGTACTGCACGTTACAATTATTACATTTACAGTTGGAAATGATTACAGTTCCTTTGGGTATGAGACAAATCGTCGGCTGGTTCTAATAGTGATCAAAGTGCCAAAATCATGTTTTGGAGAAAATTAGGTTTGAACATTTGACTTTGTCAAATATCTTTATGTCAACCGATTTAGAAATTTTAAAAACGTAGATATAGTACTATGGCTTCATTCGTCCCATTACATTCATTATGTTGCCTTAAAATTGACGTAGAAACGTCCGTTTTGAAAAAGTGTGTTATCCCGAATTTGGACATTGAGCAACTTTTGATTTATTAGTTGCACACCTGGAGTTTGGACAAAATATTACCGAAATAACGCGGTTTCATTGGTTGATCTGGATATTGGATCATATAAGAACGACTGGTAAAGGACAATGAGCAACTTAACATTGGACTTTTCAGTTAATTACGTGAAAACATAAAGGACGACAATTGGTCAACATTATTTTTTTTAGTTTAAGTTGCTCTTAGAGTAACCAATCTCCGGGACATTCAGCAACATGCACGCTACGTAGAGGTTCAAATACTGGACTTTGAGCAAAACATTACTGACAAAAAGCACTTTGCACTTGAAATTATGACGTAATTTTTTCACAGGACATTGAGCAATGTCAAATTAAACAGAAAGTGCAAAATTCTCATTTTTTTCAAAATGGACATTGGAGACTATTAGAGCCAGCCGACGAAATTACAATTCGCACTATTAAGTGTTATACAGAGGTAAGTAAATTCCTTCACAGCCGCTAATCTAAAACCATTATAAAAATCGTCAACATTTTCTATTGCAACACACCATCAAGTCAAACTAATAACATTTACATTTGGATATGATTACATTTATAACTAATGGTGTTTGTCATTCGTAGTATATCAACAATACATTAGGTAATAATAAATTGAGTTTCCGTCATGTTAACCATTCAGTAATATGATCATTTGAAGATACGATATCTCCTCGTCTAGAAAGCATCAGTATTGCTGAAAAAAAGTAATTAAAAACTATGAGAAATAAGGCAATCAATATAAAGGGATCGTTTTTGACCACGTAATACCGTGGACAAATACAATGATGATATCCACGCATTAGAAGTGGAGAAACAATGATTGAACACATAACGGAACGAGATGGTATCCAGTTCTCATGCGTCGATATATATTGTTTCGATACTTTTTTTGTCTATTCCTTGCTAGCAAATTCTATGTGTGCCCCCGGTAGGTTTCACATAGGCACTTAATTTGGACTAGTCAGAAAGCGCAACAGTCGCCTTTGTGTATATTTTATAGTTTTCTTAGAGTTAAAGTGTGACTTATTTTGCAATACTGCGAACCAACTAAAATGTTTTTTCCTGAAATATATATAATTGTCAGCCGTTTCGGAAGCAACAGCATACTTGTATCCATAATTCGCTAAATGTCCGTCGTCAGACACCCACGTTCAATTCAACATCACTTTTGATGACCATAAACATTGGGAAAAGTATTTATTTGACCGAATTATTATCGTTTTTAACTTCTTATTCTGAAAACAAATAGTACAGCCTGCGCTAACAACCATCTGTGAACAAAGACCACCTTTACAAAACTTGTCGGCTGCGACTACCGCAGTGACGGTTATCTCCAAACAGACCATTTATAACGACAAATTGAACCTTTTACGACAGATCACCTGTAAAAAAGGACACATTTGCTGTTCCCATGATTGACCTCAGGAGGTTTAATTTCACATTGTAAAAGTCAAATGATATGTTTGTGTTACGAAGAAAAAAATATTTTTTGTTCGAAATATCTTAAATTTGTACTTTAATATATAAATAATATCATACCGTTGTTTTACGACATAAGATTTTAAATATCGTAACTTGTATTGCAAAATTACATTTTGTATCTTTCCGCTCACATGACACCAGAGAAACGAATGGTCTTAAAAGCGAATGGGTCCAAATGCACTTATGTGAATGATTTTAAAAAAGAATTAAGTGAGGAAAAATGTGTGAGGATGGCACTATAAAGCTCCATAGAGTTCCCCGATCAAGGAACTATAACAAAAATAGCAAAATAAACAGAGAAAATATTTAACCATCTCCTAGAGGGATCTTACAATGATTGATGATAAATGGTGTCAGCGTAAAACAGCTCTATATATCCCCTAACCAACACAATCTTACTCAGTTGTGACAAAAGATTATGTAAATTTGAATCTTATGGGAATATGTATGCCATTAAACTAATTGATTTACGAAGCAGTGTCATTATCGTCGGTTGATGTAATAATTAAGCGGCATGTGACCTAAGCCTGAACTTCAAGAGGCGGAACTCGTGATAATACAACACTGTCAGAAATTGTAGTGTGCGATCAGAATCAGAACGTGTCAAACAAACAGCGCGAAATTCTATACGCTACAAAACACGACGCGTAAATACAATATATCGGATGACTTAGCTAAATGTCGTCGGAGATGGGCGTCACGGTGAGTAATTTAAACTAAATGAAGCATTACCACACTTTATCAATCGCGTCGTAAAGCAACAGTATGTTGGTGCTTTTATCGGTGGTAATGACTCTCTGTTCGTTATGGTTTTACATGATAACTTGAAAGTCCGATGATGTTATTTCGATGAAGTGACAGTCTTGTCTAGCAGCCCCGTAGTGATGGTATCCCAGTGACTCTAACGCATGAAACCAGTACATGACGCCCTTTATCTAGAGATTTAGAAGATCTAGCAACATTACTGTTATGACACCAATATTATGAATGATTAAATGCATACACGTTTTATTACCTTTTGAATATAACTTTCGTTGTACCGGCGATCTTACAACAACAAAAAAGCTATGACATATTTAGATTCTATATTTCCTTGTAAGGTGATGTTATAAGCAGTGTTGTAATTTGACTCAACTTATCTTTGTCCAGGCGATGCTAGAATAACAACAGTGGAGATGTAATGGCGTAGTACCTTTTGTTTCTGGCTTTGATTGTACGAGTCATGTAATAATGGCAACAATGCCAGTGTTGTTATATCGTGTGTCTCTTTTTGTGGTTACACAGAGAGTGTTATAATAGCAACTTCAACGTCAACATGCATAGAGAAGAATTTTAGAAAGAAATCAAAACGGAGAAATACCAGAAGCTACACTTCAAACTAACAATTTGTAAACATATCCGAAACTCGAGGTAACAGTCCACAATCAAGACAAAACTCGGCATCAGTATCTCAGAAAACATCCACTTCCTATATAAAAACGTCAGGTGCACACACTGAACAGCAAATATAACAAAAACAAAATGTAGTGATCAGCCACACGTGTACTGAAAATATCTGATATGGCAGAAGATACAATGGACGTTACAATCAGGATTCATCCTGGTGCCAAATTGACCACTATCAAGGATAGCTTGATCTCTCTGCAAGTACAGCACAACAGCCTGCATACATTTGCCTCCATCGTCATTCATTCCGAAATCAATGACATTTCAAGAGCCAAAGGACCAAAGGATATTCTTCAGCATTTCCAGGAAAAAGATAAACGTGTAAAACACCATCATAATCAACCGAACATTATTACATCCTCAAGACTACCCCAAAAATATGACAGACTTTCTACAACTAATATCCTTATTCTTAACAATTCACTCCAGACGTACTGAAAAAAGGAAGGCCTAACATTTATACGAAACACTTCGTGTTCAATGACAAATCTTCAGACATAACTCTCTACCGAGATGAAGTTAATCTATCTTGGAAAGATGCAGCAGTACTCACCAATCAAATAAAAAACGACCCTACAAAACACGTACAACATCTTACAAAAACAACAACCTGCAGTAAGTTTTCATCGGGACCACGACACGATATTGACCGAATATCAGCGCTATGGTCCAATCCATAACATAATAACTTACAAAAGCATGAACAAATTTATTGAAAATAACGTTCTGTAGTCATTAGAAACCAAACCTAGGTCAGTCATATCGATGTATCAGCCATTGACTGAACATTATATGTCATCGTAATGACTCTGTTGTCTACATTAGTTTTCTGGGACACGCAATGCCGTTGACTACATTAGTTTCCTGGGTCACGCAATGCTGTTGACTACATTAGTTTCCTGGGACACGCAATGCTGTTGACTACATTAGTTTCCTGGGACACGCAATGCTGTTGACTACATTAGTTTCCTGGGACACGCAATGCTGTTGACTACATTAGTTTTCTGGGACACGCAATGCCGTTGACTACATAAGTCTCCTGCGACACGCAATGCCGTTGACTACATTAGTCTCCTGTGACACGCAATGCCGTTGACTACATTAGTTTCCTGGGACACACAATGCCGTTGACTACATTAGTTTCCTGGGACACGCAATGCTGTTGACTACATTAGTTTCCTGGGACACGCAATGCCGTTGACTACATTAGTTTCCTGGGACACGCAATGCCGTTGACTACATTAGTTTCCTGGGACACGCAATGCCGTTGACTACATTAGTTTCCTGGGACACGCAATGCCGTTGACTACATTAGTTTCCTCGGACACGCAATGCCGTTGACTACATTAGTTTCCTGGGACACACAATGCCGTTGACTACATTAGTTTCCTGGGACACGCAATGCCGTTGACTACATTAGTTTCCTGGGGCACGCAATGCTTCTGTTTTCCTGGTCAATTGGTCAAACCTCATTAATTAAGTCAATACCAAACACGCAATGTCAAATACCTTTGTCAAATGTCTACCGTATGCAAACCAATAAGGTCATTTCAGATGTTATAAGGCACCAAATAAGAAACGAATAACGTATTTTGGTCGAATATTTAATTTAAGCCTAGGAACCACTCAGCATCTTTTTGCCATGACGATATAGTCGCGATTTAAATAATGAGCTATCAGGTTATCGGCAACAGGTTCCTCGTGGTGTAGGGGAAGCCTCGGGGAAGTCATGTGAAATCGGAGGGAATTGGGTGGTATCGGAAGAAATCGGGAGAACATCGCCGATGTGGAATTCCCCCAATGGGACCTAGGATTTACATCGAAAAATAAGGAAAAATAAACAAGTCCCTTGTTTAAGTTTATTTTCAGACATGCAACTATTCAATGGACAGTACATTTTCGTAATAAAAATTAAATCCCTGCGGAGACATACATACATAGTCGAACAATTACTCGTGTTTGCGATCTAGATATCGACACCTCATAGAATTATGATATAATTTATAAAATCTTCCATCATCTGAACGATTTAGTAGTCTGTGTATTCAATGACGGTTTATTTATACTTTCTTGCCTTCTTTACTGGAGAGTATTCAATCATCTCCGGCATTTCACCTTTGCATGTTACATCAATCTCACATAAACGCAGATTGTCATGTTTAGATGGCGATAAAGGACAGAAATAATAAAATAATCATTATGATGGTTCATTACATTTAATCCTACCGCCAACAAGATCAGAAACAAACTGAGAGGTTATTTATGCTCCGTCTTTGATTTAATTCTATAGACAACACATACCAGTACACATGATTGTGGTGTTACAATATAACAACTATCCAATAAGATACATAGTCAATCCTCAATAATGAGACAACCACTGAGACTTTTGTTAACCGGCCCAGATCCTCCGAGGCAACTTGCATAAATCACATGTCAAAATGCTTATTTACTAAACTAACAGTTGGAGATATATATGATGTTAGAGCCCTTGCCATTTTATGGTAAATAAAGATTATGTATTTGGGCAGAGGATTTAGCTCCAAATGAGAAATACTTCAGGGACATTTCGACATGACCTACTTAATGTATTGGTTGAATAACCTTTACGTTTTTTAAACCTGATTACTTCCCAGTTTCGTGATTATCGTCATATTTGGTTTCCGGCATTTTAGTTTTAATGATAGTGGGTTGGTCCTAATTTGCGGCACGTTTGGTGTTCTTAGATTCGTTCAGAATGCTTAACTGATAACTGACTCACAAAGGCGAGACTATTCCAATAGACTTCAAATGTAACATACGAATAGTGCAGGGTTAATTGTGGTATATGAATATGCCATACATTCTATGCTAGATAATAGAGTTATCAATTGTCATCATCATACTAGTATTTTATGTAGATTGAAAATTTCAACTAGACACATTTATCACATTTCTATGAAGTCTTCACACTACATCAATTTGCATGATAAAGAATCAGCTTGGATAATGGTGCATATTCCCTTAACTCACAAACACATTCTAATGATAAAGACTCCTGTATAATGTGTGCTATGAAATCGATGGTTGGCAAAATATCGCCATATTAATCGTCGGACGTCATTAGTAGACGAATTGCGCAATTCATCGAAACATCAAGTTAATTAAAATCTGTTCCCCAAAGATGCGAAAAAGTCCACGCCTCGAATGACGTACTGATTTTAATTAATTTTATTGCAAATCATTTACATACAAAACTGCACTTAGTTCTTGACATCCACACACATTATTTCTTGTTTATGGTGTGATTTCAGACCGAAATATTATCCAAGGATTTAGTAATTACTGTTACAAACTTCTATCCATCTATCTATTTATACTGCCTAACGCCTCTTTCGAGTATAATTGGCAGGTGTGTCTGTCAAGGGTAGACTTAATATCAATGAAGAGAAAGAGGTGTGATACAAGGAATCCGGGTGCGTTACCTTAGCTCGTTCCGAATAGACTCCTTGGTTCTTTAACGTGCCCGGTGTACAGCACCGATACACGCGAGACTACTTGATGATCATAAGCGGTGAATATTCGTATACAGTAAAACCCTAATGAAAAAACGACAATTTGGACCCTAAAAACTGGTCTTTATATTGGGTTTGTCTTAAAACGGAAGTTGATTTTAGAACAAAAGAATGAAAATGCACAACATTATTGAATGTCTTAATGTGTAGTATTAATTTTGAGAAGTAATTTAGCGGGGATTTATTGTATTATACTTCGTGTTGTGGAAATTGCAGCACGTTGGGGTAGAATGCCGAACAGTATTTCGTCAACCCTTATGCTTCGCTGTTGCAAAAGCACACACACACATCAGAACGATTAACTCAGGATTTGCTACTTTGAGCGTTGTGGTATGGGAGTTTAGCGAATTAATGAAGGCGCTTGCTAAACATCAGTAAACCTTATACGACTTTATAATGATACATGTATTTGACTAAATCATTATTGGGCATTGGCTAAATAATCAAGATTTTATCAATTGATCAGACAACACTAGCGAGATTACGTGTGCTAGGAAACCAAAGTAGTAATCAGGGACATAACAATGTCATATGTAATGTCCGGTGAATGCCCGAACTATCGTATATGAACTAAAACCATAATCTGAACTTCGTTACACTGACCTTTTTAACATAAATGTGATGGAAAGTGCTTAAATGTGCTGTCAAAGTGCTTTAAGGTGCTTCATTGTGCTGGAAAGAGCTAAAAGGTCTTGGTAAGATCTTAAAGGTTCTGATAAGGGTTTGAATGTTCCGATGCTATCCGGAATATTACAATTTTAAAGGCTCAGCGAATTTTTTGAAGAATACTCAAATTATAAATAACTATTGGAACTTAATGGAATCTGACTGAATCGCTTGGGTCACTACACACCTATCCAGTCCAGGAAATTAAAACATTCGTTTATTGAAAGCTGGTGAGAGTATGAAACGTCATGGTGCATTTGACCAACCGTATATGAATGACCTATATGAAGCTAATAACACTAGTTATTTAGAAATGATGACTGCTTCATTCAAGCGACCGCTAACACAGGTTCGACTGTATTATATTATCAAAATTCGTGTATATTGTTTTCCTCTATACATAACGCTGATTATGGGACATTTGTTACCTAGATACGAGGGGTGATCAACAAATACGCGGAAAAATGCTCCCAAATCTTTGTTACGTGACCAATATTGTAGAAAATTGGTCAGATAATAGATTGGCGTATACAGTAACAAATACATAACTATAAAAAACATTAAACTCAAAGAAATATTTGGTCGGAAAAACATAAAAACCGTAACGTCACTATGGCTACACCGGCCCAACGTCATTGCGACGTCGTTATATATAACAGGGTACATACTCATTCGTTGCATAATTCATTATGTATAACTCATTGAATAATTCTAAAAAAATAGCTGTACAACAAGATAAACTTCATAGACCTGTCAACCGAAAATCAATCTGTTTCCTCTCCAACTTGCATGTAAATTACAAGAATTGGCTGCTGAGAACATTAATATTGATGACGTAATTTGACGTTATTGACGTCGTATAGCCCATTTGCATGTCTGCATTGATTTAACATGGCTACATAAGAGAGAATATGCCAAACAGACATCTGTTTTGTATGTTATTACATAGTTGCTCCATTTTGCAATATTGCCGTTGTTATTTTATGGCATTTCAATCGCAAAACAACGTTTCGTCGCCGATTTCTGTACCGCACTCATTTTTCAGACAACGACTTCGAAGCAAATAGCTCTAAAATGGAATTTTGTCGTTAAAACATTTTTTTGAAATAAAGAATCTAATGTTATATCATAGCATGTTCATAAACTACCCTTTGAAAAATTATAATATTACAAACGCACGAATGATACGTCATCGTTTGCTGTGTGTAATGTTGGAAAATATGAAAATTTGGGCCGCATGACGTCGATTGACGTTGCCATAAGAAACCGCGTTCGTTCTGATTTTGGTTAATATTGATGGTCAGCAGTTAATCAATTTAAGATAAATTTATCTTCATGTTTAGAAAGTTTCAACGACTTACAATGACAAATAAAGAAATGACAGTACTTTTCCGCGTATTTGTTGATCACCCCTCGTACAACGTGTAAATTCTACTATTCATGCCAGTTTAATTTAACTTTCATTTGCACCTTTATACAAGTTCCATTGTTCAATAATACAGTAACCCGAAAGGTAATTAAATGCACACTCTGTGAATCTATTCCTGGTAAAAAGATTCGGTTAGAAATTTTATAATTTGAGAACATCGGTCACGTTTTGCTTTGAATACATGTAGCCATACTCGTATATTCTACAAGGAAGCAATTTAATAAGCAAATATTACGAAACTAAATGTAGATCAAGTAGAATAACTTTTTGAATAAACTTATGCCATAATGAAAGAGCAAAGACGCTTCTTAAAAGAAAAAAATGACAATTTTATATTGTTTTAGTTTTGAAACGTAATAACACCTTAATATCATAGCCAATGTGTAGAATAAGCCAGGGCATTGGAAACGACCATTTGTAGTTGACACAACTGTCCCAAGTCGTACACGAACTATTGGAGATCTTATGAGTCCACGACATGGATTCCAAAAAAACAAGATTACAAGGGACTGGTATAGACCATCACATTTTTACGTTGAAGTATTTATTCAGAGACATAGAATAATTCTTTGTGTCATACTCGTAGTTTATGAGATAAACTAGACAGGTTATAGCGTCTCTGCTACTGACACTGATATTTTAAAAGATTTCAAAACATAAAGCACAAAATGACATTAAGTTAAACCTGTTCCATGGTAATTATTATTATTAGGCATTTGCTAGATTCCACGACAGTGTGCATCTTCGTGTGTATCGTCAGTGGAGTTATTTGAATTTCTATGGTCCTCAAACTTGGGGGGCGGTACTTGGTAATTGAAATGGGTAATACTTCGCAAACAGGATTTGTCCACGAAGAGCGCGCTTCACTGTTCTCAGTGTCATGATTGGGAAGTATATGATCATCATATATTAAAAACAAAATGCTTCATACCTGCAGCATTACCATCTTCTGTGTAGAGGTTGGGGCTTCTTAGTCCAAAAGGACAGACAATTTTGACAACATGCTTAAGAGTTAACAACTGCTGTGTCGGGATTGGGATCATGATGATGAACAAGTTTGCAAAGTATCAAAGCATTATGTCAAAGCACTTTGAACATATTAGAGATTAAAAAACGCGTACCTAAACATTAATATTAGGTATACGCCGAAGCCGACACTCGGAGCCAAAAATCACGATAAAACGTAAGAAAAGGTTTAACGTCAATATGAAACCAATCCAATGGGCAGTCGTTTGTTTAGTGTCCGTTTTTTTCTACGGACGTTCGCTATAAAAAGGTCAAGCACTCCATCCGTTTTCTACTTTGCCTGACTCACTCAGCGGTTGTTTACCGTCCTAGATTAGCAGCCATAACCGTCGAGTTCGTCTTAGTGGGATCGCCTTCACACGTATGTATGTGTTTGTCCCTTAAGAGCAGACACACAGCTGTGTTATTCTAACATTGAATGATAGCGCAAGTATTGAATCTGAAAGTTAATGTCTGTCAGGCCTCGATATGATATGATGTTAAGCTCAGGAACCAGACATCGTGTTCTATTAAGCCCCATTTTGCACGAAAAACACAAACATGACATCGATACTTGACTAGGATTAGTCGTAAAAGTTTAGTACTAGTGTCCGTACTAGTTCATACTGTAAAATTTAAGACTTTTGTAAGCATCAAATTTCGCCGATTTTGGCGATAAGATTAACTCAACCAAAACTTTATGACCACAAAAAAGCAATTTAGCAGTAGTTCCTATATGTGGTCATTGCACCAGTAAATAACACGCAATGAATTTAGAAACACAGACAATTGTCTTATATTTCCAATCTGCTGTCCCTTTTACATTTCATCTCACACTGAAATTAGATGAATACGAAGTTGATTGACAACGCCTGACATTTATTAAATGTGTTTGTTTTTAATTTAACATTATTAAAACCTTGAAGAAAGAGGAAACAACAGGTAATCGATAATCCGCTGTCAGTGTAGGGGTCTTTGTCTTGTTACGTTCAATGACCACGCCATACCTAGGACAAATTATGCTTCCAGTATTTCACGCACTTGACGCTATGTCTTTCAGCATAATGTATTGTTTAAACAACATGAACATACCTAGAACAAACCTGGAATTCAGCTAGATACCCGTTCTTCTTAATTGGAAAGACTAAAAGACCGGAAACCAAATATTACATATCTGCAAAGAAACCAATAGCATTCGGGCTTACACTTGTCATACTGTAGCTTTCCAACCAGATGTGTATCTACTGGATGGTTGTTATAGTGTAACACCACAATCAGATATACTTGTATACGTTCTCTAGAGAATTAAATCAAAGACGGGACATAAATAACCTCTCAGTACCTCATCTTGTTGGTGGTATGATTAAAATTTAAAAAAACACCATAATGATTACATTATTGTATATGTCCTTTAACATCATCTAAACATGTCAATCTGTGTTTATGTGGTATTGGTGTATTTATGAAAACGTGAAATGGCTGAGATAATTGAATACTCTCCCGTAAAGAAGGTGAGAAAGTTTCAATAAATACACAGACTACTAACTCGTTCTGCAATGTATAATAATAGCTAAATTGTTGATATACATGTATTAGTTTTTATTAAACTGAAAATATATTCATTTAATGAGACCTGGTGTCTTTGTTCTAGATAATCCTTTTCCATAAACTGTTGTTTTGTATAGTAAATTGTATGTACGTATACTGTTTTATATTTAGGTAATAAATATGTTTAAACTTAATTTTTCCGATGATGATAGAACTAATAAATGACGTCATACTTCCTTATTACATCTTTTCAATGATGATAGTATAAAGGAATGACATCATAATTTTATGAGGTGTTGGTAGCAGGATATTGCTTAAAAAATGTATGCTCCATACACGGCTTTGATCTCAACTTCGCCTGTTACAATTGCATCCCGATACATCAGTAGTGAGTCAAAGTTCCTAAACCAACTCTGGTGAAGTATACATTGTTGGGGGGGAAATCACGGTTAAAATTCACGTGAGCAAAGGAACGAAATTATCACAAAAGGTTGGATTCCATTTTTCCATGATAACAAACACAAGCATATGTCATAAAACAGACCATGAACATACAAAGCTGAACAAACTTCAACTTTAACCTGTTAAAAGACGAGCAATCCAAATACCTATATTTCGCTCACGTGGGTGGGTTGATATCTCACTACTAGTATGTGCGATACTTGATGAAATGTACAAACGTGTGACAAAATCTCTGCCAAAAGTTGATATCGTTAATAGTCCATCATTCAACTTAATGTAGTGATCTAATGGCATTAACCAGCAATTTACAGATATTTAATGTGTTAAATTGGGATGAGCTGTCTGATTATACGCGATTTATAGTTTTATGGAAACATCCAATTAAATTAACGTTGTAGCCGTCTCATGTCACGTACGACTTCTCTTTTACATCGATATAAACTTTCGTACTTTTTAAAACATTTTCTGAGACATCCCTAAATACATAGATTAATACTTGAAATGTCTACACTTTAGTGATATTTTAACCCCATTCTATACATCATTATATTCTTAAACAAACAATAGACTACACGTTTTATACTTTACGAGTACTCAATGAATAAGCAATGACAAAATCACATACATTTTCTCGATTTTGTTACATAAAACCATTCATCTTCATTACAGCTTAATCTAAATTCGGTTTATGTTGTCTTATACTTATTGCTAGTTTGTCTACAATTTAAATCTCAGATATAAAAAAATTGATAATATTAAATTTTACTAACACGCGAATCATCGCCATTCTGACGATACTAGGCATTATCGCACCAGTTATCTTTGGGGAAATTACATGTACATTGTATAAAATTTCGCAGACATCGTGAAAAGAGTCATTTAATATTCGTTGAACCTCAATGTTCTGGTGTTGGGTCTGTGATAATCTCAATGCATATCGCTGCCTTAAATAGGATTTGAGAAATATCCAATAGTAGTGTATGGCTATGCAAGTGTCTACTCGCCTCCTCTACCGCCTCCTCGATAGCCTAGTGGTTGAGCGTTCGCTTCGAGTGCGGGAGGTCTCGGGTTCGATCCCTGGCCGCGTCATACCAAAGACGAAATAAAAATGGTACCAGAAACTCCCTTGCTAGACGCTCAGCATGAAAGGGAAACTGGCTTCTCTTCTCTCATACCCTCGTGGCGATGGATAACATCAGGAATGAGGTGTCGAGAGTGATTAATATAAGTTGGAAAAACTTGTTTCACAATCGACCTAAAATAAATTAGTATAAACTAAGTGTCTACAAAATTGCATGTATGTTTCAAGCACGGACTTCTGTTTGTGAAGCATAATTTCTGCAACATCCAAATGATTGCCTCAAAGATATCATTTTATGACCATATACATGTACAAACTGAAAATGAACAATTATATAACAGAAATCAATATACATGTATATTGCAAAAAAACAGTTGGTCAAACTAAACACTTCAAGTGTAAACGTTAGTGTCGTCAAAGTTAAATGATTTAACCATGTCAGAGACCTTGGTGAAAACTGTAAACTTTGACACATAAGAAAGAAATGCCTACATGAATAACTACAAATAAAGAACATTAGAGGCTTCCACAAACACCTGTCACAAAAGGCAACTCAAACGCTATTCTATGGCCTCCTTCAATTCTTATATAAATTTTATTAATGGGTTGTTAACTGACATTCTAGCTCATCGGGGGCGACAGATTGCAGAAGGTCTAATCCATGCTTCATATAAACAATTCAGCTCTGAAATACTCAAGAACCGTCATTAGTTACCAGTTAGAGCAAGGATTATGTTTAAAGTCATAGTCCTTGTCTACTGAGTTGTACAAAACGTCATAAGGATAATATTCTGATCCTATTTCTTAGAAACAGAACCATAATTGCAAACAGGTCTATCAGTGTAGCAAGGTCAACATGGTGGAACGCTCTCCTAAACAAATTGAAACATGCTTCTGAAGAAACCAATTTTTTAAAAAAACATACTCAAAACATAATTATTCGCAAACTTCTTTGATGACGTACGTGTTCGGTGAACAAAGTTTTAGACGAACTTTGTGAAGCGTAATCAAATATGACCTTTTATCTGACATATTAAGGGGAACTTGTATTTGTGTTATGAACCGCCAAACGTATACATCTAAATTGGTACCAAAACTGTGGACACTGTCTGACATTAACCTGTACGTTATCACCATTGTACGACTGGCACTGACTGCGTATGTAGGGTCCGGGAAAACAATTATACTAGTTGTGTCTGGAGTAGGAATATTATTTGTTTTGCTTGACCAGTAAAATAGCACTGACTACCTGAGCATCGAACGGAGCTGAGTTTTTTAGCGCGATATATCAGTATATTGTACTGAAATGGTTTTTATGTTCCCAATATCAACAAAGACGTAAATAATAATTAGGCAATTGCCAAATCTTCCCTGTGAGCCTCTCACAAGTTACTCCTACTACCAGAATTCGTCTAAGCTAATCTAAGGTAATTGAACAAAACCTCCATTCACCACTAATTCCCAGAAAATCTTTACAATCATTACAAGAAAGATGCATTTGAATTCAATAAATAATTTCGATACGAAATAGTTTCCAACTACAATGCAAATAGGTCATACCTTAATAGGGGTGGGCCGATGCATCGAAATATCGATGCATTGCGATTCCGAGTGTCCCAATAGTATGGATCGATAGTAAAAGTCTCGATCCAATAACTATCGCCGATAGTTAGCTCAAATATCGATAGTTACGATAGTTTCCTTTTTATAAATAAAGTTTATTATTTATTTAAAATAACTTCCCTTCTCGTTAAAAACTAATTTAAATTATCCCAGGCACCAAATCTGCAGTATTTAGTTAAATTGTATTAATGGAACAGCAACAAGTCTACACACGGTTGTTTTGTTGGTAAGCGATCGACTGAGATTATGGTATGTACATAGTCATTCGGATTATTATCTGCCAGAATATCAAGACATCCGACTTTTAGGGAATCCCACGGTTAAGAACTGTCTGAATTCTCTCATAAGCAAACGTTCGTTTCATATAACAACTTGTACACCTGACAATGCCAATCCCTGAATATTGCCTGCCTGTTTTCACACAGTGTCTCATTACTTAATTCAGAAATACGGATGATATCCAGACGATCATATTACTATAAATTAATGACGGACACTGTCGTTATCTGATATGCAATATTGTTGATATGTGAATGATGACAAATATTATCTATTTAATACTTTCTAACAAATTTAACGTGTAACGACGTGAAAAGGTCAGCCATACCTGTCCTTTAAAGACCAGCAATAAGAACATCAACATATCGCTGGCTTAGAACTAGAAGGTCGTAAGTGCTTTTTCCGACCTGATAAGACTAATGCATGTTTGAAATCTGCATCACCAGGCGTTTCGTATAAGCATATATGTTCATGAAAATCGGAACAGATCATGTTGACTTTGATTTTTTCAATAAGTAAAAAGTAGTTTTCAGACAGATTTTTTTTTGTTTTCTCAAAATATGGATTTTATACTTACGACCTTTGTATTTTAAGCCAGCGATATCATCTTTGCTGTAAGCTGATTACTCCCATCAGGTTACAAATACACTTGTAATAAAAACAGTCTAATGGGATAAAAGAATAAATTATCTTTGTCGACATGTTGTGTTGTGGATATAAGAGAAGACAAAACCGGTTTCATTTTGCCAGTAAGCGAAATACTGGAACCAATATTTTGTTATTGGTATGGCGTGGTCATTGAACGTAACAAATACCTCCTACCATGACAGCGGAATATCAATGACCTGCTGTTCCGTTTTTCTGCAAGTTTCTATAAATATCACATTAAAATGACAGACATCTAAAACGCCTGACATATAGCCAATCAACTATGCATTCATCTTATTCCAGTGTGACATTTATGTACTGCAGTCACAGCGGATTGGTAATTTATTATCTATTTTCTGTAAAACCTATGATTTTTTTTAATGTGTGCTTTTCTATATGTAGTAATGTTGCAACACCCACATACAGGTACTACTACTAAATCGTTATTCTTCGTGGGTTGAAATCCATGGGTCACATTTGCGTTGATTCCGTGGGTAGCTCGACAACAAAATCTAAACTCTCCTCGAATAATAGACCTAACACTTACGAAACAAGGGTTTCCCTTCAGCTGTTTTAAAGACATGTATTTTTTACCGTACGAAATTGAACTTTAACAAAACAAAATTCACGAAATTGGATGCTTACGAAAATTATAGATTTTACCGTTTGCGTCAGTACATTTGTACTGATCTGACTGAATAATCGATGTTATCTTCGTGTTTCGAAACAGCAGATTAGGAGAGGTCAGAATAACCATAATCACAAATATCATTAGGTTATATACATGCTTGACAAAGTTACCTAAAATAATTTACGTGTTGGCTTAGATAATTATACTAAGAATATGACATAAAAATATTCTTTATCTCTGATGCATGAATTACGTCAACGGTAAGATTTGATTGCGTTAGGCCTTTTCAACTGAGCTCTTTCGTGGAGCAGGTTGTAGCCTGGTTCTCGTTTCCGTGACTATTATAGTACACTCAACAAAATTCTTAATCGTTCGCTTAACATATAACAAAAGTTTCATTCACTAAAATAATTAAAATAGTTTGGTCAGTATTAAATGTACCAGCCCTGTGTTTACAACATAAACATACGATTTTATGAAGATTCTAATATTCTTAAGTAGAATTGTTGACTCTAATGAACAACAACACTCAAAACCAGAAATCATATAATAATAGCAAAAATTTTTTTATTAGTAACCCCCTTTTTAAAACTTTAACAATCATATACAATATTTTATATGGACGATTAGACACTTAAGCACGTGACAATGATTTAATGTGAAATGTTGTTAAGTTGCGGAGATGTACAAAATTTAAAATCATCGAATTAAACACTTTACTTTGGTTGTTTGATAGTTACACTGTATTTCGCCATAGGGAGTTAGTGTCGCCTGTAAAGTTGAAATGCACTTACAGTTTGCTATATTTGAAAAACAGAGAACACAATTGACAAAAGAAAGAGTGTATGAAATTCGACCTATTTATCACCCCGTGGTATCATTATTTTGAGCAATCTCTTTTTTATTCTATTTTCATGTAAAAGGATGGTATTGTCAACTAAAAGGTTGTGTATCTTAATAACGTGAAATATTTTAGCAATGTTTTATGTTTTTTCTGTTTGGGGGATTATCCACGAGTTTACTTATTATATTTTGAAACATTTCCATGGACAAACGTTGCATAGCACATACAATTGGCAATAACCCAGCATAGTTGGCGTGTAAAACATATTTGCTAAGAGCATAAAGACAATTGAGTTATTGTTACACTTCGAAAAGGGGCCGATTAGGAATTTTGTTGAGTGAGCTACTACTATTGTAACATTGAGTCGGGAACAAGGCTGTATAACATGCTCCACAAAACAGTCCAGCAGAAAAGGCCAATTGGCTTGATCATATTATAGTCACTTGAAATATGATTTTTGAATCTATTTTGAGGACTCTCAAGGCGTCATGTATTCGTGTACGTTATAGGTGTACGCATAAAATCGTTTATTTCCACCGTCCTGGCAAATCTTAACATAATACCGCGATCCTATATATTTAATGGCATTTGAACAATCTTTAAATCCCCTCGTTATGTTTTATACTCTCATATTTCATAGTTCAGCATATTTATAAACACTTTCCAGCACCTTTGGGCTACAAGGTCAGTGCTACGAAGTTTAAGATTATGGTTATAGTTCGTAGACGATGTGTCAGTCATTGCCCTAACGTTATATGACATTGTAATGTATATGCTGACTACATTAGTTTCCTAGGACAAGTTATGCCACTGCCTCGTCTGGAAAATTGGCAGAACCTTAATAATTAAGTCAATGTCAAATTTGCTCTCTGTCAAATATCATTGTCGTATGTACTGCTACCGTACGCAAACCAATATAGTGGCTGCAGGTGATCAGAATGTAGTGAATTCTTCACCAGACTAATACCATTTATTGAGGAGGTAATTGTAATGGGCTTAGTGAAAATCAAAGCACAGCGGGTAACAAACATATACAGTTGAACAATTGCTTTGTGTTCTATCATGATGTTAACACCCCATGCAAGTATGATGTCATTTATGAATTATGCTATCATCAGGAAGGTTTAGTAGAATATTTACAGATCATTGCGCGCCTTCTTTACTGGAGAGTATTCAATCATCTCCGATAATTCACCTTTTCATGTGGTCACCAATCCAACATAAACACAGCTTGACATGTTAAGATGACGATAAACAATACAATAATCATTATGGTGGTTTATTTCATTCAACCCTAACGCCAACACTATGAGGAACAGAGAGATTATTCATGTTCAGTCTTTCATTTACTTCTCTAGATAACGCACACAAGTACATCTGATTATTAGGATGCAACAACTCAATATGCTATGTGAAAATATTAAGCTGATGTTTTGCTCAGAATGAGATGCTTAATGGACATTGGGACCTGACTTTTTTGAAACCCAATGTCTATTGTATTACTTTCAGATACGCCTTTATCGTCATACTAGTAGTCGGTTTTAGGAACCTTTGGTGTTCCTAGATTTATTCAGAATTCCTAACTTAATACTCGGAAATGTATTAACATAAGTCTTATATAAGACTTGTTTACAAATCCAATTTCTACCAAAATTTACCATAAAACTACCTGTTACTAATTATTGTATATGTACCTCTTATCTTGAAAAATCTGTCTATGTAACACATAAAAAATGCATAATTATGGAAATAAATATTGTTTAAACTAACTTAATACTGACTCACAAAGACAAATGTAAGGTTGCCACTAACGCTGGATGTACTTCGGTATATGAAACTGCCATACATTTTGTGTTAGATAATAGGAGTTTGAATACCATGTAGTACCAAAGTTGATGTACGTTATGTATTTTAAAAATGTCAACTTACCAGAAGCATTTATCATATTTCTATGATGTCTTTATAATACACCCATATGCATGGTAGCGTATTAATGGTAGTTCGTTCTTGTATCATTAATTTAATTAACATCAGCTCCCAAAAGACGCGATAAATTTCGCGCTTGAAATGACGTACTGTATTTAAAAACGGTATTTATGCTCTTTAATTAACTTTATTACAAATCATTTTCGTACAGAATTGCACTTAGTCATTGGCATCCAAACACATTATTTCTTATTTATGGTTTGAGTTTTTACCGAAATATTACCGTAGGTTTCAGTTATCACCATTACTAACTTGGTGATCATAATCGTTGAATTTTCGTATACAGTGAAACCTCAATGATAAGACAACAGTTTGGAGCCTTAAAACTGGACTTTTTATACAGGTCGCCTTTAGGTGGCTCGGGACTTTCCGAGAAAATAAGAAGGGCGTATATCATACTCATATGTGTTGTGCAGTTATGTTTTTATAACAATGACGTCACATGACGTCGCTATTTGGCGCCTTTTTGGATCTAGCCTCAGAATCAGATCGTACATTGATTGTTTCTACATACCTTTTTTGTATTTATTTGCTGATTTTAAATTTGTAATTGAGTAGTAATTCTCGATAAATTATCGTTCTGCTTATATGTTTTTATTACACTTGGTCAACCATTAATACATATTGTATGTGCAAAAGGCGTCAGAAACGTCAACAAATTGCTACTTGATTTTTTTATTTTTCCCTTAAATATCGAAAAAACCTGACGGTAACGTTGCCCTGGATACGAATAACAGATTAATAAAAAAAGGATATGTCGCCGCGCAATATTTTTCAGTAAGTAACTTTGAAATACTGTCTTCGGCATTGCGTTTTACTTATTTTACTAATTTAACGCAAATGGTAATGCTATATGCCCGTTCTAAATTTCAGGCAAATTTTTTATTACGACCTCGGAAAGTCCCGAGTCACCTTAATATTGAGATTGAATTAAGAACAAAAGAATAACATAAATACTATTGAATGAGTGCTGATTTAGTATCCAATTGATTGAATAAAGTTGAATAAAATGGCGTTAAACCAGCCCCAGAAATACAGCGTATTGCTAGATTTTATGTCCAATGTGATACCGGTATATGTGTATAAGTTAATAGCATTTCTAACGTAACCAAAATATATGTTTCTTATTTGGTGCCCTACAACTTGTATTGTACTGTAACGCCTTAAAATCAAACAACATTGAAACGGTTTGTGTACGGTAGCAGTGCGTACGATAATAATAGTTGACGCATGTATGCAGTGCGTGTTGGACATTGGCATAAGTATTAAGGTTTGACCAATTTACGTATAAAAGCAGCATTGGTTGTCCTAAGAAAATAATGTAGTCACCAGGGATGGATCAGTGTCATATAATGTTTGGTCAATGACTGATATGTCGTCTTTGAACTAGAACCATAACTTAAACTTCGTCGCACTGACCTTTTAGCCTAATGCAAAGAGCGTTATAAAGATGTTATAAATTGTTAAAGGTTATGGAAAGTGCTTAAAGGTGCTGCAAAGTGCTTTAATGTGCTAGAAAGTGCTTAAATATGTTTGAAAGTACTTAAAGGTTCTGTAATGTGCTTAAATGTGCTGCTTGAAAGTGCTTAAAGGGGCTGAACTTCAGATGCCTACCGAAATACTAGTGTTACATATTTCAAATCCTTAGAAACAGGTTTGAAGAATTTTCATTTAATAGATGTATGAAATTACTTTGTTTATCGCGCCTGCATATCAAAAAGATTAATGTTAGGCCACTGCATACCTAATCAACCCGCGAAATGAATTTATGCCTCTGTATAAAATCAGTTGGCTGTATGGAGTATTTGATACATAAAGGTTAAATTTGAAATTGATAATATAGATTGTTTAACAGATACTGTTGCTACTTAATTCAAACGACAACTTAAATAGGTAGTACATGGTAAAAATGCTTAGATTGTTCTCCTCTAGACATAACACGTTTTTTGGGGACTGATATTAGTCAGTTACGACGTGTAAGTTCTACTTGTCATGCCAGTTTAATTTAACTTTCATTTGCACATTTATACAAGTTCCAGTGTTCAATAATACAGTAACCCGAAATGTAATTAAACGCACACTCTGTGAGTCTATTCCTGGTAAACATATCGGTAAGAAATGTTATAATTGGAGAACATCACCCACGTTTTGCTTTGTACACATGTAGACTAATATCGTATAATGCCATAATGAAAGAGCAAAGACGCTTCTTAATACCCCAATCACACGAGAGTCGGAATGAGCCGGAATGCCGTAGGAATATCAATTCGTGGTACATTCTTGTATGTTCGAAATGTATTCCGACTGCATTCCGAGTACATTCCATATGTTCGGGCCAGTTTGAATGTTTTAACATGCTCTAAACCTATTTCGTTTGAAATAAAATACATATTAAAATACAAATGAATAAACTGTTATTCAAAACTCTCTGTATTTATTGATACTGTCCAGATCACACGGCGTCGGAATGAGCCGGAATGCCGGAGGAATAGCAATTCGAGGTGTATTCCTTCATGATCGAAATGCATTTGAAACATTCTGTCTGCATGCTGAGTCAATTCGTAGTGCATTCGATATATTCCGGCCCATGCCTGTGTCCACTTCGAATGTTTTGCGCATGTTCAAAACTTTCGAGATACATTCGAAGTCGGGTGGACTATCGAACGGTTACCGAAGTGTATTCTTCAGACATTCTGATTACATTTTAAATATTCTTACGGCATTCTGACTATATTCGAAACATTACTTAAAGCCATTATAGGTACTGATATTAAACACACTACCCGTGCACAACCCGTGCATAATCCCGTGCAAAACGGTCCGATGCTTGTGTTTACCGTATTTTGAAAACATATGCGTGCACAATCTCCGCTATCATTCCAGGCGGACTCGAAGTGTATTCGAGTTATATTCGAAGTATATAAGAATTGTATTTGAATGGTATTTGAAGTATTCCAACGGCATTTTGACAAAGCTGTAATAATTTTGGTCAAATCGAGTTACATGTATCATTCGGAATGTGTTTCCAATGTTTATTCTTTCTTCATTCCGACTCATTCGGGCCCATTCCGGCTGATTCGAGAGTCGTGTGATTGGGGTATTAAGCATTAACAATGAGGAAAAATCTATTTCATAAGTAAATATTACTAAATTAAATAAACTTATCATAATGAAAGAACATGGACGCTTCTTCCGACACTCGGAGCTAAAAATCACGAGAAAACGTAAGAAAGGTTTAACATCAATATTGTTGTATTCAAAGAAACCAATCCAATGAGCAGTCGTTTTGTGACAGTTTTGTTCTTACCACGAACGTTCGCTATAAAAAGGTCAAACATTCAATTCGTTTTCTGCTTTGCCGACTTGCTCAGCGGTTGTTTACCGTCCTAGATTAGCAGCCATAACCGTCGAGTTCGTCTAAGTAGGATCGCCTTCACACGTATTTGTGTGTTAGTCCCTTAAGAGCAGACCCACAGCTGTGTTATTCTTACATTGAATGATAGCGCAAGTGTTGAATCTGAAAGTTAATGTCTGTCAGGCCTCGATATGATATGATGTTAAGGTCAGGAACCAGACATCTTGTTCTATTAAGCACCATTTTGCTCGAAAAACACGAACATAACATCGATAATTGACTAGGATTGGTTGTAAAAGTTTAGAAATGGTGTCCGTACTAGTTCATACTGTAAAATCTATTACTTGTGTAGGCATCAAATTTCGCCGATTTTGGGGATTTGATTAACTCAACCAAAATTTTATGACCACAAAAAAGCAATTTATCAGTAGTTACTATATATGGTCATTGCATCAGTACACACAATGAATTTAGAAACACAGACAATTGTCTTATATTTCCTACCCATACATACATCTCAAACTGAAATTAGATGAATACGAAGTTGATTGACAACACTTGACATTTATTAAATGTATTTCGTTTTTAATTTAACATTATTAAAACCTTGAAGAAAGAGGAAACAGCAGGTAATCGATAATCCGCTGTCAGTGTAGGGGTCTTTGTCTTGTTACGTTCAATGACCACGTCATACCTAGGACAAATTATGGTTCCAGTATTTCACGCACTTGACGCTAAGTATTTCAGCATAAGTTATTGTTTAAACAACATGAACATACCTAGAACAAACCTGGAATTCAACTAGATACCCGTTCTTCTTAATTAGAAAGACTAAAAGATCGGAAACCAAATATTACATATCTGCGAAGTAACCAATAAAATTCGGGCTTACACTTTTCATACTGTAGCTTTCCAATCAGGTGTGTATCTACTGGATGGTTGTTATAGTGTAACACCACAGTCAAATCAACTTGTATACGTTCTCTAGAGAATTAAATCAAAGACGGGACATAAATAACCTCTCAGTACCTCATCTTGTTGGTGGTAGGATTAAATTAAAAAAAAACACCATAATGATTACATTATTGTATATGTCCTTTAACATCATCTAAACATGTCAATCTGTGTTCATGTGGTATTGGTGTATTTATGAAAACGTTAAATGGCTGAGATGATTGAATACTCTCCCGATAATGAAGGTCAGAAAGTTTCAATAAATACACAGACTACTAACTCGTTCTGCAATGTATAATGATAGCTAAATTGTTGATATACATGTATTAGTTTTAATTAAACTGGAAATATATACATTTAATAAGACCTGGGCTGGTATTCACAAAGCTTCTTAGATAAAAATATATCTTAAATATCCTATAAATTGCTTAGTTATGATAAAATTTGTCTTAAGTTTAATTTATTTCTAAGTCGCTATTCACAACATATCTTAAACTTAAGATCTTCTTAAATAGCCACTTTTCGTCATAAATATCCATTTTCAACTAAGTAATGTGCCTATATTTAAGATACGTACATAGGTATCTTACTATTTAAGAAATTTCTAAGATGAAAATAGGAGTTTTTTATTATGTGTTTAAAACCGGTTTTAAAGCTTGGAAATCATCAAGCAATGGGTAACAATGAAGAACCGCCCTAATATACGTATTAAATCATTCTTTTAGACCAAAAAACTTAGAAATTTATCAAAACGTCATCCAAACGCCCAGTTCAAGGGAAATAACCCGGTGTCGCATCCGCCTAAAGCGAAAGTAGAAGGTTAGGTGGATACTCCGGACACAGGTTTTCGGAATTCGGGATTATTGATGCATACATGTTTAATCATGTATAGTCTCAAATATCCACAATTTGCATTTATAACACACAGTTAATCAGAAATAGATATGTTGCTAAATTCATCGTGCATTATATGTAATTTACAAAGTGTAAATAAGTATATAAGGATAATCACGCCACAATAATAGCTGGCTAACACAAAGTAGGCCTATAGTAGATCTATAACACTAATGTTTTATTACGCATTTTAAAACGCAATATCTTTCGTTGCATTATATTATCAAACATGTCAATTTTGTCAGCAAACACTTATACCTTGGTCACATTTATGCTACGAGATATACACGAGCTGACGTTTGCAAACTAGTAAGCCTACGACGTCCATAAGCCAATGTGGATATGGTAGACTACCGATCATCTTACAGTTTTCTTAATTCGTATATCAGTGAAAATGTTTCACCGAACTCCCGAGTTGTACACGTATTCGCGCGGATTTCGAAGTCGGGAACATCTCATACGGGTCTCATACCGACATCAAACAAGCTAAGTATGATATCCGTACGGATTTGAACACTAATAGGCTTGTCGATGCTCGCATGCCTTATCGAAAATTACTCACACGGACACTGTGTGACCACCATATGGCTATCATAGGAGTGTCTTGCAAGTGCTTTACGAACCTAAAAGCTCCGGACGGGTTCCGCACACTTTGGCTGTGTTATTGTTCAAAGGCGCGGTGGTGACTTCATAGTTCATGCTTCATGCTTCACAGTTCGAACTGCATGTCTACTATTGCTTTATGGTTCATATGTTAAATGTAAACACCCGTACATAGTTCACCCTTCATATTTCATACTCCAAAGTTCATACTCCAAGTTCACACTCCACAGTTCATACTCTACAGTTCACACTCCATAGTTCGCACTCCACAGTTCACACTCCACAGTTCATACTCCACATTCACACTCCACGCTCCACAGTTCGCACTTAATAGTTCACAGTCCTTATTTCATTGTTCACATTGCACACTTTATAGTTCACACTTCATAGCTCACAGTTTACACTTCATTGGCAAAACTTAAAAGTTCCTTTATTCATCGTCTGTTTAAAGTTTGATTTTAATTACTTGTACTGTATAATTACATTTTTGATAATGATAAATATATCAATAATAAATGTACACATGTATATAGGTGCATAGCCCTATAATGGGTATATCATCGGAAAATAAAGTTATTATTATTATTATTTATGATTTGTAATATCGTTGTGAATATTTATTAGTCTCTTATAATTCTGTATTACAATGGTCACATAATAATGTTTCTGTGATATATAATGTGATTGATAGACATACATGGTCAAATGAGTTTCCACAATTTAATACAAGTGCCATACAAGGCTGAAATAGAAATGTTGATGACATTGTTGATGGCATCATTGGTTTTGTAGATACATTGCTTATATTCTTACATGTTTTTTTTCTGGCAGAAAGTCGATTATGTTCAGTGTTCATAAGTTTTCATAATGCACTAGATGAAGTTTACGATAACGTTTACAGTATTGAACCAGAAAACGGAACGTGCGATGGACATGTGATGGACGAACAATGGACGTGCGATGGTCGTGCGATTGTCGCATGTCATACGCACGGCATTCTTGTGGACATTCATTATCGTACGACAATCGCACGACGCACGTACGACGTTTGCACGACACTCGTAAAAATATGGCGTTCGACAACTGTTCATCGTAGGGATGCTGTGTGTCAACGCAGAGCCGTCGTGCGTCCGATGTACACTATTGTGACCGCACCACAAAATTACAATTTCAAGACATATGCCGATGAATTTCGATGTAGATTCGGAAGCGTCGGGAGATGAAGAAATTCCTACGACAATTGTGAAAGGGAGTTAAACTTTTGTAGAGAGTTATGACTGCCTCACCTATACCTTATACAGCTTAAAATACTCGCAAAACGGCTTTAACCTCTTCCTTCTAGATACTTGTTCCTAACATTAACAGTGACATTTAAGAAGAGATCCCACATAAGATGTATGTAAAAACTTACAACTATTACTGGCTGACATCTACAATACAACTGCATATAGCATTTGTACATTATATAAGAAATCAGAACAGTGATCCATTATTCGTCTCTCTGAGTGGAGGCGGTGGGCGACCCAGGGGGAATTAGACATTTTCGATTTTTTGATGTATAAATCCCCACCCTGGAGACAATGCTCACTGTCTAAATCTCCATCGTGGGGCATAGTTTTTCATCCAGGTACTTTAATAAAAACACGTATAAAAGTAGGCCTATCGATGTCGCCTTTCGTGATGTCAACATTCCCGGACCAAAGTCTGTTTCACGGGACTCGGAGTCGATAAGATTATCAAATTTCCGACTGTCGGGGCGGGCATAATATTGACTGGTGCATAAGTAACTTTGTAAGATATTCGACTAACGTTTTTCTCAGTGGGTCTATCAGCTACTATTTTTCTTAGATCGGTGCCGTAATTACACTCTAAGCCCCCTGACAAGATATATACAAGATACACATGATAACAACATGTTTTGCCATAATTCCACGGGGGTTCGGAACCCTCCGGATCCACGCATGACTTCAGTAAAAACAAACTACATGTATTCTATATACACAACTCTTCAAACACGTAATTCAAACAGAATGTACTGTACGTGAATATAATTTAGAAATTATTATTTATAATAGACACCCGGTTTTACATTACACAAATTAATATTCATGAAACACAACTAATTTTTTTATATACATGCATGATTTCAAATGATAATAAAAGCGGTTCGAAAATGATCGAGGACTAATCCCTCCCTTGGAAGGAGTCCTCATTTCCGTTACTATTTTTAGAGCGAGAAAATCCCGTTTTACATAGCAACCACTTTAAAATATTTCTTAGATTTAGGATAATATTTTAGCTAAGATATTTCTAAGATGCTTCTTGAATACAACTTAAGACAAAAATAAATTTTATTCTTAGCTAAAATAATTTCTTATCAGATAAGAAAATCTTACGAAAATATCTAAGAAGCTTTGTGAATACCAGCCCTGGTGTCTATGTTCTAGATAATCCTTTTCCATAAACTGTTGTTTTGTATAGTAAATTGTATGTTTTAAACTTAATTTTTCCGATGATGATAGAACTAATAAATGACGTCATACTTCTTCATTACATCTTTCCAATGATGATAGAATAAAGGAATGACATTATAATTTGATGAGGTGTTGGTAGCAGGATATTGCGTATAATCCATTGTTCAACTGTGTATGTATGCTCCATACACGGCTTTGATTTCCACTTCGCCTGTTGCAAGTACATCCCGATACATCAGTAGTAAGTCAAAGTTCCTAGACCAACTCTGGTGAAGTATACACTGTTGGGGGAAATCACGGTTAAAATTCACATGAGCAAAGGAACGAAATTATCACGAAAGGTTGGATTCTATTTTTCCATGATAACAAACACAAGCATATGTCATAAAACAGACCATGAACATACAAAGCTGAAAAACTTCAACTTTAACCTGTTAAAAGACGAGCAATCCAAATACCTATATTTCGCTCACATGGGTGGGTTGATATCTCACTACTAGTATGTGCGATACTTGATGAAATGTACAAACGTGTGACAAAATCTCTGCCAAAAGTTGATATCGTTAATATTCCATCATTCAACTTAATGTAGTGATCTCATGGCATTAACCAGCAATTTGCAGATATTTAATGTGTTAAATTGAGATGAGCTGTCTTATTATACGCGATTTATAGTTTTTATGGAAACATCCCATTAAATTAACGATGTAGCCGTCTCATATCACGTACGACTTCTCTTTTACATCGATATAAACTTTCGTACTTTTTAAAACATTTTCTGAGACATCCCTAAATACATAGATTAATGCTTGAAATGTCTACACTTTAATGATATTTTAACCCCATTCTATACATCGTTATATTCTTAAACAAACATTAGACTACACGTTTTATACTTTACGAGTAATCAATTAATAAGCAATGACAAAATCACATACATTTTCTCAATTTTGTTACATAAAACCATTCATCTTCATTACAGCTTAATCTCAATTCGGTCGATGTTGTCTTCAAATTATTGTTAGTTTGTCTACAATTTAAATCTTAGATATAAAAAATTACATTGATAATATTAAATTTTACTAACACGCGAACCATCGCCATACTGACGATATTAGGCATTATAGCACAAGTTGTCTTTGAGAAAACTACATGTACATTGTATAACATTTCGCAGACATCGTGAAACGAGTCCTTTAATATTCGGGGAACCCCAATGTTCTGGTGTTGGGTCTGTGATAATCTCAATGCATATCGCTGCCTTAAATAGGATTGGGGAAATATCCAATAGTAGTGTATGGCTATGCAAGTGTCTACAAAATTGCATGTATGTTTCAAGCACTTCTGTATGTGAAGCATAATTTCTGCAACATCTAAATGATTGCTTCAAAGATATTATGATTTTTGGGTAGTGTAAACACTTCAAGCGTAAACGTTAGTGGCGTCACAGTTAAATGTGTTGACCATGTCAGAGACCTTGTGGTTTTAATGGAGAAAACTGTACACTTTGACACATAAGAATGAAATGTCAAGTTCCACAAGTACAAATAAGGAACATTTGAGGCTTCCACAAACACCTGTCACAAAAGGCAACTCAAACACTAGAGTATGGCCTCCTACCATTCACAAATTTTTTGTAATGGGTTGTTAACTGACATTCCAGCTTTTCGGGTCGACAGATTGCAGAAGGTCTAATCAGTGCTTCATTTGAACAATCCAGCTCTGAAATACTCAAGAACCTTCATTAGTTACCAGTTAGAGCAAGGATTACGTTTAAAGTCATAGTCCTTGTCAACAAAGTTGTGCAAAAGATTTCACGAGAATAAATATCTGATCCATTTAGTTGTACAAACAAAAACTGTTTCCAGAAACAGAACCTAAATAGCAGACAGGTCTATCAGTGTTGCAAGGCCAACATGGCAGAGCGCTCTCCTAAACAAGATGAAGCATGCTTCTGATGAAACCAAATTTTAAAAAAAATGTTAAAACATATTTATTCGCAAACTTCTTTAATTGACGTAGATCTACGTGTTCGGTGAATAAAGTTTTACACGGTCTTTGTGAAGCGCTATCAAATATAACTTTTTATCTGACGCTTTAAGGGGAACTTGTATTTGTGTTTAGAACCGCCAAACGTATACATCTAAATTGGCACCAACTGTGGAGACTGTCTGACATTAACCTGTACGTTATCACCATTGTACCACTGACACTGACTGCGTATGTAGGGTTCGGGAAAACAATTATACTCGTTGTGACTGGAGCAGGAATATTATTTTTTTTTGGAATGACCAGTAAAATAGCACTGACTACATGGGCATCGAACGGAGCTGGGTGTTTTAGCGCGATATATCAGTATATTGTACCGAAATGTTTATTATATTCCCAAGATCAGCAAAGATGTAAATATTAATTAGGCAATTGCCCAATCTCCCCTGTGAGCCTCTCACAAGTTACTCCTTCTACCAGAATTCGTCTAAGCTAATCTAAGGTCCTAGAAAATATTTACAATCATTACAGGAAAGATGCACTTGAATTCTATCAATTATTTCGAGACGAAATAGTTTCCAACTACATCGCAAATAGGTCATACCTTAAACATGTGCTTCTCCTTCGCGCTTAGACCATGTTAAACATCTACATGTATTTACCAACAAATGTTCAACACTATCATGTCTTGACCAGTTATAATCGCTTTAAATTGACAGTGTACAGTTATTAGAAATATAGAATAGATTTATAGAAAAATGCCTTTTGATTTTTTCCAAACCATATCCGTTTGACCGAGCTCAATTAAGTTTCTGATACTTCTTAGGTTTGAAGGAAGAAATATTGATTTGGGACCAAGCCAGACTATCCAAAGTAGGTTGGTCAGACCATTCAATTTACTTTCCAGTTACTGCTACTTGGATTTTTTACAGGTGGTAGCTATTGAATGGAACAGCAACAGGTCTACACACGGTTGTTTTGTTGGTAGGCGATCGGCTGAGATTATGGTATGTACATAGTCATTTGGATTATTATCTGCCAGAATGTCTAGACATCTGACTTTTAGGGAATCCCACGGTTAAGAACTGTCTGAAGTCTCTCGTAAGCAATCGTTCGTTTCATATGACAACTTGTACACCTGACAATGCCAATCCCTGAATATTGCCTGCCTTTTTTCACACAGTGTCTAACTACTTAATTCAGAAATACGGATGATATTCAGACGATCATATTACTATAAATTAATGACGGACATTGTCGTTATCTGATATGCAATATTATTGATATGTGAATGATGACAAAAATTATCTATTTAATCCTTTCTAACAATACGTGCACTAAATACTGTAGCGCACAAACAATCCAAAGCCACACAGAAACGACGGCAGCGTCTAGCCATCCACTAAAGAGTCAGACATAGAACGAACCATCCACATCCCCAGAAATGGATATTTCAAGCAAGCCTATATACTCACTCGGCAACAAATGACACACTGTGGACTTCGAATTTTGTGTATAATTAGTCATAAAGGGAGGTAATTATAAATGATAACTAGATCTACACTGAACTAAGTTTAACGTGTAACGACGTGAATAGTTCAGCCATTCCTGTCCTTTAAAGACCAGCCATAAGAAAAGCAACATATCGCTGGCTTAGATCTAGAAGGTCGTAAGTGCTATTTCCGACCTCATAAGACTAATGTATGTTTGAAATCTGCATCACCAGGCGTTTCGTATAAGCATATGTTCATGAAAATCGGAACAGATCATGTTGACTTTGATTTTTTCAATAAGTAAAGAGTAGTTTTCAGACAGATTTTTTCTTGTTATCTCCATCTAAAATCTCCTCGAATAATCGACCTAACACTTACGAAACAAGGGTTTCCCTTCAGCTGTTTAGAAAACATGTATTTTTTTATCTTACGAAATTGCACTTTAACAAAACAAAATTCACGAAATTGGATGCTTACGAAAATTATAGATTTTACCGTTTGCGTCAGTACATTTGTACTGATCTGACTGAATAATCGATGTTATCTTCGTGTTTCGAAACAGCAGAGTAGGAGAGGTCAGAACTTAAAATACCATTTCTTGAAAATTCTACTATTCTTAAGTAGAATTGTTGACCCTAAAGAACAACGACACTCAAACCCAGAAATCACATAATAAAAGCATTATTTTTTATTAGTAACCCCCTTTTTAAAACTTTAACAATCATAAACAATATTTTATATGGACGATTAGACAATTAAGCACGTGACGAGGATTTAATGTGAAATGTTGTTAAGTTGCGGAGATGTACAAAATTTAAAATCATCGAATTAAACACTTTACTTTGATATTTGATAGTTACACTGTATTTCGCAATAGGGAGTTAGTGTCGCCTGTAAAGTTGAAATGCACTTACAGTTTGCTATATTTGAAAAACAGAGAACAAAATTGACAAAAGAAAGAGTGTATGAAATTTGACCTATTTATCACCCCGTGGTATCATTATTTTGAGGAATCTCTTTTTTGTTCTATTTTCATGTAAAAGGATGGTATTGTCAACTAAAAGGTTGTGTATCTTAATAACGTGAAATATTTTAGCAATGTTTTATGTTTTTTCTGTTTGGGGGATTATCCACGAGTTTACTTATTATATTTTTAAACATTTCCAAGGACAAACGTTGCATAGCACATACAATTGACAATAATCCAGCATAGTTGACGTGTTAAACATATTTGCTAAGAGTATTAAAACAATTGAGTTAGTATATCTTTATTGTTACAAAAAGTTAACACTTCGAAAAGTGGCCGATTAGGAATTTTGTTGAGTGAGCTACTACTATTGTAACATTGAGTCGGGAACAAGGCTGTATAACATGCTCCACAAAACAGTCCAGCAGAAAAGGCCAATTGACTAAATCATATTATAGTCACTTGAAATATGATTTTGAAATCTATTTTGAGGACTCTCAAGGCATCATGTATTCGTGTACGTTATAGGTGTACGCATACAATTATTTATTTCCACCGTCCTGGCAAATCTTAACATAATACCGCGATCCTAGATATTTAATGGCATTTGAACAATCTTTAAAATCCCCTCGTTATGTTTTATACTCTCATATTGCATAGTTCAGCATATTTATAAACACTTTCCAGCACCTTTGGGCTACAAGGTCAGTGCGACGAAGTTTAAGATTATGGTTTTAGTTCGTGGACGATGTGTCAGTCATTGCCCTAACGTTATATGACGTTGTAAGGTATCTGCTGACTACATTACTTTCCTAGGACAAGTTATGACACTGTCTCGTCTGGAAATTTGGCCAAACCTTAATAATTAAGTCAATGTCAAATTTGCTCTCTGTCAAATATCATTGTCGTATGTACTGCTACCGTACGCAAACCGATATAGTGGCTGCAGGTGATCAGAATGCAGCGAATACTTATACCAATGAATAAGGAGGTACTTGTAATGGGCCTAGTGAACATCAAAGCACCGCGGGGAGCAGACATATACAGTTCAACAATTACTTCTGTGTTCTATCATGTTGCTAACACCCCATGCAAGTAAGGTGTCATTTATTAATTATGCTATCATCTGAAAGGTTTAGTAGTGTGTGTATTAACTGATAGTGTATTGATACCATCTCGCCTTCTTTACTGGAGAGTATACAGCTATCTCCGTCATTTCACCCTTTTCGTGTTACACCAATCCCATATAAACGCAGCTTGTCATGTTTAGATGACGATAAACAATAAAGTAATCATTATGGTGGTTTATTTCATTCAGTCCTAACACCAACACTATGAGTAACTGAGAGGTTATTTATGTTCCGTCTTTGATTTAACTCTCTAGAGAACGTATAGAAGTACATTAGATTATTAGGGTGCAACAATCCAGTATGCTATGTGTCAATATTAAGGCTGATCTTTAGCTCAGAATGAGATGCTTAAGGAACATTTGGGCCTGACCTACTTACTGAATCTACGCTTTTTTAAACCCAATTTCTATTGGATACTTTCAGATACGTCATTATCGTCGGTTTCTGGCATTTTTGTTTTACTGATACTGGGTTTAGCTATTCTAGTTTCCGGGACGTTTAGTGTTCCTAGATTTGTTCACAATTCCTACCTTAATAATGACTTACAAAAGACAAATGTAAGGTTACTACTAATATAGGATTTACGTTGGTATATGAAACTGCCATACATTATATGCTAGATAATAGGGGTATGAGTAACATATAATACCATTACCACAGTTGATGTATTTTAATTAGATTAAAATGTCAACTTACCAGACGCATTTATCATATTTCTATTCGCATCCTAAAGAATTAACGGTTATCTGTTGTTGTTTAATGTTTGCCGATGAAATCAATGTTTGGCAAAAATATAGCCATTTTAATCTTTGAATGTCATCGTTAGACGAGTTGCGCAATTCATCGAAACTATCAATTTAATTATAATCTGCTCCCCAAAGACGTGATAAAATCAGCGTCTCTAATGACGTAGCATATTATAAAAACGGTATTTATGTCGTGATTTTTAATTGATTTTACTGTTAATCATTTACATACAGCCCTGCATTTAGTTCTTGACATCCAAACACATTAGTTGTTGTTTATGGTGTGATTTCGGACCGAAATATTACCGTACGTCTTAGTAATCACCATTACAAACTTGGTGATCATAATCGGTGAATTATCGTATTCAGTTAAACCTCAATATTAAGACCACACTGTGTACCCTTAAAACTGGACTTTATATAGAGGTTGCCTTAATATTGAGGTTGAATAAAGAGCAAAAGAATTACATAAATAATAACGAATGAGTGCTGATTTAGTATCAAATTGATTGAATAAAGTTGAATAAAATTGAATTAAACCAGCCTCTGCAATTCGGCATATTGCTTGATTTTTAGTCCAATGTGGTGTATTTCTGTAAGTTAATAGCATTTCTAACGTTACCAAAAGATATGTTTCTTATTTGGTGCCCTACAACATGTTTTGTACTGTTACGCTTTAAAATCAAACAACACAGAAACGGTTTGTGTATGCAGTGCGTGTTGGACTTAAGTATTAAGGTTTGACCAATTGACGTATCAAAGCAGTATTGATTGTCCTAAGAAAATAATGTAGTCACCAGGGATGGATCAGTGTCATATAATGTTTGGTCAATGACTGATATATCGTCTATGAACTACAACCATAATCTTAAACTTCGTCGCACTGAACGTTTAGCCTAATGCAAAGACCGTTTAAAGATGTTATAAAGTGTAAATTTTATGGACAGTGCTTTAATGTGCTGGAAATGATTTAAAGGTGCTGAAATATGCTAATTTGTACTAAAAAGTGTTTAAATGTGCTAGAAAGTGCTTAAATATGTTTGAAAGTACTTAAAGATTCTGTAATGTGCTTAAATGTGCTGCTGGAAAGTGCTTAAAGGAGCTTAACTTCAGATGCCTACCGGAACACTAGTGTTACATATTTCAAATCCTTACAAACTGGTTTGAAGAATGTCCATTTAATAGATGTATTAAATTACTTTGTTTATCTCGTCTGCATATCAAAAAGATTAATGTTAGGTCACTGCATACCCAATCAGACCGCGAAAATAATAAATGCCTCTGTATAAAAGTTGGCTGTATGATAAGCCATGGAGTATTTGATTCATAAACGGTATATTTCAAATTGATAATATAGATTGTTTAAAGCAGATACTGTTATTTCTTAATTGAAACGACGATCTAAATAGGTATTACATGATGAAAATACGTATCCTCTAGACATAACACCTTTTGTGGGACTGATATAGGTCATATACGACGTGTAAGTTCTACTGTTCATGCCAGTTTAATTTAACTTTCATTTGCACATTTATACATTTGTTACATTGTTCAATAATACAGTAACCCGAAATGTAATTAAATACACACACTGTGAGGCTATTTCTGGTAAAGAGATTCGGTTCGAAAGTTTATAATTTGAGAACATCGCCGACGTTTTGCTTAGTATACATTTATCCATACTCGTATATTTTAAGGAAGCAATTTCGTAAGTAAATATTACTAAACTAACTATCGATCAAGTAGAATGACTTTTTGAATAAACTTATGCCATAATGAAAGAGCAAAGACGCTTCTTGAAAGAAAAAGTGACATATTTTATATTGTTTTAGTTTTGAAATGTAATAATACATTAATCTCATGGACAATGTGTAAAATAGGACAGGGCATTGGAAACGAACATTTTTAGTTGCCACAACTGTCCTTAGTCCTACACGAACTCTTGGAGATCTTATGAGTCCATGACATGTATTCCAAAAAATAACTATTGCAATTGACTGGTCTAGACTATTACATTTGTCCGTTGAAGTTATAATTCATACACATAGACTAATTCATTTTGTCATACTCGTAGTTTATGGGATATATTAGACAGGTTATAGCGTCTCTGCTACTGATAATCGATATTAAGATTTTAAAACTTAAAGTACAAAATTACATTAACCTGTTGTTCCAAGGTAATTATTACTATTATTATTATTATTAGGCATTTGCTAGATTCATCGGAAGTGTGCATCTTCGTGTGTATCGTCAGTGCAGTTAGTTCAATTGCTGTGGTGTCCAAACTTGGGGGGTACTTGGTAATTGAAACGGGTAATACCTGGCTAACAAGATTTGTCTACGAAGAGCGCGCTTCACTATTATCAGTGTCATGATTGGGAAGTGAATAATCAATTATATTAACAAAACAAAATGCTTCATAGCTGCAGCATTGCCATCTTCTGTGTAGAGGATGGGACTTCTTAGTCCAGATAAAGGGCATATAATATTGACAACATGCTTAAGAGTTAACAACTGCGGTGTAAGAATTGGGATCATGATGGTGAACAAGTGTGCAAAGTATCAAAGCAATATGTCAATGCACTTTGAACATATTAGAGGTTAAAACATTTGTACCTAAACATTAACATTAGCTATACACCGAAGCCGACACTCGGAGCTAAAGATCACGAGAAAACGTAAGAAAAGGTTTAACGTCAATATTATTGTATTTAAAGAAACCGATCCAATGGGCAGTCGTTTGTTTAGTGTCAGTTTTGTTTTAGCTACGGACCTTTGCTATAAAAAGGTCAAGCACTCCATTCGTTTTCTACTTTGCCTGACTTACTCAGCGGTTGTTTACCGTCCTAGATTAGCAGCCATAACCGTCGAGTTCGTCTTGGTAGGATCGCCTTCACACGTATGTGTGTGTTTGTCCCTTAAGAGCAGACACACAGCTGTGTTCTTCTTACATTGAATGATAGCGCAAGTATTGAATCTGAATGTTAATGTCTGTCAGGCCTCGATGTGATATGATGTTAAGCTCAGGAACCAGACATCTAGTTCTATTAAGCCCCATTTTGCACGAAAAACACAAACATGACATCGATAATTGACTAAGATTGGTCGTAAAAGTTTAGTACTAGTGTCCGTCTAGTTCATACTGTCAAATTTAATACTTTTGTAAGCATCAAATTTCGTCGATTTTGTAGTCCATGTGACAGACCAAATTTCATTACCAAAAAGGTGAACAGATCCAACAATGATTTTCGGTAAGGTTGATATCTCAGCAGTCTGAAAACGGTTGATGGACTTGCGGGTCACTTTGCCAAATGACCTTTTGGCGGCCATCTTTAAAGATGGCCGCCATTATTTTAAGCAATCATAAGCTTTGGGAAAACTTGAATTATTCCTCACTCAATAGGGCTATTGGCTTGCAATATGCCTTAAAATGTTCGTATTTCAACCCAACATATGTTGACATATACATAATAATATTATGATAAAGGAATTAGTTCAAATTTATTGATATTCTAAGAAAACTTTGATATTTTTCACTTTTTGTCATTATTTTTTCTCTTGCAATTCTGATTGGGATTTGTATTTAGCCAGTGTTTGTTTGCTACATTCAGAGATTAATTCTAGGCATCCATAATATACATTACATTGATAGATTTTAACTTCGAAGTCCAAAATTGGTCAGGAATATATGACAACTAATGCCTAAATTAAATATATATTTTAGGGCATATGAATAGACCGTCTCCAACAATCTCAGGAAAAAAGATTTTTTTTTATTCCATGGCTACTTTGTTGATACTATGCGTATATATATATGCCTAGATGTCCAGTACCGTGTCACAAGGGTGTTAGTGCGGTACCTGACCCCTAGCTAGATGATTTGGCAGCTCGGATCCGATCAGTTGTATGAGTTCATATGACATTATTTTCAAAAAAATGGTTATTGACAGGAAAACTTGAATAACTATTCAGCGAAACGGAAAATAAACAGAAACATGACTCCAAATGATTGGAAAATAATTTGATATGAGTTTATACATTTATATTTTTGTTTATAAAGTTCCGAATATTACATTAAAAGTACATTATTTTAACGTTGTTTAATAATAGTAAAGCATGTAAGAATTCATACCTCCCACTGTTAAATTCTATTCGTTTCGCGCATTCACTAAGAAATGAATATGTGAAAGCAGGAACGTATTCGAAGGGAAACAATAAGGGATAGAGGGGATACAAAATAAATAAAATTATATATTGAATCAGTTGATCTTTGTCTAGTGTCTAGCTTACTACTTTTCTGACTCAGGTGGACCTTAGTAACCTTTAAATAACCGTTCTTAATAGAATTTGTAAAACTATACACACACTTTTAAAGCCTCCACAACCCTACCACAACCAAGGTTGTAATTGGTGACACGATGTTGGCTGAGGAGTTAGTGCTCTTGTCTACCAATCCGGAGGTCCCTGGTTCGAAATTTCATTGACCAGTGTTCAGTATTTCCCAACCAACTACAGATGAACTGGTTGTTAACCGTGTGATATTCTCACGAGTATCGGTGCTTTACGCTGGGCACGTTGAAGAACCAAAAATTAATCTGTTCGGAAAGAGCTAGGGTATCCCATCCAGATTCCTTGTATCACACCACAGTCACTTCTACTTGCTGTCTCTTCAGCAAAGCACATGACCCCATATGGAATATTAAGAAGTTATCCTTGACTGAAAGGTTTAAATAATTACAACTACGAATACAACTACAAAGCGTCAACCACGGGGATATTTACCCTGCGAGTTATAAATGTTTTCAGCATCATCGACTATCTCTGCCATGCCTGCAGGCACTACCTTTAGATATGTGCATCCACAATTACATATGGGTATACTTTTCTTGTTGGGTTGGGTCATACGATGTTGCTCCGTGATGTACATCCCAAAGATGAGCACACTTAGTCCTGAACTCATGGATTACTAGTATGTGTCGGCTACAGTCAATCCAGTTTTGTACATATTACGGATGGACAGCGCCATTCCTGACCATATGGGTTATTAATGCATACCGGTACGACATATGGGTACAGTAATTTGTAACCATACGAGATACATATTACAGATAGGTTCATTCGTTCCTGACCGTATTGGGTACATACTACACATGAATACAGAAATGCTTGACCACATATGATACTTAGTACACGTACTAACCATATGAGTACTAAAACATGCTACATGAAGGAACAACCATTCCTGACCATATGAAGTACATTCTACTGATAGGTACAATTGTTCCTGACCATATTGAGTCCGTAGTAGATAGGTACAGCCATTCCTATCCATGCGTGGTACAGACTACATATGGGTACATTAATTCCTGGCCATATGGAGTCCACAGTACAGATGGGGACAGTCATTCCCAACCATGTGTGGTACATCCTACACATGGGTACATAGATTCCTGGTCATGTGGGGCACATATTATTTATAGGTATATCAATTCCTTATATGGAATCCGTAGTACAGATGGGTATTGGGTATACAACTATTCCTGACCATAACTATGTCATACATATTACATATGAGTACAGCCATTACTGACAATACTTGATACATACAGATACATACATACAGCCTTTCGTAACTATGCAGTTTGGCACGGGCATTCCTGACCATATGGTGTACATCATACAGAGGGGTAGAATGAGTACAGCCATTCCTGACCATATGTGGTACATTCTGCTAATGGTAATCATTCCTGGTCATATGGGTTACATAACATGTTACTAATAAAGATAGGAACTTCCATTTATAATGTCTATATGAGGTACATTCTACTGATGGACACATTCATTCCTGATCTTATTGGGGGTACTATGGTCACAGTCATTTCTGATTTAATACTAGTAGGTGAATATGCATGGTCATTCCTTACCATATTGGGCTTGTTATTTTATCGGTATAGTCATTCCTGGTCCTTAAAGTACACCATATGTCTAAGTAAACCATCCTTAACTCCATGGGGAATATTCCACCGATTAAATCCATCCATTTTCTTAATATATAGAAGAATCTTCCTTCGGTAATGCTTCTGTCCATTCCAGTCCCAATAAGGTATATGCTACTGCCTGTACATCATTTTCTCTCTCTATGGGAGTAAAGTCCACCACATAGTACATCCACTTTGGTCTCCTAATGGCTATCCCCCACATCACTTTGTCTGTGCTTGTATCATGGGCTATCCATATTCAACAGGCGAAGCTATACCTACAAGATCCTATTATGCGTCTTACTTCACGGTTTGCTGCTATTCCTGTCTCAATGAGGTACATGTAGATAAGTAATTCCCCGCCAGATTGGTTCCCTACAACCATTGGGTGCAACTACCACTGGTAACAGTAAACTGTTACCGAATAACATTAGGCATAGCAACTGCTAGTCCTACTGCTTTCCTACAATCAAGGGGTACGACTAACGCCGGTCATCATTGTCATGAATACCTACAAAAACAGTGTACATCTACTCCTAGCCCTGCAATCAAGGGGTATGACTCTAATATAAACACTGGCCATGAATGTAGGAACAAATGACTTGCATCTTCGATACTAAAATTATATTGTATGTAAAAAGCACCCAGTTAAAGTCAATTTTCAGACATTCGACCGACTGTACATTTACTCATTGAGTCTCACGTCAGTTGTTACACTCGCTCGGCGGTGTTGGCTGCTGGCAGGCTTTTGACCCCCTCAGGTATCCATTTATACATTTGGGTAAGTGGGGAAGGTGGATTATTCTTGCTCAGAGAAATTAAGCAGTGGCCCAGGTGAGGATTGAACCGGGGACCTCTCGATCCCGAAGCATGCACCCTACATCTAGGCTCCCCACAGAAATCGTTATAATTCACGCAGCAGTTTTTAATCTTTTAAGTTAAACATGACTGTCAGTGATGGTAATCATATAGACCAAGAAGGTAAGTCTGATGATGCCAGATACAGAACCCTTCGCTTGAGATAATAATATATTTCATTATGACTTCTCTAAAACGTCACCAAAACGTACTTTTCAGAAGACAACATATAACTTAGGAACCTAAACTTTGCATACATTCGTGTTGAATAAGAATGCAATTCGCTAATGATTCACTATTTAGGAATGAAAGAATCAAAGATTAAGTTATACTGAAACACTCGACCCATGGCGTGTATGATCCTGTACTAATAGCCGGACCCTCGCCTGCAAGACTTCTAGCTGGGGTCCGGTATCATACCCACATCCTATTAGGCAAAGGATTCGATTTTCAGATACCTACACATGTATAGATATGTGCATATGAACAAGCAAAGCAACTCTGAAATAATAAACCAAAATTAATGGTTGTTCCTAAGATTATTGGAAAAGATATATGCATGCGTCTTAAAAATATCCATTTAATTAGATATCAGTTGTCATATATTCCTGACCAATTTTTTACTTTAAAGTGAAAATCTATCAATGTAATGTATATTATGGATGCCTAGAATTACCCTCTAAATATAACAAACAAAAAAAGGCTAAATACAAATCCCAATCGGAGTTGCAAGAGAAAAATAAAGAAAAAAAAGTGAAAAATATCAAAGTTTTCTTAGAATACAATAAATTTCGAAGTAATCACTTTATTATAATATTATGATTTATATATCAGCAGATGTGGGGTTGAAATACAAACATTTTAAGACATATTGCAAGCCGATAGCCCTATTGAGTGAGGAATAATTCAAGTTTTCCCAAAGCTTATGATTGCTTATAATAATGGCGGCCATCTTTAAAGATGGCCGCCAAAAGGTCATTTGGCAAAGTGACCCGCAAGTCCATCAACCGTTTTCAGACTGCTGAGATATCAAGCTAACCGAAAATCATTGTTGGATCTGTTCACCTCTTTGGTAATGAACCTTCAATTTTCAAGGCCTGGGACATGGACTATTGGCGATAAGATTAACTCAACCAAAACTTTATGACCACAAAAAAGCAATTTAGCAGTTGTTCCTATATGTGGTCATTGCACCAGTAAATAACACGCAATGAATTTAGAAACACAGACAATTGTCTTATATTTCCAATCTGCTGTCACTGTTACATCTCATCTCACACTGAAATTAGATGAATACGAAGTTGATTGACAACGCCTGACATTCATTAAATGTATTTCGTTTTTAATTTAACATTATTAAAACCTTGAAGAAAGAGGAAACAACAGGTAATCGATAATCCGCTGTCAGTGTAGGGGTCTTTGTCTCGTTACGTTCAATGACCACGCCACACCTAGGACAAATTATGGTTCCAGTATTTCACGCACTTGACGCTATGTATTTCAGCATAGTTTATTGTTTAAACAACATGAGCATACCTAGAACAAACCTGGAATTCAGCTAGATACCCGATCTTCTTAATTAGAAAGACTAAAAGACCGGAAACTAAATATTACATATCTGCAAAGTAACCAATAAAAATCGGGCTTATACTTGTTATACTGTAGCTTGCCCATCAGATGTGTATCTACTGGATGGATGTTATAGTGTAACACCACAGTCAGATATACTTGTATACGTTCTCTAGAGAATTAAATCATAAACGGGACATAAAAAACCTCTCAGTACCTCATCTTGTTGGTGGTAGGATTAAATTAAAAAAACACCATAATGATTGCATTATTGTATATGTCCTTGAACATCATCTAAACATGTCAATCTGTGTTTATGTGGTACATGTATTGGTGTATTTATGAAAACGTGAAATGACTGAGATGATTTAATACTCTCCTGTTAAGAAGGTGAGAATGTATCAATAAATACACAGACCACTAACTCGTTCTGCAATGTATAATAATAGCTAAATAGTTGATATTCATGTATTAGTTTTAATTAAACTGGAAATATATCAATTTAATAAGACCTGGTGTCTTTGTTCTAGATAATCATTTTCTATAAACTGTTGTTTTGTATAGTAAATTGTATGTACGTATACTGTTTTATATTTAGGTAATAAATATGTTTAAACTTAATTTTTCCGATGATGATATAACTAATAAATGACGTCATACTTCATCATTACATCTTTTCAATGATGATAGAATAAAGGAATGACATTATAATTTTAAGAGGTTATGGTAGCAGGATATTGCTTATAATCCACTGTGTATGTATGCCCCATACACGGCTTTGATCTCAACTTCGCCTGTTCCAAGTACATCCCGATACATCAGTAGTAAGTCAAAGTTCCTAGACCAACTCTGGTGAAGTATACACTGTTGGGGGAAATCATGGTTAAAATTCACATGAGCAAAGGAACGAGATTATCACGAAAGGTTGGAATCCATTTTTCCATGATAACAAACACAAGCATATGTCATAAAACAGACCATGAACATACAAAGCTGAACAAACTTCAACATGAAGCATGACTTCCTCTAAGATAAAAACAATCCAAATACCTATATTTCGCTCACGTGGGTGGGTTGATATCACACTATGTGCGATACTTGATGAAATGTACAAACGTGTGACAAAATCTCAAAAGAGTTGATATCGTTAATATTCCATCATTCAACTTAATGTAGTGATCTCGTGGCATTAACCAGCAATTTGCAGATATTTAATGTGTTAAATTGAGATGAGCTGTCTGATTATACGCGATTTATAGTTTTTATGGAAACATCCAATTAAATTAACGTTGTAGCCGTCTCATGTCACGTACGACTTCTCTTTTACATCGATATAAACTTTCGTACTTTTTAAAACATTTTCTGAGACATCCCTAAATACATAGATTAATACTTGAAATGTCTACACTTTAATGATATTTTAACCCCATTATATACATCATTATATTCTTAAACAAACAATAGACTTCACGTTTTATACTTTACGAGTAATCAATGAAGAAGCAATGACAAAATCACATAAATTTTCTCGATTTTGTTTCATAAAACCATTCATCTTCATTACAGCTTAATCTCAATTCGGTTTATGTTGTCTTCAAATTATTGCTAGTTTGTCTACAATTTAAATCTCAGATATAAAAAATCACATTAATAATATTAAATTTTACTAATACGCGAATCATTGCCACAATATCGATACTAGGCATAATCGCACCATTGTCTTTGAGGAAATTGCATGTAGATTGTATAACATTTCGCAGACATCGTGAAACGAGTCATTTAATATTCGGGGAACCCCAATGTTCATGTGCTGGGTCTGTGATATTCTCTTATGCATATCGCTGCCTTAAATAGGATTGGGGAAATATCCAAAAGTAGTGTATGGCTACGCAAGTGTCTACAAAATTGCATACATGTATGTTTCAAGCACTTCTGTATGTGAAGCATAATTTCTGCAACATCTAAATGCTTGCTTCAAAGACATTATCATTTTTGGGTAGTGTAAACACTTCAAGCGTAAACGTTAGTGTCGTCAAAGTTAAATAATTTAACCATGTCAGAGACCATGGTGAAAACTGTAAACTTTGACACATAAGAAAGAAATGCCTACATGAATAACTACAAATAAAGAACATTAGAGGCTTCCACAAACACCTGTCACAAAAGGCAACTCAAACGCTATTGTATGGCCTCCTTCAATTCTTATATAAATGTTATTAATGGGTTGTTAACTGACATTCTATCTCATCGGAGGCATAAACGTTATCACCATTGTACCACTGGCACTGACTGCGTATGTAGGGTCCGGGAAAATAATTATACTCGTTGTGTCTGGAGTAGGAATATTTTTCTTTTGGAATGACCAGTAAAATAGCACTGAGTACCTGAGCATCGAAAGGAGTTTTTTAGCGCGATATACCAGTATATTGTACTGAAATGGTTTTTATGTTCCCAAGATCCAAGATCAACAAAGACGTAAATAATAATTAGGCAATTGCCCAATCTTCCCTGTGAGCCTCTCACAAGTTACTCCTACTACCAGAATTCGTCTAAGCTAATCTTAGGTCCTTGAACAAAAACTCCATTCACCACTAATTCCCAGAAAATATTAACAATCATTACAGGAAAGATGCATTTGAATTCAATAAATTATTTCGAGACGAAATAGTTTCCAACTACAACGCAAATAGGTCATACCTTAAACATGTGTTTCTTCTTCGCGCTTAGACCATGTTAAACGTCTACATGTATTTACCATCAAATGTTCAACACTATCATGTCTTGACCAGGTATAATCGCTTTAAATTGACAGTGTACAATTATTAGAAATATAGAAAAAACTTATAGAAACATGCTTTTTGATTTTTTCCGAACCTTATCCGTTTGACCGAGTTCAATTTAGTTTCTGATACTTCTTAGGTTTGAAGGAAGAAATATTGATTAGGGACCAAGCCAGACTATCCAAAGTAGGTTGGTCAGACCATTCATTGTTAATTTACTTTTTAATTACTGCAACTTGGATTTTTTACAGGATTGCGTCCGAGGTGGTAGCTATTGAATGGAACAGCAACAAGTCTACACACGGTTGTTTTGTTGGTAAGCGATCGACTGAGATTATGGTATGTACATAGTCATTCGGATTATTATCTGCCAGAATGTCTATACATCCGACTTTTGGGGAATCCCACGGTTAAGAGCTGTCTGAAGTCTCTCATAAGCAAACGTTCGTTTCATATGACAACTTGTACACCTGACAATGCCAATCCCTGAATATTGCCTGCCTTTTTTCACACAGTGTCTAATTACTTAATTCAGAAATACGGATGATATCCAGACGATCATATTACTATAAATTAATGACAGACACTGTCGTTATCTAATATGCAATATTGTTAATATGTGAATGATGACAAAGTTATCTATTTAATCCTTTCTAACAATACGTGCACTAAATTTAACGTGTAACGACGTGAATAGTTCAGTCATACCTGTCCTTTAAAGACCAGCCATAAGAACAGCAACACATCGCTGGCTTATATAAATCAGTTCGTACTGCCCAGGACAGCTCTCCACCAATACACAGTTATTGATTGATTTGATTTCAACGTGGTTTCTTTTCCTGGGATTAGTATTTGTTCAAAGTAGGTCACTCACCGGGGAATTCGGCTCATATGTATTGCTAAAACTAGGTCATTTAGCTGAAACCTTGACACTGAGCTTTTTCTTCTTTTGTCTACTTTTTAGGACTTCTGACAGCTTTAACTAGGTAGTTTAGCCATTTTACTGCATGGGTATTCAGCTATTTGATTGCTGAAACCGGTTAATTTAGAATTTCGACAGCTTGGACATAGGAGGATTATAATTTGTTTAGTTGGGCATTGTGCCTTTTATGTTTTTATGTTTTCTGTGCTCGGCTGGTCAAGCTGAGTGCTGCCTTCCCTGTCTGACTTAAAATTATCTTTTTTCATTTTGCAGAAATACTGAGTTGCCAGGAAGCGAAATACTGGAACTAATATTTTGTTATTGGTATGGCGTGGTCATTGAACGTAACAAATACCTCCCACCATGACAGAGGAATATAAATGACCTGCTGTTCCGTCTTTCTGCAAGTTTCTATAAATATCACATTAAATGACAGACATTTAAAACGCCAGACATATAGCCAATCAACTATGCATTCATCTTATTTCAGTGTGACATTTATGTACTGAAATCACAGCGGATTGGTAATGTATTATCTATTTTCTGTAAAACCTATGTTTTTTTTAAATGTGTGCTTTTCTCTATGTACATGTAGTAATGTTGCAACACCCACATACAGGTACTACTACTAAATCGTTATTATTCGTGGGTTGAAATCCATGGGTCAAATTTTCGTTGATTCCGTGGGTAACTCGACAACGAAATCTAAAATCGCCTCGAATAATCGACCTAACACTTACGAAACAAGGGTTTCCCTTCAGCTGTTTAGAAAACATGTATTTTTTATCTTACGAAATTGCACTTTAACAAAACAAAATTCACGAAATTGGATGCTTACGAAAATTATAGATTTTACCGTTTGCGTCAGTACATTTGTACTGATCTGACTGAATAATCGATGTTATCTTCGTGTTTCGAAACAGCAGATTAGGAGAGGTCAGAATATCCATAGTCACAAATATCATTAGGTTATATACATGCTTGACAAAGTTATCTAAAATAATATACGTGTTGGATTAGATAATTATACTAAGAATATGACATAAAAATATTCTTTATCTCTGATGCATGAATTACGTCAACGGTAAGATTTGATTGCGTTAGGCCTTTTCAACTGAGCTCTTTCGTGGAGCAGGTTGTAACCTGGTTCTCGTTTCCGTGACTATTATAGTACACTCGACAAAATTCTTAATCGGTCGCTTAACATATTAAAAAAGTTTCATTCACTAAAATATTCAAAATAGTTTTGTCAGTATTGAATGTACCACCCCTGTGTTTACAACATAAACATACGATTTTATGAAGATTCTAATATTCTTAAGAAGAATTGTTGACTCTAATGTACAACGACACTCAAAACCAGAAATCACATAATAATAGCATTAATTTTTTTATTAGTAACCCCCTTTTTAAAACTTTAACAATCTTAAACAATATTTTATATGGACGATTAGACAATTAAGCACGTGACGAGGATTTAATGTGAAATGTTGTTAAGTTGCGGAGATGTACAAAATTTAAAATCATCGAATTAAACTTAAGCTTTTTTAAACCCAATTTCTATTGGATACTTTCAGATACGTCATTATCGTCATAGTCGGTTTCTGGCATTTTTGTTTTACTGATACTGGGTTTAGCTATTCTAATTTCCGGGACGTTTAGTGTTCCTAGATTTGTTCACAATTCCTACCTTAATAATGACTTACAAAAGACAAATGTAAGGTTACTACTAATATAGGATTTACGTTGGTATATGAAACTGTCATACATTATATGCTAGATAATAGGGGTATGAGTAACATATAATACCATTACCATAGTTGATGTATTTTAATTAGATTAAAATGTCAACTTACCAGACGCATTTATCATATTTCTTTTCGCATTCTTAAGAATTAACGGTTATCTGTTGCTGTTTAATGTTTGCGATGAAATCAATGTTTGGCAAAAATATAGCCATTTTAATCTTTGAATGTCATCGTTAGACGAGTTGCGCAATTCATCGAAACTATCAATTTAATTATAATCTGCTCCCCAAAGACGTGATAAAATCCGCGTCTCTAATGACGTAGCATATTATAAAAACGGTATTTATGTCGTGATTTTTAATTAATTTTACTGTTAATTATTTACATACAGAACTGCATTTAGTTCTTGACATCCAAACACATAAGTTGTTGTTTATGGTGTGATTTCGGACCGAAATATTACCGTACGTCTTAGTAATCACCATTACAAACTTGGTGATCATAATCGGTGAATTATCGTGTTCAGTTAAACCTCAATATTAAGACCACACTTTGTACCCTTACAACTGGACTTTATATAGAGGTTGCCTTAATATTGAGGATGAATAAAGAGCAAAAGAATTCAATACATAAATAGTATTGAATGAGTGCTGATTTAGTATCAAATTGATTGAATAAAGTTGAATAAAATGGAATTAAACCAGCCTCTGCAATTCAGCATATTGCTAGATTTTTAGTCCAATGTGGTTTATTTCTGTAAGTTAATAGCATTTCTAACGTTACCAAAACATATGTGTCTTATTTGGTGCCCTACAGCATGTTTTGTACTGTTACGCTTTAAAATCAAACAACATAGAAACGGTTTGTGTATGGTAGCAGTGCATACGATAATAATAGTTGACACATGTATGCAGTGCGTGTTGGACATCGGCTTAAGTATTAAGGTTTGACCAATTGACGTATCAAAGCAGTATTTATTGCCCTAAGAAAATAATGTAGTCACCAGGGATGGATCAGTGTCATATAATGTTTGGTCGATGACTGATATATCTTCTATGAACTACAACCATAATCTTAAACTTCGTCGCACTGACCTTTTAGCCTAATGCAAAGACCGTTTAAAGATGTTATAAAGTGTAAATTTTATGGAAAGTGCTTAAATGTGCTGGACAGCGGTTTAATGTGCTGGAAATGATTTAAAGGTGCTGAAATATGCTAATTTGTGCTAAAAAGTGTTTTAATGTGCTAGAAAGTGTTAAATATGTTTGAAAGTACTTAAAGATTCTGTAATGTGCTTAAATGTGCTGCTGGAAAGTGCTTAAAGGAGCTGAACTTCAGATGCCTACCGGAACACTAGTGTTACATATTTCAAATCCTTAGAAACTGGTTTTAAAAATGTTCATTTAATAGATGTATGAAATTACCTTGTTTATCGCGCCTGCATATCAAAAAGATTAATGTTAGGTCACTGCATACCCAATCAACCCGCGAAAATAATAAATGCCTCTGTATAAAATCATTTGGCTGTATGTTAAGCCATGGTGTATTTGATCCATAAAGGGAAAATTTGAAATTGATAATATAGATTATCAGTTTCAGTAGTAGAGACGCTATAACCCGTCTAATATATCCCATAAACTATGAGTATGACAAAAAGAATTATTCTATGTCTTTGAATAATTACTTCAACGCATCAACAAATTCGTGGGTTGAAATCCATGCGTCACATTTTCGTTGATTCCGTGGGTAACTCGACAACGAAATCTAACATCACTCGAATAATCGACCTAACACTTACGGAACAAGGGTTTCCATTCAGCTTTTTAGAAAACATGTATTTTTTATCTGACGAAATTGCGCTTTAACAAAACAAAATTCACGAAATTTGATGCTCACGAAAATGATAGATTTTGCAGTTTGCGTCAGTACAAATGCGTCAGTACATTTGTACTGATCTGACTGAATAATCGATGTTATCTTCGTGTTTCGAAACAGCAGATTAGGATTGGTCAGAATAACCATAATCACAAATATCATTAGGTTATAAACATGCTTCACAAAATTATCTAAAATAATATACGTATTGGCTAAGAATATGACATAAAAAATCTTTATCTCTGATACATGAATTACGTCAACGGTAAGATTTGATTGCGTTATGCCTAGACTGAGCTATTTGGTGGAGCCAGTTGTAGTCTGATTCTAGCTTCCGTGACTCTTACAGTACACTCAACATAATTCCTAATCGGTCGCTTAACATATGAAAAAAGTTTCATTCACTAAAATATTTAAAATAGTTTTCTAATGAACAACAACACTCAAACCCAGAAATCATATAATAATAGCATTAATTATTTTATTAGTAACCTCTTTTTAAAACTTTAACAATCATAAACAATATTTTTATGTGGACGATTAGACAATTAAGCATGTGGCAATGATTTAATGCAAAAGGTTGTTTAATTCCGGAGTTGTGCCAAATTTAAAACCATCGAATGTTAAGATTTACTTTGATTTTTTATAGTTACACTGTAATTCGACGTTGGAAATCAGTGTCGCCTGTTGAAATGCACTTATAATTTGCAATTATTGAAGCATAAATTAAGAGCATAAAGACAAATGAGTTAAGTACCTTATATTATATAATGCTCGAAAAGTGACCGATAAGGAATTTTGTTGAGTGTGCTACTTCTATTGTAACATTGAGTCAGGAACAAGGCTATAACATGCTCTACTAAAACAGTCCAGCAGAAAAGGCCAATTGACTAAACTTATATTATAGTCACTTGAAATGTGATTTTTGAAATCTATTTTGAGGACTCTCAATGCGTCTTGTGTTCGTGTACGACTTTGTTCCGTTTTAGTTTGACTGACTTAGGCGGCAGACTTTCGGGATTGGATGCCCGGTTTTGTATTACATGTTCCTGTGCTAGTTTTTTATGTTGGTCATGTTCCGCGCCTTTTCGAGTGAAGTTGTATATTGTCCGTACCTTTTTGTTCTCGCGTGTCCCGCGGTTTCTGTTGAGGGCGGTGCTACTTCCGGTAGTTTCGTATTTTGTTTAAATATTACAATATAGGTTTGTATCTGGATTTAAACGCCAATTCCGTTTACAGTGGAGTTTTTCATTTTTAAATATTCAATAATATGCCAAAATTTCTCAGTATTTAATTTTTTGACCGGGGCCAAAAGTTATATGGAGCTAGAAGTTATTTATTCGTATTTGCTGGTTGTCTAACTGTTGTAACTAGGTCATTCAGCGTAGGCATTCCGCCTTTTATTTGCTTAATCTTTTCTACTGGGTCATTCAGCTAGTTATAATGTATTATACTTTTCGACAGCTTGGACTTGGGCGGATCGGCGCTTGTTTAGTTGGGCATTGTGCTTTGTGTGTTTTTAATGTTTTCTGTGCTCGACTGGTTGAGTTGAGTGCTGCCTTCCCTGTCTGACTTAATATAATCTTTTTACGTGTATTCATAAAAATCGTTTGTTTCCGCTATCCTGGCCAATCGGAAATAATACTGCAATCCTAAATATTTGATGGCATTTGAACAATCTTTATACTCTCCTCGTTATGTTTTATTCTCCTAAATTTCATAGTTCAGCATATTTAAACACTTTCCAGCACCTTGGGCTACAAGGTTAGTGCGATGAAGTTTAGGATTATGGTTTTAGTTCGTAGACGATGTGTCAGTCATTGCGCTATATGACATTGTAAAGTATCTGCTGACTACATTACTTTCCTTGAACAAGAAATGTCACTGTATTGTCTGGAAAATTGGTCAAACCTTAATAATAAAGTCAATATCAAATTTGATCTCATTGTCGTATGTACTGCTACTGTACGCAAACCAATATAGTGGCTGCAGGTGATCAGAATGTAGTGAATTCTTCACCAGACTAATACCATTTATTGAGGAGGTAATTGTAATGGGCTTAGTGAAAATCAAAGCACAGCGGGTAACAAACATATACAGTTGAACAATTGCTTTTGTGTTCTATCATGATGTTAACACCCCCATGGATGTCATTTATTAATTATGCTATCATCTGGAAGGTTTAGTAGAATATTTACAGATCATTTCTCGCCTTCTTTACTAGAGAGTATTCAATCATCTCCGATAATTCACCTTTTCATGTGGTCACCAATCCTACATAAACACAGCTTGACATGTTATGGTGGTTTATTTCATTCAATCCTAACGCCAAAACTATGAGGAACAGAGAGATTATCCATGTTCAGTCTTTCATTTAATTCTCTAGATAACGTACACAAGTACATCTGATTATTAGGATGCAACAACTCAATATGCTATGTGAAAATATTAAGCTGATGTTTTGCTCAGAATGAGATGCTTAATGGACATTGTGGGGACCTGAGTTTTTTAAAACCCAATTTCTATTGTAATACTTTCAGATACGCCATTATCGTCATAGTCGGTTTTAGGAACCTTTGGTGTTCCTAGATTTATTCAGAATTCCTAACTTAATACTGACTCAAAAAGACAAATGTAAGGTTGCCACTAACGCTGGATGTACTTCGGTATATGAAACTGCCATACATTCTTTGTTAGATAATAGGAGTTTGAATATCATGTAGTACCATAGTAGATGTACTTTATGTATATTAAAAATGTCAAAAACTTACCAGAAGCATTTATCATATTTCTATGATGTCTTTATAATACACCCATTTGCACGATAGCGTATAAATGGTAGTTTGTTCCTGTATCATAAATTTAATTTACACCAGCTCCCAAAAGACGCGATAAATTCCGCGCTTTAAATGACGTACTGTATTTAAAAGCGGTAGTTTTAAGTAACTTTATTACAAATCATTTGCGTACATAATTGCACTTAGTCATTGGCATCCAAACACATTTCTTGTTTAATTCGGACCGAAATATTACCGTAGGTTTTAGTTATCACCATTACTGACTTGGTGATCATAATCGGTGAGTTTTCATATACATGTACAGTAAAACCTCAATGATAAGACAACAGTTTGGACCCTTAAAACTGAACTTTTTATACAGGTTGCCTTACGGTGGCTCGGGACGTTCCGAGGTCGTAATTCAAAGTTGACATATTTGCCTAAAAATTAGAAGGGCGTATATCATACTCATCTGCGTTGCGTAGTAACGTTTTTATTACATGAAGTCGCTATTTGGCGCCTTTTTGGATCTAGCCCTAGAATCAGACCGTACATTGATTATGATTACATATTTTTTTCATTTATTCGCTGATTTTAAATTTGTTAATTGAGTATCAATGCTCGATAAATTATCGTTCTGCTAATATGTTTTTATTACACTTGGCCAACCATTAATAAATATTGTATGCGGAAATTGCGCAAAAGACGTCAGGAACGTCAACAAATTGCTTCTTGGTGTTTCGCTTTTTCCCTTAAAAATAAAAAACCTCACGGTAACATGTAACAAACGTCACAGTATGTTGCTCTGGATACGATAAAGAGATTTATAAATAAAAAAGGATATGACGCCGCGCAATATCTTAAGAAAGTAACTTTAAAATATGGGTATGGAATACGCCCGTACTATTTTTCAGGCAAATATGTCAACTTTTAATTACGACCTCGGAAAGTCCCGAGATACCTTAATATTGAGAATGAATTAAGAGCAAAAGAATTACATAAATAATTTTGAATGAGTGCTGATTTAGTATCAAATTGATTGAATAAAGTTGAATAAAATGGCGTTAAACCAGCCTCTGCAATTCAGCATATTGCTAGATTTTATGTCCAATCTGATATATGTCTATAAGTTAATAGCATTCCTAACGTTACCAAAATATATGTAACGCATTAAAATCAAACAACATTGAAACGGTTTGTAGCAGTGCATACGATAATAATAGTTGACACATGTATGCAGTGCGTGTTTGACATTGGCTTAAGTATTAAGGTTTGGCCAATTGACGTTTCAAAGCAGCATTGATTGTCATAGGAAACAAATGTAGTCACCAGGGACATGTCAGTGTCATATAATATTTGGTCAATGACTGATGTATATTGTCTATGAACTGAAACGATAATCTTCAACTTCGTCGCATTGATAGTTTGGCCTAATGGTGTTATAAAGTGAAATGAGGTGCTGCAAAGTGCGTAAATGTGCTTTAAAATGCTTAAATGTGCTGGAAAGTGCTTAGTGTTGTTAGTGCTTAAATATTATGGAAAGTGCTTTAAGGTGTTAGAAGTGTTTTAATGTACTGGAAAATGTTTAAAGGTGTTGTAATGTGCTTAAATGTGCGGCTGGAAAGTGCCTAATGCTGTTAATAAGTGCTTAAAGATTATGGAATGTGCTTTAAGGAGGTGGAAGTGTTTTAACTTAAAACTTTTAAGGTACTGGAAAATGTTTAAAGGTGCTGCAATGTGCTTAAATGTGCGGCTGGAAAGTGCTTAAAGGAACTGAACTTCAGATGCCTACCGGAATACTAGTATGCTCATTTCAAATATTCAGCAACTCGTTTGAAGAATGTTCAAATTAAAAATTTACTATTAAAGGATGTATGAAATTGCATTGTTTATCGCGTCTGCATATAAAAAATAAAACTAGGTCACTGCATACCCAGCCTGCCAATGAAAATAATAAATGCCTCTGTTTAAATTCAGTTGTCTGTATAATAAGCCATGGTGTATTTTTGATACACAAACGGTAACTTAGACATTTATAAGATTGGTTGTCTAAAGCAGATACTGTTGCTACTTAATTCAAACGATCACTTAAATAAGTATTACATAATGAAAATACGTATGCTGTTCTCCTCTAGACATAACACGTTTTTGGGGACTGATATTAGTCAGTTACGACGTGTAAGTTCTACGTTTCATGCCAGTTTAATTTAACTTTCATTTGCACATTTATACAAGTTCCAGTGTTCAATAATACAGTAACTCGAAATGTAATTAAACGCACACTCTGTGAGTCTATTCCTGGAAAACATATCGGTTAGAAATTTTATAATTTTAGAACATCACCCACGTTTTGCTTTGTACACATGTAGCCATACTCATGTATAATTATTTTTATTACTAATAATGTCAAGTAAAATGCTTTTTTTAAATAAACTTATACCATAATAAATGAGCAAAGACGCTTCTTAAAAGAAACAAGTGAAATATTGTATATTATTTTAGTTTTCAAATGTATCATGGCCAATGTGTAGAATAGGCTAGGGCATTGGAAACGAACATTTTTAGTTGACACAACTGTCCTAAGTCGTACACGAACTCTTGGAGATCTTCTGAGTCCACGACATGGATTCCAAAAAAACAATATTACAAGTGGCTGGTCTAGACTATCACATTTGTACGTTGAAGTTATAATGCATATACTCAGACTAATTCTTTTTATCTTACTCGTATTTTTGGGATATATTAGACAGGTTATAGCATCTCTGCTACTGAAACTGACAATCGATATTAAGATTTTAAAACTTAAAGTACAAAATTATATTAACCTGTTCCATGGTGATTGTTATTATTAGACATTTGCTAGATTCCACGGCAGTGTGCATCGTCGTGTGTATCATCAGTGCAATTATTTGAATTCCAATGGTCCTCAAACTTGGCGGGTACTTGGTAATTGAAATTGGTAATACTGCGCAGACAAGAGTTGTCCACTCAGAGCGCGCTTCGTTATTTTCAGTGTCATTATTTGGAAGTATATATTTATCATATATTCAAAAAAAATGTGTAGTCTTAGTCCGAAAGGGCAGATCAGTTTGACAACATGCTTAAGAGTTGACAACGGCGTTGTAGGGATTGGGATCATGATGGTGAACAAGTGCGCAAAGTATCAAAGCGATATGCCAATGCACTTTAAAAATATTAGAGGTTGTACCTAATTTTTAACATGGATTTCTACGTTGAAAAGGGGGCATGTGTAGGTGTAGGGTTCGTGAGGGTGAACTAAGTTTCAAAGCAATTTGTCTATGGACATTGGACATATTAGAGCTTAAAAAACTTGTACCTAAACATTAACATTAGCTTTACGCCGAAGCTGACGCTCGGGTGATTGCAATAGCGCCCCTTATTCTGCAAATAGTGAAGCTAAAGATCACAAGAAAACGTAAGCAAAGGTTTAACATCAATAGTGTTGTATTCAAAGAAACCAATCCAATGAGCAGTCGTTTTGTGACAGTTTTGTTCTTACCACGAACGTTCGCTAGGTCAAGCATTCAATTCGTTTTCTACTCGCCTGACTTGCTTTTCGGTTGTTTACCCTCCATGATCAGCAGCCGTAACCGTCGAGTTCGTCTTAGTAGAACGTCTTCACACGTCTGGGTGTCTTTGACCCTTGTGAGCAGAACCCACAGCTGTGTTGTGTCTATATAGAATGATAGAGCAATTATTGAATTTGAAAGTATGGTATTATGTTATGGTCGGGAACCATACATCTTGTTCTATTAAAGCGCAAATTTGGACAAAAAACACGAAAATTACATCGATAATTGACTAGGATTGGGCCCAACAGTTTATTACTAGTGTCCGTTCTAGTTTATACGATAAACTCTATTTTTTTCATGAGCATCAAATTTCGTAGATTGTGGTTAAAATACTAAATGTCGTGGGATCTAAATACTAAAGTACCAATCAGCTGTAGTGTAGAAGTTGTCTAAAGACAAAGACGAAACATAAATAACCTCTCAGTTTCTCATCTTGTTGGTGGTAAGCTTAAATGAAAAATAAACCATCATAATGATTACTTTATTATTTATGTCCCTTATCGTCATCTTAATACGTTGAGCTGTCATTACGTTGGATTGATGTAACATGAAAATGTGAAATGGCGAAGATGGTAGAATACTCTCCAGTAAAGAAGGCGAGAAATTATCAATAAACCGTCGTAAAATACTTAAGACTAGTGAAACTTTCCAATGATGGTTGAATTGATAAATGACATAATACTTCTATAAGGTGTCAGTATCAATGTAAAACATAACAGCAATTGTTCAACTGTGTGTGCATGCTCCCACAGGGACTTGATTTTCACCACGGCGTTGTAATTACATTCTCATACATCAGTAGAAAGTCAAAGTTCCTAGTCCAACTTTGGTGAAATTCAAAGCAAGCGACATGTGCCTGGATTTGTTGTTATAGTGAAAAATTTTGGATATCATCCTTTCGTGAAAAGTAATCCAATCGACTGATAAGTTCGTGTCTTTCACTCGTATGAATTGTAATTGTGATTCTCGTCCGTGAACATACCATGATGAACAAACCTCAACTTATACCGGTCATCGTGACCCATCTCAAATAGTATAACCTATCCTAATCATGCCCTGTGAAGAAACACACTCAAGTTCCAATTATTGAATATCGCTGTACTTTAAAAGCAACCCTCGTCACCTTAGTACAAAAGGAGTTCGACACATAAACCTACACAAAAGGGGTTCGACACATAAACCTACACAAAAGGGGTTCGACACATAAACCTACACAAAAGGGGTTCGACACATTAACCTACACAAAAGGGGTTCGACACATAAACCTACATAAAAAGGGTTCGACACATAAACCTACACAAAAGGGGTTCAACACATAAACCTACACAAAAGGGGTTCGACACATAAACGTACACAAAAGGGGTTCGACACATAAACCTACACAAAAGGGGTTCGACACATAAATCTACAAAAAAGGGGTTCGACACATAAACCTACACTGATTAAACATTTCTCCTTATACTAGCTATTTCATACCAAGGGATCACACTATAAGTCTCAACGAGTTTGGGCTTGTTTTGTAGATAAATTATTCAGCTTTTGATAAGACCAAGCCGTAGTTATATATGTTCTCATTTGGTGAAGAAATGATCGTTTGAACGAAATGCGGTGTGATTCGATGTAATGAATTTCTAAAAGTGTTACTTGAAACTCCTATCTTATCTAGTTCCATGGTCATATTTCGCAGCAGCAGGGCATAATCTAGACAAAAGGATTATATTAAGTCAGACAGGCAAGGCAGCACTCAACTTAACCAGCCGAGCACAGAAAACATTAAAACACACAAAGCACAATGCCCAACTAAAAACACGGCATCCCGTCCCGAAAGTCTGCCGCCTCAGTCAGTCAAACTAAAACGGAACAACAGCCAGGTGACGAGAAAATAACAACTGGACATCACACACCACAACGACAATCTACAACACATTTATAGTGTACATGCAATTTTGAAAGGTTCGAAGCAGCCTTTTGCTGGACAACGAAATTGCAGAATGGCACATACAAAATGAACAAAGTTTAACAAAAAGGCACATTGGCGAAATATTTTTGTATGTTTACTATAAAGTGGACAATACATACATAGAGGAAGGTTGACTAAAGGGCTTCCACCTTGGTACGGACAGCGACAAATGTCACTGGGTGCTTTAATGTTTTACAGTGCACCAAATCTCACACTTACCCAATAGACAACCTTATAGAACATTACAGTGTAAATAAATGTTTCCCGCAATGTAATGCCCTCTAACAAATGGTCACATTGACAGGTAATAAAAGAATGTAAAACATGAAACAGTATATGAACAACGTCCATCGAGTAGCACAGAAAGTACTCAATGACCTATCAGAAGTCAGAGCAACAAGAGAGCAAAACATTTAAGGGTACGACAAGACAATGTAACAGACAGGCTTCAATGTCAGCCGTCCAATAAGGCTTGAGGTTAGGCATATCATAGAGTCTGTATATTGACCGGTCATCGCACAACGAAATTGGAAGCATAATGGTGAGCTGTAAATGGACCCACTACTAAGCATGCAGTCCTTTGCAAAATGTTTACGAAGTTTATGGAAGCGATAGCCTTGTTGCAGTAAATATTTCGAGTATTAAAGTATTCCACTCAAGAACAAGCTCTAGCAAAACGGATTAATTGAGAAGCGTAAACACCATAAGAAGTTGACCGTGGAACATCTCCATCCAAGTGTGGGTAATTTACAGTATCGAAGTTAAAATCATCTCTCTTGTCGTAAATTTTACTTATAATTTGACCTGCTTCAATTACAAGATCGAGATCTAGGAATGATGCGAGTATATCGGATGAATAGCTTTATCTAGTATTAATTCGTCAGGGTAAATTTCTATGATATTGTTCGATAAGTGATCAATATTTAAAATGTCATCAAGGTATCATTTAACAAATATAGCTTCAATACACACGAGTCAGTCCGTTAAAACTAGACACAAATTTATGCGTCACATTGGCGAGTATAATGAATGCATGTTCATGTATGCGGTTCCAGCAATTGTTCTCAGATGGTTGCTTATCTGGTCCGAATGTATGTCTTGACAAGCTCGTATTGATACATGGAATGGCAACGTTTCAAACAATACATTGTATATAGCTTTTACCAACCTTGCAAAGTCTACAACGGTCATTCAAACAGACAAGACTTCATTTGAAATTACAACATTTGTCCCAATCTTCAACTCAATGTTCTCTATTGGTCCACAGCAAGTGATATCGTTGTACAAATATAGTAAGGAGTAAAGCATACCCAAATAATATATCACTCAGCTTAATGTTAACATCCCAGAATATTTTGGTGTAATTTTCAGAAATGTGCTGTGTTTAATTGATGAACACCCTGACTATGCATGATTTATAACTTGCTCGTACGGCGCATGCTACATTTATGAAAACAATTTCTTCTTTAAATGTTTTCACAGCAGGAGCACGGGGCGAACGATTTCTGAAGCGTCCCTTAAATACATTGATAAAATATGAGAAATGTCTCCACTTTAATGATATTTGATGCCTTTAAAGTTTCTATAGATCATTATAATTTTCAAAAGATAGATGCGTGTTCCACTTTACCAATGTTGACTTCCGTGCGTACCACGATCAATGACTTATCAGTGACATAATGACATTCAGTTTCCCGATTTGGTGTCGTAAAACCATCAATTTTCAACACAGTATAATTCAAATTCGGTTCATGATGTCTTAACAATTTAAATCTCAGATATAAAAATCACATAGACTATACGAAATGAGTTCAACCTATATTTGAACAAAAGACAAGGCGGGTTTTGCCATGCTAGCTTAATGCAATCAATATGATAAGAGCAAAAAACAACCATTTTGTAGATGGTGATGGTTTGGGCTTTATAAGGCAAAGTGCTCTTGTATAAAAATCACGAAAGTGTCGGTAAATTATGGCAATTGAGAAAATAAGAAATATTTGTCGTAAGAAGGGTTCTATGAGTTTTGTTATTTGTAATGGTGAAATGGCATCCAATTTTAAAGATTGCCCGACATTGTCGAAACCTACAATAGTCATGCTCATTGGTTTCGTGATATCTAAGGGGAAGTTTGATATGACAAGTTCTGCTAAAGTCATAAGATAAGGGATAAGTTGGTATTTGTTCCGCTTGATGTGCTCGCTCGCATCCGCTTTCATGGCATGGGACTGTAAATGTTATTGTGGAAATACGGACCAAATATTATTGACAAAAGGACAAAAGTGAACGAAGAGTACTATGTACAAACGGTTTAAAATCCGTTTCTCGACAAAAGAAGTACCACGATGTATTTTTACTTGTGATTGTGTCAAGAGCATGGATATTCATCCAGAATCATCGATTAACGAAGGGAATTGTAAACATCATCACTTCGGGTAATGAACCTTAAAAATGCAAAGAACAAAGCCCTCTACTCAAATGTTGATTTTGATCTAACCATTGTTTACAGTATATGCAATTTCCAATGGTAGTATATGTTTTTGATACATTGTTTTACGCATTTAGGATAGATGTTATTAGATTTCATTGTGAAAATCATGAAATTATCGGATGTTCATTTCTGTTCAAATATAAGTTGAACACCCCTCGTATAAGAAAACATAAAACAATAGTTATGACAAGTTAATGAATAATCACAAAACAAGCATAACCACCATACGAGAACAATGAACAACATAATATACACCAAGATGGTTCCAGGAATTTTAAGCGTCTATAAAAATGTCGCCTTAAGGGAGATGTAACATCGTCTAGCATGTCTAGCAATTTAGTTAAAGCGCCATGGAAAGCGGGATCTTCGGGGTGAAATTACAGTATTAAATCTTTTCGACGACTGAAATGAGTCCCAACATGACTATAAATGATATTTGTCGACATGTTGATAGGTTTGTCTGACACACGCGTTAGTATCCTAAATCACACACGTACTGTCGGTATCTCCGATTTGTTATAAAACCATCAAAGGCCTAAAATAAAATATATTTTTGTATATTATTGTTTTTGTTTCCCTCCCGCGAGACAGAAGTCTGTTTGAGACGAACTCGTATTTTTTGTAGTATTCTTGATCAATTTTAAGTTTGTCCTTGAGACTCGTATCTGTGTATTGATATTCTTTATGTGTGTGTTCTTTGTGTTCCTTGAAATCATGCTCTGTTGTTTGGGTTGATTTATGCGTCCGTATTAACGCAGTCCGAATTTTAGCTTTTCGGGTTTTACTCAATATGAATATGAAAACGGGACTTAAATGCTATAGAATTCTTGCCATTTTTGTCATAGCAATTTAATTTATCTGTTAACTGATAAAACGACGATATATATATAGTGTCAATGTATGCCAAAAGCATATTTTGTATTTTCTAATGTAGGCCTAGTGGATCTAGCAGATTTACCGATTGACTTACAGATATTTCAATTTTTGCACAATGTGATTTCATCGTTTATGTACAGTCAATGAAAGAAGGACATGGGTATTAATTTGTTGGCCATTATCAATGTTTGAGTAGATTGAATTATTGTCACCATGTCTGTACATGTTTCAAAAGGAGTCAATAGCATCTGTTTGTAGGAACGCCATTTAGTGTTGAACTCAAATAGTTGCTTTGAGGAATGGACAACACTTTTATAAATGTATGTACAGTGCACTCTACCAACTTGTGCGCACACCTAACACACTTTAGTGTTGAACAGTGGTCAGTGTATTTTGACAGTACTGTGCCCTTCATCAATATCAACAAGGACAGTATAGTAGAGATGGACGAGTGACTCGATGACCTTATATAGCGTTATATATATCTAACCTGTCGAGCAAAGATAAGCCGATAAGCGGAGTGTATAACGGCCGCTTATACGGTACGTTAGTATTTTCTTTCTGTACGGTCCAAAATGAATCCGAGATAGACGATTGCGGTTGTTATTATCACGAAGTTTAATTAACGTGCGTTGTATTATACGGTCCGATTTAAAAAATAATAATGTTCCATTTAGACTAGTGGCCAAACCTCAAAAAGGGGCTTAAAATGGGTGCAACCCCTCCGCACGGTAGAACATTTCACAACCTATTTTTTATTGAAGAGGAAGGTCTTGGGAGTTGGAAAATGATGGTTGTGAGTCTGAGATCAATATAGGTCATCATGAAAAACGACATTTTATGTGTGTGTTTTGGTGTTTTCACAGGTAATTTTACGACGTATTTTGTCCATGTATAGAACAAGGCAGATACCATTTTGCTCAGGAAACACAATACACTTACATTATCATTGTTGAATCATATCACATTATGGGCGACTTACAACATACTCAAGTTCTAGCTCGACACTAGCTTGGGAAATGCTACTTTTGGGGGTAAAACATTAAAAATTATTAACGAAAAGTGCGAATTTTAGGAATCGATACACCACAATATTATTTATCAATTTATTTGAGATAAAATCACTTTGGTGGGTAAGTAGTAACCTGTAGTTTAATATATCAAAAATCTAGCTACAAGCTAATACGCTAAATGGGATATTTTTGGGGTAAAAATGTTTAAAAAGATAAACGAAAAGTGCGAATTTTTGGAATCGGTCCACTACAATGCCATATTTCATTTAATTTGATAATAAATCTCTGTGACGAGTAGGTAGGAAAATCCGGTTTAAGATATCAAGATTCTAATTCCAGGTTTTTGTGCAAAATTCGCTAAATTTGGTGTAAAACTTCACAAAAATAAGCGAAAAGTGGGATTTTTTGGAATCGGTGGACTACAGTGTTATGAGTGGTTTAGTTCATAACAAACCACTTCAGTGCGTGCATATTGATATGTACTTCAAGATATCAAAATATCTAAAGCCAAGCTTTTGGGAGAAATGGGATATTTTGGGGTAAAGCATTACAAATATAAACAAAAATAGGAAATTTGGGAATCGGTAGACTTCAATGTCATTAATCATTGTATTTGATATTAAACAACTGTTACATGTTCGTAGTAAGTTCCCGTTTAAAACATCAAACATGTAGTATCTGACTATTATTCCAACTGAGATAATTTGGGGTTAAACCTCTCAAACTATAAACGAAAAGTGTAATATTTGGAATCAGAAGAATACGAAGTAATTAATTATTTAATGATGGTAAATCATTCTGACTGGGACAAAGTAACCTTCAGCTTACGATAACTTGAATCAAGTTCCATGCATTTGTACAAAATGAAATGTTTTGGGGTTAAACCTTACACAATATACGATGTACGACAGATGGAAGGCATTCAAATTAGCTCATCATGAGCACTTTGTGTCCAGATGAGCTATTATATTAGCCCAACAATTGATTTTCCAAAATATGTTTTGATCATAACGGCGAACGTTCTGGTGATATTTTAAAATTATTATGTATGTATCTACAAGCGTTGTGACTTCGATAGTACGCAGATTGATATATTCCTACCGTACAAGGATACTAATCACCTAGATTAGAACAATCATCGGGATGCTCACCGCCAAATACGTACAAGTAAAATCACCACATGTACGTACTCACCATGGCTTACTAAAGCGTGCATCAATTTAACCGAACATTATTATTCGCTGTATAGTAAATTATTAATAAACTGTTTAGACTTCAAGATTTATTATGGAAATAAACACTCACAATCCAGACAGTGCTTCATTATTTGAGTCTTGTTTGATAAACAAATGCATAACGAATTGAAATTTGAATACAAGTACTACATGAAGTATGTTATATAGATTGGTAACAGCTGGAAGCAATTATGTTGAATTATTTTGATATTATTCATTACCCTCGAGTATGACACCGATTGAAAATGGGTGTTTTAGTAGATCTGAAACAATCGAATTTGGCTAAAACCTATTGTGGAGACATAACTCAACAATGATATCGGGTACGTGACATGTTCCTTGTCAACATCTCCATATCATGCTTTTACTTAACTATTATAGTCTAATCAGCCCCAACATGGTTAGACTCGTCGGGTTGATATTGCAAGCTGACCTCATTCCAGACATGTTCTTAAGGTTTGCTAGTATAGTCCGGAGAGCGCCAGTTCTTTATAACTTTCCCTCACTTTCCATATACTTCCTGATGTCATAACCAGTGCAAGAACGGGCATCATAATTCATTGGAATTATAGTAAGCGCCTGTGTTTTTTGGAGATCATGACATACCTTTATTTCTGTGAGTAATTCATGCCCAGAAGTATATTCAAAATGTGCTGTTTCTAATGACATCAACTTATGACATTTTGTCATCTGCACACACATTCGTAAGATGGTTAAGTTAAGTGCGTTTCCTCCTTGCAATTCGTACCACATGTATATTACTAGTATTTCATAATATTACTTAACAATAGTCGCTGACATCCCGTGGTCGCGTAATCGTAACTATGGTTATAAAAACACATGCACGGCATTCGAAGTCCACAGTATGTCATTCATTGCGGGGTGAGTATATATGCCTATGCTTGCTTCAAATATCCATTGTTGGGGATATACTAGCAGATGGTTCGTTCTATGTCTGACTCTCGCGTGGGTGGATCGGTGCTGCCACCGTTTCTGTGTGGGTTTGGGTTGTATTTGCGCTACAGTAATTGCTACATTTTCTTAATGTGTAATATGCTCCACTAATCTTATGTATAAATATTCCCGTATTAAACATATCCTTGTAGTTTGGGGTTATGTTTCAAAAAGATGTAATTGGAGACAATAGCAAAAGTCACTTTGTAGCATCCCTCGTATGTAAGTACCCTTAATCCAACTGATCCCTACTGAAGTTCCATACAAAACGGTCATTCTCGGCAATATTTTCCGTATGGAACAACTCTGCCGATGTTCGGCACACCATAGCATGACTATCAGTGTAGCCAATGCATTATCGTAGACTCATCTGTAGGAGAAGTGTCCTTAAAAAAATAATAGAAAATTCGGACAGGAAAGGCAGCACCCAACAAGCACAGAAAACATAAAAACATCACATACCACAATAACACGGCACAGTGCCCAGCACGTAACTGAACGAGAACATGAACTTAATCGCTGCGAGCCCAAATGTTGTGACCAGCGAACATGGTCCATGATTCCGAGTCAAAGGAGCATAAACATGGTCTTCTCCAACACAGAACTCCTTCATGTAACATTGATCGAATGTTTCTTGCTAATCTAGATATAAAACCCATTAACGTTAAATTGGTTAATTCGGAGCAGTGACGATGTGTCAACTTCAGCTGCAGATGTAGCCTTTATTTGTCACCACTATGTCAATGAACTGGTTATTACCATGTGGTGAACACCACAGTTGACCCATACCTGGTAGTGGGGTAGCCCTTTGACCAAACATTCCCCCAGCTCGTCACATTTCCACTTAAGACAAAAGATGTCTTACAATAACATTAGTCATAAACAGTCCTTTAACTAACGGTTATTGACGAACCTTGAACAATCTACTTCGGTACTAGGTTCATCACAATGACATGCCAATGAAGGTCTATCTGTTAAACTAAATTGTTGTTGAATGTATTTTACAAAACGTTTGGTACTTAGCAAACATAGAGTAGCATATAAAACAGTCAAATTACTCTGTACCAATCACATAGATGTATTATCATATCAAACGATGAGTATCCAAAATTTCACATTTTTCGTTAATATTTTGCAATGTTTTACCAAAAAATGGTCCATTTTGCAAGAGTCTGGCAAAACAGTTTTGATATCTTAAAGTGCATATTAATATGTACCTATTTTAGTGATTTGTTATCAAATAAGATCATTAATGACACTGTAGTTCACCGATTCCAAAAAATCCCACTTTTCGCTTGTTTTTGTGAAGTTTTACCTCAAATTTAGCAAAGAGTACACAAAAGCCTAGAACTAGGATCATGATATTATAAACCGGATCATCTTATCATAGTGATTTATTATCAAATAAAATGAAAGATGACGTTGTAGTCGACCGATTAAAAAAAATCGCATTTTCGTTTATGTTTTTAACATCTTTACCCCAAAAGTATTCTATCTAGCGCCTAAGCTTGTCGCTAAATTTTTAATATATTAACCTACAGATTACTACTAACCTATCAAAAAGATTCTATTTCAAATAAATTGATAAATGATATTGTGGTGTACCGATTCCAAAAATTCGCACTTTTCGCTTATATTTGTGTAGTTTTACCCCAAATTTAGCGAACTTTGCACACAAATCTGGAATAAGAATATTGATATCTTAAACCGGATCTTCCTACCTACCTATCACAGTGATTTATTATCAAATTAAATGAAAGATGGCATTGAAGTCGACCGATTCCAAAAATTCGCACATTTCGTTTATGTTTTTTAACATTTTTACCCCAAAAATATCCCATTTAGCATATTAGCTTGTCGCTAGATTTTTGATATATTAAACTGCAGGTTACTACTTACCTACCAAATTGATTTTATCTCAAATAAAGTGATAAATAATATTGTCGTGTACCGATTCCTAAAATTCGCACTTTCCGTTTATAATTTTTAATGTTTAACCCCCCAAAATAGCATTTCACAAGCTAGTGTGGTACTTGAACTTGAGTATGATATAAGTCGCCCATAATGTGATATGATTCAACCATAATAATGTAAGTGTTTTGTGTTTCCTGAGCAAAATGGTATCTGCCTTGTTCTATACATGGACAAAACACGTCGTAAAATTGCCTCTCAAAACACCAAAAAACACACATAAAAAGTCGTTTTTCACAATGACCTACATTGATCTCAGACTCACAACCATCGTTTTCCAACTCCCAAGACCTTCCTCTTCAATAAAAAATAGGTTGTGAAATGTTCTACCATGGGGAGGGGTATCCGACCAAAAAGCACCCCTTGTCCACTAGTCTAAGTCTGTATATCCTGTCTGTCATATAAATTTATTCCAATAGAGGGTTCTGTCTCTCAAATAAATCTTAAAAATTTGACTTAAGTTAAAAAATTGTACAGCTCATAGGTCCCGCGATTTAAAGAATAATCCTTTTTCTTCAAGTTCTTATAGTAGCTGTTTACATAATGCTTCAAAACTATGTAAAATATTGGTCGTCTTGATTTTCTTGCTTAGCTGATACGCTTCAGAAAAATTTAAGATTTTAATAAATTTCTATGTTTTCACTTAAGATGCTTTGTGAATAAATACCAGCCCTGGTTTAAATTCAAGAAACGGGTTTCAAATCTACAGCGATCTATATGATCTATATTTCGTCCTAGAATAAAACGCTTTAATTAAACATATATAATATTATAGTCTATATTTGTGTTTTATGGTTGTACATTCCAACATTAATTTTATCCGTGATTGTCGGGAATCGGTATAATGAAACAAAGTTACGATATATATAATATATACTTAACAGATTCCATTCAATTAAATATTCTAGGTCCTATGTCTGATAAATTTCCTTAATCTGTGTGTAACAAATGCAATGGTTTAATTACTGTCACAAATGTAGATTACACTACGGGAGGGCGGTATTGAACTTGTGATTGGTGCATTATCTAGACAGTAATCTCATATTGTCTCAGTCTCGTCGGGAGTTTCGGTAATACTGTTAATTAGTAAAACATAGACAGCCACTGTAGATTAATTAAGACTGCTTTATAATTTTCATAAATAGTGTTTATCATACACGGTTCTATAATACTAGTAGTATAAAAGCAACCACACTTGCTAAACATTATAGCATAAAAATGTACTATAAACACGGAGAATTGGCGTATTTTTAATTGAAATATTTCAAAATTGTATAAATAAATGTGCATAAAAGTATGCCTATTCCGAGCAGGGATTTATTATGCGATATTATAAATAAGACATAATTTGCTTTCAATCATTTGGACATCATGGAGCTGGAAATTTGCTATAGCTAACGTGAAGGAATGAAAAAGTGTACTGAAAGCACACAGAGTTGGCATATTTTGAAGTGAAATAATTCAAATGTAAAAATTGGGGCATAAAATTATGACTATCTCGAGCAGGGATGTATTGTGTAATGGCAAAAATAAGTTTTAGATAATCTGTCTTTATACATTTCGAGATCCTTTAGCTTCAAAATAACTATATAAATAATAAAGTGGTTACTGAAAACATGACGAATAGGCGTATTCTGAATGCAAATAGTTCCAAAATTATTTAAAATTTGTACATAAAATTATGCCTATCGCGATTAAGAATTATTATGTAATGGTAAAAACAAGTCTTAGATAATTTGCTACTAAACTTTTTGAGATCATTAATTCGCAAAATGGCCAGTATAGTGGACAGCGAGAGCGATTAGCGTGTTGATCACACCTATTTCAATGAATGGTATTTAATTATAATTTAATAGTGTAGACTGTGTTGTAATGTTTTTATTTATTTGAATGCAAGTTCCTGAGGTGTAACAAATACAATGATTTAATTAACAGAACAGAACAGAACAGAACTTTATTACACCCAGGTATACATTATACAACATGGGGATATATAACAAACATATATACATAAAACAATACGGGCTTCCGGTCATATATACAGGTAGGGGTGTGGGGAGATTTCATCATTACAATAACAAGTGTACAATATTACAGATACATAGTACATTTAAATAACAAAACAAACAATAGCACGTGTTGGCTAGCACGGTCCATTACTAAGTGGGCGTGGCTTATATATACAAGCGTGATATTTGTCACGTGATTCCATTCATACACGGTTACCAAGTGAAGTTTAACCACTATATACAATATTACTACAATGGTATGAATGTTTATTGACTGGATATAATTAAGATAGAGAAGAATACATCATCATTACAATATAAAAGGTCGGCATGGGTAGGTAATTTACAATACGTGATTTAACAAAAAGCAAATACATGAGAAACAAGTATGGAGGCATTAGAATTAATCGTTCTTGAACTGTTTCATTATTATGTCAGCAAACTTACTGATTTTCTTTAATATAGTTACAGACGTTGACATCATAAGGGTTTTAAATGATATATCGTGTCGGAGAAGTTCAGTATTGAGACAATTTTGTCTTGATTGATTAAAAAACTGGCAATTTAGGAAATAATGCTCTTCCGTACCCACTGAGCCACTGTCGCATAGTGGACACAGTCTGTCATTGTATGGTGTACCGTCATATCTACCACATTCTACCGGGAGAGAGTGATTCGCAGTTCTGAATTTCAAAAGATTAAAGTAATCGTATTCTGTTAGTTTAAGTAGATATGTTTCCAAGAGAGGGTTATCTTTGAAACTTAAGTAGATACTGCCTTTGTTAGAGTTGGAGAGCTGGGCGTGCCAATTTTGCTTAAATTGGTCAACTAAGGTACGTTTTATTTGCTTATGGAGATCCTTGTTAGTAATAAAAAATTGATTTTCCCATAAGTCTGGTCGTCCCACTGTGGATAAAATGTCTTTTACTTTATTTAACCACTTGTAATTATTATCTGGTTGATTATACATGTATTTATAAATTTGAAAAGCTAACTTTTGTTCTTTACCTACTAAAAGGCGGTTCCAGAATGAAATAATTACTGTCACAGACAACATTATGTAGATTACACAACGGGAGGGTGGTATAATTGTATTGAACTTGTGATAGGTGCATTATCTAGACAGTAATCTCATATTGTCTTGAAGTCTCAGCGGGTAGTTTCCGGTTGTATACTGTAATTACGTAAAACATAGACAGCAACTGTATATAAATTAACCCTACTTTATAAATTTCAAAAGTATTGTTTATCATACATGTTTATCTATAATAATTTATGGCGGACATAGAGCAACCAAATTTGCTAAACGTTAACATAAAAGGTGTACTTTAAACACGGAGAATTGGCATATTTTGAATTCAAATAGTTCAAGAATGTGGTGATAATTGTGCATAAAACTAAGCCTATCACGAGCAGAGATGTATCATTTAATGGCAAAACTAAGTTTTAGATAATCTACCTTCATACATTTCGAGTTCCTTAAGTTTTAAAAGTACTATAATTGTTGAGAAATAATAAACTGGTTGCTGAAAACATGGCGAATCAGCGTATTTTGAATTCAAATAATTCAAAAATGAGTTGATAATTGTGCATAAAACTGAACCTATCACGAGCAGGGATGTATTGTTTAATGGTAAACACAAGTTTAAGATAATTCACTACAATACATTGTGAGATCCCTAACTTGCAAAATGGCTAATATCGTGGACAATGAGACAAAAGAGCGATTAGCGTGTTGATCACACCTATTTCAATGAATGGTATATGATTTAAAAATGCTAATTTCGTCTTTTCATTGAATAAAAATTCAATTCATAAGTTTAAACTTTCATTTCAGTGCAATTACAATGTTTGATACCGTTAATTAACGACAGATTTATGCATTTTTGTGTCTACGCTTTCGCGGGATTTTTCAAGATATCGAGCATTTTTTATCGGAGCGCGGTGATTGGAAGACAGGTTAGTCACGGTGAAAACCCGTGATTCCGTTCCCTCTGTATTTTTTCTTCCCAAATATCAAACAAGTGTGAAATTTATGTTAAACCATAATCTTGTATGTCATTTTTTCTAGAAGATGTTGCACGGTTGTCAAGCGAATTTATAACGCTCTTGACTGGTGTTCGAGCGGTCCCCGATTCGATCCTCGACCGGGGCGGGTAACAATGTCATTTCTGAAAGGCTTTTCAGTGTTTCCCACCAATCTAGAGATTAGCTGGTTGGAAACCCAGAGGTTATCTCGCGTGCATCGGTGATTTACACCGAGCTCGTTAAAGAAACCAAGGAATATATTCGAAAGGTCTAGGGTAACGCGTCCAGATTTCCTCGTGTGACGCCTCTGTCTCTTCATTCATTGTAACTCTGCCATTCTCAGATACAATTGCCAATAATAATCCAAAGATCTAAAAATACATTTAGAGATCTTTGAATAATCCGAAATATAGTACAACAATATAAAGAGTAATGTTCATCAATCCCACGGAGTGATGATTGCGTCATTAATGTTCCGTCAGTTCCGTAATTTTCGTATCCGAGTTTTTATACACAACCGTCTTCCGCCAGTTACCTCCCTTGTTTTACTCTTCATCCAAAATGTCCGTGTTCGAAAAAATAAGTTCAGTGAAAGCGGATGGAAACATCCCTATAACCAAATACAAGTCGAACAAAACCGGTCTTACCATCATCATAGCTGAAGTCGAAGGTCCACTGGTGAATGGATACTTCTGTATTGGTAAGAAAAAGCAGTTTTCTGAAAGAAAAAGCTAGCCGGCTTTTTTGCGGCCTCGATTTGTTTCGACCCAAATAGTCCACTGAGTTGGTATTTAGACAAAAGTGTGTTAATTTTAAAATAAGTGCTTCAGTTTTATTCATGTATCAAAACCTATTGACACAAATATAAAATAAGCAGAAAAAGTAAAATATTTTATTAGTTTAAAAAACAATTTTAATTATCTAAACACTCCCTCACTATTTCGTAGGTGAACCAATCCATCTCTCACTATAACACTGGGTGAACAGCGACCACTATGCGATAACAAGCATGTCTAAACACTATTTCCCCATAATTTTTGTGAATTGTGTTATATTTTCTAATTTTGAAACCAATTTTGAAAATAGCATACATGCCATATCTCCCGGATCGTGCGTGAGTCTACCGCATTTGAGCCTCAACTCACGCACTCCCGCATTTTGATAAAATCTCCCGGATTTGACAAAAATCCGCGTAAGAATCTCAGAATTATTAAAGTTTCACTTTCCTCGTAATTTCGGGTAATAAACTTACAATTAATCAACAAGTCATTACATAACAAACCTTTATAACACCCAGGAGAGTGGTCACTCCAATAAACAATCGATAATTGTCCCGATAAGAGTATGCTAAGGTGTCATAAACTGATAAACATCTTCCCAAGCAGCCGAAAATATGTTTGTTTACTGGTTAGGTTTAAAGCCCACACATGACCGTACATTACAGAAATAAACTCGTAGCAGTTACTTCCCTTTACAGTATCAAAGGAAAAGGCCTCAAAAAGTTTTAGTTTGTAATTTGGAATTTGCATGATATTCAGTCCACATCAATTTCAGATACATTTTTTAAGCTTTATAAATTAACTGAATTGATTTTATTTCTGTATTATCAATGCATTTTTGAGTTTGAATTAATATGTTAGCACCATTTTGAAAATATGAGTTCTTTTCTATGTTTTTTATCAGGTAATCTTCTGCTTGACATGTCTTCTTTTCAGATGTATGATAAATGAACTGATAAAGCATAAATGTAACAATAACTAATACATGTCCAGTCAACATTTGGTTTGGTTACTTACAAATCTTTTAACTATGAGTCATAAGACTTGAACATACTGGACATTTGTTGTTTGCATCATGAATATCATCCCAAACACTAGATTAAATTACTTCACGAAGCATGTAAACTGTGCAAACTGCATATAAACTTCATTAATTTTAGTCGATAGTTCGAGCAAAAAAAATCTCCTGCATTTTATTGAAATCTCCTGCATTTCCATCACCAATCTCCTGCAAATGGTTCAGCAAAGTATGGCATGTATGAAATAGCGGGGCAACAGTCACATGTATTTTACTATTTACCTTTCCGATGTCCTCGCACTGCTGGTTGACTGAGAGGCATTTGTTTCATGCCCAAATAACAGGGAAATATAGTCTTGTCTTTACCCTCGAAGCATAGGGCGGGGCAATTTGCGGGGTTTTACCATCCGTCAGAATGGTCCTGGGGTGGAGGGATTTTACCCGGGGTATGAAAAAGGATAAGTAGAAATCCTCACTATTCCCTGTGGGGGGGGGGGGGTGTGGTTTTAATTGACTGCTGCATTAAATACACAGGAAATGGCATTATTTTTTAATAAATGCCTGTAATTGTAAAATTCTTGATTTACAGCTACGGAAGCTTATGATGATGATGGTTTGCCACATACATTGGAACACTTGGTGTTTATGGGAAGTGAAGACTTTCCATATAAGGTAACCCTTATAAATATTAAGTATGATACTTAAATTTGATGTTTATGAGGAATTGTTAAATTTTACGCTTTGTTCGGATCTGCTTAGCTCTACAACAATTCCAATGTTCGAGCACCCTCTCAAGATTAATCATTAATGATAAAGCTGGACACACATGGTTAAACATTTCACAGTCAATGATCATTAAGATTCCACCAAGTTGCCCCCAAGATCAACACAATGGATCCTATGACCCCCGAAAGTCCATCATGCAAACCACAATACTTAAATTTACTTTCAAATCGTTGGCATCGTGGCTGACTTATAATGCAGCATAACTTAAGTTACATGGGATTATATTATCTAATATAACTTACATATTACTATTTTATTAGGGCATTAATTTTACTCAAGTCTGCCAGTCAGTTGTATGTTAATAACATAGTAGATTTTACATTGAGAATAAATTATATTGTTCTGTTTTCAGGGTGTGTTAGATTTGTTGGCTAACAGATGTTTAGCATCGGGTACAAATGCCTGGACAGACACGGATCATACTTGCTATACAATGACAAATGCTGGATCTCAAGGATTTCTGAACTTGATGCCAATATACCTAGATCACATTCTGTACCCTACTCTGACTGTGAGTAAAATGTTTTAAAATAAAATATTGTTTAAGGTCCCACTGGTCAGCAGTATTTGAGTCCCATTATGTAGACTACCCTGTCACATTATCCACAGGCCTAAGAAATTATATCACAAAATACAGAGTTTTGAAATATAACTTATGACAGGTTCAATGGTAGATAAATTGACTGTTTTATGATATAAGACACATCTAGACCAGATTGCAACCTTTTCCTGGCCCGATGATGCGTTAAACAGTGGATTCCTGTAGGGGCCGGAAAAAAGCGTTTCCAACCCGTCTCTTATATATAGTAATGACGGGATGATTGGGAATTTCAAAACTCTGTATTTTGTGATATAATTTCTTTGGCCTGTGCATAATCCTAACGGCAGAATAACTAAGCATAACTGGACACATTTCTATCTATTCAAATAATGTTTCTTTTCTTGGTTGGGTTGAAACAAAAGGTTTTAGTGTAACTGTTAGGGAGAATTTCTTATACCTCCCATAACCAGTTGTAAGGAGAGTGAGTATACATGCTGGATTCAGCCTGTCTGCATGTCTGTTCATCTGTCTGTTTACATGCAATTGTAGACACATCTGATCATCTTGTGGATGCAACTCCTACAGGTTTGGCCCGATTTCCTTTAAACTTTAACAGATGGCCAACCTTGACATGTACATGTATACACTTTAAAAAGCAAACAATTTGTGCTGGTAAGATTATTGCCAGAATTATGGCCCTTTGCATGGGAGGGTTATAATAGTCCATAGAATGGGGACAGCTTGAGTTTCCAGTACCTTTCTTATAAATCATAAATGTTTATTATATACAGGAATCCGGATACATCACTGAGGTACATCATGTGAATGGTGACGGTGAGAATGCTGGTGTCGTATATTGTGAGATGCAAGCACGAGAGAACTCGGGTGAAAGTCGTACACACCTGGAGTTTATCCGGGCCATGTATCCCGGTCATTGTGGATACAAATCTGAAACAGGGGGTATGATGAAGAATTTACGAGATAGTACATCACATGAAAAGGTAAAACATTTCTATGTATATATTTTGTTTTTCATGTATACATGGTACAAGACTCGCACAAATCCTGGATTTGGTGCACTAGAAACTTTTGTGCAGAAAATGATAGTTATTTGAAGAAAAAATCAAAGAATTAATCGAGTTATTGTCACTTAAAATTTCATCCTTAAGCTTAATTTTGACAATCGTCTTATTAGAACAATGTTTAAAACAGAGTGTTGGTGTAGGCATGTGTGCTAATGGCACTAGAAACAGACTGCCATCTTGTTTTCAGAATTGGACATTATGGTCCCCTGATTATTGATATTCAGAGAATTTATATATCGGTTAAACACAACAAACGAAATTTGCTCGGTATATAGCAATCACTTATTGGTAGTAGGGCTGAGTATCAATCAAAATGATCGATACGATATTTGTATCGATACAGAATGATTGATATCTGATATATCGTTTGATATTTTATACCTAAATGACATTAAAACAGAGAAACATTTCCTATCTGTTGGATATTAGACTTAAACATTTATCAAAGTAACATTTTTCAAGGCAAAGAATTGGTAGGACTATATGTTGGGCTTATAGAATACGTGGTTGGGTAATGACGGCTTGTAAACATTACATTGACTTGCTCTAAAGGAAACGAGATTATGATGCCCCTTACCGTGAAACATGAGTTGAAGTCGGCAATAAAAAACAACATGAAAACCAAGCCAAGCACGCTTTTTTTATTTAATTTTGTTTTGATCGATATTTGTTCGATACGTGAACGTTCGATACGTTATATCGACCGAACCCTAAATACCGGTCTTCAATTCGATACATGAACCGGTACTCAGCCCTTATTGGTACCAAGCCTGGTTGAGCATATTGTCAGGAATTTTAAGTCTGATATTTTTGTCAAAGTTATGGCCCTTTGTGTGACAAATGTGTTTTTGTGTCAAAACCTTTAATATTTATTATGTGGTTAAATTTATTTTCAGGTGTGTTCCTATCACAAGGAATTTTATCGTCCAGACAATTTATGTCTTGTTATAACTGGGCAGATAAAAGCAGAAGATGTCTTCAAAATGCTTCAACCTTTCGAGAACAAAATAGTTTCAAAGGTTAGTATCTTATTAAGCCCCCTATCTTTGATGAGGGAGTATATTGCTTTGCACATGTCCTTCAGTCTGTCTGTCTGTCTGTCCGTCCGTCCGTCCGTCCGTCCGTCCGTCGGTAGACCAAATGGTTTCCGTTCAGTAACTCAAGAACACTTTGCCCAAGGATCTTCGAACTTTACATTGAGGTTGGTCATTAACAGTAGATGACCCCTATTGATTTTGAGGTCAGTAGGTCAAAGGTCACTGTGGCTATTGGGCTGCCATGGGGCATACGTGTAAAATTATAAACATCTCTTGTTTCAATTATCTTTAAAAACTGTATATTTGTGTAACCTCATATTGTGCTGTAGACAAAATTAATTGTAAATTAAATGATCCATTTTCGAAGTATAACATTTTTTACTTCTGAGGTATGTAATTAAGTAACACGGAATTTGTTGAATAAGCAATTTCCTTAGTGTCATAATTGTGTGGATTTTATAACATACATCCAAGGAAAATGTATTAGCTTTCACACAGTATAACCCGGTGAATGTTCAACCAAGTGATGAGTATTCAACAGAGGGAATTACTGATGATGGGTGAGTAGTGGTGTTATATTTCCTACCTGTATTAACCTCTGTTGGATACTCATCACTCAGTTGGACATACCTCTGTTGTATACTCATCACTCAGTTGGACATACCTCTGTTGTATACTCATCTGCAAAAAATTTCAATTATAAACCAAATTTTTTTCATTCACCATGTCCTGAGACTCACCATGCCCCGAGACGGGCGTATTTTGTGACATTTTGTTGAATAATTAAATATTTATATATTGTTGTATCTAGGGTAGTTTACCGACGTTTGTACGACCATGGCAATCAGCTGTTCCACCATTGACTGAGAGTGTGGAGAAAGTGGTCTGTTACCCTGCTGATGATGAGTCCAATGGTATGGTGTTGGTTGGCTGGAGAGGTCCCAAGTCTAAAGTGAGTTTCTTCTTCAGGCCATAATTTAAGATTTTCTGACACTCTACCTTAATATGAATACATCGCTGCTGTAGATGATATCTCTCACAGTAAAATTCTATTTGCTGCAGGCCTCAATGAATCCTCTCCTCCGCTTGTCCTGCACATTATCTTCCTTCTTTGATAAGAGGGTATATTGCTTTACACATGTCTGTCGGCCGGTCATATAAAATGGTTTCCGTTCAATAACTCAAGAACGTTTTGACCTAGGATCTTCAAACTTTACATGCAGGTTGGTCAGCAAGAGTAGATGACCCCTATTGATTTTGAGGTCAGTAGGTCAAAGGTCACTGTGACCTTTACCATTTCTGACTATTTAAATGGTTTCCGTTCAATAACTCAAGAACGCTTTGACCTAGGATCTTCACACTTTACATGAAGGTTGGTCAGCACAAGTTGATGACCCCTATTGATTTTGAGGACAGTAGGTCAAAGGTCAAGGTTACTGCGACCTCCACCATTTCTGACAATTGGGCTGCCGTGGGGGCATATGTGTTTTACAAACATCTGTTTTATAGCAGGACAAGTAAGATTTTGGGGTTTTCTTCTTTGACTATATTGCAGGACGAGTGCTTTTAAAAATATTTCTGAGGCCTGTGCTGTATATTCTGAAAATATATAATATGTTATGTTTTGTTGTGTATCACAATAAATTTGTGCATTTTAAAATCACTTAATAAATGTGGCAAGTATATTCTTTTGATGTTGTGAAGAATTTTGCTCCGAAGTTTGATATTGATATAGTATTATGATAGTGTTACTTCAAACTACTATGTATGAATTTGACACATAAAATCAAAACTTTCTTTGCAAAGGATTAATTTTTGCTATATAAAAACAATGGCTGTGAAATGCAGAAAAAATTTCTTTCGGAAGTTTAAAAATTGAGGCCTGTCAACATTTAACCCCGCAATACATGCAAATACATGAGTAGTTCCCCTTACACCTTACTGAAAACTAACTGATCTGCTTGCAAAAATAAATACAAGTTATTTTAAACGAAAATAATCAATGTTATTTTCTCTTTATAAATTTTCAGGTTTTCAGATTTTCTGACTTTCACCCAATGTGATATTTTAATATAGTTACTTGTTTATTACAGGATCAGTATACGTTTGAGAGTGTAAACATGTTACTGGATTATATGACAGATTCTGCCATCTCTCCATTACAACGAGATTTTGTCGAGATTGATGATCCTTATTGTAGTAATGTAAGTAGACAGCACAGTACTGTTTTATCAAAGAACTTATGAAAATTGTAAAATATGTTCAAATTAGAGTCTGTATATTCAGTGGAGGAACTTGCCTAATCGTGCAAGTCGGTGATTCCCCTCTTTACTTGCCCAATCAGGCAATTTTGCTGTGAAACTTGCCTGATCGGGCAATAGAAACACCCACTTTTGAAATAGTAATCTGTGCATAAGGATATTTGACGAAGCCATAATTTAAACACATGTTTCATATCACAAAGGGTATATCTAATACCCTACCATTCAAACTTCCTTTCAATTGTCTAGATTCCGAGATATTAGGTTCACTTTGCCGTTCAGGCAAGTTAAATTTCCCGATCGGACAAGTAAATATATTTTGAATAGTAGAAAGTGAACACATTGAATTTAGACTGGTCAAAATGGTAGTTTTTAAGGCTAAATATCTCAGAATCTCGACAATTCAAAGGAAATTTGAATGGTAGGATTTTAGATAGTTGTGCATTATGTCAGGAATTTTAGGTTGGATGATCTTTTTTCTCGAGTAATAGCCCTTTGTGGAACATTTTGTGTAAAATATTATAAATTAAATATGTAGTATCATGTTATATCAATCAGTTGTGTATTGTAGGTACATGGAAGTGTCATAGAGAATTCTCTATCCAGTCTGTATTTCAAGTTTGACAATGTTCTCAAAGAAAAACTGAAGGATATTTTCCCAAGGTGAGCTCATATTTAACTTAGTCAAGATATTTTTGCGTTCAACTTAGACAGTCATAGTGCGTGGTTATTTCGGTTTTATCCCTGCCCAATAGGCCAATGACCTCCAGCTTGGAGGGAAGTTTAATAATGATAAAAGTGTTGAAGTAAGGCCTAAAATTAAGTATTTAGATAATATTCGGAATATTTCAATGAAATTAGTTACAAATGGTACTCATTTTCTACAACTTTTTTGCAACCATTGTTGCATGATGTTTCATGTCTCGGTTGGATTTTGTAATCCTCGTTCAATACATTTGTATTTAATTTGTTGGATGATAATCTTAATTGTGTCATTCCAAATCGCGTAAATCCGTCGTAAAAATTTGAGGGGGGGGGGGTATGCCGACCTTTGCTAGCGCGACCGCGGTATTCGTAATTGTTTTAGACCGTATTGGTTTTCCAGTGCACAAATGAAACGACCGTTCTGATTGGCCGATGAAGTTAGCTCTTCATGTATCTTTGTAATTCATTGAAACAATCACGGCACTCGATCTTTCCGCTATTCGGGTCAGTTAGTAAGACATTTTGTCATCAAATCGAAAAAGGAATTTCATATTTTTCAAACGCAATTAAGGTAATTGGACACTCTTTAGTTGAGCGGAAGTTTAGAAATCGGTGTAAATTAGACGTATTCAAAGCGTCTGACTACCATGATGATAAAATAAGCAAAACTTAAAAATGATGTGTCAGCATGTTCTCATGTCTTAAATTCGCGCGTTTACTGTATAGTTGTTACTACATTATTCTATAATAAGCTTGCAGAGTAAAACTATAGCTGAAACTTTATGTGCCATTTATTCCAAACGTTGAAACACCAACACTCGCGAATACTAGCTACAACGTATGTGAAACGTAATATAATGCGCCCACACAACATTTTATCCAAGTTTTAACATTTGCTTAGCAAGCATCCTGACTACTTTAGAGGAAGGTTAGTTTGCATTTATTTGGTAATAATATAGACTAGCTAATACAAAAGAGCATTGGTTCATCTTTAAATATACACATTTTTAAAAAACAAATTATCGCAAAAACTGGATACAACGTATTCAAAACGTTGATGTATTTTGTAAACTCTCCTGGTTTTCGACATTTCCGAAATCACTTAAGTGTCAGTTAAAAAAATCTACCCGAGCAACTGCCATGAAATTTGGAACAAAACTTCTATAATAGTTACTCTACTGGATGCATTTACGAAATCAGTATGTTGTTCAACTATTTTTTTCGTATAACTTAAAAATGAAAAATCACCTATTTAAAAATATCATTTAAAATTACATATAACATACATAGTCTAAAACAAACGTTATCGTGTGATTCCGTATATACAAAATTTTGTGCATGCCAAGTTTCATGGAATTATATGGTCACTGTGACCTTTACCATTTCTGACTATTCAAATGGTTTCCGTTCAATAACACAAGGACGCTTTGTCCTAGGATCTTAAAACTTTACATGGAGGTTAGTCATCAACAGTAGATGACCCCTATTGATTTTGAGGTTAGTGGTTTTTGGCAACCTCATGATGCTGGAGTTAAGCTGTTTATTGGCAATCAAAATCACTTATTCTCAGAAGCTTCTAGGAGGGGGGTGTGGTTGCCCCTCTAGACCCCTACCCCTGCTTTCATACTTTACTGAATGAAACTTGTTCACCATTGGGACCCCAATCTCTACACAAGAATAGGCAACTATCAAGCATTTTTGTCCAAATTATCTGCACTTCTCGACAAGGTACAACCTTAAATCCATTGACTATTACTTTTGTACAGACACTTGTTCACTATTAGAACTTCAACCTGTACTCAGTAGAAGTCCAATGATAATTCAAAGGTATTTACTTGAAAGTGAAAACAAAATCACCAAGTGAACAAGCTTTTAGGGGGGCCTTTTATTTTTTATAACAGCAAGTCAGAAGTGCCAGAATTTGCTTTCAGAAGTACTTCAAAATGCTGTTTTCAAGGAGCTTCCGGGGGCCTCTGGACCCCTGGCCTAGGCTTTGCCCTGGATCCACCGGGGGTCCTGCTGCCCCCTGGCCCCAAGCTTATTTTTCAGTATTTTCATATTTCTAAACTTTCACCCATGTATTTACAATTAATACTGTGAAATTGTTGAAATTTTGTGGATTTGGGAAAAACATTATCAGAAATCATTCAAATATCAAACAGATTTGATAATTGTTTTATTACAAATATATTGATATATGCAAGTAAACTTCCCAAAAAGTCTACGACCTGACTGAAAACAAGAATGGTAGTCACTGTAAACTTGTCATATGTATTGGTATATTTATTCATTGAGGATTAGATTTGTAGACCATATTGAAAATTGGTGTGACACCAAATATGTTATCTACTATAAATGAAGTTGTCACTTGCTTACTTACTTACTATTTAATTTTGTGGTGGAGGTCATCCACAAAATAAATGAAATTGAATCCCCCCATCAATATTAATTATTTTACAGTAATATTATTATACTGTGGATTTAGCTCTGTGGTAACGCACTGGGCTGTCAATCCAGAGGTCGTGGGTTCAATCCCTTGCATTGTAATTTGACATTTCTAAAATATTTATAATATTTCCCACTATATCTGGCTGTGTGGTCTGCAAAGTATCTGAAAGTGCCAGGAAGCTGTGTATCGGTGCTATACACAGGGCACATTTAAAAGAACCAGGTTGTCTATTCGAAATAAGAGCAAGGCGCACTGGTAGAGGATGCACATGCACCCTTGAGGCTGTAACATAATAATGTTAAGTGCCTTGGAATGTGCATTTGTGTGAAAAAGGCGCTATATAAATCTGGTTATTTATTTTATTTTATACCATGTGTTTGTAGGTTAAGCAATGTATTACAGAAGCTTGGTTCAGGTACAGAGAAGATTGACATGACTCGGATGAACAATATTATCCACAGAAAACTGCTGGATGCTTTATCATCAGTATGTATCACAGGCTCTGCGATAAGTTTTTAAACTGGTCAGTCCAAATTGATAAAATGAGTGAATGTTCCTCTTCATTTAATAGAAAAAGGATTTTCTGTCAGTCCGAATCAAAATTTGTCAGTCAGGTCTAGACTGTTTTCACGGAGACTGGTATTATTTAAACAGTTTTACAGTTTTGTTGGTGTAATCAGTATTTGAAATGCCTTTGATCCCAGGGGTTTCATTTGACTCAGGAGTAGGGGTTTTGACCCTTGTACTTTCCAAAAAGCCACATTTTAACCCTCAAGATTTTATCTTAAAATCATGGGTAATTTGTCTATAAAATGGTAAAATCAATGACCCTTCAGATTCAGAAGCTAGTGGAACCCCTGGCCCCGTGAACTGTCTATAGGAAGGAAGACCAGTTAATATAATATGTTGACTGTTGAAGCTATTGGTTAGGGCTTGTATGCTTCCAAGTGTCTCATTGGTTTATACTTACTTATTTCGAAAAAGGATGGTCTGTTTGTCCTTTTATTATGGCCCCCCATCTTTGATGAGGGGATATATATTGCTTTGCACATGTCTGTCGGTCAGTCTGTCTGTCTGTGAGTAGACCAAATGGTCTCACTGTCTGTTTGTAGACCAAATGGTCTCACTGTCTGTGAGTAGACCAAATGGTCACACTGTCTGTAGACCAAATAGTCTCACTGTCTGTGAGTAGACAAATGGTTTCACTGTCTGTTTGTAGACCAAATGGTCACACTGCCTGTTTGTAGACCAAATGGTCTCACTGTCTGTTTGTAGACCAATTGGTCTCACTGTCTGTTTGTAGACCAAATGGTATCACTGTCTGTTTGTAGACCAAATGGTCTCACTGTCTGTGAGTAGACCAAATGGTATCACTGTCTGTTTGTAGACCAAATGGTATCACTGTCTGTTTGTAGACCAAATGGTCTCACTGTCTGTGAGTAGACCAAATGGTATCACTGTCTGTTTGTAGACCAAATGGTCTCACTGTCTGTGAGTAGACCAAATGGTCTTACTGTCTGTTTGTAGATCAAATGGTCTCACTGTCTGTTTGTAGACCAAATGGTCTCACTGTCTGTTTGTAGACCAAATGGTCACACTGTCTGTTTGTAGACCAAATGGTCACACTGTCTGTGAGTAGACCAAATGGTCTCACTGTCTGTGAGTAGACCAAATGGTCTCACTGTCTGTGAGTAGACCAAATGGTCACACTGTCTGTTTGTAGACCAAATGGTCTCACTGTCTGTGAGTAGACCAAATGGTCTTACTGTCTGTTTGTAGACCAAATGGTCACACTGTCTGTTTGTAGACCAAATGGTCACACTGCCTGTTTGTAGACCAAATGGTCTCACTGTCTGTTTGTAGACCAAATGGTCTGTCTGTGAGTAGACCAAATGGTCTCACTGTCTGTTTGTAGACCAAATGGTCTTACTGTCTGTTTGTAGATCAAATGGTCACACTGTCTGTTTGTAGACCAAATGGTCTCACTGTCTTTTTGTAGACCAAATGGTCACACTGTCTGTTTGTAGACCAAATGGTCTTACTGTCTGTTTGTAGACCAAATGGTCACACTGTCTGTTTGTAGACCAAATGGTCTCACTGTCTGTTTGTAGACCAAATGGTCACACTGTCTGTTTGTAGACCAAATGGTCTCAATGTCTGTTTGTAGACCAAATGGTCGCACTGTCTGTTTGTAGACCAAATGGTCACACTGTCTGTTTGTAGACCAAATGGTCACACTGTCTGTTTGTAGACCAAATGGTCTTACTGTCTGTTTGTAGACCAAATGGTCTTACTGTCTGTGAGTAGACCAAATGGTTTCTGTTTAATAACTGAAGAACGCTTGCCATAGGATATTCAAACATTAGATGGAGATTGGTCATCAACAGTAGATTACCAATATTGACTTTGAGGTCAGTAGGTCAAAGGTCAAGGTCGTCATGACCTTTAACATTAATGACTATTTGGCTGCCATGGGTCATACACCTTTTACAAATATCTCTTGTTTAATATTATATGTACATACAAAATGTTAATTTGATTTCAGATGGAAGATAACCCTCACAACAAAATGGCGTCCTATCTGATTGGTGACTTCCTCTTCAGTGATTGTCAAGCTGATGTAAGATTTCTTTAGCCATATTCAGTGTTCAATCTAGGCCGCGCCATTGACCCCCAAAAAATTGAAATGGCGCACTTTAGTTGTTTCCGGGTGCCACATCGGCGCACTCATAAAAAATTGAAATCTTTTTGCTACATTATCTTTTCGTTACTTGTTGTCCTTTAGCTTCAATCAGTAACTCTTCAGACAGGTGTCCGTTGCTATGGTAATTATGTCAGCCTCCAGTCATTGAAGCATGATGAAAACATTTCGAGTTATTTTACACCGATATGGGTTAAAATATAAAAAAATGAGGAAGAAATAAAAATGATATTGCAAAAAGAACATCTGCCAGTCCCAAGTATGTCGAATGATGTCAGTAATTTGGCTAACGTTCGTTTAAGCGCCGATGTTTCACTTTTACAAATCACGGCCACGGCAATTTTTAGATTAAAAGGATGGTCTATGGATGCTTTATTCCCATCAATCCTCGTAGATTCAAAGATATTTCCAGGCTGTGGACAGTATCATGGAACAAGGGGAGAATTTTATTTCATAATATTTTTATGTGATTTGAACTTTAATTTAGTTGGTATCATTGGAGTTAGCTATGTATGTATGAGGGCTTTAAAAGTCTGGTATACTTTTATAATTTACATGAAGTATGAATGCTGGAATGTTTTGTTATTATTATAAGGGCCCCTATTTTGCCACAATGGCCCCCTGTTGCATAGTCTATGGGCCCGAATGGCCCCCTGTCAGGGTGAGCTAGATTGAACACTGCATATTATGATTTAGCTGGGGTTTAGACTACCTTGTTATTGCTTCCTCTTGGAAATTTATGACAATTTATTGCAAGATGTCCATGCCAAGTGTGATTATCTGGATTATAGGGGCATATTTTATAACAGTTTTACACTCATTGTTTTCAATACTAGCATTATGAGTTTGGTTTTGGTGCACTTTACACCAAAGTGATGTGTTGGGACCATTAATAATAGAACAAGTAATTTATTTACACAATGAACAATGAAAGTTTATTTTAGACACTAAAGTTATGCCGTCTATACAGCATTATTGTTTAAACTCAAAGAAAATGGCCGGATGTGGAACTCCTTTGGTCATGTAGGTGCGTTCATTGTGAATTGTCTTGCTGGCATAGTTTGTACAGTTGTATGCACAGTAAGAACCTGGCAGCATTATTTCTCTTACGATGTTTGACTGACAGTATGTAACATTGTAGTGCTTCTGTTTTCCTGTTTTCTTGTTCTAGACATTGTCCGAGTAAGTTAAGGGCCGTCTCTTTGTGACCTAGATAAATTTCTAGTTCAATACTCTGTGCAAAGTTGTATAGAGCTTTTCTTTGCTCTCTCCTACTCTGTAGATATCCTAACACCTTGTATTGCATAAAGTAATAGAACGGAATAGAATCAACAACTATGAAGTCCATCCATAAAATGTCTAATTGTACTCTCAGCTTATTGTCTTTTTCATTGAAAGATCTCAAGACTTCATACCTTAGCTCATGTGGAACACAGTTCAGTTCACATTGCAGAAATCTGGTACATAATGCTACATGAGACCTTATTTCTGTCTCACAACAATGTTCCAATTTAATAATGCCTCTTAACTTTGGTATTGTTAATTCTTTGGAAGTGCATGTACACATTGTGACAACCTCTGCTATGTCGCATTGTGTTTGAATGATTGTTAATTCACATTCTGCCTTCTCCATGTCTCCTGTACAATATAATACAGAGATAAGTTTTAATCTACCCGACATTGCATCAGATTCTTTCCCTGCTTCCAGATGGGTGTTAGCTTGATCTGATACAGCTATATGTGTGACAACATCTTTGGTAGCTAACAGCGAACCCAAAGCCGAACTCAGAAGAGGTCTGAGAAGTTCACGAGCTGTTTGTAATAAGTCTACATCAGCGTGCGGAAATAACTTGTCTTTTCTTATTTGTCCACAGTGGTTTATATATGAATATATTACGGACAAGAATGAGAATGCTATCTCCAAACTCTCAGATTTGATTTGATTCAGAACCTGTATTAAGTAAGCGTTTGGACTGTTGATTGTAACGATGGCTGACATGTATGAATTCATCAACCAATTAATGTCTTCAGCGTACGGTATCATGTATAACTTCATCATCAGTCTTCTATCGAGATCTTCAATCTGTATCTGGAGCAATAAAAGTGCATCATCTTCCATCAGATTGTCAATGATACTAAGTAGTTTACCCCTCTGTGTGTCGGTCATACGTCCAGCCAATAAGTTATTTTCAGATATTATTAAATGTGGACAGTTCCGTTGTCTAACACATTCTTTTAACATTGACAAACAGTTGCGTAGGTTTGCTAATAAATTTCCTGTATGCCAGTCATGTGATGAGTTTGATATACAGTACAGTAACACATTCTTACACATGAAACTTGTAAGAACATCCGGAACATATGGATGGATGTGAGTTTTCAGAATCATTTTCATCAAGATGTAACACATTAACTGTGGAATATTCAGGCTAAACATCAGATATCTCTCTTGTAGACTGGTGGATATTCTCCATTCTAATTCACTCTCTAATGTATCCGGTGAGTTTACTTTACTGCCGACTGGTACCACGAAACAACCAGCATTTCTACAATCTTTCAGTACATGTTTTGTTGGCCATTTCCTCTTTCTCTGTTTCCGTAACCATGATGTCACTTGGTGTGGTGAGGATTCACAATAGTGACCAAAAACAGTGTCACTTGGAGGGCATCCAGGGGATCCTGGTTCCATGAGGGCCGGACCTTGGACATGTGCTTGATGTCCAGGTACATGATAAAGATGTGAATGAAAATAGGTATGACTGTTCTTCCAAAGTACTTTCCCGTCTCGATCAGTGACATAAAACGCTAATGAAGGATTCCTATTCACATCATTGACCTTTGCAGGTAAAGGTCGGTCCCTTCTGATGAGCTGTAGGTGACAGTAGCCTGGTGATACCAGCTCATTTTGTAGTATCATCAAATTATGAAATCCAAGTTTCCACTCGCTCACATTTTGTATAACATTCTCCTCGTTACCAACAATTACCATATCAATATCTGATCCAAGCTGCAGTGTTGTTGAACCCTCACTCTGACTGCCAAATATATACAATCTTATACGTGCTAATCTAGAAGTTTTTATTGGAATATTAAAGAAAGTCTCCTGCAGTAATATTCTTCTCCTATATTTCCTGACAAGTCTTTCATTCACACCAATGTCATCCATCACTTCAGCCAGAGCCTCTGACACCCTGTACATATAGTCAGGTGGTCTAGACATCCTGAAATTATACATTATACATTCTGATACACGGTGCATATAGTTAGGTGGTCTAGACATCCTGAAATTATACATTATACATTCTATCTGCTGACAAATGGAAGCATGTGGCTTAAAAATGTGAAAGTATGTCACATGGTAAATTTGAAGGTCAAAGTTCATTTCATAAATTCAAACTATGCATTATGTTCAAATTCAAACCCTGCTTCAAAAACTATGCATATAATAATGGTCTTACTTTGAAGCCTGTAGCATCAAAAATGAAAAAGTAGGCCTCTAGTTCAACTTTTAGGTCAAAGTGAATTTCGGTACATGAAACTATGCATAAGGTCAAAAGTTTAAGCCTTGGCTTCAAAAATAAGAAAAATGCACAATTTGGAGGTCAAAGTTTATTTAGGTACGTCAAACTGCATTATAATAATAAACAATATACCAGATTTGTATAATATGTTTCATGCGAACACCCGTTCAAAGGGGCATTCTCTACCACTGCATATACAGCATGATCTGACCAGAGAAACTCCCTGAAGGGAGAGAGATACATTAGATACAGGCATGCACCTAGCTCTTATTTTGAATAGACAGTCTGGTTCTTCTTTTAATGTGCCCAGTGTATAGCACAGATACACAGCTTCCTGGCACCTTTAACCAGATACTTCACATTCCACAGTTAGATTAATTCGGAAATAACTAGGACTGGAATTTCAGAAATGTCAAGTTCCAATGCTAGGAATTGAACCCACGACCTCTGAATTGACAGACTAGTGCGTTAGCACTGTCTGAGCTATCAACACTTATCATGTCCAAATTTGAAGCCAGTACCTTAAACTAGTGACCCAGTTTTGACCCAAAATAACCCATAATCAAACTTTCCCTAGATCCAATGAGATAATCATTTGGATCAAGTTTCATAAAGATTAGGCCAAAACTGTGACCTCTAGTGACTACACAAGGTTTTCTATGATTTGACCTATTGACATAGTTTTGACACCAGATGACCATATATCGAACTTGGTCTAGAGTTTGTTGAGATGATCATTATTACCAAGTTACATAAAGATAAGGCATAATATTATGACCTTTAGTAACCTCACAAGGTTTTTCTTTGATTCGAACTAGTTTTTAACCCTGAATGACCCAAGATTGAACTTGGCCTAGGTTTTGTTGAGATGATCATTGTGACCTAGTGCCATGAAGATCAGGCTAAAATTGTGACCTAGTGACTACACAAAGTTTGTCTATGGTTTGACCTATTGACGTTTTTCTTTGATTTGACCACAGGAACTTGCATTTATAATTTGAAAAAAAAAATTGTAAAACAAAATATGATTTAGGCAGTTAAAGGGGCTAATAACAATACAGAATACATCCGTACCTCAACCGATCGGTACTGATAATCGTCTAATATCGGCTTTTAATGCCAATATTTGTGGAGTTTTGATTTGGCGTTGACTCCATTGAGCGTCCGCTCCGAGGTGAATGGTAATATAATTTTTATTGTTTCTAAAAAATACTTTGCGTATGTTATGTTCTATATTTATTTTTTTCCTTGTGTATACTGTGAATAAAAGATAAAACCACAGGCTAATTCAATTTTGCATCAACGAATCTGCAAGTTTAAAATACCCAGTATGGCGCAATTGGAACGTAACGACGTGAGAATTATGACGTCATTATAACCTTACGTATATTTTAAAGCTTGGCGCCGTTGACGTTACGTTTCTTTTTCTGCATGCTACTGGAACTACCTTCTATAACATTGAAAATAACAAAATGGTAATGTCACTGTTATTGTCACTGTTATTTTCACTGAAAAATCTCCATAATCAATTGATAGTAAGTACGGCTGTCACCGAGTTTTAACCATATTATCATTCACCTCGGAGCAGACGCTCAATGGAGTCGACGCCAAATCAAAACTCCACAAATATTGGCTTTAAAAGCCGATATTAGTTGATTATCGGTACCGATCGGTTGAGGTGCAGATGTATTCTGTATCGTTATTAGCCCCTTTAAATTTTTTTTTCAAATTATAAATGCAAGTTCCTGTGATTTGACCTAGTGATATAGCTTTGACACTAGATGGTCTAATATCGAATTTTGCCTAGATTTTGTTAAGATGATCTATGTGACCAAGTGTCAAAAAGATAAGGCCAAAGTTATGACCTCAAGTAACTTCACATGGTTTTATTTTTATTTGACCTAGTGACCTAATTTTTAACTCAGACACTTGGTGTCCCAATGTCGAACTTGGTCTAGATTTTGCTGTGATGATATCATTGTGACTAAGTATCATAAAGATTACATAAGGTTTATTAATGACTTGACCTATTTGTTTTTGACCTCAGATTACTCAATATTGCACTTGACCAAGATTTGTTGAGATGATCATTATGCCCCACATCTGTGATGAGGTGGTGTATTGCTTTGCACATGTCGGTCAGTCTGTCTGTCGGTTGGTATACCAAATGGTTTCCATTCAATAACTCAAGAACGCTTTGCCCAAGGATCTTCAAACTTTACATGAAGGTTGGTTAGATTACCCCTATTGATTTTGAGGTCAGTAGGTCAAAGGTCAAGGTCACTGACATTTACCATTTCTGACTATTTGGCTGCAATGGGGGCATAAAATTTAATGTTTTCAAACATCTCTTGTTGTGACTAATTGTCATAAAGGATAGGCCAAGCAATTGTGGACGACCGACGAAGAATGATCAAACTTTGTGACAGGTGAGCTAAAATGTTGCACAGTGAACTTTATGTGCGATTCTGCACTTCAGGGACACAAATGCATATTGATTGTACATGTCTTTCATGCATATTGATTTTTAGATAAAGTTTGTTTATTTGATTTCCTTATCAATCAATACATGAGATAACATAACATTCCTTAACTCACAAGACGACATATTGTGAATTTGAATAAAATGTTCATTTTTCAATATCTTGAGGTTACCACTTTTAACTGTGTGGGCAATCAATATCTGTATTTATGAATTGGGCCTTTTACCCCACATGCAATTAACATGTCTGGATCACAAACCATGTTTGTTACACATGCATATTGGTTTTCAAGATAAACCTTCAATACTTCTTTTTCATATCTTTCTTTTACCTATCTATTAAAACATGTAAAAACATGACATTAATAGGTTTATTGTTGATATAGGGAAATAAGATTTGGTTTGTTTAGGATGATGTATTTTAACTATGTAACATGGATGGTTGAGTGGTTGTAATGCTCGAGACAACCAATACAGAGGTCCCTGGCTTGAATATTCGCTGGAGCACTGGAAATTTTAGAGGAACCCCTTATAGTGATTCCCACCCAACCTGAGATTAATTGGTAACCCAGAGTTAGTCTTGAGTTTATCTGCGCTGGACACCAGGCTCCTTGAAAAACCAAGAACTCGAATCGAAAAGAGCTACCCAGACTCCTTGTAACATACAACTGTCTCTTTCCTTAAAGACTCAGGTCATTGGCTGATCTGGCAGAGAATGACGAATGACCATGCGTTTACGACTGTCTCAGTCGATTGCAAACAAACAATAAACGACAGTGTTACCTTTCAGTTGAATTCATTTATCCAAAATCCATGTGAATCATCTTGTATGTCAATTGAATATTGCAAGTGATCCTCACTGAGTTATTGTCTACCATCAACTAGCCACAAAATTATTATGACAAGTTTTGATCCTGAGTCTACCGCCAACTGACTTAAAAACGATATCTTTTGTAGACAAGTTGTTATCTAGAAGTTTGTGAACTTATATTACAGCTTTATTATACACTAAGAGGATGTTTAAACAAGGGGTGGGCCGATACATCGAAATATCGATGCATTGCGATCCCGAGTGTCTCGATAGTATGGATCGATAGTAAATGTCTCGATCAAATAACTATCGCCGATAGTTAGCCCAACTATCGATAGTTACGATAGTTTAAATAAAGTTAATTATCATATTAAAACAACTTCCGTTCTCGTTAAAAAGACTAATTTTAGATAATCACGCGCATTAAAACTGCCAAAAATAACCAATATCGCATTCGTTCTTCCATTGAACATGATAAAAACTTTAATTGTATTAATCTATTTCTGTTAAATTCATTTTAAATCATTTCCACAAATTATAGATTAGTACGTTGTACAACAAAGTGATATCTTACACACTGCAAAGCGTTTACAAGTTAATCTCTAGTTTTCAATCTTGGCAATAACTATTGCAATAGTATCGCAATAGTTTTCAGCAATACAATAGTATCGCAATAGTACATTCAGCAATAGCAATAGTATTGCAATAGTCAAAAATGGACTCAATAGTCACCCCTAGTTTAATCTGTCATAGTGATGAGTCTTTAAATCAATGCAAGATAAAGCACAGATAATTTGATATGGTCCTGACCTTTATTATATTATAACTATAGACAATATATCAGGTTAAATTATGCTAATAGAAGTTTGAGAGTCGTGTGAAATATTCTGGCCTATATTATGATTCAGTGAAGTGCATAATCTGTTAATTGTCGCTTCCAAATTAGGATTATCTTTTTATTATGCCTCCGCCATATTAATATTTTGTACTTACATAAAAAACAAATCTTGATCATGTATATAATTAATTCCCCCTATCTGCCTCAATTATCGTCTGCTTTAAAGAGGCAACATTTGATCAATGATGATGCTCCTTAAGTGTCCTGGATCTATAAATAGCTAATGATTTATAGCTACAACTTCAGATAAACCGTAATAAATTCTTTATTTGGAGTTCCCCTTCTTACTCATACAAACCTCAACAAATCACGTTGTTTGCATTTCAGAATGCACTTATATTTTACGCTAAATACAAAAATGATTTTAAGAAAAAATCTGTATCTACCTAAAATGTCTGTTTCGTGTAACTGCAAAGAAGTTTGTTATCTAAGGTATTGATTTTAATACCAATATAATACAGAGGATCTATCACAAGTTGTCTATTGATATACAGTAGAACTTCGATGCCTCGAACAGTACTTGCCTCGAACACCCTAGATGCCTCGAACTAGTTCTTCGGTCCCGTCAAAATTCCTTCTTTATCCATATGGTGAACAGTAGATGACTCGAACAGTATCTAGGTCGAACACTCGAACTGATTGGACGGTCCCTTACTATGATTTACCCGTAGATGAGTCGAACAATACAAGTTTTCGCACCTTTCATTGACTATTGAAATCCATTGTCCGAACGCGGGTAGTCGGCGACAAGTTGTGATAATTACTGTACCAACCAATTGTTTGTGTTCGACTTCATTGTATAACACGTTTTTAAACATTTATGCATCCATTAAATGTGCATTAAATGGTTAAAGAAGGCCGTCCAGGAAATTGTAACTTATTTATTTTTAAATAAATCGGAATAACATAATAATTTTTCAACGTTTGTCAAAAGAATCTGTTACATTTCCATTTATTGATTTGTAGTCGAACTTGACCCAGGACATGATGAAATTATGTGGCTCGCAGCTTAATTTTTATACTCGTATATAAATATGCCGTTTAACGAGAAACCTTACACACGTGACCACTCCAAGAGCTTGTAGGAGATAAGTCAGATTTCATGTCAATTTGGTCAACCTATATTGTTTCTTTATTGTTATGAATAAAATTACAAAAAAATATAGACCTGTATTAGTTATACACATAAGTTATGCAATATACACACACGATTTGTAAATTTACACGTACCGACATCAGTTCGAACTTATACCCATGCATATTCTTGGATACCATAGATGCCTCGAACACCCTAGATGCCTCGAACTATTTTCCCGGTCCGAAGGTAGTTCGAGGCATCAAAGTTCTACTGTAATTATACCCCCAGATACATAGTATATGGGGGCTATATTGGAGTCATGCTTGAGGATGGTTGGTTAGTTGGTTGGTTGGTCTGTTGGTCGGTTGGTCCGTATAATTTTGTCCACGCTATTTCTCTGTCACCATTGGTCGGATTTTAACGAAACTTTGTATGATTGATCAGTACCAAGTCTAGTTGTGCATATCGTCGGCACACGTTGGTCGGATAAATTTTAAGGTAGTTATGGCCCTTTGATTTTTTACACTTATAAATTTTGTCCGCGCTATTTCTCTGTAACCATTGGTAGGATTTTAACAAAACTTTGTATGAATGATCAGTACCAAGTCTAGTTGTGCAAATCGTCGGCACACATTGGTAGGGTCAATTTTAAGGTAGTTATGGCCCTTTGATTTTTTACACTTATAAATTTTGTCCGCACTATTTCTCTGTAACCATTTGTCGGATTTTAACAAAACTTTGTATGAATGATCAGTACCAAGTCTAGTTGTGCATATCGTCGGCACACATTTGTCGGATCAATTTTAAGGTAGTTATGGCCCTTTGTTTTTTACACTTATAAATTTTGTCCGCGCTATTTCTCTGTAACCAATGGTCGGATTTCATCGAAACTTTGCATGAATGATCAGTACCAAGTCTGGTTGTGCATATTGACGGCACATGTTGATTAGATAAATTTTAAGGTAGTAATATGGCCCTTTGTTTTTTTACACTTATAAATTTGTCTGCGCTATTTCTCTGTAACCAATGGTCGGATTTCAACGAAACTTAGGATGAATGAACAGTACCAAGTCTAGTTATGCATATCTGACTGTGTCAAGCAGTTGCTGGGGGTATTCATCACATTCAGTGATATTTCTTGTTTATATTAAAAGAGTTCTGGAAATTTTATTAAGCGAGTCTTTTATTAAGCTTAATAACATTTCCTGAACAAGTTTAATGTAAGTTTGTATCAGTTTACAATTGTTAGATTATTTTTATCATATGACACTAATAACATGAAAACACACATCTTTCTGTGGAGAAACAGACTCCGTTATATAAATGATGCCAAAATAACATCATTTACGGCATATAATGACGCCATTTAGAAGTGAAAGTGACATCACTCGAGCGTTATACTACACTGGTGTAGGGGAAAAGTGGTGAGTTAAATCAACAAAAGGGAAGCAGACAACCTTCAAAATATTCATTGTCAATCACCTGGAAGAAGCAAAATATAGCAAATCTAAATATTCATGTATTATTATTGAGAACGATCAACAATAAGGTTAGTTAGAAGCAAAAGTTACGAGGTTTGTAGATATGTATCAGAGTCATTTAGTGTGTCAGCATTTATAAGAAAGTAACAAAAAGCAGCAGCATAAACAGGATAAGTTTGCAAATAAGTACTGACATTTGACCCCATTCCTAAGTGTAATTGACCTAGATATAGCTCTGACATGACATTTTAGTACATTTTATTATTTCTTGATTAATTACTAATCTCTCTTTCTTTCTCTTATTCTTTAACGATTAAATCAAATAATACGCTGTTGACTATTTGAAAATGTTACTTTATTTAAAATATACGACACTTATAAATATGTAACCATGATTCATGAATATGCAGTTATTGTTCACATTGAATCATTACATTGATATTAATAATGTTGTTTGTTCATGGGTCATTTTTTACCTAAACAATCTTATATTGATGTCTATGTGGGATTAATTATGAATAAACTTTGAAAAAAAACGTTGAGCACTATAGAGAATGTGTTTGCCATACATGATGAACAGGTGTATGCAGATCCCTTATCCTTGACTAGCGGACACCTGAGATTACATTTGGGGTCAGCGAGCAAATCTATCTCTTTAAACACGCTGAAATTCCTGGTTCACTGTATGCTATTATATTGCAACGTGTGATTGAAAACATGGGAGGTAATTCTGGGTATTGGACTAAATAATCACAACCATGATGCTAGTATTTTTAACTGTGTTCAACCCTTTAGACACCCTTTAGAGGTAACCTTAAATCATGCCTGTTATATATAGGATCTGTCATGAGTTGTCTTTGGAGATCAACATTTCTAAAATGAGTCTAGAAAACACAAGTTTATTAAGCGAGCCTTTGGCGAGTTTAAGAAATGTTTTACTTAAAATCAACGAGTGATGGATTCTTTTTATGACATAACTCTTAGTTACCAAGTCAATTCAACATCAGAAATAATGAATTTAAGCAGAAGACATTACGTTTTTTCACTAAAAGGCTTGTGACATCACGTTATTGTTATCACACACTTTGGAGAAGTTCAACTTTGTTCCGTGATTTCTGACATGGAAGATCACTGTATTTATGTGAGAAAAGACAATTAAAGACATTAAAAACCAAGGAAACACATCCCACTCGACTAAGCATAGTTGTGTCTCCCACAGGAGGAAGACATTACTACGTTTTTTTAGTTGGATGGATGGATGTAACAAAGTTTGTCCACACTTTTTTTGCTTAACCATTGTTGGGTTTCAATGAAACCTCATATTAATAGTTGGTACCAAGCTAAGTTGTGCATATTTTCAGGAAATATTGCTAGTTTTGGCCCTTTGTGCAAGATATATGCTTCTTGGGTCAAAAACCCTTTTACTTTTAGTTTAATGTTGCAAAAACCTGAGCTCATAAACTATTGACTTAGGTTTATAAAGTAGATGGTTCAAAACTAGATTTTGAAAAGAACTGTTACTACAGTAACTATTTGTTTTGCTGTATGGGAATCATTATTTCTCCCACATACATGTACAGTGGGGGAGACATATTGATTTTGTACTGGTTTTCTGTCTGTTTGGATGGATGACTGAATGTCTGTCACAAAGTTTGTTCAGACTTGTTCTCCTTAACAATTGGTTAGATTTCAATAAAACTTCACATGAATACTTACTACCAAGCCTAGTTGTGCATATTGTCTTGAATTTATAGATAAGATGATTTTGTCTGAGTTAAGGCCCTTTGTTGGAGCCATACATGTTTTTGTGTCAAAAACCCTTTTTATGCCCCGGCATCTACTGATGCAGAGGCATATAGTGATTGTCCTGTCCATTCGTTCGTTTTTCCGTCCGTTTGTCCCTTACATTTTTATTATTGACAAGGCCTCCCACGGGGCATAAGCACTTATTGACCCCAGTCTTGTTTTCTTTTGTTTTGCTGTATTGAACTGCTTGTATATTTTATAATTTTAGCTTGAATGTCGAGTACAGACAGAAGAGATGTACAAACGAATGAAGAAAGAACCAGCCAACTATTGGTTAGATTTACTCAATCAATTCATGGTGGATAAACAACATGTTGTAGTAAGTTCAACTTTAGTCTCATATAACCAGTCAGTTATTGGTTAGATTTACTCAATCAGTTCATGGTGGATGTTAAGTTCAACTTTAGTCACATATAACCAGTCAACTATTGGTTAGATTTACTTAATCAATTCATAAAAAAGCTCCCATGTGCTTACTTGTAACAACTAAAACTCAGTAACTACTGGTCAGGCTGACTTAAATTATACAGTTTTGGAAAGAATAACTATTCCTCTTCAGCTACAGTAAAATATGGGCATATTTTGTATTACCCTGGGAGATTTTTCACTTTGTTTTGAGAAAAGTCTCAATTTGAGATGAGATTTCTACTTGAATGCCTCAGGAGATCAGGGGGCTGTTTTTCCATTGTACGCTGTACGTATGTAGCTGATAATTACCTGATATATTTATAGATTATTGGCGAGCCGAGTAAAGCAGAGAATGAGAAAATGACGCAAACAGAGAAAGATAGGGTAGCCAAACAGAGGGAAACACTGGGTAAAGATGGACTACAAAATAAAGCTGACATCTTGGAGAAAGCTACAGAGGAGAATGAGGTATGTGTGTAATGTTCTTCTCTGATTGGTTGAATGTCTAGGTTGTTGATTTCTGATTGGTTGATTGTCTAGGTTGTTGATTTCTGATTGGTTGAATGTCTAGCTTGTTGATTTCTGATAGGTTGAATGTCGAGATTGTTGATTTCTGATAAGTTGAATGTCTAGGTTGTTGATTTCTGATTGGTTGAATGTCTAGATTGTTGATCTTTGATTGGTTGAATGTCTAGGTTGTTGATTTCTGATTGGTTGAATTTCAAATATATTTGGTTGAATTTCTGATTGGTTTAATTTACATATTTTGCTTATATTTATATGCCCCCACCCCTCCCCCATCTTTGATGAGGGGGTATATATTGCTTTGCACATGTCACTCTGTTGGTATGTGTGTCTGTTGGTAGATCAAATGGTTAATGATCAATAACTCGTGACAACAAGGCTTGACCATACCTTCTTCAAAATTTACATGGATCAAGAGCAGATAACCCACTATTGAAATTGAGGTCAGTAAAACTAAATAAAATAGTTGCTGTCCAATAACTCAAGAACTGTAACTGTTGGCCTTTGGGCTTAGGATCTTCAAACTTTACATGGATGTTGTTCTTTAACAGTAGATGAATCCCAATAGTTTTTGAGGTAGGTCGACATGACTCTTAACACAAATGACTATTTGGCTGTCATGGGGGCTGCTGATACCTGTTTTATAAGAAATCTCTTATTCCATACTGTTCGTTTGGATCGATCAAATTTCAAATATTGTTTATCCTTGATTGGTGAAACTGGTCTGTTGTGTGTTAAACCTGTGTGAAATGTCACTAATGCATTTGTATCTGTGTATATTGCAGAAAGAAGCATCAGAGTCTGTTCTCACCAGTGTAGACGTTCCTGGTGTAGATTCTATATTCTTCCATTCTATTACTCCTACATGTAACATGGCGGGTGAGAATGCTGGACAACAGATACAGAAACAGAGTACAGGATTCCAGTTAGCAGATATTCCATTCAGATTCCAGTTAGATGACATACATACTAACTTTGTCCAGGTAGTTCATAGTATTTCTTTACAATAAAATTTATCATGCATATGACTGATGTTTGGTTTTGTGACTGTAATGTGAGTGTAATGTGGCCTCCGTAGATCAATGGTAAGCATGCTTGCCATCTACTTGACGACCCGGGCTCTATTTGGGTCGAGGCACACATATGCCTGCATGTTACAGCAGAAAGCTGACTGGCAAATAAAGGCTACGCTTGGCATGTAAGGCGACATTGAAAACCCTTGTTCACATATGCACATGTAGCTCGTAAAAGCCGAAGATACTTTAATTGATTCAACATGGCAGGTGTGCTCTATTGAGCCATCTTGGCCTTCTTGTTAATATTGCCACATATTGGACATTGTCAAACAGTACTCATGGATATCATGTATTAAATGGGGTGTTGTAAATATTACACTACTATATCCCAGCAGATTGATTTGTAAAATGTCATGTTGATATGTGTTATACCTTCCAGATGAATGTGTTGTTAGACTCAAGTTGTGTTCCTCAAAGTATGAAATACTTTCTACCACTGTACTGTGAAGTTTTGTTTGAGAGTGCAATTTTACGTAATGGAGGTAAGTATTTATTGACACGGGTCCATCTATTCAGATTTATGCCGGATTTGTTGCCTTTAAAAGAAGGAACTTTTCTGCAAAGAAACTAAAAGTTATTTGATGAAAAAAATATCAATTATTGGCTGAGTTATGGTCATATGAAATTTCATAAGCTGAATTTTAACAAAAGAATAATGTTTGAAACAGAGTTTTGGCATAGGGATGTGTGCTTATGGCTTTTGACAATGACTTGAGTCACATTTTCAGGATTGAGGATTATGGCTCAGTAGAACCCCTGCATTGACGTACCGCCTACTCTGAATTGTTGACCTCAGGGGTTTCACTAGCCTCTGAATCTGAAGGGTCATTTTGATACTTTTGACAAAATTTTATTGTTTTATAGACAAATACCCATGATTTTAAGAGAGAATGACCTTTCAAACCAAAATCTTGAGGGTCAATGTGTGGCTTTTTGGAAATTTCAGGGGTCAAACCCCCTACTCCTGAGTCAAATGCAACACCTGGCCGTGCATGTTCTCTATAATGGTTTAGTAATATAATATTGTATGCTAATGCCTCCCCCTAAATCAGGGATAAAGTACAAGGGTCCTACTAGAATAAATGAACATTTTTGCAGAAAATAAGTGATTTGGTGAAAATAGTCCCCAAGTATTAACAAAGTTATGGTTGTTTAAATTTTATAAGCTGAATTTTAACAATAGAACAGATGCTTGAGAAGAGTTTTGAAGTAGGGATGTGTGTTTTGAGTGGCACCCGAAACAGATTTAAGACTCGTTTCAGGATTAGGCAGCAGTGATTTTTTTCCTTCTTTATTAGGGTCTGGTAAACGGACCCTTTCCCAATTGCAAATAGGCTATAATTTTCTCAAATTTGAATGGAGAAATTCCCAATTAACAATTAAAAAACAAATTCAAAATCGGACATAAAATGAATAAGTTATGAACATTTTTGACAAGTGGTCGAGCATAAAAGTTCAAAGAAACCAGTAAACATTCACATGTAATCTCTTTTTCTGTTGTATTTGGCCTTTGTGCTTCATGGAATTTCCCAATTTAAAGTTGTCACAACGCGAAAATTCCCAATCTGTACGGACCCGTACCCTTTCCCAAAGAGGCAAAAAAAAAAGAGGCATTATACATTCTGATACATGGTTCATATAGTTAGGTGATCTAGACATCCTGAAATTATACATTATACATTCTGATGCACAGTACATATAGTTAGGTGGTCTAGACATCTTGAAATTATACATTCTGATACACAGTACATATGGTTAGGTGGTCTAGAAATCCTGAAATTACACATTATACATTCTGATGCACGGTACATACAGTTAGGTGGTCTAGACATCTTGAAATTATACATTCTGATACACAGTACATATGGTTAGGTGGTCTAGAAATCCTGAAATTACACATTATACATTCTGATACACAGTACATATGGTTAGGTGGTCTAGAAATCCTGAAATTACACATTATACATTCTGATACACAGTACATATGGTTAGGTGGTCTAGAAGTCCTGAAATTACACATTATACATTCTGATACACAGTACATATGGTTAGGTGGTCTAGAAATCCTGAAATTACACATTATACATTCTGATGCACGGTACATATAGTTAGGTGGTCTAGACAATAGTTAGGTGGTCTAGACATCCTGAAATTATACCTTCTGATACACAGTACATATAGTTAAGTGGTCTAGACATCATGAAATTAAACATTCTGATACCCGGTACATATAGTAAGGTGGTCTAGACATCCTGCAATTATACATTCTGATACACGGTACGTATAGTTAGGTGATCTAGACATCCTGAAAGTATAAATTATACATTCTGATACCCGGTACATATAGTTAGGTGGTCTAGACATCCTGCAATTATACCTTCTGATACACAGTACGTATAGTTAGGTGATCTAGACATCCTGAAAGTATACATTATACATTCTGATACACGGTACGTATAGTTAGGTGGTCTAGACATCCTGAAATTATACAGTATACATTCTGATACCCGGTACATATAGTTAGGTGGTCTAGACATCCTGCAATTATACATTCTGATACACGGTACGTATAGTTAGGTGATCTAGACATCCTGAAAGTATAAATTATACATTCTGATGCACGGTACATACAGTTTAGTGATCTAGACATCCTGAAAGTATACATTATACATTCTGATACCCGGTTCATATAGTTTAGTGATCTAGACATCGCTTAGAGTGGGAGAGGTCTGGGGTTGATCCCAGGCAACGACTTACCAAAATCATTAAAATGGTACTTGTATTTTAATTTCCCTTGAGGTAACAGTATGTTTAGTTCCAGGTAACAGCTGGTTCGCCTGGTATCAGGATAATGTGACTGGGGGTAGTCTCTATTGACTGAAGTACTGTTTTCCAGTGGGAATCATTAATCAGTTTAAAGTATACAAGGCCGTCATTTCACGATTTTTTTTCAAATCAGTTCCCTTCCTAAATGAATATACATTTCCCCCTATTCTTCGGAAAATATCCCCTTCCAAAAAAAGAAAGTATTTAACATGTTGTCCATTTTATAAATGTAAAAATTAAAACATAGTATTCAGTGACTGCTTTACCTTTTTGTCTATCCAATAAATTTTATGGTACACAAACATTTAACTGCACAGTAAAGAAAATCCTGACTGAATAACTCTTAACAATATGCAGCTAGCTACAGCTTTGTCTTTAAATATTTTTTGCTTGTTGCAAGCTACAACCTTATCTGAGAGCACAATAAATTAAGGTATTGATTAAGCTACATTCAAGTACAAAGTAAACAAGGTATGTAAAATGGAGTTGTGTTATCTGAATTGCAAAAAGTTGTGACTGAGCGTTGGTATAATGATTGCTCCAGTTTGAAGTTGTTGACATTGACGGCAGTGGCATATAGGACTTTGATGCAAGGAATCCATGTGCGCTACCTAAGAGCTCTTTCAAAATAGACTCCTATCCGTTTTAAGTGTTTTTATGCACATATTATTGTCTACAAATTATTAGGCCTCTATCGGTTTTCAACTGGAGGGGACTATAGGTTTGCTGTCTGTCCGTCTGTCAAAAATCCGGAACCTGACATACATTAAACAGTTTCCCAAACTAGGTTTATGAGACTTGGTATGTGGATAGGGGGCATTAAAGAAATTATGCACGTCTAAAAATATTTTGTTTCTGATAAAAATTGTGGTTGCTATGGAGACAGAAAGAGTGAAAGTACTTCAAATCTGGATCCTTTCATAACTCAAAACAGTTTCCATAGCTATGTTTAAACCGATTTCGATAACATAGATTTTGGGGTTCATCATATTCAATGCATATAGGGGTATATGTTTTGTTATCTATTTAATCGGATTAGAGCAAAATTACATCCATTTACTGGATTAAATCAGTATATAGCAATGTATCATATTCAGTAGTCTCTGTGGTTGTGTGGATATGTGCGTGGACATATAGATTGTTTGAAATCTTGGACAGAAGTTTTTATGCCCCCGTATCGATAGATCGGGAGGCATATAGTGATGCACCTGTCCGTCCGTCCGTCCGTCCGTCCGTCTGTTCGTCCGTTCGTCCGTCCGTCCTGGTTAACCCAAATTGACCGTTTCTTCTAGCATCATTATGGCTTGCTGCAAAGCTTCCAAACTTGCATGGATGTTGTATATGAACACCCTCCACACACCTGTATCACCTGACCCTTTTTGACCTTCACCTTGACCTAATTTTGGACTTAGACTTATTTATGGACAAGGCTTCCACAGGGGGCATAAGCGTTTATTGAACGCAGTCTTGTTTCTTACTTTGCATTGATATAAAATAGAATTAATTTATTTTATGTATGTATTGATACACATATACACACATAAACTGGTTTGTCTTATAAAATGGTTCTAATGCTTAAACCTTATTGCCTTATTTGTGGGGTTTTTATTCGTATATAATTTACATTCTTTGTGGAATTTTCGATTTCCTGAATTTACTTTTCATCTTTTTAGGCTAATAAAATGGTATTAAATTAAATTCATTAATGATAAAAGCAGGCCTGCCATTTCTCAGGCATTGAGCCGGTAATTACCGGCAATATGATGTGATTACAGGCTTACCGGCTTTGAGGTCCAATTTACCGGCAATCTTGATAAAATCAAAGCGTTCATGGTTCTCAACAACAGTGTATACCGTTTTCATAACGATGGTGTATATTGCGAGTCGGTATAATTGGTGACAAAGCAATTAACAGGAAGCACGTGTCATAAAATGTACTACCTCCCGTTGTTTCCCAAATTTGATTCAGATTTAATGGACTAGATCTGGCTCACTTGGACGCTTTTATTTTCAATAAGCATGTATAAAACGACTTTTAGACATAGATGGTTTTAAAGTCGGTCTTCTACTGACGTGCTTTTCTGCATTTTTATAGTATTAATTTGATTTTTATGCTTAGCTCTGATTGTATTATAGGTGTCTATTATCAAAAATGATTAAAATACAGTGTACTTGTCGATCTTTGTTCACGTCAGTTAATATATTTTGCTAATTCATTAATTAGAATTGAGGAAATTGCATATTTTTTAATTTTGCCTAGACAAGGCTACCAAAATTTTTTAATGTAGGGCTCTTCTACATTGGTTTAATTCTAGGACCTTTATATTACAGAACAATAAGTTTGTATTGCTTTATCTAATTAAAATTTAATAAATGAATTTTTTTATTAGGCCATTTGAATGCTTGATTGGTTATAATTAGGCGGTTCGCGCGCTAAGCGGCTTGAATTAGGCGGTTCACACGCTAAGCGGCATGAATTAGGGGGTTCGCGCTAAGCGCAGAATATTGAATTTGTCATCATCGCGCGCTTGAATTCAATGTTTGCTAAAATCTCAGGCTTTCGCATGATTTTATTATGGCAGGCCTGTAAAAGGGTATTAAATTTAATTTGAATGAGTCATTCATGAATTTAATTGAATACCCTGTTATCAGCCCGAGACCATAAAACAAAAAAAACAATGAGCAACATTTTATTTATATGCGTTTTTAAAAAAAAATACAGTGAGTGGGGATTGAACCTAAAACGTTGTTCCTTAAATGGTATTAGTAACTATCTGCTCTGCCAACTGCGCTATGTTGGCAATTGGAAATTCTGTGCTTTGGGTAATTTAATAAAGACTTTGTATGCATGTTATCAAAGCTTGATCACCTGTATTATATTTATATTATAGCCTTCGTGTATAAACAATCGGTCAGATTATCGAAATCGGACTATAGGTGCTACTAAGGAGATTATGCACATCTAAATAGTGTTTGGTTCTGACATAAATTGTGGATACAGAAATATTTCAAAATGTGGAATCCTGCCATAGCTAGGGTTATGCAACTTGGTGTATGGAAAGGAGTCTATAAGGAGATTGTGTACACTTAATTAGTTTTTTATTCTGACAAAAATTGTGGTTGCTATGGTTACAGAAATATATTAAATAATACTTTGGTCTTCCCTTTAACTGGATCTTTGTATCAACCAAAAAATATCAATGCTAGGTTGGCGATTTATGGTATATGCATAGAGATCAATGTTGAGATGACCTAAAAATTAATGCTTCACTTTGACAAAAAATGTGGTTGCCATGGCAACAGAAGCATTGAAATAATTTAAAGGTCATGCATGGCTTCAAACTGGAAGGGGATTTCTGTATTGCTTGCAATTCTTAGCGACTTGTTTGTTTATAATCTAGAGGTCACTGTTTCAATTTATTCTTCATGATACCGGGACACAATGCTTGTCCCTACGAACAATAAGTTTGCGCCAACTGTAGGATTCGAATCAATCCTGAATAGTGCAATTGCCAAGCGGTAGCAAAAATGAATTGCAAAATTTGGCTACCAATCTAGAGGTCCCTGGTTCGATCTTGGCCGGGACACTGGAAACTTTTGAAATACTTTTTAGTGGTTCCCACCCAACGGGGGATAAACTGATTGGAAACCCAGAGTGAGTCTCACATGTATCTTGCGGCGATAAATATTATAATATTCTGGAAGTTTTTGACGGTTATATTTCCAGTACTTGTAAGCCATGAAGAGGTGATATCCCAGTTAGAAGCTGATACACTATCTACACATGCTGGTCTCGGTGTAGGCTCCGGTCACTACAGCTGTGGAAGCTTCCCTCAGATTGTCCGAATCAACATACAGGTTGGTTTGGGTCTTATTCATAATTTCATGTACAGGCGGTGGTATCCTTAAAAACAGAAGAAAGTAAACATTTGTTGTACTTTAAAAATGTATGTTCCATTGATTTTGTGTTTGATATCTGCTTGGAGGCTGCGAGAGACTAGCTTTTATCTATAGTCTCTGATGAAGGTCACAAAGTTTGTCAAAGTTATGACCCTTGAATGGGGAGACATGTTGATTTGGTGCAGGACGTCTGTCTGGATGCATGTTGATCATAAAGTTTGTAAGCACTAATTCAGTAATTTTCCTTATCCAATGATCAGATTTCTATATAACTTCACTATGTGGTTGGAGGCCTAGATCTTGTTGGGCAAAAATAGTCTGCCGCATATCATTTTCAGGATTTTTAATTTGGCTCTGTTGATATCCCTGAGGTCTGTTTGTACTTAACTTACATTAAAAATGTTTGTTTATCCATGGCAGGTTGAGAGAGAGAAGTATGAGACTGGGGTAAAATGGTTGCATGAATTGTTGTATTGTACCAAGTTCTCAGCTGAAAGGTTAAAAGTTGTGGCCAAGAAGATGAGCAATGATATAAGCAAACACAAACGGAAAGGACAATCTGTGTTAAGGGCCTTGTTTAGAAGTATCATCTTCACACCAGGTGAGTAATGTGTTTACCCTTGCTTAGAGGTTTCCTCTAGGTTAAAAAATTGACCTTGCTTAGAGGTTTCCTCTAGGTTAAAAAATTGACCTTGCTTAGAAGTTTCCTCTAGGTAAGATGTGGCATTGTTTGCTGGTATTATATTTACACCAGGCATCAGGGCTTTTTTCAAAGTTAGGGGAAGGGGCATTTTCTTTAAATTGGGGGAAAAAAACTCATCATTTTGGCAAAAGGAGAAGAAAAAACTTGATGTAAATCAAATTTTAGGGGAAAAATGCAGGATTTTAAAGAATTTTCCTGAGGGGAAAACGCCTGTTATAATGGCCCTTGCTATTGAAGGAAAAAAAGCCCTGGGTATATAAGTATGTTAAGGTGTCCAGAATGGTCCTCTGTAGAGCAACAACCTCTATAACAACCCTCCCTTAGATTTCCTAAGCTGATATTTACTATAAATTTAACCTCTGTAGAACAAAAACCTCTAAACAACAGCCACTATTTGCAGCTCCCAAAGAGTGTTGCTCTACAGAGGTTGTACTGTATTGTGTTTCCTCCATGTAATATATAATGCTGCATGTCAAAGAAGTGTGTGAACTTGAGATACTTATAAACTACACATGTATTAATCGTCTAGGAATATATCTTGGTTCGGTAAACGTTTTGTCAGTGTTTGATTTAAACAGATCCAGACCATTCTTTACATCAATTTGTGCTATTGGTCAGTTTATGTTTGTGCTCAGAAATCTACCAATCAGAGATGTTATCTCAAGATATTATGTTCTCTTACATTCTGCAATTCAGACTATTTTATGCACCAAGTCTTGCCATTGGTCAGTTTATTTTTTGTGCTCAGAAACCAACCAATCAGAGCTGGTGTGATAAAATATAGTTGTTCTCTTTCAGATTGCAATCATCAAGTGAACAGTATGTTAAGACAGAGTAGGTTCTTGGAAAGTTTGCTCAAATCATTGGATACCAATCCGGCACAGGTATAATAATGCAACCAGCTTCGATTATGATAATTGTAATCAACTTAATCACATTATCCAACAATCAGTCCTTGAGCATCCCTTGTGCTAAATTGATTATACCCCTGGGTACTGTTTATCAAAGCACTTACGGAAATTTACAATCAAATTGAAATTCTTTATAATTTGTTTACTATTATTATAGTGTCATAAATGGAGCTGCGATACTAATAATTATTCAGTTACTGAACTCTTACAAACCATATCCTTTATCAATAATATAATATTAAGACAAACATTGAAGGCAGAACTCAGCTTAACCAGCCGAGCACATAAAACATAAAAACACACAAGGCACAACGCCCACCTGAACCAGCCGAGCACAGAAAACATACCAGGCACAATGCCCACCTGAACCAGCCCAGCACAGAAAACATAAAAACATACCAGGCACAATGCCCACCTGAACCAGCCCAGCACAGAAAACATAAAACATACAAAGCACAATGCCCACCTGAACCAGCCCAACACAGAAAACATAAAAACATACAAGGCACAATTCCCACCTGAACCAGCCCAGCACAGAAAACATAAAACCATACAAGGCACAATGACCAACTAAACAAGTTATACATCACCAATTTGCAGTTGATAAAGAAGTTAAATTTGAGGTTAACTATAAGATTTACGTCAGTGCTTTGATAAACAGTACCCTGTTGAATATAAGGTGGAATTGCCTTGCACTTGTTGATCTATCGGTCTGTTGGTCGGTCAGTAGACTAAATGGTTTCCAACAAATAATCCAAAAATTACCGACTTTGGGTCTAGGATCTTCAAACTTTATGTAGAGGTTGGTCATCACCAAAAGGTGACATTCATTGATTCTTAGGTACAATTGACACGTGTAGATCGACGTTACCTTTTACAAATGTAACATGAATGAATAGGACAAATGGTTATAGATCAATAACTCAAGAGTGGTTGGGTCTAGGATCTTCAGACATTATAGAAAGGCTGGTCACCATCAGTAGATGACCCTCAGGTAAACAATCACGGTCGCTGTGACCTTCAACGTTAATGTGGTAGTTTTTTAAGTGTTCCAATTTTTACCATAATCAGTACCTCAGTTAATGTTATTATGTTATATTTCAGGTTGAAGAACAGATGGAGCAAGTACGTAACTTGTTGACCAACCCTGGCAATATAACTGTACATATGTCTGTGAATGTCAATGACTTGTGTAAGAAGGGATATAATCCTTCTACTGTCTGGTCAACCCTCGTTCCTAAAGACAAAGAAGTTGTTAAAAAGAGGTAAGGCCTTAAAAATATTGTTTGTTTTGGGTAACATTTTCCCCAAAAACGTATTGGAGGCTAGCAGGTATATATTTGGGGGAGGGGGATTCGCAATGAGACAAGAGAAATACAATGTAAGAATAGAAAAGTAAAAATTAAGCTAAAATATAACTAAAGTATTACATACATATACAAATGTTTAGGATTTGTCAGGAGACTGGAAAGAAACGTTTATTTAAGGACTAAGTAGAAGTTTGATTGCAATTAATATCTGTTTTCATTAGGTTTATCTTATGTTTTTTTCTGATCATATAAGGCGGCTTATTGATTTTACCAGTTTTTCTTGGAATAAAGTAACTTTCTTTTCCACAACGAGTGCTCATTGTAAAACAGTTGAAACTACATATAATAATTATATAAAATTATATGTAGTTGCAACTGTTTTTCACTGAGCTCTCGACAAGCAAGCAACTCCACTCTTCCTCATAAGGAGGAGGCCTTTACTGTAGCCAATGCCATCGAAGGTCTTAATCTACCCAAACCGGGAATTGATCCAGAATGTGTCTGATGGCAGTCTTAAGTCCTACTGATCTCGGTAGTTGCGCATTTTATATTATAGGCACATTAACTATATATAAAAAAATTATTGACAATTATTTTGACGATATTTGCAGTGTTATGAAGAAGACATATGACTATGTGATACCATTGTCAGATTCTAAGATGAAATCAGTGATTGTTGGTGTGGGATCTGTCGAATCATCTTATCTTATACAGGTAATGTCATTCTGTAATACCTGTACTATGAAAGTGGTTCAGTTAGAAATATGGAAACTACGGTGAATTTTGTAAATTTCTAACATTTCCTACTGCATAAATTTTGGCTTACCAAGATTACTACACAGAAATATAAAAAACCATTCTTGTGCACTTAATATCTGAAATTCAAAATTTACTATCTTTTCAGCTCACAGAAATATCTACTTAATATACAGTATTGTCACTAATTAATAGTGAAAAATCATAAGTCAGTTTCTATGTAGGCAAAACCAAAGACTGAAAAATATCCTCGCTGGGGACAATTCTAAATGATAATAACTTAATGGCATCACTATCACTAGAAAACACTTCTAGTGATAGTGATGCCATTAAGTTATTAAACTTTTGTTTCCATGTAAAGCAAATACAGCTTCCTTCCTTCTGTAATTATTATCATATTTTACCCTAACAAAAAGATAGTTAGGTGCCCGATTGCTCTAAAATCTCGGAGAAAACTGCCCTGTGGTCAGGGAAAACTCAGGGAAATTTGTGTCAGAATATTTGTGGGAACCCTATTAAGAAGGTCAGGGGCCAAGTAAAATTCACCACACTAAACAATTGTTACCTTGGACTATGATTGGTATTGTATTGTTATACAGGCAGTAGACTGTGTGAAGTCTCATCAACACGAGGATCTGGCTGCTATCATGGTGTTCATACAATATTTGTCTCAACTAGAAGGTCCATTATGGAGACAGATACGAGGACTTGGTCTCTCATATCACTACAGGTAGTTTATTTATACCAAATACATGTTGACTGTATTTCTGTCAAATGTATTGATTTGAACAGTGGATACCACTTTGATTGAAACTTGTTTTAAAATCATGTCGATAAAAGAAATAATAAAGAAGGAAAATACAGTACCACCTCTGTAGAGCAACACTCTTTGGAAACTGCAAATATTGGCCGTTGCTTAGAGGTTAGATATTGGCTAAGGGAAAGTTTTGAAGGCGTTGAAATAGAGAGGTTGTTGCTCTTCAGGGGGCCACTCTGGTGAGGTTGACATACACTGTAATTCAGTTTAGAACAAAAAAGGTCAGCCATTAAAGGGACTGCCTCACATATTGGTGTATTGCAAAAAGAAAATAAAATTGTCAAATATTCGCGCAATTTAGGTATTGTTACTTGTATGTCCCATAAACAACCACACTGACATCTAACATAACTTGAGAAACTTCAGCATTTTGTAGTTATTGAGTATTTACATCAAAAATTCTATAGGGTATTAATACCCTATAGAATTAACACTACAATTACTTAAATTGCCTGAAATTCGTTCGAATTTGGTGAAAATGAATCGAAAAACGAACCAAATACCTCACTGATGTTTACGATGTAGTTTGTTGGTGTTACAGTTTGATCACATGTGAATTACATAATTCACAAAGCATGTTGGAAGGAAACTTAGCGCTTTTTTTCAAGAAATAAATACTAATTGGGTGATATCGATAGTGGTTAAAATTGCTTATTTGCACCAAAACTTTCATAAAGCACCGTCAGTGGCTTTCTATTACATCAATACTTGGTTAGGTTGGAAAATCACGATATACAAAACATTTAGCCCAATCTGTGAGGCAGTACCTTTAAGCCTGGTTCACTATTTAAGACCGTTATTTTCTCTGGTCTCATGAGCAGACTTTAAGATAGATCACTTTGGAAATTTTTGTTCACTTGTTGACAGGGCCACAGTTTCTAATCAATAACTAAATAATACAAAAGCCTATGCGAAATGATGGAATTGAAACAAAGACTTTTCTAAATTTTGTTTCTTTGTCTTCAGGAGGATAGGTTTTACTATACTCTTATTACTGTACTTTTCAACACCAGTCCTCCTGACATCCAGACAGTAGTTGAATGTGTTTATATATATGTTATTTCAGTATGTATGCTCAACCTGAGACCGGTCTGTTATACTTCATACTAGCAAGATCTACACATATTAGTGCTGCTTTCAAGGAAGGACGAGAGATAGTAGTATGTAAACCTAACATTCTAGTTCAATCCGTACTTGTGAAAATTGCTTTGCTGCATGTGAAAATTGATCAAATTTAATTTATTGACCCATACTATCAGATCTGTGATTCTTCCCTCTAATGGCCTATTTCCTCCTTTTTGTCTAAAACTCATTAAAACAAAAGGGTCCAGATTAACCCGGACAAAAATGATATTTGGGGGGGGGGGGGGGGTATTTCAGCCGATTTGCTCTTGAAGCAGTTACAGGCCTGTACTATGCATATAAAGAGGGCCTTATTACTTTATGATAAATATTGTTGAATTTAGTAAAAGAATAAAAGCAAGTTCATGTGGATTGCAGAACATGGGAACAAAATCCTAGTTCTGTAATTGGGAGGTCAGATTAAAAATAGACAAGACTGCGTTCACTAAACGCTTATGCCCCCTGTGGAAGCCTTGTCCATCAATAAGTCTAAGTCCAAAATTAGGTCAAGGTGAAGGTCAAAATGGGGTTAGGTGGTACTGGCGTGTGGAGAGTGTTCATATACAACATCCATGCAAGTTTTGAAGCTTTGTAGCAAGCCATAATGATGCTAGAAGAAACTGTCAATTTGGGTTAACCAGGACGGACAGACGGACGGACGAACGGACGGACAGGTGAATCACTATATGCCTCCCGATCTATCGATACGGGGGCATAAAAATTTGGTCGCATACAAATAGAAGTCAACCAAGATTTAAACACCATGGAAAACAGGAGATGTTTGTAAAGCATGTATGCCCCCATGGCAGACCTACTGACCTCAAAATCAATAGGGATGACCAACATGCATCCATGTTAAGTTTGAGGATCCTAGGGCAATGCGTTCTTGATTTTTTTAAAAGAAAACTATTTGGTCTATCGACTGACCAACAGACATGTACAAAGCAATATACACTCTCATCAAAGATGGGGGACATAATAATGATTTGACAGTAGCCAATGGTTTCTATGGTATATATGTATTTTATCTTATATTTTGTAGATGAACTATATAAATGGAAGTACTGAGATGAACGAAGTAGAGTTTGAAGCTGCCAAGAGTAGTCTAACATTTGAAATAATAGAGAAAGAGACTACGGTATCTGATGTAACAACACAGTCATTGTTATCATACTATAAAGGTGTTCCTCACTCATATAACAAGTAAGTAAGCAGTTTAATGATTTCAATGTGTTTAAATATTTTTTATTAGAGACGGGTTCTGATATTTGGGAATGGAACGAATACAAGAATGGAAGCGGAAGATTGAAAGTTCTAATTATACCCCCACATACAACGAGTTGTAAGGGGGTATACTGGATTCAGCTTGTCTGTCCGTCCGTCAGTCAGTCGGTCTGTACGTAGACGCATTCATGTGAACGCAACTCCTCCTACAGTTTTGGCAGGATTTCGCTCAAACTTTTACAGATGAACATCCTCAACATATCGATGTGAATGAAGAAAGGAATTTGCGCTGCGATGAATTTTGGCAGAATTATGGCCCTTTGCCGGCGGGGGTATATTAGTCTGCCGAATGGCAACAGCTCTAGTTACATGTACCACAGAATCTGGGTTAAAACTGATGTGGTCAGTTGGTGAGCTGCTAATAAGTTAAAGAATGGTTACTAAAAAACCCATCTTTGCCAGGTGCCTGGCAATAACAGAAGGGATTCAGATGGTACTGTGATCTCTGTACTCTGACAAATGATAGGTGTCTCATAAGTCAAATTGGCTGGTCCTTTCACTGGGGTGATGCTAAAGTAAACAAAGTATTTACGTTTCATATTAATCAACAATTTGTAAAGATTGTGTTGTTATATATATTATAGGGATATGTTGAAGCATGTTTCCATGGTGACCCTGGAAGATTTGAAGAGAGTTGGTAGTACATATATATCCTCTCTGTTTGATGAGAAGCTGGTACGACGTGCTGTATGCTGTCATCCATCCAAGATAACAGAGATCGTAGAGAACTTCAAGGAGTGAGTACTTTATCATTACTATTTTGAATTATTGTTTTATCGTATTGATGGTTTCGGCACAGAAACAATTGTTTGTTTTTTGCTTGTTTGCCTTCAACTATGACAGTCGTGTGTCGTCATTGGGTTTTTCCTGCCGAATGGCATACCAACATTGTTAAGATTGGCACTCATATAGCTCACTATGTTGACGCTCAGCAAACGAGGGTAGTTCCAGGTTTGCTGATCAACACTGCAGGTTTGAAGGTCCTAGTAATCTCCATAATGCGAGACTTAAAAACCAAAATAATAAAGGTACTTAAAGCTTCATTAAAGTTGTCTAGTTTCAACTTAATTGCATTGACCTTATGTCTCAGGGACAGGTCCAATCCCTTCGCTTTTATTCAATTGACTATTTGTATGTCTGAACATACATAACTTTGTACTTATTTTCCATGGCAATAGAATATGTTGAAACTTAACTGGAGCCCGTTGCCTTAGCTAGGAAACAGCTTGCTTCAAAAAAGCGCTATGTAGCAGAAAAATTATATGCTACTGTAAGTGCTCGGGGATAGCAGACCGTTGCGTAGCAGATTGCTACCGAAGCAGTCTGTTGAACAGGAAAGCAAAGTGATAAGAAACGGTATGCTATTGACAAGCGCTCGCTGATTGGTGAGCACTGCTCGATAGTGCAATTTGGAAGCAGCTTGGTTAGGCAATGAGCTCCTGATTTACTATGGTAATAAAATATGTTCAATCTCAACTGGTATTCACCATTGTATAATTTCAGACTTGGAATTACTATGGAAGTGTTACCATCACTAGATGAGGATGTTCTGTGTTGTTTAGCGAACTAACAATCTACATTGATCTCAAGAAGCTATGATAATCTGACATTATACTCTCTCCATCCTGCAATAAAAGTGCTGTTTTACCTGTAATCTTAGAAGACTAATTAAGTAGTATTAAACAGAATTTCTACTCAACTATGGTTTTCCATAGAAGATATGGCTTTCCATAGTACAGATTAAATCTGAAGTGGTTTTTTTCAACTTCTTTTGACATCTCAATATTGACAATTTTATAATATCAAATCTGTGCATCGTGTATTTCCTATGTTATTACAACCGTTTAAGGTTATCCAATCTGGAGTGCTTGACGTGTGATTTTGCACACTATACTTGGTGAAACCTATGCAACTCTTGTGCTGCTTTATTGGTGTAAATATATTAGCTATTTCTGTTGAAAACGGTGTCCTTAGTGCATAAAGGAAGATCTAAGACTTAAAGTCCAAATATGCCATTGATGAGTCGGGATCAAGTTGTTTCGTCTGGTTACAGCAAAGGGACAAATCTTTCAAGATGGCCGAATTGTTCATGTTGTTGTTGTAACTTTGGTTGCTAAGCTTTGTTTCTGTCTATGTTTGTGTTAAGCTTGATAACAAGATAAGTTGTCAAATTGACAATAATAAACTTTCAGATAATGATGTGTTGCTTCTGTTTATTCAGCTTTCTTCCTACCTTCCAACAATATGCCAGTGCATCGAAGAAAAAAAAAACTTAAAAACAAGACTGTGTTCAGTAAATGCCCCGGTGGAAGCCTTGTCCATAATAACTAGCTAAGTCAATCAAGGGCCATAATTCAGTAGAAATGTTGGATAATGATACATGGCTTTGACAATGTAATGTCTTTATGATGGTAAACAGTATGCCAAATTTGAGAGTAATTCCTTGATGGACTTTGAAATATTTGAGTTTCAAGAACTTGAAAGTTTTGTTTAACATTTTCAATGGAACGGACGGACAGGACAATCACTATATGCCTCCAGCATCAAAAGATGCCGGGGAATAAAAACAAACTCCATTAACCATATAATATGATGTTATTTACCTACACCATGCAAATGTGTAGCCAAAACAGACAAGAAAATCTAGTTCAACTGTTAATTAAATTATGAGAATAAGAAGATTCTAAGACCGTATTCAATTGTTTCAGCAATATTTAATGAATATACTCTTGATGGTCAACGTGTGGCTTGTTGGAACTTTCAAGGCTTAAAACCCCTACTCCGGAGTAAAATGGAAACCCTGGTTGTGCAGGTTCTCTATAATGGTTTAGTAATATAATATTGTATGCTAATATCTCCCCCCTAGATCAGGGATAAAGTTCAGGGGTCCTACTGTTCCGGATTTACTGCACTAGAATAATTAACATTTCTGCAAAAATAAAAGTGATTTGGTGAAAATGGTCCGAGTATTGACAAAGCTATGGTCATTTGAATTTATATAAGCTGAATGTTTACAATATAACAAATGCTTGAGATGAGATTTAAAGTAGGTTTGTGTTTTGAGTGGCACCCGAAACAGATATCAGAATCGTTTCAGGATTGGACATTATGCTTCAGTAGGACCCCTGTTAGTAAGATCCCACTTCCGGCACCAATTTATTGTATATCCGGATGCTGGCGTCGGTCACATCAGGGTTCTTCTGGTTCGATTTTTTGACACCACTGACTATCAAGGGTACGCCAGAACCAGGCAAGTACAAATGAATCATAAAATAAACAAAAACACTGAATAAAATTGATGACACTGATTAACATAGATACAATTTTTTTGATTGATCCAAATTTTGTACAAAAGCCAAATTACATGTACTTCAATTAATCAAAAATCTTCTTTCGAATTCTGAGCTAATTGGTTAATTGAATTAGGCCGGGAAACAACCGAAAGGCAAAGATGTACGACTTCTCAGTCGAACACAGTTTGTACAGTTGTATGCACAGTAAGAACCTAACAGCATTATGTGTTACCCGCCTTCCATAGTTTGTACAGTTGTATACACAGTAAGACCCTGACAGCATTATCATGTGTTAGCTGCTTTCCATAGTTTGTACAGTTGTATACACAGTAAGAACCTGGCAGCATTATTTCTCTTGCGATGTTTGACTGACCGTATGTAACACCAAAGTGCTTCTGTTCGCCTGTTTTCTTGTTCTAGACATTGTCCGAGTAAGTTGAGAGCTGTCTCTTTGTGACCAAGATTAGGATCTACTTCAATGATCAGTGCAAGGTCGTATAAAGCTTGTTGTTGTTCTGTCTTTCTCTGTAGATGCCTATAAATCTTGTATTGTAGAAAGTAATGATAAGGAATAGAATCTATAACTATCAAATACATCCAGCTTTCATAAGTTGTTCTCATTTGTCGGTCTTCTTCACTGTAAGATTTCAAGAGTTCATATCTAAGTTCATGTGGAACACAGTTTAATTCACATTGAAGAAATCTGACACAAAATGCTACTATTGGCATTAGTATGTTCTCCTTTGGACTATAAAATATCTTTATGTCTGAGCTTTGTATAGTGTGTCTATAGCAGCAACATTTAGTGTTAAAAATATATGGTAGCTTGTATTCTGTTTGAATGATAGTTAATTCACGCTCTGCTCTCTCCATGTCTCCTGTACAGTATAATACACAGACAAGTTTCAGTCTACCCGACAGTGCGTCAGATTCTTTCCCTGCTGACAGATAAGTGAATGATTGATCAGATATAGCTCTGTGAGTGTCTATATCAATGCTTGCCATCACTGAACCAAGTGTAGAACTCACTAGTGGTAGCAAATGTTTACTAGCAGTTTGTTGTAAGTCACCTTCATGTCTGCATCTTTCAACTACTGAATATATGGTCGATAAGAAGTAGTGTGCCATTCCTAAACGTTCATGTTTGATTTGATATAAAATTAGTGATAAGGAATCAGTCTTGGCCATCCTAACTATGTCTGTGATTATATATGAAATGTGCAGAGAATTTTGTAAAGCAGACGGAATATATGGACAGTATGGTATCATGTTTAACTTCATCTTCAATCTTCTACCTAGATCATCAATCTCTATCTCAAATAATAACTGTATCAGTTCATCATCTTTCATCAGCTTGTCTATGATATCTAGTAGTTTACCTCTCTGTCCTTCTGCCAAAACTCCAGCCAGTAAGTTGTTTTCTGGTATAATAAAATGTGGACAGTTTCTTTGTTTTACACATTCCTTTAACATAAACAAACTTAAATGTAAGTATGATAGTAAATTTCCGGTATGCCAGTCATGTGATGAGTTTGATATGCAGTACAATAACACATTTTTACACATGAAACTTGTAAGAACATCCGGAACATCTGGATTGATGTGAGATTTCAGGATCATTTTCATCAAGATGTAGCACATTAACTGTATGATACTCAAACTGAACATCAGATCTCTCTCTTGTAGACTGGTGGATATTCTCCACTCTAGTTCACTCTCTAGTATATCAGGTGAGTGTACCTTACTGCCGACTGGTACCACAAAACAACCAGCATTTCTACAATCTTTCAGTACATCTTCTGTTGGCCATTTACCCTGTTTATGTTTCAGTAACCATGATGTAACTTGATGTGGTGGTGTTTTACAATAAAAGCTTGGAACCTTGTCACAATCATTGAATACAGCATTTCTTGGTACAGAAAACGCTGGACCATGTTTTTGATATATTTCAGGATTATCCCACTTGTTGTTTTTAAACAGCAATCTCCCTCCACTATCTATGACATACTGTCTCAGTGAATAAATGTCTAAATCAGTGCTAAATATGACAGGTGTTAAAAACTGTAGATGACAGTAACCAGGGGATATGTTCTCATTCTGTATCATCATCAAATCAGAAACTCTATCATTTTTCCATTCACCTATACTTTGTATTATGACATGACTATAATTATAAGCATATAATAGATCAATGTCTGACTCCAGTCCCAGTGTTGTTGAACCTTCGGTTTGACTGCCAAAGCAATAAACTTTTCCTTGTTCCAAATGTTGTATACTGTCATGTGTGATATTATGCATGGTTTCGTCCAACAACCATGCCTTTCTTCTTTCCTTTACTAGTCTTGCATTCACACCAATATCATCCATCACTTCAGCCAGTGCCTCTGACACACCGTACATATAGTCAGGTGGTCTAGACATCCTGAAATTATACATTATACATTCGGATACACAGTACATATAGTTAGGTGATCTAGACATCCAGAAATTATACATTATTCATTCTGATATACATTCTGATACACGGTATGTTTAGTTAGGTGGCGTATACATTCTGAAATTATAGATTCTAATACATATAGTACATATAGTCAGGTGTTCTAGACATCCTGAAATTATACATTCTGACACACGGTACATATCATTAGGTGATCTAGACATCCTGAAATTATACATTATACATTCTGAAACATATAGTACATATAGTCAGGTGGTCTATTATTTATTATTATTATACCATATTTATCTAGCACTTTTATCATGTGATTACACGTTCAAAAGTGCTGTACAATCACATTTAAGACATGGTTAAAACAATTCTACATAGATATATGCATGCAAACATAAAATGTCTATATACATGTAAACATAAAGAAATAACACAAAGAACCCCCCCCTCAATTAACCCCCCCCCCCCCATAAATTGGGTGTTTCAAGAGCAGCGTCACATACCAATGCCACGAGAAACAAACTCCAAAGAAATAGTGATACTTCCTTTAAGGAGACAGGAAACCCCTTCACTTTTTACTATTGTACTAGTGTTTCAAGAACGGCGTCACATACCACTGCTTCGAGAAACCGTCTCTAAAGGTATAAATGTACTACCTTTTAGGAGACCCTTAGGAAGTCAAACTAATAATCAGCCAGAATATGCTTTAGTAAAACAGTGTGTCTAGACATCCTGAAATTATATATTATACATTCTGATACACAGAACATATAGTTAGGTGGTCTAAACATCCTGAAATTATACATTCTGATACAAGGTATATAATTAGTTAGGTGGTCTAGACATCCTGAAATTATACATTCTGATACAAGGTTCTTAATGTTAGGTGATCTAGACATTCTGAAATTATACATTCTGTTACAAGGTACATATAGTTAGGTGGTCTAGACATCTTGATAATATTCATTCTTTTTTCAAATGCCGAGCATAGCCTTTATTTTCCAGTCAGCTTCATCCTGAAATATGACAGGAATATATGTGTGCCCCCACCCGGATTTGAACCCGGATCGCCAGATTAGACGACAAGCGCGCTAACCATTGAGCTACGGAGGCCACATTCTGATACACGGTACATGTAGTTAGGTGTTCTAGACATCTTGAAATTAAACATACATTCTGATACATGGTACTTACAGTTAGGTGATCTAGACATCTTGAAATTATGCATTATACATTCTGATACACAGTACATATAGTTAGGTGGTTTAGACATTGCTTAGAGTTGGAGAGGTCTGGGGTTGGTCCCAGGCAATAACTTACCAAAATAATTAAAATGGTTGATGCTCAGGAAGGTAACTGCTTATTCGCCCGGTGTCAGGATAATGTGACTGGGGGTAGTCTCCATTGACTGAAATACTGTTTACCAGTGGGAATCATTAATCAGTATAAATCGTCAAAGTACACAGGACCCTGAATTCACGATTTTTGGGGCCACGGTAATTCAAACCCGTTCCCTTCCTAAATGAATATACATTTTACCCCTATTTTCTGTAGTTTGTCCTCTCCCGAAAAAAGAATGTATTTAATATGTGGTACATTTTATAAATTTAAAAATTAAAACATTATTATAAATAATAAGTATTCAGTGACTGCTTTACCTCTTTGTCTATCCAATAAATTTTATTTTACACACACATTTAACTGCACAGTAAAGAATATCCTGACTGAATAACAATATGCAGCTAGCTACAGCTTTATCTTGATATATTTTGTTAAGTTTAAAGATTGAAATGGTCTGGTTTATTTCTTTGTTTGAAGCTACAACCTTACCTGAGAGCGCAATAATTACGTTATTGTTAATTAACTATTGATTAAACTGCATTGAAGCATAATGTAAACGAGGTACGTAAAACAGAGTTGTATTATCTGAGGCGCAATCAATAGAACAAATGTTTGCTAGTCAGTTGTGACGGAGCGTGGATATAATGATTGCTTCAGTTTGAAGTTGTTTACATTTAAGGCAGTGACATATAGGACTTTTTTACAGGGAATATTTGTGCGCTACATAAGAGCTTTTTCCAAATAGACTCCTAGCTTGGTTCCGTTTTAAGTGTCTTATCATTTATCACTTTTATGCACACATTATTAGCTCACCTGATATTGTCATCACTTGATCGTCGTCGGCGTTGCATGGTTAAGTTTTGTGTTTAGGTAAACTTTTTTTCATAAACTTTTAAAGCTATTGCTTTGAAACTTGCAACATTTGTTCACCATCAATACCTGAACCTGTAAAGCAAGACCCATAACTCTGATTTGCATTTTGTAAGAATTATTTCCCCTTTTTGGACTTAGAAAACAAAATGCATTGGTTAAATTGTGCGTTTTTTCTCTCTTGTCTCCTACACTATCAGAGTTATTGCTTTGAAACTTTCAACAATTGTTCACCATCAATACCTGCCCATATCAAGCAAGAACCATAACTCAGATCTGCATTTTGCGTGAGTTATTGTCCCTTTTTGGACTCAGAAAATCCCTTGGATAAGTTTGTGTTTATGTCCACTTTTCTCATACATTATGTGGGCTATTGCTTTGAAACTTTCCACACCTCTTCACCATCAACACTTGACCATGTCAAGCATGAACCATAACTCTGATCTGTATTTTGTAAGAGTTATTGCCCCTTTTTGGACTCAGAAAATGCCTTGGTTAAGTTTTGTGTTTAGGTCCACTTTACTCATACACTGCGTGGGCTATTGCTATGAAACTTTCAACACTTGTTCACCATCAACACCTGACCATGGCAAGAGTTATTGCCCCTTTATTCACCATCAATACCTCACTTTTTAAGCAAGACCCACATCACTGCCCTTCTTTATGCAAGGGTAATGGGCCTTTTTTACAGTAACAATGATCAGATGAGCGTCTGCACCCGCAAGGCGGTGCTCTTGTTGTCTACAAATTATAATCCTCGTAATACGTTTGCCGTCGGTCCTTCCGTCTGTCTGTCTGTCAGTCAAACGTCTGGATCCTGACATAACTCAAACAGTTTTCATAGCTATGTTTATGGAACTTGGTACGTGGGTAGGTGCTACTAGGGAGTTATGCACATCTTAGTATTTTACGATTCTGACAAAAAATTGTGGTTGCTATGGATACGGAAATAAGGAATCCTGCCATAACTCCAACAAGCTAGGGCTATGCAACTAGGAAAGGAGTCTATAAGGAGATTGTGTATACACTTAATTATTTTTTTCTGACAAAAATTGTGGTTGATATGGCTACAGAAATATATTAAATTATTTCGGTCTTCCCTTTACCGGATCTTTGTATCAACCAAATATTATCAATGCTAGGTTGGAGATTTATGGTCTATGCATAGAGATCAATGTTGAGATGACCTAAAAATTAATGCTTCACTTTGACAAAATATTTGGTTGCCATGGCAACAGAAGCATTGAAAATAATTTAACGGTCATGGCTTCAAACTGGTGGGGGATTTTTGTATTACTTGCAATTCTTAGTGACTTGTTTGTTTATACTCTAGAGGTCTCCTCATGATACCTGGACACAATTCTTGTCCCCAGGAACAATTAGTTTGCCCCAAGAGTGGGATTCCAATAAAACTTGGAAGGTGCCATTGCCTAGCGGTAGAGGTGGTACACAATGAATTGCAAAATATGGCTACCAGTCCAGAGGTCCCTGGTTCGATCTTGGCCAGGACACTTGAAATTTTAGAAACACTGTTCAGTGCAGTCATTGGTTCCCACCAAACTAGGGATAAACTGATTGAAAGCCCTGGTGGGAGTAAGTCTCACATGTATCTTACGGCGATAAATATATTAATATTCTGGAAGTTTTTGACTGTTATACTTCCAGTACTTGTAAGCCATGAGGAGGTGATAATTTATTTGTTATATTTCCAGTACTTGTAAGCCATGAGGAGGTGATATTGTTATATGTCCAGTACTTGTAAGCCATGAAGCGGTGATATTGTTATATTTCCAGTACTTGTAAGCCATGAGGAGGTGATATTGTTATATTTCTAGTACTTGTAAGCCATGAAGAGGTGATATTGTTATATTTCAAGTGCTTGTAAGCCATGAGGAGGTGATATTGTTATTCATTTTTCCAGTATTTGTAAGACATGAAGAGTTGATATTGTTATATTTCCAGTACTTGTAAGCCATGACGAGGTGATATTGTTATATTTCCAGTACTTGTAAGCCATGACGAGGTGATATTGTTATATTTCCAGTACTTGTAAGCCATGACGAGGTGATATTGTTATATTTCCAGTACTTGTACGCCATAAGGAGGTGATATTGTTATATTTCCAGTACTTGTAAGCCATGACGAGGTGATATTGTTATATGTCCAGTACTTGTAAGCCATGAAGCGGTGATATTGTTATATTTCCAGTACTTTTAAGCCATGAGGAGGTGATATTGTTATATTTCCAGTACTTGTAACCCATTAGGAGGTGACATAGTGTGTCACAGTTATGACCCTTAAATGGAAAAGAAATTGGGGAGACATGTTGATTTGGTGCAGGACGTCTGTCTGGATGGATTTTGATCATAAAGTTTGTCAGCACTAATTCAGTAATTTTCCTTATCCAATGGTCAGATTTCAATATAACTTCACTATGTGGTTGAAGACCTCGATCTTGTTGGGCAAATATAGTCGGCCGCATATCATTTTCAGGATTTTTGTTGATATCCTTGAGGTTTGTTTGTACTTAACTTACATTTACAATGTTTGTTTATCCATGGCAGGTTGAGAGAGAGAAGTATGAGACTGGGGTAAAATGGTTGCATGAATTGTTGTATTGTCGCAAGTTCTCAGCTGAAAGGTTGAAAGTTGTGGCCAAGAAGATGAGCAATGATATAAGCAAACACAAACGGAAAGGACAATCTGTGTTAAGGGCCTTGTTTAGAAGTATCATCTTTACACCAGGTAGGTTAAACAATTGACCTCGTTCAGAGGTTTCCTCTAGGGTAAAATGTGGCATTGTTTGCTGTTATCATATTTACACCAGGCATCAGGGATTTTTTCAAAGGTTTTAAATTGGGGAAAATAACTCATCATTTTGTCAAAAGGGGAAGAAAAAACTACTTGAATTTTAGGGGGAAAATGCATGATTTTAAAGAATTTTCCTAAGGGAAAGACGCCTTTAAACAGCCCTTGCTATAGAAGGAAAATAGCCCTGGGTTTGTACATATGTTTAGGTGTTCAAAATGGTCCTCTGTAGAGCAACAACGTCTATAACAACACTTACTAAAATTTCCTAAGCTGATATTTACTCTAAATTTACCTCTGTAGAACAAAAACCTATATACGACAGCCAATATTTGCAGCTCCCAAAGGGTGTTGCTCTACAGAGCTTATACTGTATTGTGTTTCCTCCGTGGAATATATAATACTCCCATGTCATAGAAGCGTGTGAACTTGAGATACGTGTACATTGCTTATAAACTACAAATGTATTAATCCTCTAGGAATAGATAGCTCAATATCTTGGTTTGGTAAAAGTTTTGTCAGTGTTTGATTTAAACAGATCTAGACCATTCTTTACATCAAGTCTTGCTATTGGTCAGTTTATTTTTGTTCTCAAAAACCAACCAATTATAGCTGTTGTAGGAAAATATTATGTTCTCTTACAGTCTGTAATCCGGACTATTTTATGCATCAATTCTTGCCATTGGTCAGTTTATTTTTGTGCTCAGAAACAAACCAATCAGAGCTGGTGTGATAAAATATAGTTGTTCTCTTTCAGATTGCAATCATCAAGTGAACAGTATGTTAAGACAGAGTAGGTTCTTGGAACGTTTGCTCAAATCATTGGATACGAATCCTGCACAGGTATAGGACTTCAAATATATAACCATCATCAATTATGATAATTGTAATCAACCCAGTCACATTATCCAACAATCAGTCCTTGAACAACCCTTGAACTATAATTGATATACCCCCTGGGTACTGTTTATCAAAGCACTTACGGAAATTTACAATCTATTTGAAATTATTCATAATTTGTTTACAATTATAACGTGTAATAAATGGAGCTGGGATACTAATAATGATTAAGTTACTGAAATCCTACAAACCATATCCATCACTAAATCAATAATATTAAGACAAGCAGGGAAGGCAGCACTCAGCTTAACCAGCCGAGCACAGACAACATAAAAACACACAAGGCACAATGCCCAACTAAACAAGTTATCCTTCACCAATTTGCAGTTGGTAAAGAAGTTAAATTTGAGGTTAACCTTAAGATTTGCTTTGATAAACAGTACCCTGTTGAATATAAGGTGGAATTGCCTAGCACTTGTTGTTCTATCGGTATGTTGGTGGATCAGTAGACCAAATGGTTTCCAACAAATAATCCAAGAATTACCGGCATTGGGTCTGAGAGTCTTTAAACTTTATGTAGAGGTTGGCACCATCAAAAGGCGACCCTCATTGATTCTGAGGTACAATTGACATGTGTAGATCGACGTAACCTTTTAACATGAATGAATAGGACAAATGGTTATAGATCAATAACTCAAGAGTGGTTGGGTGTAGTATCTTCACCATCGGTAGATGACCATCAGGTCAAACGTCACTGTCGCTGTGACCTTTAACGTTAATGTGGTAGTTTTTTAAGTGTTTCAATTTTAACCATAAGCAGGTCCTCAGTTAATGTTACGTTTCAGGTTGAAGAACAGATGGAGCAAGTGCGTAACTTGTTGACCAACCCTGGCAAAATAACTGTACATATGTCTGTGAATGTCAATGACTTGTGTAAGGAGGGATATAATCCTTCTACTGTCTGGTCAACCCTCGTTCCTAAAGACAAAGAAGTTGTTCAAAGAGGTTAGGCCATAAACACTTTGGTATCATTATTCCCAAAACTATATGGGAGGTTGACAGGTATATATTTGGTAGGACGGGAGTTCGCAATGAGACTAGAGTAATTAGAATAAAAAAAGTCTAAATTAAGCTAAAATAAAAATATTTTCACAATGACATACATACATTTAGGGTCCCAAATGTTTAGGATTAGTCACTAGAATGGAAAGAAACATTTATTTGAGGACTAAGTAGAAGTTTGATTGCAATTAATATCTGTTTTCATTAGGTTTATCTTATGTTTTTTTCTGATCATATAAGGCGGCTTATTGATTTTACCAGTTTTTCTTGGAATAAAGTAACTTTCTTTTCCACAACGAGGGCTCATTGCAAACAGTTGAAACTACATATAATAATTATATAAAATTATATGTAGTTGCAACTGTTTTGCACTGAGCCCTCGACAAGCAAGCAACTCCACTCTTCCTCATAAGGAGGAAGCCTTTACTGTAGCCAATGCCATCGAAGGTCTTAACCTACCCAAACCGGGAATTGATCCAGAATGTGTCTGATGGCAGTCTTAAGTCCTACTGATCTCGGTAGTTGGGCATTTTATATTATAGACACATTAACTATATACATAAAAAAGTATTGACAATTATATTGACGATATTTGCAGTGTTATGAAGAAGACATATGACTATGTGATACCATTGTCAGATTCTAAGATGAAATCAGTGATTGTTGGTGTGGGATCTGTCGAATCATCTTATCTTATACAGGTAATGTCATTCTGTAATACCTGTACTATGAAAATGGTTCAGTTAGAAATATGGAAATTACGGTGAATTTTGTAAATTTCTAACATTTCCTACTGCATAAATTTTGGCTTACAAAGAATACTACACAGAAATATAAAAAACCATTCTTGTGCACTTAATATCTGAAATTCAAAATTTACTATCTTTTCAGCTCACAGAAATATCTACTTAATATACAGTATTGTCACTAATTAATAGTGAAAAATCATAAGTCAGTTTCTATGTAGGCAAAACCAAAGACTGAAAAATATCCTCGCTCGGGACAATTCTAAATGATAATAACTTAATGGCCTCACTATCACTAGAAGTGTTGCCTTAAACTTTTGTTTCCATGTAATGCAATGAAGCTTCCTTCTTTCTGTAATTATTGTCATATTTTACCCTAACAAAACGATATGGTTTGGTGCCTGATCGCTCTAAAATCTAAAAAGAAAAAAATTAGGGAAAATGTTTGGAAATGTCAGAGAATTTTGTGTTAAAATATTTTTCGGAACCCTCTTAAGAAGGTCAGGGATCAAGTAAAATTCACCACACTAAACAACAATTGTTACGTTGGAATATGATGGGTTTTGTATTGTTATACAGGCAGTAGATTGTGTGAAGTCTCATCAACACGAGGATCTCGCTGCTATCATGGTGTTCATACAATATTTGTCTCAACTAGAAGGTCCATTATGGAGACAGATACGAGGACTTGGTCTCTCATATCATTACAGGTATGTAACGCTTATTTATTTTTATTACCCCTCATTTTTTGTAATGTTAAACAGGGAACACTTTTACTGTAACGTCCATGGTACCATGTTACTGAACATTTTTTTACTGTCACAGGTTGATAGTAAATTTTTAATAGTATTTTCTTGAACATTTGAAGTTCCGCTCTGAAGACCACTTTGGTTAAAACTTGTTTTAAATCATGTGGATCAATGAAATTGTAAAGAAGGAAAATACAGTACAAAAATGTACCACCTCTGTAGCGCAAGACACTTTTGGAACTGCAAATATTGGCCGTTGCTTTGAGGTTTTTGCTCTTCAGAGCTTAACTTTGTAGTAAATATTGGCTAAGGAAAATGCTTGAAGGCTTTGAAAAAGAGAGGTTGTTGCTCTTCAGAGGGCCACTCTTGAGAAGTTGACATGTACTGTATTCAGTTTAGAACAAAAAAGTCTGCCATAAAGCGTGGTTCACTATTTAAGACCACCATCGTCTCTGGTCTCATGAGCAGACTTTTAAGGTATACCACATAGGAAATTTCTGTCCACTTGTTGGTAGAGCCACAGTTTCTAAGCAATAACTAAAGAATACATCTTTGTAGGCCTATGCTAAATGATGAAATTGAAACATTTTGTTTCTTTGCATCTGGGTACTGGTTTAATCAAAGCACGTATGGAATCATAAAGTTGTACACAAATATAAACTGTTTATAATTCTTGAACAAAAGGAACATAATTATGTGGTTTGATAGAATGCATTTACTGAAACATTGTTAATATTGCAGACCCAGTTACCTAAATTTGCAACTGTAAATGAATTGAATATACATAGGGTTTTTAATTTGAGCGTAACTTTAATCTTATCGTAAGTGCTTGATTAAACAGTATACAGGATGATAGGTTTACTACACTCTCATTACTGTACCTATCAATAACTCTTGACATGTCCTGACAGTAGTTGAATGTGTTTATATGTATGCCCATTTTTTTCAGTATGTATGCTCAACCTGAGACTGGTCTGTTATACTTCATATTAGCAAGATCTACACATATTGTAGCTGCTTTCAAGGAAGGACGAGAGATTGTGGTAAGTTAACCTGACATTCTACTTTAATCCTTGCTGACTTTTGAAAATTGCTCGTACTACGGCCTGAGATTTACACTATTACGTCTGTGATTCGTCCTCCTTAAGGCTAATTTCCTCCATTTTGTCTTAAACTCTTTGAAACAAAAGGGTCCAGAATCGGCCAACCTACTAAAAATGATGTTTTTTCAAGAGTGAGGGGGTGGGGTATGTCAGCCTGTTTGTTCTTTGAGCAATCACGGGCCTGTACTATAGTTTGTAGTAGGGCCTTGCATTTAATTGTGATTGCCATTTTGAGGAATTTGGTAAAATGTTATTTCATGTGGGTTGCAGAACATGGCAACAAAATCCTTATTCCATGGAAAACAAGAGGTGTTTGTAAACAACGTATGCCCCCATGGCAGCCCAATAGTCAGTCAGTATTGGTAAAGGTCACAAATACCTTGACCTACTGACCTCAAAATCAATAGGGATGACCAACCTCCATGTAAAGTTTGAGGATCCTTGGGCAAAGCGTTCTTGAGTTATTAAACATGAACTATTTGGTTTACCAACTGGCTGACATGTGCAAAGCAATATACCCCCTCATCAAAGATGGGGGACATAATAATGATTTGACAGTATGTGATGGTTTGATAGGAATATATGTATTTTATCTCACATTTGTAGATGAACTATATCAATGGAAGTACTGAGATGAACGAAGTAGAGTTTGAAGCTGCCAAGAGTAGTCTAACATTTGAAATAATAGAGAAAGAGACTACGGTATCTGATGTAACAACACAGTCATTGTTATCATACTATAAAGGTGTTCCTCACTCATATAACAAGTAAGTAGAGTTTGAAGCTGCCAAGAGTAGTCTAACCTTTGAAATCATAGAGAAGGAGACCACACTTTCTGATGTAACAACACATTCATTGTTGTCTTACTATAAAGGTGTTCCTCACTCATATAACAAATTAGTCCACAGTTTGAAGCTGCCAAGAGTATTCTAACGTTTGAAATAACAGAGAAGGAGACTACAGTATCTGATGTGACAACACAGCAGTTGTTGACTTACTATAAATTTGTACCTCACTTATATAAGTAAGTAAGTAAGTAAGTCAACAGTTTGATTATATCACAGTTCTGTGTTAAAATATTTTTATTAGAGACGGGTTCGAATATTCATTAAACGAACAAATTTAAGAATGGAAGCGGGAGATCGAAGTTCTAATCGCCGCAGAAAGTGGGTTAAAACTGATGTGGTCCGTTTGTGAGCTGCCAGTTAGTTAAAGAATGGTTACCATTATAGGTCCATCTCTGCCAGGTGCCTGGCAATATCAGAAGGGGTTCAGGTGGTACTGTGAATTCTGAACTCTGACAAAAGTTAGGTGGCTCATAAGTCAAATTGGCTTGCCCTTTCACTCGGGTGACACTATTGTAAACAAAGCCTTTACCTTTTATATTGGTCTACCATATGTACGGATTTTGTTGTTATATATATTAAAGGGATATGTTGAAGCATGTTTCCATGGTGACCCTGGAAGATCTGAAGAGAGTTGGTAGTACATACATATCCTCTCTGTTTGATGAGAAGTTGGTATGACGTGCTGTATGCTGTCATCCATCCAAGATAACTGAGGTCGTAGATAACTTCAAGGAGTGAGTACTTTATCATTACTATATTGAATTATTGTTTTATCGTATTGATGGTTTCGGCACAGAAACAATTGTTTGTTTTTTGCTTGTTTGCCTTCAACTATGACAGTCGTGTGTCGTCATTGGGTTTTGTTTTGTTGTTTGTTTGGTTGCGTTCGACTAAGGCAGTCATAACTGCATGGTCTTTCTGTTTTTCCATGCCTAATTGGCGAATGACATACCAACATTGTTAAGATGGGTACTGGTATAGATCACTGCGTTGATGCTCAGCAAACTAGGGTAGTTTCAGGTTTGCTGGTCAACACACCGGTTTAGACTTTACATAGTATGAGACTTTAAAATCAAAATAATAGAGATTAAAGCTTCATTAAAATAGTCAAGATTCAACATTAATGCATTGACCTTATGTCTCAGGGACACAGGTCCAATCCTTTCGCTTTTATTCAATTGACTATTTGTATGTCTAAACTTACATAACTTTGTAGTCATTAACCATGGCAATAGAATATGTTGAAACTTAACTTGAGCCCGTTGCCTTAGCTAGGAAACAGCTTGCTTCAAAAAAGCGCTATGTAGCAGAAAAATTATATGCTACCGTAAGGGCTCGGGGATAGCAGACTGTTGCGTAGCAGGACGCTACCAAAGCAGTCTGTTGCACAGGAAAGCAAAGTGATAAGAAACCGTATGCTGTTGGCAAGCGCTCGCTGATTGGTGAGCACTGCTCGATAGCGCAATTTGGAAGCAGCTTGGTTAGGCAATGAGCTCCTGATTTACTATGGTAATAAAATATGTTCAATTTCAACTAGTATTCACCATTGCATAATTTCAGACTTGGAATTACTATGGAAGTGTTACCATCACTAGATGAGGATGTTCTGTGTTGTTTAGCGGACTAACTATCTACATTGATCTCAAGAAGCTATGATAATCTGACATTATACTCTCTCCATCCTGCAATAAAAGTGCTGTTTTACCTGTAATCTTAGAAGACTAAATTAAGAAGTATTAAACAGAATTTCTACTCAACTATGGTTTTCCATAGTAGAAATGGCTTTCCATAGAACAGATTAAATCTGAAGTGTTTTTTTCAACTTCTTTTGACATCTCAATATTGACAATTTTATAATATCAAATCTGTGCATCCTGTATTTCCTATGTTATTACAACCGTTTAAGGTTATCCAATCTGGAGTGCTTGACGTGTGATTTTGCACACTATACTTGGTGAAACCTATGCAACTTTTGTGCTGCTTTACTGGTGTAAATATATTAGCTATTACTGTTGAAAACGGTGTCTTCAGTGCATAAAGGAAGATCTAAGACTTGAAAGTCCGAATATGCCACTTATGAGTTGGGATCAAGTTGTTTCGTCTGGTTACAGCAAAGGTACAAATATTTCAAGATGGCCGAATTGTTCATGTTATTGTTGTTGTAACTTTGGTTGCTATGATTTGTTTCTGTCAATGTTTGTGTTTAGCTTATTTGATTACAAGATAAGTTGTCAAATTGACAATAATAAACTTTCAGATAATGATGTGTTGCTTCTGTTTATTCAGCTTCGTTCCTACACTGTAACCTTCCAACAATGTGCCAGTGCATCGAAAAAAACAACAACTTAAAAACAAACAAGTCTGTGTTCAGTAAATGCCCCGGTGGAAGCCTTGTCCATATAACTAGCTTAAACAATCAGGTGCAATAATGGTGTAGAAATGTTGGATAGTGATACATGGTGTTGACAATATAAGGTACGTATGATGGTTAACAAGTATGCCTAGTTTAACAAGAGGGCCCAAAGGGCCCTAAGTCACTCACCTGTCGAACTTGACCTAGATTTTGTTGAGATGGTCATTGTGACGAAGTTTTATACAAATTAGGCCAATATTGTGGCCTCTAGTGACTACACAAGGTTTTTATATGATTGACCTTAATGACCTACTTTTTTACCCCAGATGACCCGATATCGAACTTGACCTAGATTTTGTTGAGATGATCATTGTGACCAAGTTTCTTAAAGATCAAGCCAAAACTGTGACCTCTAGTGACCACACAAGGTTTTTCTATTATTTGACCTTGTGACCTAGTTTTTACCCCGGATGACCCAATATCAAACTTGATCTAGATTTTGTTGAGATGATCATTGTGACCGAGTTTCATAAAGATTAGACCAAAATTGTGACATCTAGTGACTATGCAAGGTTTTTCTATGATTTGACAATGTGACCTAGTTTTGACCCAAGATGATCCAATATCGAACTTGACCTAGATTTTGTTGTTATGATCATTGTAAACAAGTTTCGTAACAATCAGGTCAAAATTGTGACCTCTAGTGACTATGCAAGGATTTTCTATGATTTGACCTTGTGACCTAGTTTTTGACCCCAGATGACCCAATATCGAACTTGACCTACATTTTGTTGTGTTGATCATTGTGACCAAGTTTCGTAAAGATTATGCTAAAACTGTGACCTCTAGTGACTACACAAGGTTTTTCTATGATTTGACCTTGTGACCTAGTTTTTGACCCCGGATGACCCGATATCAAACTTAACCTAGATTTTGATCATTGTGACCAAGTTTCATAAAGATTAGGCCAAAATTGTGACCTCTAGTGACTACAAAAGGTTTTTATATGATTTGACCTTGTGACCTAGTTTTTGACCCCAGATGACCCAATATCGAACTTGACCTAGATTTTGTTGAGATGATCATTGTGACCAAGTTTCATAAAGATTAATTCAAAATTTTGACCTCTAGTGACTACACAAGGTTTTTCTATGATTTGACCTTGTGACCTAGTTTTTGACCCCGGATGACCCAATATCGAACTTGACCTAGATTTTGTTAGGATGATCATTGTGACCAAGTTTCATAAATATTAAGTCAAAATTGTGACCTCTAGTGACTACACAAGATTTTTCTATAATTTGACCTAGTGACCTTGTTTTTGACCCCATATGACCCAATATCGAACTTGGCCTAGATTTTGTTGAGATGATCATTGTGACCAAGTTTCATAAGGATTAGGCTAAAATTGTGACCTCTAGTGTCTACACAAACCAATTGTTGACGGACGGACGACGGACGGACGAAGAGTGATCACAAAAGTAATGCCTTGATGGACTTTGAAAATATTTTGAGTTTCAAGAACTTGAAAGTTTTGGTTAACATTATTAATGAAACGGACAGTCGGATGAATGGACAATATTTGAGTTTCAAGAACTTGCAAGTTTTGGCCAACGGAACGGACAAACAAATGAATGGACAGACAGGACAATCACTACATGCCTCCCACATCAGTAGATGCCAGGGCATAAAAAACAAACTCCATTCACCATAGTGATGTTATTCACCTACTGTGTAGCCCGAACAGACAAGAAAATCAAGTTCAACCGTTAATTAAATTATGAGAATAAGAAGATTCGTAGACCGTATTCATTTGTTTGAACTAGACTTAGTGAATATACTCTGTACTTGTTCATAAAACAATTGGATTTGTTATTTGAATACATTTAATGTACAATAGCAAAAACTTACTGTCAAGACTAACAAATTTCAGTTAAAGTGTGTGAGAGCCATTAGTAGAAACAACAAGAAAAAGACTGAAAACACTCAGTTCAATTTTCTTTTATTTCAATAAGTTGACAATTATGAAACATGAAGTTGTAATGTTTTTACTACTCGATGTAAAACTTACATATTACGAACACTATCATTGAAATGATAAACTTACATCAAGTATCCTCATAGATTTAATTATGTGAATGAATTTTCCTTGCCTAGGTAACAAAATGTATTAATTCAAAGTTCAAGATCACTCATTGTAACAAAGGCCATGGACCTGAGAAGCTGAGAAACAGCATAAAGATATGCAAACATTTCAAACCCCTAAAAGTCTAAATTTAGATCAGCAATTTCTTTTATAATGAAAACATTTCAAACCCCCAAAAAGTCTAATATAGATCAGCAACTTCTTTTATAAAACTGTCAATGTCAATTAACAATATCCCTTCTGAATGTTACCAATGCTTAAGGTAGTTTATAACAATGATGACACAAAATATTTAAGGTGTGTCACTTGAATAACAGTGACCTTTACTTGATAGCCATGACTGTCAACTTCACTTGAATAACAGTAACCTTCACTTGATAGCCATGACTGCTAACTTCACTTGAATAACAGTGACCTTCGCTTGATAGCCATGACTGCTAACTTCACTTGAATAACAGTAAACCTTCACTTGATACCCATGACTGTCAACGTCACTTGAATAACAGTGACCTTAATTTGATAGGTAGCCATGCCCTTCACTTGATAAGATAGCTGGGCCATCACTTGAATAACTTCAGTCCCACACATGATGGGAAATCTTATCAGTTCTTAACTATAATCCCATTTGATACCAAACTCACAAAACATTCAGACCGTCCAAGGTAGGTGTACCGGATACATCACACAGATTTATATAGGTTAGTACATTACAGTTGTATAATCCTATATCACGAGATCTCACTGATGGTATGGCTTCGTATATGTCTCCGTACGCATCCCAGAAACTGTGGTGTCCTTTACGTTCCATACAATATACACCTTCTGAAATACACCAAGTCAAATACTGCAGATTTCATCCAACCCATGAACTCCCTTAAAGGCCCAACACAAACTCCCTTAATGGCCCACAGATAAGAGACGCAGCAACCAGTGGCTAGGTTATTGATATGTTATTCATAAAATTATCATTTAATTGTAAATAAAGAAGTCTATTCAGAAAGAGCTATAGTAGCGCTCCAGGATTCCTTGTATCACACAAAGTTTCTATCACATCCATCAAAGTCGGAGGTCATTGGCCCATTAGACATGAAGCTTGCCACACACCATTATGCATTATCAAATTGCCATTCCATACAAATTCACAATCAAATAAAAAATATTTTTTGCAAGTAAACCTGTTAATTTACCTTTACTCGAGTCGGGATTTGTGAGGTATTTGTCGTCTATATCAGGGCACTGGTCGAGCAATGCTATCCATGGATTGTCCATTAACAAGTTCCACTTACTACCATTTGAACTTTGTCCTGCAAACAAATCATTATTCAGAACTGTGATATAGTGTGGAGATATTAACTTGATCCTATTGGCTTCTATTGGCTTTATTTAACGGCTTATTTCTTCAGGTATATACACTGGATAGATTGATATAGTATGGAGATACTGACCTGATCCTAACACTTTGTGTGAATATACAGGGTGTTCAAAAAGTTTCTCAAAATTCAAATTCATACTAAATTTTATCTGAGCCATGTACAGTGTACAATTTCAATTTCTTCCACTATTAGCTTCATTTAATGGTCTTAAGTTTAGAAGAACCCTCTGGAATTCAACCAGAAAATTGTACATTTTTCTGACATCAGAAAAATAAAGTATTGAAACTTAAACATTGAGAACGAACTTTTTTAACACCCTGTATTACAATGAAAGGGTCTTGCGATGAATATATCAATTTCCAGTAGCAAATAGTGTGATATTAATCCTTAAGATTGGAATGTATTTTTTGTATAACACATCAAGCGGATACATATTGCTTATGAACCTCATCCTTCAAGGCGACACAGCAGTACACAAGCAACTCAAGGAAATATGGTCCAACGGATCAACACAACTGCTGTGATATTCCTACATACTCAGCGTCACTCCAAAGTTACCACCTATATATACCTCTGTATTTTCTATACAATATGATCGGTACAAAAGTTTTACAGTGTGTGCAATTGAATATTGTTAAATAGGATAGCTGTGACTACACAGTAAGGTCAAAGCATAGTTGTGTTTGGCTTTTAACACACTGTAGGGTGGTAACTTTTCAAAATTTTCAGAATCAAAAATATTTAGATGGGCATAATCTCCTTATTGGCACATCCAAAATCTACTTGCCTGTCATCATGTTTTGCCACTTCCTCTGTTCTTCCATTTCAAGAATTTCTGGGAAACCAAATTCTGCTCTGGCCTCACTAAAACATGATACAAAAAAAAAGATAATTGTAACAACTAAATCACTGAATACTAACAGTATCAGGGCCAAAAGCTTACATAACAACAACCTCAACTAGAACTGCCACAGAGTGACTAATGATACCCCCACATACCACTTTGTCACAGACGTATGGCAAACCACATCCAAAAAAATGTTGCATGGTAGACAACAATTGTACAGTTATTTTTAAATTCAACAATATATGACAGAAGAAGTTATGGTCCAGACAGCATAAATTAAGGTCATTTTTGACCTTTGAACTCTAGTGTGACCTTAACCTTTGTGATATTGAAATAAATAAAATCCAACAGTAAATGACTGAGTTATACGTCGGACAAGCTCAATTATGGCCATTTTTGACCTTTCAACTGCATGTGTGACCTTTGAGATATTGACGTAGTTGTTTCGCATGACACACTGTCTTATCAAGGCAAAAAAATGTACCAAGTTATTCAAAAATCCTTCAATGCATACAGAAGATACAGCCTGGATAAACTTTGGGACAGACAGACAGGCTAACTGGTAATTCTCTAGCTAGTTGAATAATGGCAACTTATCATCTTCTTTCATTGTGCCTAACATTGAAGGACATGAATCTGGCAGTACAGTTCAACTGTTGTCACAAAATACCAAAACTTTGGTGGCACTTTCAATACTGAGTGGGGATTTATGATAAACAAATACTTAGGATACTAATCTGGCAGTACAGTTCAACTTTTGTCACAAAATTCCAAACTTTTGATTGCACTTTCAATTTTGAATGGGGGGGGGGATATATGTAATAAACTAAGTCTTACGTAGACATTCGTTCCAACATGTTAGTCCATGATTTCATACGTAGTTTATTATAGTTGGTTTCACTCGGTTTATCACTCCGATCAAACATCATCAATGATCCAAAATTGTTATTTCTGTGGTCCCAATTAAACTGTAAATTGGTGAACAAACTCTCATCCACCTAAAACATACAAAACAAGATAGATCTATCACTGAACATGATGAATAACTCCAGTTATTACCCGATACAGTTATAAATTACAGGTGTGTCAATAGGGCCAAATTAATAATCAGGAAAATCATAATTATGCGGCCAACCATTTTTACCGAACAAGAGGCTTTCAATGACATTGGTTTCATAATTAACTCAGTTTGTATTAAAGAAAATCCTTCAGAGCAGATGTAATATACCATAACTTTGCCATTTCTTGAGATATTTACATCAAATAACTGTTATTTTGGACAGAAGCCATTTCTCTTTCAGGAATGGTAATCCGGATTAATCAGGAATATTGACACCCCTGAAATAACCTTAGCTTTATTCTTTTAGCTGCAGCCTGGTCCAGAAAAAAAGAGATGTTGAGAGTGATTAAACTAAGTAGTATAATAAATAAGAGCCAAATTCATAATCGACCTAAAATAAATTAGTACAAACTAAATCAGTTTACTTGGACAAGTTATTTTGGGATATAGAGCAACACACCAGACAGTGGTTAGTGTGCTGGATTTGTAACTTGATGATCTGGGTTTGATTCACAGACATGGCAAATAATGCCAATATTCCTCCACATGTGGATATGTTACTGGTTCCTTGTGGAAGGGTAATTTAGTACTGGTGATTACACACTCCAGGATAATTGGTTAGGTGAATTGGCTGCGGTATCCAACAGAAATATTGTTGAAAACAAGACTGCGTTCAAAATTGCTTATGCCCCCTGTGGAAGCCTTGTCTATAAATAAGTCCAAAATTAGGTCAAGGTGAAGGTCAAAATGGGGTTAGGTGATACAGGTGTGTGGAGAGTGTTCATATACAACATCCATGCAAGTATAAAAGCTTTGTAGCAAGCCATATTATTGCTAGAAGAAACGGTCAATTTGGGTTAACCAGGACGGACGGACGAACAAACGGACGGACGACAGGTGCATCACTATATGCCTCCCGATCTATCGATACAGGGGCATAAAAAGTGTCAACCTAGTACAAACAAACAATTCAGAGTATTTCATAGTTTTTGAAAGTTTCAACGCAATAGCTCAGATAGTTTATGAGAAAAGTTGACCTAAATTAACATACAACTTAACCAAGCACTCCAATGACGATCATGTGAAGACTTTTTTTAAATCAGATGAGCTAAAAAGGGTAAATACAAGACATGGAAATTCAATGAAAACCAGATTTTGGTGGCAGCCAAGTCTTATTCTATTTTTAGTAACAGTGACATTGACCCAACTTTCAAGCCCAAGCAAGGTTTTCATATAAGCTAGCTACACAGCAAGTTTCATTGTGATATCTCATTCCTAACTGAAGTTATCATCGGAAACCAATTGTGGACACCCATGTGCCCTGCCGCCAAATGTACCTATCTAATAACCAGTGTTTTCTGTTGAAAAATCTGGTTAAAAATTTCAAAGGTTATTTATCTCACCATATGAAGAGGTCTGAGTGAGACAAACTTGCTGCAGGTATTGGGCAGTCTATATATATGATGCATAATCTGTGGCTCACACAGGACTCTACACTGGGATATATGTACATTAGCCAGATTAGGTGCATCTTCAAACTGGATAGTCTTCCACATTGTACATCTTGATACTGTAAAACCAATAATATTTGGTAATGGACTTGACCACTCAATAGAATCCTCTCAATTAATAAGAAGATTTTCAAAATAATCAACAAGTGTTTTTCACTTTTTTTTCGCATCTGCAAAAGCCTCGTTTGTCCATCTCGGTTTTGACTGAAGAGTTACTGTTTCTTCAAAACATAAATATTAAGACTTTGCACCAAGTGCAAGTTTCAACGATAAGAGATTAAAATATATAACATGGTACTGTCAGCTGAGGCATAAAGGCCAATCCTGCAAATAAAGTAAAAGTCGGGTTTTGTTTGCAATTAGCGAAAACCTACAGCAAAGCTTTGTTTTCAACATTGTTCTATTGTTAAAATTCAGGTTATGAAATTTCAAATGACCATAACTTAAGTCAATACATCTGTACAGTCAACTCTTGTTATCTCGAATTTCACGGGACTGTGGAAATTACTTCGACATAACGAAAATTCGAGATAAAATTTTCGGCATCGAAGTTGCAAGTTTTCTAGTTTCTGTCATTTTACGCCGTCAAATTGTTACGGTCGTAAGAACGACATATTCGTGAGAATTGCTTGTTGTGATATATATGTACATGTATTCCTCCTTGAGAAAATGCATTTTATTTTAAAAAATTTTTTACAAACAATTGTTTGAGATGACATGTTTATTGATGTTTGTAGGTTACTCAAATCTTTATAACGTGTTTGCGCAAATTGTTGCAAACAAATATTTGTTCAACAATGGAAGGCGCGAAAATTACAGGTAAATCGAAGATTTCAGACTGGCGAGGTGTGAAAAACATTCGACGCTAGTCGAATACGATCAGACTTCGACCCGACTTCGAGATGAACAATAGATTCATTAAAGTGCAAATTAGTTAATCGGGACCAAAAAAATAAATCGACATAACGAAAAATTCGAGCCGAATTCGAGCCGAAGCTTCGAGATAGGTCTCGATATTTCATATAGACAAAGAAGGAGAAACATCGGGACTTGACAAAAACTTCGACATAACGGAAAATTCGATATAAGCGAGTTCGAGATAACGAGAGTTGACTGTACTTCCAATTTGTTCATCAAATATCTTTAATTTTCTGCAGACAAGATTATTCATTAACATTTTCGGATTTATAGGATGCCTGTATATTAAATAGCTTACCAGAGAGTGTGTTGAGTAAGGGACAATCTATAGTCAGAGTTGACATACCAATATCATCCAACTTGAGGTATTCTAACCTACTGTGTGAGATCTTTATTACCTGAAAACAAAACAATACAATGTCAAGACTCCCAAAAACAAGAGATGTTTGTAAAACATGTATGTCCTATTGCAGCCAAATAGTCAATAATGTTAAAGCTCACAGCGACTTTGATCTACTGACCTCAAAATCAATAGGGGTCATCTACTGCTGATGACCAACCTCCATATAAAGTTTGAGGATCCTAGGGCAAAGCGTTCTTGTCAGAGTTATTTTATGGAAAACACCTGGTCTACCAACAGACCGACTGACACATGCAAAGCAATATACCCCCTCATTAAAGATGGGAGGGCATAATAATGTTGGTTGCATACTAGTAGCATGCAATGCAAATAAATTACAATACTTCTTAGCAAACAATTTTTCAAAGATTTGTGTAAGCAATTTGAATGTAATGTATACATATGCATTGTAAATATATGTCATGTTATGGGCTGGTGGCCTAAATCATTAAATAAACGTATTGTATTGTATACCTTCGAGTACTTCACTCCACCAACAGGATCACTGGTACCATCAGATTGATCACGCATATATGGTCTATGTATTATACACCTCTCTTCTCTATTACCACAGACGTTCTTACATGCCGGTCTATATATACCTGAGTGTCATAATATATTAATATGTAATATTTATATGAGGAGCATTCACAAATAATACTAGCAATCATTTAAAGAAAATATGTCTCCGGTCAAAATCCTGAGGACCCAATGTGGCTTTCTAGATATTTAAGGGGTCAAAGGGTATTTCAAGGGTCATTTCATGGGACCAAATGGAATCCCAGAAATATGAAAAACAAACAATATTTTACCTGGTTCAATGATTTTTTCAGCCATATGTGAATTTCGACGAGTTGTACGTTTCCCAGAATAAGCTTGTTTGAAGGAATTTTTGATATCACGAGTGGTTACCTGACTACCTTTATCTGTAGTTGGCTTCTTACATGTACATACTGAAATATCAACACACACTATTATATTCAGGGGTGTCAACAGAGCCAAATTTAAAATCCTGAAAATCATATGCGGCCGACCATATTTGCCAAAATTAAGAGGCCTTAAACCTCATTGTTTCCGTATATAAGTCAGTTATTAAAACTTTTTATTGATGAACATCCTTCTGAGTAGGAATATTGACACCCCTGTATATTGTTTTCTTTGAAATTTGTTTCATGGTTCATACAGAACTATCAAAACAAAAATTCAAGTATTTTTCAAGGACCTTTCTTCCCATTTTCAAGGATTACAAAATCGCATTTGTTGCAGCATTACTATTTACATGCCAATGATTTTTTACAAAATAAGCATAAACTTGAAATAAGCTTTTCAATTTACTTGTGTTTTGAGTAATAAAACCCATCACAGTAGTGTACCTCACTGTTTTATCGCTTAAGTGTTGGTAAGCCCCGTCAAAGAAAAGGTAGTCATTTATTAGTATTCATTGCGAAAATTTGGTATGATTTAATATTTTTCTGATTTTCAATTTCTTGAATATGAATTCAAGGACAATTTAGTTTCAAAGGACTAAATATATACATTGTAATTACCTCTAGGCTTTGTTGCCATAGATTGACTTATCACAGTTGGTTCCTTGCATTTCCTTTTGGGCATTCTTTTCTTGCTGCTAGATTTAGCTTTACTAACAATGCCATTTTTTGTTACTAATGCCTTCCCTCTGTTTGGTAATGTGGAATGTTTACTGCTGCTGTGGGTGTTATCAGATTTGTCTACACTAGAATGGGGTACGTTTGTATCACTCTCAGAGACTGGATCTTTATCACTGTGGGGGTTCTGTTTATATCGTCTCTTTCTACTCCTAGGCTTCTCACTGACACTATCATTGATATCAGCATGTGATGCAGAGCTAGATCTTGTATGGACTCCAGCATCCCTTGATCTAGTACTGACCCCAGCCTGGTGAGCGGTAGAGCTTGATCTAGTACTGACCCCAGCCTGGTGAGCTGTCGAGCTAGTTCTTGCACTGACCCCAGTCTGTGGTGATGTAGAGCTAGATCCAGTAATGACCCAAGATTGGGGTGTTGTTGAGCTGCATCTAGTTCTGACACCAGCCTGTTGTGTTGTACAGCTATATCTTGAAGAATGTCGTAAATTGTATCTGGCATTCTCTAGTCTTTCACTGGCTTGCTCAGTTCTATTAATATCAGGATTCAAAGCAGCATTTTCTTTTTCTATCAAATGATTTCCAGCACCATTGTCATTGGCTACATCTGCTATCACATGATTTTCAGCACCATTTTCATTGGCTACATCTGCTATCACATGATTTTCATTGGCTACATCTATCACATGATTCTGAGCACCATTTTCATTGGCTACATCTTCTATCACATGATTTTCAGCAGCATTTTGATTGGCTACATCGTCTATAACATTATTTTCAGCACCATTTTCATTGGCTTCTTCATTTTCTACCACTACAATGTGGATATTATCATCAATATCATTGTTTGCCATTGTTGTTATGGCACCAATCCCTGTGCCAGCAGTAAGACCTACCCTGAAGATAAAAACAAGAAATTTGTAAATTCCATGGCAACCAGCTTATCAAACAAGACAGGGCTGTGATTGCTCTAAAATTCTATACTTCTGTCTCTTATTTTCATGTCTTCTCATGAAATCTGTGCTTGGTTTTATTTAGCTCAAATATATGTGCTGCATTGTTATTATAGTAAAATTACCCAAAATAATAATCACACAAATAGAAGGTATCAATTGAACCAGTCATTTTGGACGACTCATCATAGTTGTCACCTTGATGAGGGAAATACAGGTAGTAATTATTCCGAATGGTATTCTTCAACTGGTGTTAATTATTTTTGCACGCCATTTTTATTACACATTTTATCTATTACCACAGACTGTAACTCCCAGACTGAAAACACATTTTGATAAGTACTACTCCAAATTTGCTTAATTTAAAAACAAATTTAAAATTTTTACATTTTTTCTTTAGTCGCATTTTATGCATGTTTTTTTCATCAGGCAGTTGCAGAAAGCTTTAGTTGATATTTGCTAGGTACACGTGTATGACATCATCTTAAATCACGAGAAATGAGATGTCACCGGAATTAGGACTCAAACGGAATTAGGGTTGACAGAAATAGGGCCTCTGACAGAATTAGGGCCTCTGACAATTTATTTACCTAGAACATCCATATGGTGGTTCTTTAAACACTTTTTGCAGGGTGAGGAACTTCAAGTTTGGCAAGAGTGGTAGGAAATCAGCAAACCAGTCTACATGTAAACACTGACAGTTATATATACACAACTCCTCCAAATTCTTCCAATACTGCTGACCTGAAATGCATACGGAATACAGTACAACCTCTGTAGAACAACACCTTAGGGCTCTGCAAATATTGGCCATTGTAGAGAAGTTGTTGCTCTACAGAGGGTCGCTCTGGTGAGGTTCTACTGTACTTCCAATACTGCTGACCTGAAATGCATACGGAATACAGTACAACCTCTGTAGAACAACACCTTAGGGCTCTGCAAATATTGGCCGCTGTAGAGAAGTTGTTGCTCTACAGAGGGTCGCTCTGGTGAGGTTCTACTGTACTTCCAATACTGCTGACCTGAAATACAGACGGAATACAGTACAACCTCTGTAGAGCAACACCTTAGGGCTCTGCAAATATTGGCCCCTGTAGAGAAGTTGTTGCTCTACAGAGGGTCGCTCTGGAGAGGTTCTACTGTACTTCCAATATTGCTGACCTTAATTAAATACACACAGAATATCGATGCATTCTGACGATCAGTTATGTGTTGGGCATTGTACCATGTAATTGTGGTATATGATGTTCTTATGTTTTCTGTGCTCAATATTTTTTATCCGATCGATTATCATTTCACATTTGGAAATATCAATACATGGAAAAACGAATGGAACCACCAACAAGACTGCGTTCAATAAACGCTTATGCCCCCTGTGGAAGCCTTGTCCATAAATAAGTCCAAAATTAGGTCAAGGTAAAGGTCAAAATGGGGTCAGGTGATACAGGCGTGTGGAGAGTGTTCATATACAACATCCATGCAAGTATGGAAGCTTTGTAGCACACCATAATGATGCTAGAAGAAACGGTCAATTTGGGTTAACCAGGACGGACGGACGAACGGACGGACGTCCGGACGAACGGACGGACAGGTGAATCACTATATGCCTCCCGATCTATCGATACGGGGGCATAAAAATCGCTGGAAAGATTTATTTAATCTTCACTCACCTGGTGTTAACCAATCTATCGGGTCTTTAAAATAAGGACAGTTTCTCACTTGTAGCTTTTTTATTGATGGAAAACATTTTCCTACAATTCGCATACCAGAGTCAGTGAGAGAACACTGACCATAGGATACATCTGACACGCCTCCAGAACCTGAAATCCAATGAAACGTAAGTTACAGACACACCTCCTAAACAAGAAATCTAATGAAATGAAAATTAGAGCCATGTCTCCGAAACATGAAAATTTAATGAAAGTTTGAGACACGCCTCCTGACCCTGAAATTCAATGAAATGAACATTACAGAGAAAATTGCTTTAAATAGCTTTACAACATAATATACCACGAGAAACTTTGGAAATACCTGTACTTCTATACAGTTTTATTTACTTGTCAGTGTTGGGGACTGAAAACATATGATAGCAAGTCACACATGAAATTTTAAGATCCTTGGTGGAAGTGTTCTTGTTTTATAGAAACAGCCTATAAAAGTTTTGTGACAGCCAGGTAGACAGTCCTAAAGCACGATGACCTCCATTGAAGATAAATGGGCATTTAAGCTTAAAAAAATAAAATAAATATACCAGATTTATATAGCGCCCTTTTCATGCGAATGCACGTTCAAAGGCACTTTACCTATGTTGCAGCCACAATGGCGCAGGTGCATCCTCTACCAGTGCAGATACAGCATGATCTGACCAGAGGGACAGACTGAGAGAAAGCCCCTGAAGGGAGAGAGAGACATTAGATACAGGCATGTCCGGCGCTGCAGAGGTGCGCATAGCTCTTATTTCGAATAGACAGCCTGGTTCTTTAATGTGCCCGGTGTATAGCACCAATACACAGCGTCCTGGCACTTCCAGATACTTTGCAGTCCACACGGCCAGATATAGCGGGAAATACTATAAATATTTCAGAAATGTCAAGTTCCGATGCCAGGGATTGAACCCACGACCTCTGGATTGACAGTCCAGTGCGTTACCACTGAGCTAAATCCGCATAAGCAGTGAGGGCCGTATCCAGGAACAGAACAGCACTGAGGCAAATATGTTCTTAGCAATTATTTTTGTAAATTCAGCACACATTTCAGAATATTTTCTCCCTGAGGCAAGTACCAAGGCGTGCCTCCGTGTGGCTTTAAGGGCCTGGCAAAAGATCTAAACACACTCAATTGAAAGCTGGGAGAAAACGCAAAATAGCATGCAGCAGATTCTGTTGTTTTGCATCAAAAGTTTTGTTTGTCATCCTTTTTAATGACCAATGAAAAAGTTGAAGAGCTAAGTTTCTTCTATTGTAATGAGGTAACTTGTTTTTGTCTACCTCTTATATAATTCAAATAATTATTATTTGAAAGAGGCAAATCGAGTATTTTCTAATAAACTTTCTATTTCTATTAAAATGAGAGTAGGTCCGACTCTTTGCGGTCTATTGTTTTATTCCTCGACTGATTTCAATAAATGAAGTATCATTGTAAAGCTGAATAAAATATCTATTGCATAGAATTAGTTTTTGCCTGTATTCATCAAAACAGGAGATACTTGTAAGGTTTTGAGAACAAACAAGATTTCGCAAGATTTCAGAAGGTTGCTGCGAGATATTGAGAGATTTGGTACATCATTCAAATCTTTGTATTTTTTATATCTTTGGCCTGGCAATAGGGAATGATAATAATTATAGGAATTAATTCTGACTTTAAAAGCATACATACTTGATTGAGATGAATGATCTTGCCAACCTAAGTACAGTTCTTGAAAGCCAGGGTTGATGGTAACATCCGCAGCAACTAATGCATGAAATATTGCATCCTTGGACAACGAAGGTTGTAGTCTCAATGTCTCGATTCTGTAACAATACATTATATAAGTTCCCTACTCATTACATTTACCACTGATATATACTCAGCGTCAATGAAAAGTTAAGTTAGTAAGACAACTACATCAAAAGGGCGGTGACTTAACAAATCAGCTTATTAGCAGACTTTTTTGTTTTCACTTCAATACTTTTGTTCGTTATTTATTCAAAGTGGTTGTTACTAGTGGAGCTTGACTAGTACGGTAACTCTAACAGTGACTCAGGCCTAGACATTAACTATTTTGGCCACTGGTCCGACAGGGCAAAAGCGCCCAATTTGTAAATAGGACAGTTACTGGTCCTCCAGAATTTCCACTGGTCCGTCTGGATTTTCACTGGTCTCGGACCAGCGGAAGAGTGTTAGTGTCGAGCCCTGTGACTCGTATGCTTTTTTTACGCACTCACCTACATGCGGCTGATATAAGCAGATAACCAATGTCTGCATTCTGTAGATTGCTACAGTTCCCTATCACTACACTCTCAAGTCGACGAAATGCTCCTTCTTTCCAATTGGCTGCACAAACATTTTTGATGACCCCTCCTGAAGTTATATAACATATACAAGAGGGCCCAAAGGGCCCTAGGTCGCTCACCTGTCGTACTAGTGCATGCACACCCCTATGGTGATCCTACACATTTTCTGAATAAAATTTAAGGAAATTCAGCCTCTATTGCAAGTTTTTGTATGATTTGACCATGTGACCTAGCGTTTGACCCCAGATGACTTAATTAATATCAAACTTAACCTAGATTGTGTTGAGATGATTATTAGGACCAAATTTCATAAAGATTAAGTCGAAATTGTAACCTCTGGTGATTACACAGGGTTTTTCTATGATCTGACCTATAATTTAAACAAAATATTTCCTCCATATAACTGTACAAATACATGCTATAAAGACAGAACAATACCTTAACACTTAAAAAAATAATTATGGTTCCAGTGGGGTTTGAACCCACGACCCTCAGGAAAATGTCAATTGACATTGTGACCTTGTTTTTGACGCCAGATGACCCAAAATCGAATTTGGCCTAGATTTTGTTAACAGGATCATTGTGACAGTTTCATAAAGATTTAGTTGAAATTGTAACCTCTGGTGACTGACTACACAAGGTTTTTCTATGATTTGACCTTTATTTTAAACAAAATATTTTGGAATATTTTTCCTCCATATAACTGTACAAATACATGCTATAAAGACAAAACAATACCTAAACACTGAAAAAAATAAAAATTAAAATTATGGTTCCAGTGGGGGTTGAACCCACGACCATCAGGAAAATGTACAAATACATGTTATAAAGACAAAACAATACCTAAACATTTAAAAAAAAAATTAAAAAAAAAAAATTATGGTTCCAGTGGGGGTTGAACCCACGACCATCAGGAAAATGTACAAATAAATGCTTTACAGACAAAACAATACGTCCCTTTGGCGCAACAAGGTTGTATCTCCCTATATAGTATATAGAGAGATACAACCTTGTTGCGCCAAAGGGACGAATTATTATACCTAAACACTAAAAAAATAAAAATAAAAAATAAAAATTATGGTTCCAGTGGGGGTTGAACCCACAACCATCAGGAAAATGTACAAATAAATGCTTTACAGGCAAAACAATACCTAAACACTCAAAAAAAAAAAAAAAAAATTATGGTTCCAGTGGGGTTTGAACCCACGACCCTCAGGAAAATGTCTACGCTCCCTACAGCGCTTTGATTTCCACTTAACCATTACAATTCACACCCTGCTATAGAATACTAGAATATTTTGATATTTGACCTTTACAAAACTGCTTTGAACCCTGATACACATTTTCATTGGTTGATGAAAGTTTATTGTATGTATAGAGAGTAGAGAGTTACAGCAGAGAGTTAAGTGACCATGAAGACTACATGTTGAAAGGTTTAAAACAAGGTTTTTTCTATAATTTGACCTAGTGAGCTAGTTTTTGACCTCAGATGACCCAATATCGAACTTGACCTAGATTTTGTTGAGATGATCATTGTGACCAAGTTTCATAAAGATTAGGCCAAAATTGTGACCTCTAGAGAGGACACAACCCAATTGTTGACGGACGGACAGACGGACGGACAGACGGACGGACGACGGACGAAGTGTGATCACAAAAGCTCACTCTGTCACTTTGTGACAGGTGAGCTAATAAAGGAAGGGTAGTTAACTCTTTCTATATGTTAAAGACCCCCCCCCCCAAAAAAATTTATGACCTACCTACCCTATATTTTGGCAAATTACCAAATGATTTTTTTGCCATTTTGGTAAAATTCATATAAAACTGAATGAAAGTAGCTCAAGTTCAGGTTTAATGCAGTTTCTAAACAATATTTTAGTTTAACTTTTTTATTATACCAGGACAAATTCACCTAACTACTTTTCCTGAACTGTATCCTCAGACATGGCGAAAGCCGTCGGACCATCGGACATGGCCGACGAGCGTCAAATTCGGGCCGACGAATCTCCGCAGTTCGTCAGTCCAAAAAGTCCGACAATATCGCCGCCAAAGTTGTCAAATTAATCGCCGAAAAAAAATTTTTTTTTCGTGTTGGTAAGTGATTATCACGAGTATTTGTTTCTCACGCTCACCTTACAGAACAGTGTCGATATAAACATTTCACCTGAATGTTGAAAGGTGAGCGATTGTCGTGAAGTTTTCGATAGTGTTCGTCAATTGTCGTCAATTTTCAAAATGAGCGTGTTTGAGAAGTTGAAATACCATTAAAATGCCACTCCTGGTAAAGCCTTAAAGCGTCCATTAATGATGGAGGATACAGTTAACAAAAAAATATGAGAACACAAGAAAAGAACGGCAATTTCAATTTTTTTTAAAAAGGCTTAACAAGAGGGTTTTTTTTCGGTCTGACGGATTCTCATTCGGTCTGACAGATCCTGTGAGCCCGTCAGACCGAATGTCCTACTGAGTCCAAAATCCTTTCGCCATGACTGTATCCTTACCAGTACTAACTTACCCTTCCACAAGGAACCAGTAACTTCTCCACATGTGGAGAAAAGCACCATTGCTGTAAATTTTCATGGTTGGGTTTAACCAGTGGTGACCCGGAATCAAACCAGGGTTGTTGGGTTACAAAACTAGTGCACTTATAGTGAGGAGAATTCAACTCAACTCTCGACCTTCTATTAGCATAATTTAACAGCTGGTACAAATGTATATTGTCTATAATTATAATCCCAGCTGTATGTTTTCATATGATAAGCGGGAAGTATCACAAGATGCCAACACAAATGCCAAGGACCAATATTGCATGATTTGCGGAAATTCATATATGCACAAATCTGGTTATACATTCATGCATAAAGGTCAGGATCAGGTCAAATTCTCTGTGCTATATCACGGCTGCCATTTCTCAAAAACTTCTGTGTGACATAAAGTTTTGGGACACACAAACAAGAGCTAATGTTATCTATATGTCTACTCCAACTATTGTCAACACAATACAAGAGATGTTTGTAAAAGATGTATGCCCCCATGGCAGCCTAGTACCGGTAGTCAGAAATGGTAAATGTCACAGCAATCTTGACCTTTGACCTCAAAATCAATAGGGGTTATCTACTGGTGATGACCAACCACTATGTAAAGTTTACAGGTCGTAGGACAAAGCATTCTTGAATTATTGAATAAAAACCATTTGAATAGTCAGAAATGGTAAAGGTGACCTTGACCTTTGACCTCAAATTATTTACTGTTGATGATCAACCTGCATGCAAAGTGAAGATCCTAGCGCAAAGCTTTCTTGAGTTTAAATATTGAAGGGAAACCATTTGGTCTACCGAAGGGGACCGACAGACACGTGCAAAGCAATATAGTATAATAATATACCCCCTCATCAAAGATGGGGGGGGGGGGCATCATAAAATGAACTTACCAAGGTAAGGAATGTCTTGTAACTCTACTCTCTTCAATCTAAAGGCATCAGCTAAGGCATTTATTAATGGTAGATATTTCATCGGTAACGTAGGTCCATCACATTGTGACATCACAAACGATTTCAACTTCAACGCCGAGAAGTCTCGAAATGGATGGGTAGAGATAATGTTACCAAACTTAACATTTCTAAAATCATAATAACAATATTTCAAAGTGAGAAATAATTACAATTTACAGTAAAAACCTCTCTAGAACAGCACCCTTTGAAAAACAAAAATGTATGTTTATTGTGCATAGGTTGCTGCTCTGGAGAGATAAAATCTATAGTAAATGGTGACTTCTGTAACAAAATGATTAATGTTGCTTAAGAGAATTTGTTGCTCTATGTATGAAGGGCCAAGCTAGAGAGGTTGCACTGAATATTATATTATACCAAGTTAAGTGAATTTTCCGACATGCACTTTTACCCCCGGATCATCAAGTCAAAGTTGCCTGTGCCACTTGGCACCGATAGCAAAACAGCACTTTGATTTTTATCCCCCTCAGGTACCCTTCATACTGTAACGTGCCGGACGGACAGACACCAACAAATCCTGTCAGTGAAAAGCTAGCTCACCACTAAGGGCGATTTGTTGGCCTTATATATGCCATTCTACTCTAATGACATTATGACAAACTTCAAGGTTTACTTTGTGCATAATAATCCAATTACCTCCCTTTATGCACCCAACAACCGTTACAATACCCTATGCCTTGGTTTGTTAATTTGCATTCAATTGAGGTACAGCTTCAAGGGAAGAGACAGAAACTGTGTGTGATATAAGGTACCCAGGTGCGCTACCCTAGCTCTTACCGAATTGAACCTTTGGTTCTTTTATGTGCCCAGGGTATAGCACTGATCCTCACTAGACTACCTCTGGATTACTAACCAGTTCATCTCAAATTGGGTGGGAAACACTGTTAAGCATTTCAGTAATTACATAGTGACCCGGCTGAGATTCCAACCAGGGACCTCTCAAACTGTAGTCACCTAGGGATCTGACCTGTGAATTTGGTCAAAATCCATTCAGTTTATCAAACCTAAGACGACACACACTGGACATTAGAATGACATGAGTAGAATACTAACCTTAGATAAAGGTGTTCCAGGTACTCATCCATCTGAGGTAGATTTTCAATTTCACAATCTGTCAAATGTAGATGGGATATTCTCGAACCCTCCTTCAACTCGACTGTATGATCTAACCTGAATGAAGGTAGATTATTCCAGTTTTGGAATTTCCCAATAATCTGAACATTTTTAAAATCATAGGTGATCATATACAGTAAATGCACATTAGATATTTCTATGCTCTCCAGTGATTCACATTGCCTGAGAGCATGGCATACGGCTGCCACCGTCATACTGGTCTCATCATATATGTCTTCATAAAGTTTTAGATTTATTGGGTGAAAATTATAAATAGTTTGCAGCTTCGGCAACTTCTTTAGTAGGCTAGTGAACATGAAATTCGTAAGGGTTGACAGGTTGCCCTCAAATAACTTCCTATTTCCGATGTGTTCATTGAAGTCGATAGATTTTACATACTTTAAATAATGCAAAACAGCTTCTTGCATTTTTTTCGATAAATGTTCAAGGCATAATATTTCTCGAAGTGTAAGAAGTTGGAATATGTAACATATAATTTCCACAGGTAAATGTAGAAAATTATCCACTTTCTGCCGTCGGTGTACATGATAGTCCCCGGCGGACCTTTTGGTTGTATCTTGAATGTCAGGTTGGAAGTTGCTCTTACGTTTTCTTTTTGAGCTATTGTCACTTTTATAAAGATCACATTTTGTCATACAAGTTTCATCAGTATTCGTTCCTTCGGCAAAACATGATGATTTTTTCTTCTTCAATTTAGACTTGCTTACGAAAGGGCTTGTTTTCAACTTTCTTCTATGTTTATGTTTAGAGCATATTTTACTGTCTACACTATTTGAGCAACCAGCTTTTTTTAACTCCACAGAAGCTTTGACATTTTCTACACTACTTTGGGTACACAATGCTTTATCTCCATCACATATTTTCTTTTTTGATCTTAATGATTTACGATGTTCGTGGAATAGGGGTCGATGATCTGCAGTTTCATTCGCACATGATTCATCCTTCAGTTCCTGCACTTCTTTAATGTTAAACTTTCTATCACACTCATGGTTACGCTCTCTGGCAGGGTTGGAATCTGTGTTACCAGTCGACATGTTCTCTAATTTTTTACACGAAAAAAATATCTTTTCTCATTCAAACTAAACACTTTTTGTTAATCTTTTTATCTGCTGTTTTTCTCAATCATCAGACTCTTCAGAGATGGCAATATTACATTTTCACAATTCTGAAGCACTAACAAACTGTGAGACAGTTACCAAAAGTATTACCAATCATTCAATGAAGGTTCTCTACTAAATGATGACTTATATGATATGATGTTTTATGAGTTTGTACAATCACATATCAACATTTATTCTGATCAATGCATTTTAACTGGAATCGGACTTCCTGAAAAAGTAAAAAAGATATTTATAACAGTGAACAGAAGTAAAGGCATATTTCAAGAATGTAAGAAAACATTACTCGGCCACGGATAACAATTTTTGGCCTGGATTTTATTGGGAATAACAGTTAAATTAACCATGCCGTCTGCATTAAAAAGGTAGCAGTTCAATAATTCAATTTCAATACCTTCAATAAACTGCAGGAAATTGTATGATTTTAATTCGAAAAGTGAAAAAATCTTCACAGGGAGGGGACACCCCTCCCGCACCCACTCTACCATAACATCCCAAAAACAAAAACTCTCTAAATTTTCGGGATCTGGGCATGTACACAATCTGTCACCCATTAGTGGGCAGGTTTAGTCAGTGACATGGGTTTAGGTGAAACAATCTGCCGCACACAGTAAAACTGTGTGACAGCACATGTCAGTGATAAAAGTTTGTCTAGACCAGGGCTGTCGAATGACTTGAGTAATGCACCGGTCACCTGAAACCACGCCCCCCCCCCCCCCCCCCTATTGGCCCTAACCCCGGGGAATAGTGGGGATTTACTTTTGCTTAGAACCACAAGTAAAATCATCATACAGATGGTTAACCCTGCCCTATACGTCAAGGGTATGGTCACGCTATATTTCCCACCTATTTTGTCGCGAAAGAAACACCCCACACTCACTTGTAAGGCAGTGCGGGGACATTGGAAAGGTAAGAACACTGGAATTTTCCCCACAATCCCGCTCTTCTCCGAGTCTGGGTGGTTTCAATTGACTGGTGCATAATGGACTAATCGCGAATTGTCAATTATAAAAACAAAACATTTGTATTAGAATCAATATAGACATGATATTTTGCTTAGAAAGGTACGTGTTCAACTTTTTGCAAATAAGCCGATCGCGAAATCATATGACAAATAAATACTTTTCTGATTCTGCAACATCCTGCGAGGTCTGATCAGTGATCATGTATTTCATAAATTTGTGACTGAAATGTGTTATAACAAACAGTGAGCCGACTGTCAGTAACCAAACCCGAACGTTTTTGAACGACTTCGGTTTCAAAGAATCGTCTAACATTTTTGTGAGATTCCAAGATTTGTCGCCCTTGTCTCAAGGTGACTAGTGTATAGCGCGGGCCTAGGTAATAAATTCGCGGCGCTGTATATTGTGCAACGCAGGCGCGTAGCATGACATACAAATAATTCATGTCTTAACATATTATCAGCTTAAATGTCTAACAAAACATAAGAGATAGAAAATTAATTAGTTACATGCGCGGGTTGAGGACCGTCAACGGGGTCATTACCCTCTCCTGGAATTTTGGCAAAAATGTGGTATTTGCCATTATTAATATACCTCACTTTTTCCTGCAATGCAAAAGTCCCATTGCCACAGAGAGAGAGAGAGAGAGAGAGAGACATTATGACTGTCATTGACAGTTCCAACCCATATGACTCGTGATCGACCGAAAACTGACTGTCAGGTCATGCGATCGACCTGACATTTTCAATGTCATGCAAGGACAAGGTAACTGTGTCAAGCATAAAGCTAAAATTGTGTTGTATGTGTCTCCCTTGTACAAAATTAGTTCATGAAAATATTGAAAACAAGAATCTGTTAATAAATTTATTAAAACATTATATAAATATCAGATGCCTGCCTGCGTGACATTGAGGGCAGAATGTTACCCCGAGGCGAAGCCGAGGGTGACGTTCTGTTTCGAGGGTTGACAATATCAATGTCACGCAGGTAGGCATCTCATTTTTATTTTATTATATCGAACAAATATAAGTAAATAAAATCATCATATGTTTTAATAAATTTATTAGGTAACGTCAAGATCAGGACAACCCTCTACTGGCGATTTATAAACCTGACTTAAAATGCTGGTTGAGCCACCTGTGAGAAGCATTTCTGGATTCGGGCATGAGTACGACATCACTATTAAAATTTTAATAGGTTTTTAACGTGAAGGCTATAGCTGTGCCATCGCTGCGTACGTAGGTATAGTAATGTATCAATAGGCCTTTATGTAGTTGCACCCACGGGACGGTTATAACTTAAGTCCATGGGCTTTAAATGGTCAGGAGTCAATTCCTCAATAAAGCGAACCATTCAGGATTTGGCTGGTCAGATATATAAGTGTTTATTTCTATAAAGTTCTCCGCCTTTACGCGGGACTTCTGTGTGAGGTGTCAACTTCATCTGGGAGTCTCACCAAGGGCAAATATTAATATGCGTGTGTCTTAAATTCCGAGCACACCCGTATTTGAACCCGGATAGCCATATTAGAATAAGATGGCAAGCGCACTAACCATTGCGATACGGAGGTGTATGTCACAAATCAGAGACGGCTTCCGGATTTTGTGTAAGGGGACGTACATGTAAATATTGACACCCCTTCCAAGGATACACTGATTGAGCGAGCAAACCCGCAAATTGAAGACGTCATTAGAATAATTATATGAAGATCTAATGATACACATTTGTAGTTATGTAAATCAACATCGCTTTTGTCTAATTTCATGCAGAGATATGTAAGTTATGACCCTTTAAAAGTCTTCGGTTTTGTATTTCTAGTATATTTTAATTTTTTATTTATCAAAGTGATGTTAAATTTTACTACGACTGGACTTTCTATATAACATTCGTCATAGATCCCTGACCTACGTAAGGGATGGTAAAAAATTGAGAGTCAAGAAAATATATTTTGTTAAGAATCAGTTTTATAGATGCATTGAGCTGACTTAGTTCAGAAAGTGAACATTTAATAATAATAATAATAATAATCTGTTGTTATCTTTAGGATAGAGAGGGGAGGCAATTTAATTAATATATGCCTGTGTATGCAAGATAGTCAAATTGCTCCATCATGTAAATACTGGGTTGATTTTGAGAACACAATAACTCACGCAAAGGCTTTATTGTCATAGATTTTGAAACGACAACGATATTGTTTAGTCACGAAGCTTTACCCGTACGCATCGTCATAAAATATGCATACATGAAATAAAATATTACTACGGTATTTAATTATTTATTTAACCCACCGTATATTTACATTCGCTTACAAGTGTTTGCTTACCACTTCGTCAAACTTAAAGTGATTCAATGTAACTTCAGTTTTAATGAATCAAATACCTCTTGAACACACGTACTAAAAACGCTTATAAGCACATTCTAGGTCGCCAATCCGGCCAAGTGTGACCTTGGCACATATTTTATGTAAATGTATTACCATTATCGGGTACTTGAAACCCTTCTGTCTTGATTATTATTTTGTTTTGACGACTCGCTAGGTGTATTGTTCAATTTTCTTTTCAAGTTTTAATTTATCAATGAAACCTATACACATTAGGCATACATATTATTAATAAAGAATAGTATATATACATAATGTACTATATAACTTTATAGTGACGTAGGTCTGACAGAGTACGAACTCACGTTTAAATAAATCAAATACCTCTTGTACACGTACTAAAACGCTTACAATTTTCTTTAACAGTCACTCGATGACACATAAATTGTGGTTGCTTAGAAGAGGTGGCTGTTAGGTACAGGTATAATTCACGACAGGTTGTATGAGTGTCGTGTCAAGTTTTTTTTCTGTACGTTTACGTTTAACATTTTTTAGAAATGTTGTGCTTTTTTCGTGCTCTAGTGTTTCTGCCGAGTGCTGCTTTCCCTGACCGATTTACATGTATAATCGTCAGATTTTTTTATATAAAAATAACATCTTGGATTTAATAATTTAGTCTGTTTTAGACCACTTGCTTCAGGTGATCACTAACACATGGTTGACTGTACTATAGTATGCTTGAAACACGCTTACTAGATAAAAACGTGACCGGAAAAAACAACACGTCATAGTTCAAAGTGTGCTATCCTGAAATTTAAAAGTAGAAATCAACATATTTTGGTCTAATGAATGTGATTATCAGTACTGATTTATTTTATTAATCGTTTTGTAAAAAATGAAATGCTTGGATTGAGGTAAACAACCGATATTTTCGAAATATAGGTCATGTTTGAAATAAGATTATGCGATTGACGCGTGAATGGTTGATTCATTGGCACTCTGTGATCTAGTTGATACATCTTCGGTTTCAGGAACGCTCCCTTTTGGCCACTGTATTCACCATTCTCGAAGCTAATCTTTATGCCCGAAACAGTCTCTCAGACTCTGTTGAATTAATTTTCAACCAGTACTAACTCGTTCTTCTGCAACTGAAATTGGTTGATCTGCCATTTGTTTTAAACATTTATCGTGGCATGTGTACATCTACCTGATTTTATTATTATTTCCCTCAGTGACCGGTTTTCACTATAGGTTTGTCGTCGGTCGGTGACGGGTCAGTCCCCACAAGCGTAAACTACCTTATGTGATCGAAGCTGTAGCCTAAGACATTAAAAATATCTTACATTCATTACGTGACCACTTAATTACTTCGATCTTAAATCTAAGGTAGAGCACGTATGGTTGGGTGGGCATGCAGGCGGGCGAGCGCGCGTCCGTTCGTCCGTCCGTAGCTAATAACGCGCCTGAAGTCCGTTCGACTCTCCTCTTTCGGAAGGTAGTGAAAGCCTTGGGAAAGGGAAGCAGTAAAGTTACGAATTATTAAATATTAGACACGGTTGCTCGTTCAGGCACCAACCACATCACAACCAAAATAAATAATAAGTATGAAACTTGCCAGTCAACGTCCCTCAAATGGACACAAAGCATTCTTGCATAGAAGGCTAGTGCAAGTAGGCCTACTAGTACCATGTTTTAAAACGTATACAAACAATTGTGCATAATTAGTGAGAAAACAATACTATTGATACTATTATCACGGGCGGTCAATCAAGCTAGGACGAGTTCACTTTAGTTCACGTAGACGCAGGTGACCTTAAGCTGCTATGAAAAGTATTTTAGCTCTTTGTGGACTTATTTTAAGACAGGTCGAATTAAGTTTCAGTGTTAATCTGTTGTTCCTATAAATTTACACGTACTTTTTAATTTTATTCTCTAAGACTTATTCCGAGCCTACAGGGACCGTACTTTCTATCTAACGTGAAAGAAAGCTAGTCCCTGGTCAACCTCGGACCGAATATAGACGTTGTATAGTACCACAGGAACTTGCATTTATTTTAATTTTTTTTCACTAGGCTTACTTTACTACTCAAATATATTTTAATAGTACAGTAGGCCTAGTGAAAAAATAAAAATCATTTTTTTTCTTTCAAATTATAAATGCAAGTTCCTGTGCCTGGACCAACCAACGATTTTACATTTTTAATTTTATATTCATCTCATTGATATCATGAAGCGGGCGTGGGTGCAAACACTCATTACATAATTTAAATAATTATATATACAGTATAGATCAAATACTTTTTTATAATAGTTCAAGAAAGCAGAATGTTTAAAGTTTCGGTCTGAAAGCGATCATGTGATTAAAAGAACATTTCTTGTGTAACTTTCCACTTTGAACTTATGAAAGTTTCGTTAAATCGCATAGATAAAATATTCGCCAGAGCGTCGAATATTTCAACTCGTTTAATAAATTCTAATATGAACAGCAAGGCACTCGTGTGACCAGGCCCCGATCTCCCGAAACATCTCAATTTGATTTCAATCTCAACTCAAAGTTTGCCACCTATCGTTTAAGATGCAAAATTGTTATCTTAATCACAAATAATTGCGTCACATAATCAAACAGGTTCAGGCCGATTGATATATATTATTGTATTGCGTGAAAAATCAACACAGCAGACACGCATTCAATGCATATCCCAGCAATACTTAAATAGTGAATGCATTCAATCATAACTAGGTCTTAAAGTTAAACGTAATTGCGACAAACTACTAAATTAATCTTCCATATTGAGCACGCATACGTGCGAAAAATCAAAATCTATTACATATTTTTACCATGTCTAAACTCGATTTTTCAAATGCTCCGTTGAAAGTTTTTCTATACTAGTAGTTAATCGCTTTACTTATTGACCGCGCAGATCTATTTTTGATCTTTTTAACCATACAAATGGAGTTAACGCTTAGCAACCGTTGTAAACAAATAATATGGGCATATGCACGCTATATCGTTCGTCCCGTGTCGTTATATATTAAATTCAGAAAGACGTATACAGATCATTAATATTGCACATGGTTGTACGCACGTAAACAAGTGATTGGAATTTAAGATTAAATGATTTCAGGGATATTGTTTTTTTTGCGAAAATTTCAAAATCCACGCAGCTGTAGACAGTAAATTATTTAAAGAGACATTGGTATTTTATATAGACTAGTTAAATAACTGCCGCATGGCAAATGATCATGTCTATTATTGGGAACCGTTGACGTACAGACCTTCCATATTTCAAAATACCCGCTGTGCGATAAGGTAAATTATTAGTGCGGTATTGTTTAAAAGCGGATTTACAAAATCGTTTCACGCGGTGGACTTAAGAGTTCACAGGCGAATAAAACCGCAAGTTTTCAACTACTTTCGCACGTGGTGGCTATTGTTTTAAAGCGGATGATAAGAGGATCGTGAGGCTGGGGTTTAGTTATAAAAGGATAGTAATGTTAATATAGTTAAACAATCTATGCTAGCCATCATTTGTGCGTGTGACTCGTTTAGGAAAGGGCAATTAATATTTTATGTGCTAAATATTTATACTTCTTGACAACGTGTAGTTAAGTGATTTATAACTTAATAGTATACGGTACTTATAAAATCGAATTCACCGGTGAAGTACCAACTATATTTGGTGCAAAAATGTCGTTCTTTGGAAGAGGGTTGGTTTTATGTGTGCTAATTATTGCCGTGTCAGCGTCGGTTTCTGAGAAACTGTTGAAGATCCCACTTCTTGAAGTCGGGGAAATATGGCTAAAGTCGGTCTACAAAGTGAACGCAAGACTGTTGAATTATCTCTGGGACTTCGTGGATATATATTCGCCTGCGTTCTACATTGGACTTGCGGTGCTAGCTTTCGCAGGATACCATCTTTATGTACTTTTATTTCGTCCAATTGATAGAATTAGGATTTTGGGGGACTTAGGGTACCTTCCTGATGGGAAGTTTTCTATGAAGGAGATAGCGAACAATGTCAAACAACGGCGTGCTTTCGGGGACATCCCACCTGTTTATCCAAATGGATGGTTTGGATTAGTTGAAAGTTGGAAGCTGAGGAATGGAGAATCGGCCAACCTGTCTGTGTTAGGTGAGTAAACTATTCTCCTTTCTAAACCGTAAAGTCATTAGTTTTCGTGGGTTATAAATTTCGTACATTTTGACTGTAGTATAATGAATTTTCGCGGGGTTGTTAATTCTTGGATAGAAACTGTTGAAATTAAAACGATGTTATTACGTAAACAGTAGGTTAATTAATCGTTGCGACTTAATTTCGAGGTCAAGGTCATTCAATAAGTCACTGCAATTTAATTCCTCGCGAATATTGATCTCACGCCTACATTTTCCGCCACATACCGCGGTAAAATGTATGATTTTTGTTGATATTGAACTTCAACTGTATACAATACGTCTCATGACAGGTTATTACTTGAAGATTGATATTACATGTATTACATAATGTTTGCTTATGCTAATACGAACGGTTTATAAATAGTTTCCAGTTTAAGAATGATAATCAGTTTAACCGCCGATAATCTAAGTTAATTTTTAGTAATGTTCTTTCGATTTCATATTCGACAATCGTAAAAATAGGCAAGCTCAGCATTATGGGTCTATAGTATTCTATGTAAAGAAATCGAAGCATAAAACTATGCTTAATCAAGCCCGATATATGTAGTGTGCAACCAGGTGACGGCTGAAAGATGAAAGAACGAATCTTTTTATTATTATAATGAAATGTTACATGATATTGTTCCAACTTTTCATACAAAGCATAAATTTACAGCTTCAAACAACCCAGTGTGTATTGTATGGAGTTACGTTAGTGTCATCCGTTATGGCTAGTTCTCCATTTGACTTATTTATAGATAGGTGACGATAAGATGGTTTGAAAACGAGATATTTTTACTACAAGTCCGCATCATCGGGTTAAACGTCGCATCGTCCCATTGTGATTTTGTGTCGGCCCACTTCTTCATCACATTGTCCCACCAAATAATCGGGCCATCGCATCGTCCCATCGAGTCTTCACATCGTCCCATCGAGTCTTCACATCGTCCCATCAAGTCTTCACATCGTCCCTCAAGTCTTCACTAAGTCCCATCAAGTCTTTACTAAGTCCAACAAGTCTTCACATCGTCCCATCAAGTATTCACTAAGTCCCTCAAGTCTTCACATCGTCCCATCAAGTCTTCACATCGTCCCATCAAGTCTTCACTAAGTCCCATCAAGTATTCACTAAGTCCCATCGAGTCTTGATATCGTCCCATCAAGTATTCACTAAGTCCCTCAAGTCTTCACATCGTCCCATCAAGTATTCACTAAGTCCCTCAAGTCTTCACATCGTCCCATCAAGTATTCACCAAGTCCCTCAAGTCTTCACATCGTCCCATCAAGTCTTCACATCGTCCCATCAAGTATTCACTAAGTCCCTCAAGTCTTCACATCGTCCCATCAAGTATTCACTAAGTCCCTCAAGTCTTCACATCGTCCCATCAAGTCTTCACATCGTCCCATCGAGTCTTCACATCGTCCCATCGAGTCTTCACATCGTCCCATCGAGTCTTCACATCGTCCCATCGAGTCTTGATATCGTCCCATCAAGTCTTCACATCGTCCCATCAAGTCTTCACATCGTCCCATCAAGTCTTCACTAAGTCCCTCAAGTCTTCACATCGTCCCATCGAGTCTTCACATCGTCCCTTCACTGAAGTCTTCACTAAGTCCCTTCAAGTGTTCACATCGGCGCCATCGTGTTTTCGCATCCTAAATTCGCGTCTTCACATCGCCCCGTCGTATTGTCCCATAAAACCACTTCTTAATATCCGCATAGATCGAAGGAACGAAATAAAGATTGCACTAACGCTACACCGTAGTATTGTATTTCAATGATGACCAGGATTCATGTGAAATATACATGTACACACTACTACAATTGTTTACTTTCACTAGTACATTGTACTTTTAAATACACATTTACATGATTTATTTAAGGATCTTGATTTGTCATTGCGGAAGTGAATACAATACGGAAAGAAATGGTATAGATTGCATCCTAATATAACTCATTATTAACTATTGTGACTGATATTGAAAGTATTCGTGTACATGTATATGAAAATAAAATATCATTGTGGCTGATTTGAGATACAATGTAGTTACATACTATCCTATCTTAAGCAATTATTCTAATACACGCATGGCTGCTTAAACATGTGGCTGTTGAATAGGACGTACCTTTTTGTTTTGAGACACAGATAGAAAAACAATAATAATGCGGGTGAATTTAATGTCAAATAAAACTGCTCGACTGAGATTTTAAAGCACATGGATGGTCCCCATTATTGCAGACTCGAACCTGCTTCTGACTGATATATTGTGTTAAGCAGTTAGTCGATTGAGACATAAAGTTTGGCTGTTGGAACGATAGGTGGATGTTTAATACAGGTGTATGCGAGACAATATACAACTGACACGTTGAGAGTAGAAGACTTAATAAATGTGCTCAAATAAATAGAGGATATTTGTTGATTTTGGTGTATGATCGTATTTTATTTCATCGAGTGATCACAGAAAATCAATATTTTCACGAGTGGCGTAGCCACGATTGAAAAAATATTTTTTTGTGATCACGAGTGAAATAAAATTGATCTTTCACCAAAAATCAACACATTTTCTGTTTATTATATGCTTTAATTTCTCTTAAAAGTGTACCGTAATTGGCTTAATTGGAAATGGAACGGCACGGCGTGACAATTGTGACGTCATGATGACGTAACGTACATTTTGAAGCCCGGTGCCGTTGACGTTACGTTTCTTTTTCTGAACGATACTGGAACCAGCTTCTAAAACAGTGAAAATAACAAAGTGGTATTTTCACTGTTATTTTCATTGAAAAATCTCCGTAATCCTTTGAAAGCAAATAATAAAACTAGTTATTTTAAATGTATGTGTACCTGTACATGTACTCGTACAAGTATTCATTGGTATAAAAGTGTGCCTCGGTAGCTCAGTGGTTAGCGCGCTTGTCGTCTAATTTGGGGACACGGGTTCAAATACGGATGGCGTCACTCCTATGCTTGCCATATTTCAGCTGATGAAGCTGACTGGCAAATAAAGGCTATGCTCGGCTCGGTATTATATTCCAAATGTCGGATAAAGGTGAAAAGAGTACTCGTATACCAAATCAGTTAATCATTTCATAAGCAGTTCGGCTTATTATAAATCTAGTTGATTTTAATCTACCGGTACTGAAGACTACCGTGACACTTAATACTGACAGAATTATAATTCCTCTATAAATAGGAATGCTTGATTGCGACAAATTCAAGTGCGTGTCGCAGAGTTCTAGTTGGTTAATTTCTTTATAAAGGGGACAATTTTATTGCGACAAATTCTAATGCATGTCGCAGAGATCTAGTCGGTTAATTCCTTTATGACTGGGACTATTTTATTGCGACAAATTCTAATGCACGTCGCAGAGATCAAGTCGGTTAATTCCTTTATGACTGGGACTATTTTATTGCGACAAACTCTAATGCACGTCGCAGAGATCAAGTCGGTTAATTCCTTTATGACTGGGACTATTTTATTGCGACAAACTATAATGCATGTCGCAGAGATCTAGTCGGTTAATTCCTTTATGACTGAGACTATTTTATTGCGACAAATTCTAATGCACGTCGCAGAGATCTAGTCGGTTAATTCCTTTATGACTGGGACTATTTTATTGCGACAAACTCTAATGCATGTCGCAGAGATCTAGTCGGTTAATTCCTTTATGACTGGGACTATTTTATTGCGACAAACTCTAATGCATGTCGCAGAGATCTAGTCGGTTAATTCCTTTATGACTGGGACTATTTTATTGCGACAAACTCTAATGCATGTCGCAGAGATCTAGTCGGTTAATTCCTTTATGACTGGGACTATTTTATTGCGACAAACTCTAATAGACGTCGCAGAGATCTAGTCGGTTAATTCCTTTATGACTGGGACTATTTTATAGCGACAAATTCTAGTGCATGTCGCAGAGATCTAGTCGGTTATTCCTTTATAAAAACAGCAATATTTTATTGCGATAAAGTCTAATACGCGCGACAGTTAGAGAGTTGACGGTTTCAATATTTCGTTTAAAGATTTTTCATTATCGTTGACAAAGCCGTGTGATTGTTTGTATTGAGTAGCGATGGAATGTTACTAGAGTATATAGACACTTATTAAATATTAATTTCAAACTAACAAGAGAAGTGTATAAAAGCTTTCATTTAAAATCGATAAATTTACCGATGCTAAACATAGTTCTTATTGAACGCGCCGAGTTTTATTGACGTGCGACGAAGCATACAAATTAGGTCCTGTTTATACATGCAAACATCGCTACCGAACTGTGAACGTAAAAATCTAGGACAAAAAACTTGCATTCCCTATAGACTAGTAGAATAAAATCGTCTAGACATGCATATCGCTGGCTCAGAATGAAAAGGCTGTAAGTGCTATTTACGACCTATAAGATTCATACATGTTTGAAATCTGCATCACAAGGCGCTTCTTATAAGCCTATTTTCATGAAAATCGGAACTGGTCATGTTGACTAAACTGAAGTTGAAAACGCTTGTTTTTCCATAGGGAAAGAGTAGTTTTCAGACAGTTTTTTTTTATTGTTTTCTCAAAATAGAGTTTTGTACTTAGGACCTTCTCAGTCTAAGCCCGCGATACCCTAGAATAATAATATGCAGAATAACCTCTCCAGAGCGACCCACTGTAGAGCAACAACATGTCTATAACAACAGCTTCAAAATTTCCCTATGCTGATATTTACTATAAATCTAACCTCTGTATAGCAACAACCTCTATAAAACGACCAATATTTGAAGCTCCCAAAGTGTGTTGCTCTACAGAGGTTGTACTGTACATATATGCATGTATACAATCTTTGTTATACAATCATAATCAGTTGTAAAATAACTGGAAATGAGTCTATTTTCGTTTCCGTATTTTTAAGAATTACAACAAACGCTCAATAAAAAGATCACAATTGGAACCCGACCTGAACCGAAATGAACTTGGTACCAGAACTGAACTGAACTTGCAAATTTATTTAGTACACATAAATTTAAAGACAACTGACGTCATAATAAACACAATCAGTGTAGTATTGGATTATTCTGACATGTACATATACAACAACAACAACAACAACAGTTATACAATACACGTTCGAACTTGTAGATTTCTGAAATCCAGACAAACTCGATTGACTGATTATTGAACTGAAACTGTCATCGATAACCAATCAACTAAACCGATTGTTATTGCAGCATGCACTAAGTCATATCGACTTTGTCACAAAAATTCGCGTTCAGGCCGAATTTCCGAATTTGTCAATAACCTTTAATTTCACGAACTTACATGTTTAATCGATACAAATGCTATAATATATTGACAACGAAATGATGCTTCAACAAGGTTCGTGTCAGTGTGAAAAATTATTCAATATCTTGTTCGAGTTTTTATAACAATTTCAATTCAATATTTTATTAAATTTATTTGACACGACTGACAAATACTATGTAATAACCAGTACAGTATGATAAGCCAGACAACAGGTCGAAGGTCCCTGGTTCGAATCGCGACCAGGACACTAGACATTTCAGACACGCTTTCAGTGTTATCCACCCAATTAGAGATAAACAGGCCCCGATCTCCAAAAGCATCTCAAATAGAAATCCGAGTCGACTCAAATTGAGATTTTGCTCAAATCAGAGTCTGAATTTAAGAAGTGTTGAAATGTGAAGTGCTTAAAATTTTACTGTAAGAAACTCAGAATAATGTTTCTGTTTTGTGGTGCTAGCTTTGAGACCATCCTCCCATGGAAATTATCATAAAGGCACATGCAAATATTTGAGATGAGATCTTGCTCAAATTGAGATGCTTCAGGAGATCGTGGCCTGGTTGGACTTGTGTGTAACGTCAAAGGCCTAAGGAATCTATTCGAAAAGACCTGGGGCATCGCACCTGATTCATTGTATCACATAAAATTTCTATCTCTTCCCTCCAAGCTGGAGGTCATTGATCAATTAGGCAGGGATAAAACCGATTGGCCACACACATGTAGTAAGTACTGGTTGATAGTAATTATATGAGAAACATTTTACTGGTTAGATTCACTGTCTAACATGATTTGACCGAAAAGTGTTGAAAATGTTTTTAAACCGCCTGAAAAACAAACATACATTTATTCAGAACTCTATACTCGCATATTAATTACGTCGATCGGTAGAGTTACATGGGGGAGTGTATACGATAACGGATATTCATGATGACGTTTTACATACCTGTACTTTCACCAGCCGTCAGCATTACATTACGTACTATAACATGAGTGTGCTTCTAATAATACATATTATGAATAGGCCATTTTTTCATGCTTTTATTGCACAACAGTTACGCAATCAAAATAGTAAATATGTTTTTATGCGTCATCTTCTCCTTATCGCCAATCCTTAATCATGCTTGTAAGGTATATTAAATTCAACGAGCTAAGATAACTTAATACTACTCTTACTCGCTGTTATGTGTACCGAAAACTCACTTTAAAGAACATCTCATTGACAAGACAGCCAAATAAAACATCGCTTTTGTCTCAAACTCAGTATGAGTACCACTCCCATGCAGAGCCTCCACTTTCACCTTTTCTGCCCTTTATTTTCATCAGTTTGAAGACGAACCGGTCGACCACAATATTACTCATGATTTAAAAAATGTACATGTGTAAGCATAGCTTGTTATGCACCGGCATCTACTGATGAGGGAGGCATATGGGGACTGTCCTATCCATCCGTCCATTCGTTCGTTGGACATTCAACATTTTAATGAAAACTTTCAAGTTCATGAATCTCAAATAATTGAGTCCACCAAGGCATTGTTTTCAATCTTGGCATGATTGTTTCCCATCATAATGTATACCTTACCTTATTGACGCCATGTATAACAATCCAACGTCTCTACATAATTATTGCATCTGATTGACTTAGCTAGTTATTATGGACATTCGGGTTACGAACGTTTATCATATTTTGAAGGATAGTTAACAATTAATACCATTTTTAATTGACTCTACGATGGTCATACTATGGACGGTTCACTATATGTCTACACGAATCACTCATGTCGCGAGATAAGGAACAACGATTTACATAAGGATCAAACGTTTTCCGGTCAAAATTAAAACTAATATTGCAAATATTGTTCACATTAAGACGCGGTATTTATCTTTATCGATATAAATTACAATAAATGACAAACAAGATAACGCAGTTCTACTGGCATTTGTTTGATTTTCTGTAAGGTTGGAATAAAAAGACGTCTTTAATCATCCCGTGCATGTCCCATCCTTCATGCTGCCGGCCCCGACGTTTGCATTTGCTTAAAATGAATTAATAGTCTGTCATAATCCACGAAATACCTGAACGTGTTTCTTTCCAGTTTCACGAAAAAAACATTGTACGATTCTACTGTACATGAAGTAATCATAAAACGTTTCAAAATGGTCAAAATATGTCAAAATCGATTCAATGTCTCATGTTTTTTAAACTGAAAATCTAACCATTAGTTTGTTATGGCCTGGACTCAATTTTAACATTTAAATGTGACATGTGTAACAGTTATCAGTAATACACATGACGCAATGATAATAGCATTCTATTTACTGACAGCTTACTGAAAAATTCCTAGACAAACAGAAGGGTTCGCCCATTGCACTTATTATGTCAAATCCGCCGCATGTACGAGCGCGAAAATACGAGGGTTGTCCCAGAAAATCGTGTACTTTATGTGACGTGAATAAGACAGGGGATATTTTGTAAGCCACATGTCAACCCGTTCAACCATTATTGAAAAAATGTCAGACCATCCTTAGTACCGTTTAAGTATTTGTTAGAGCTTTGGGTGAACGTCTTTCAAGATTTGTCCACACGTCCATCGAGTTTATGGTTAGGGTTTGGGGTCTAAGCGGATTTAAATCTGTAACTAATTTAACGACATCATACATCATTTTTACAATTTGCAAACAAATAGGATGTAGTAGGTAGAGTTCTTGACAATTAGTCGGAAAATCATGCTTCGAATCCCGGGCACGGCATTTTGCGTGCTTCCACAGCAGTCATCCACATGTGGAGAAGTTGCACGTGTGGAAAAGTTGCAAGTTCCACGTGTGGAGAAGGTGCTAGTTACTGGTCGAAGTGCAAATAAAAACTTGTTGATGCATAAAGTTCTAGTAATTTAATTCTGGTAAGGCCAACTTGTCCCAGGATATGACAAAACAATTCAGAACAAACTACTGACCATATACATGTAATTTTCAATTTATCGTTATACATAGTTTCTTTCAAATTAGTTACATTGACCATTTTGAACTCTTATACATATCGACCAAATCCGAAATAAATTTATTCATGACCTTGTGTGTAACAAATATCAGATTTATCGTGAGGGAGTCCTTTACTTCATCGAGTTTCGATTTGAGTTGATAATAACTGACACATGTCCAATATAATCCGTCCAGCGTTCTTTTAATTATTCATTAATAACACACATAAACCATTCAATTATAAGACCACGTGATTCATTATTGGCCGCTAATATTGATGGATTCAACAACAACATCAGAACTCGAACTTCAGGGGGGTGCATTTCTTAAACTTTCAATGTCCTAGAAAGGGGATCCCGTACCACGATGGTCCTTGAACCCATTAAATACAGACCAATAAGGCCAGAGTTCTTTTATTTTTCGTTACTCGGACCCTCCTGTCCAATATTTTGGCATTTTCAAAAAAAAGTTAAACAAAATTGCATATAATGTTTTGATGATAAATGGACCAGCCTTGTATTATTATTTCATTAATTTGTTAAAAATAAGTTTTATTATATTAGTGTTTCACTACAGTGTCCTAGTCTTAAGATAAATTGGCTGTTTTCTTGAAAACTAAAACTGTTGTCGAGTGTTGAATGCTTTCAATAGGACCGTCATTGACTATTCTACCACCAGCAGCTTGTGCAAGCTATATTTTGGGAGTTTTTATTTTTACTTTTTTCCCTCCTCCTGTGGACTTTTTTCTGAAAACTGTCCGAGTAACTAAAATTTAAAAAAACTCTGGCCTAATTATGAATAAATGACATGGAATTCATGCGAAAGAAACAATACAGCAATTACATAAATCATAATTATAAAGGAAAAAGCAAAGTACAAATGTATAAAGTCTCACAAAAATAACGGATAATGTTAGTGCTATGATAAAGTTCAACCCTGATATAAGTCACGTTCCGGTTCCATACACCGGGTGGTACGAACTTCGTATTCTAACTGTCATCTCAATTTCCACGAATATTGTGAATAATTGATCATGTTTACACGGGTAACGATCAAACACACAACGTGTTTTAATGCCATAATACTCGTAACCTAGTTTACAATGCTAATTATTGATCGTTTATTAGAGACTCACATAAATGTATGGAAGCTGGTTTCTGCCACTTGGATGTGGTTGTGTCGCGGTCGGTAGATTGACGTTATGTCGTTGTGGCGACCAGGGGGGCAGGGGATATGTATTGTGGCAGGTTTCTGCCACTTGGACGTGATTGTGTCGCGATCGGTAGATTGGCGTTATGTCGTTGTGGCGACCAGGGGGCAGGGATATGTATGGTGGCAGGTTTCTGCCACTTGGATGTGATTGAAGCGCGATCGTTAGATTGGCGTTATGTCGTTGTGGCGACCAGGTGGCAGGGGATATGTATGGTGGCAGGTTTCTGCCACTTGGGTGTGATTGAAGCGCGGTCGTTAGATTGGCGTTATGTCGTTGTAGCCACCAGGGGGCAGGCGCGGGCGCCAGATTGACACTTTAACGTTAGAATGACGTTTTGTCGTTGTAGTGCTGCAGAACGAACTTGGAAGAAACCGCGTACCATTATCCAAGACCTGTTCTATAAATAAGGATAGTATCTTAACTCCCTGTATTAACGAATGTGGTAAATTGTTTTTGAGATTGTATAAACGACAGGACGGAATTATTTCAGAAAACAACGGGTTGGCCAACTGGTAGTCACAAATGTTAAACCGGACGGAATTATTTCAGAAAACAACGGGTTGGCCAACTGGTAGTCACAAATGTTAAACCGGACGGAATTATTTCAGAAAACAACGGGTTGGCCAACTGGTAGTCACAAATGTTTAACCGGACGAAATTATTTCTTTTGATTAATTCAGAAAACGGCAATAGGCATACATGTACTATAAGTACCCATGGTATAATGTAGGTCAGAAACTAGGTGAGATAACTGGTATAATGTTTGACTAGTGTCGTGTATAGGATCCTATATAATAATACTTTGTAATAATGTTGGTATTTAAACTTAAACGTGTATAGATTCTATGTTTGGAAATTCTTGACCTCCTTCAGGCCTCAAACCATGTAAATATACAAACAAACAAACCAAACTGATTTTACAAGTCGATGTACATTTCTAAACCTGTCCACATGTCCACAAGTACGCATGTCGTTTTGAATATCTGGGAAAGGCACGTATATAGTTCAGTTAAATTCAATTCAATTTCTTGGGAGTGGGAAGAGGTCAGTTCTGATACGACCAATTTGTTAAATAATTGCAACTTGGCTGGTCATTCAAAAGGGGTTACATTATAATAGAAAACCACTTCACTTTTAAAGTAATGTGCAATAAAATTGTTATGCTATATACAAACAATTTATACACGGGCATGACGTATATACTTCCAAATAATCAAACATTTGACATTTGTTATGTATGCAGATCTACTAGACAAAAAGTGATTTATGTAATACATAAATATTGCAATACAAAGATAATTTTTTGGTGCATGAAAGATCCATTAAACCTACTTAACCCAATGATTTAGTATTCAGCCAGAAACAGGCATGCCTAGACATAGAGGAAAATAAAACACTTTTCAGAAGAACAGTTCAAAGTACAAGACAGATCATCAGACAAAATGTTCCAAACGCGTCAATGCAATGTTCTACGCACATGTATACGTCAACACAGCTACCTAAACGTGTCAATTAAATGTTATTACTGCGCGTATATCAAACCAACTTTTCTATTTAAACACTGGATCAACTTTAATTGAATTATTCATAGTTCAAAAGATCTGTCATAATATTTGTACCGTATACCATTTACAGTCGATATCGTAAATGCACGAATCAATGAGAGACTTGAGTGCATCAAGGTCGTAAATAATCTAGAAAGCGGATTTAGCTCAGTGGTAATGCACTGGGCTGTCAATCCAGAGGCCGTGGGTTCAATCCCTGGCATCGGAACTTGACATTTCTGAAATATTTATAATATTTCCTGCTATATTTGACCGTGTGGTCTGCAAAGTATCTGGGCGTACCAGGAAGCTGTGTATCGGTGCTATACGCCGGGCACATTAAAGAACCAGACTGTCTATTCGAAATAAGAGCTAGGCGCACCTCTGCAGCGCCGGACATGCCTGTATCTTATGTCTCTCTCTCCCTTCAGTGGCTTTCTCTCAGTCTGTCCCTCTGGTCAGATCATGCTGTATCTGCACTGGTAGAGGATGCACCTGCGCCCTTGTGGCTGCAACATGGGTAAAGTGCCTTTGAACGTGCGTTCGCATGAAAAGGGCGCTATATAAATCTGGTGTATTTATAAAGTATAAAAACGTTGTTTGTTTTGGTTGTTGATACGTTGTATGAACATGTACGCGTATTTGATCAATCATAAATTATTAGATTTTATAGTGCATGTACATGTATTCGTTTGAAGTGAAGTTACGAAATGTTTGGCTTCTTATTACTATCAAACGCTTTATTTTCGCGCGGTTAAATTTTCGCAGACGTCTAAACTCAAACTCTAAATATATATAATTCTCGACATGAATAATTCGCGGTAGAATTGATATACATGTTAGATTCAAAAAGTTACGTTGAAGTCAAATAATGACACAGTTGGTTTCTTCGTACTATTTAACTTTTCATTTTCGCGTGGTTAAATTTTCGCGGACGTCTAAATGTTTATAATTCGCGCCATGAAGAGTTCGCGGTAGAATCGATACACAAATAAATTATCGTTTACGTTGAAGTGAAATTATGACACGGGTGGTTTCTTCGTACTATTCAACGTTTTTATTTCGCGTGGATAACATTTCGCGGACTTCTGATTGATTATAATTCGCGTCATGAATACTTCGCGGTAGAATTGATACACATAAATAATCTTTGTACTAGTCTCAAAATATACACGTTGATTATAAATTCGCGAGATACATTCACAAAATCAATGCGCGAAATAATGTCAGCTTTACATTTTGGCGAATGAATCTAATTTTTGCAAGGCCTATACTTTAACTATAATGATGCTAAGCGTATATATGGTTTTATTGGTCGGTTTTTATAAACTTTCTACTTATGATTGCGATAAGAGCAGAAGAGATGAGCACGTAATGATTAAGTTAACTTTACATTTGCGCCAAAAGTTTTTCTCCTTGGAAGGAGATATATAGTACTGAGGTATTGGCCTAACCTTTTTGTTTTTATATATTACAAAGTTAGGGCGTTGAATACAGTTTTAATGAGCAAATCGTGCAATTATATCGTTTCTTTAGATTTGTATTACACCGCGAGCGTCTTCGTGATACTTCCCACTTATGAACACATACAAACGGAGCTATAAATACAGACCTATACGATATCAGCTTTTAAATTGTGCTAATAGAAGGTCGAGGATCAAGTTAAAATATCCATACTTTAGCATAGGGCTTGCTATTAATTGATTGTTGTTTCCGTTTCCAGTGGGCGTGGTGAGCTCTGAATTATGTGTCACACTAGATTATTAAATGACAGTCAATGGAACATATTGTCGTGATATATTGTACTTTTATTTCTGGAATTGATTATTAAACCATTTATCAACTGGTTTCCTAGCAACTAAATAACTTAACACGGCGGTAACAAAATGTCGTGGAAGAACGTACCCACCATTTACAATGTGGACATTAGCCTGTCTATACAGACCCTATGTTTAATTAAAAGTTGACAACTCATCAGTCTACTCTTTTTTCCTGAGTGTTTTCCTTTGCACCCTTAAGAATCAAGCCCAAAATTAAAATCTAGCTAAAATTGAAAATGAAGTTATGTTATGATAGTTGAATGAAACATTATATTATCAAGTCGGGTAGCCGGACAATGTGTACATCATCGACACTCAATCCCAGACTGAGAACTATCCATGCCACTCACTATTTAAAGGCAAAAGTTTACAGTTTTGCTCGAAACCGACTCAACTTCAACCCAGTGTCAATGATGTCTTGTTAAAATCAGTCAAAGAATAAAATACTTACGGTTGTTTTTATTTAGTTTAGAAATATTTTTTCTTGCGTTCTTAGCCAAATGTAACATCATGTCCACATTGACATTGTACGTGTATACGTTCTTGGACAATCGTGAAACTTCGGGTATTTCCGTATTCTTCGGTATATCTACAATGCTTAAAGACCGAGGTGATCAGCATGCGTCGGAATTACCTTTGTTATAATTTCACTGATTACCTGGAATCCATTTACGTGAAACTGAGCGCTTCGGTCAATACCCCATTCGACCCAGGCTGATATCGGCTCTGAATGATTAAAATCGATTCCTTTTCAATAAAGCATTTATGAAGTAACTTCTTTTTTTCTGCTGTTAACCATTGATGCAAAGATCGGTTAAATATATTGACTTACATAGTGGATTATTCTGTTCATGAGGAACTGCACGCAAGCCATTTTCTTTGTGCCAATGAGTTCATTATGGACTAGGTTGGTGGTATTCGGAATTAAAGAAACACTCGAAACCCCGCTGATAAGATAACGCGCCTTTTTTCACATGTGATTGACACATTATATCATTGCTAATACATGATGTATCTGGGAAATTTGAAAAGTACAAGAAGAATGCATTTTTATCTAGGTCATGCCATTCGATACCCCCAAAATATAAAATACAGTAACACCTAAATTAAAAGACCGCTCTTGAAAACCGCTCGTTGCTATATTAGTTTGTACTTAATATTGAGGTAGAAACACAAGTCATTCAGCAAATATTGCGCTAGTCATTTTTTGAGATGGTCTAGTATTGAGGTCGTCTATCATTTATTATTACGAACTCCTTACAGCGGTTACTTCCCCTTGCATGTCTTCCGTATATCAAGGGAGATAACTGCGTAAGAGTTGAGATGTCGTGTATCCCGAGCTCCGTCCAGGATTAAACTGTGTTTCAGTTCCGACATAACCATTGGAAAACCGTACAAACCTACTATGGAACGTAGAAGTCGTGTATACATAATATTATGCTCATGATGATAAAAAATCATACTTGAAACCAGTCGAGAGAATGCAACCGTATGATTGGCAAGTTATATGACACTGTTTATAAACAACCAATCAGATACTTTAGTTTACAGACTGGTTATCAAACTTTAATATAATATTAAAATCATGTCCTTTTTCCGAATCCTCAATCTTCGCCTAATGGTCTTCAGTAAATTGATTTGTATGATACTTTTATCTCAATAAAGGAAATTGCGCATTCCGGAACAAATATCAGGATCAGTCTGACATATGGTGATAATGAAGCGAACAGGAACAGTATAGTTACATAAATTTCCTGTATCCGTTCACAGGCTTCGAGTATGGTATAAGGGCAAAGTAAATAGACGCACTCTTCATGACGTAGTCTCAGATTTGTTTTACTTCCGGTATGCAGTCACGTGACAGTCACGTGTATCTGTAACATCGACTGAAACTATGCAACATAACATGTGTTTAATGCTACTAGACGTGTTACAATTCTGCCTATGGAACGATATATTAAGTACAACACGCCAGCTTTTGACTTTATTGTTATTTTTGTCCATATTTATGGGGGTTTTTTTCTTTTCAAATTGATGTTACGCACGTGCGTATCGCTTGGTACGCCGTTGATGACATTCCTGGTTTTGACATACTTGTACACCGTAGTGTACACTATACATGTATTGTTTTTCTTCATAGTTGGTACGCACCCAGGGCTACAGATAAGGTTCAATTTTGATTGGGTTTTGACAAATTTTAATTAGGTACTTAATAAAACTCAAAGGGTAAATGATCTTTTTTGTATTGTTTTTCACTGTAACATAATTTTCTATTTGGGTTTTTCAGATTGTCTTTGCTTTTTCTTACTCCCTCCTATCAAAATCTATTGGGGTTTTAAGAAAATTAATTGGGTAATTACCCCCAATACGCAGCTTATCTGTAGCTCTTGCACCTGCTATATGTCCGTTTACATGTGGTACATGAATTTTTTGTATTCGTATTTTCGCAATATCTTATATTGTCTTATACATGTATGTTTATGATTGTTTATTTCAGGCGAACATTTAGCAGTGTTCAGAGATGAGAAAGGCGAGTCGCACATTCTGGATGCTTACTGTCCACATATGGGGGCTAACCTAGCTGTAGGAGGTCGAGTTGTCGGTGACTGCATAGAATGTCCCTTTCATGGATGGAAATTTAGGGGTCATGACGGAAAGTGTACAGAAATCCCTTACACGGACAAAGGTAAATATATACAAGAAATTATTTCCTACTCTGAAAATATGAGATTGCACATATAAGCCACGATGAGACCACACAAATCTACCTACATTTTGTATAACGTAAAGTGCTATGACGACAATCATGAGGCTCAAAATGTGTTTAAATTACGATGGGCATTATGGATGTTTTACGCACATTGTCGATATGTTACGGAAAGTGTCGATGTGATACGGGCATTGTCGATGTGTTACGGGCATTGTCGATGTGATACGTACATTGTCGGTGAGTTATGAGCGGACATTGTCGGTTTATGACGTACCTTGTCGATGTGTTACGGACATTGTCGATGTGTTATGAGCGGACATTGTCGATGTATGACGTACATTGTTGATGTATGACGTACATTGTCGATGTGTTACGGACATTGTCGATGTGTTATGAGCGGACATTGTCGATGTATGACGTACATTGTCGATGTGTTACGAACAGAAATTGTCCATGTGTTACCAGCGGACATTGTCCATGTGTTACCAGCGGACATTGTCGATGTGTTACGGACATTGTCGATGTGTAACCAGCGGACATTGTCGATGTGTCACCAGCGGACATTGTCGATGTGTAACCAGCGGACATTGTCGATGTGTCACCAGCGGACATTGTCGATGTGTCACCAGCGGACATTGTCGATGTGTAACCAGCGGACATTGTCGATGTGTCACCAGCGGACATTGTCGATGTGTTACGGACATTGTCGATGTGTTACGGACATTGTCGATGTGTCACCAGTGGACATTGTCGATGTGTTACGGACATTGTCGATGTGTCACCAGCGGACATTGTCGATGTGTTACGGACATTGTCGATGCGTTCCAAATTGTACATAAACGACGTCCGTACAGTATCCGTGATCAGTCATCAAACCACGCGTTTTGTTGGAAGACTCGCTCCTCGTCTTAACAATCCTAGATAATTGATATTCAGTATTCAATGTTATAAGCGGCTTACACACGCCATGGTCACATGTGTGACTGTAGAGAAAAGCTAGGAATTTAAGAATTAGTCGTGAAATAAACCACCTTGATATTCCATTAAAATCGTGTATGATTAATGTTCTGACACGACTTGAAGACATGATACCATTCTAAGAGAGATTGACCCGCAATAAGACAATGCATGTGGTGTTATAATATGTACATGTACCATTATTAAAGGGGCATGCCCTAGAACTAAAAAGTCCTATAATGAAAATCCTGTAAAAATTACGAAATATCCCGCTAGTTTAAAAAAAAGAGTTCAAGAATAACTAAATATCGTTGTCGTCAATAAAAGGCTGACAGCCTTTTATTCAAGTCTATATATACAAAATATCCAAGCGCGCGTTATAGAGTGAATTTTTAAGTCAAATTCTTCTTTGACTTTTCGGTAATAGTTGGTTTTACAAGTGATACACGCAATTTTGTTGTATGCAAACCAAGACACTCCGGTTTCTGGACATGTCCCTTTTAAGCATGGTAACTCGTTGAAGGCCAGTTGTTTTCAGCAATTAAGAAATGCCAAACCAAACAACAGAATTAGGAGCGACGAAGAAGACTATATTATAAGTCTTTCAGTTTGGCTCTCTAACACATCCCTTGTTTACTTGCGATCACAGAAAATCGAATATTCTGTAATATTCAAATTTCTGTGATCACTCAGTGAAATCACATCCTCATACATCAGTGGTTAGTCAAGTTGCAAGACTATGTTTCGGACGAAGAATACTCTGGTGAACGAGAGTGTGAAATCATGGAGAATTCTATTTTACACCAAAAAATCCACAAATATCATCTACGTACCGGTATTCCGTCCTTATTTCAGTTCCTGAGTTTGCTAAAGTAAAGGCTTGGACAAGTTTAGAACGTAATGGTTGGATCTATATATGGTACCATGCTGAGGGTAGTGAACCTACATGGACACCAATGGAGATAGAGGAGATAACCAGTGGTATGTGGCAGTATAAAGGTCGCACAGAACACTTCATTAACTCACATATTGAGGTAAGTGATGGGGATGAGGGAAAATACATGTAACATGTCTCATGTATCCTCTATGGTTTGTTTTATATAAATGCTGTCTCAAAACATTCCGGACAACCCTCGTACACGCGTACAGTAAACTCTCTATAATAAGGACATACTGTTTGGGATCCTTGAAAACCTCCCGTTGTCACGAGATTGTCCCTTTATTTATGGGCTCAGCTTATCTCCCTTTGTTTACAAATAGAATGCACGAAAAGGGGAGACAGCCTCCCATATGATGAATTTGTAGCAGTTATAATTATCACGTTCGATTTCTCATTATCAAAATAACCGAAGTACGTGATGTAACTAGTGTCTGCAATAGGGTCAACTGACGGCGTTGTCTTCATATGACTTAATTATTTCAATATGACTCAAGTATGTGATGTTTCCAATTGAAGTTCACAGCGCAGCTTCGCGTATACCGAGGCGATCCTTTTAATTAGATTGGAAAATATGTCTAGCACGGAGAATTTAATCTGGTCCTGACCTGACCATCTTGAAACTACCCATAAGCAATTATGGGTTTTGGCGCCTGGGGAAACCAGACATGCGCAAACAATCGAACCAGAGCAGACTATCATATAATGTATAAGTTAGCACCAAAACTCAGCCTATATAAGCGGTTAACTTATGCTAGAAGGTCGAAAATCAAGTCAAATGCTTCGTACTATAGATGGGCACTAAACTCAGAAATAATAGATAGTTTGATAGTTTATTTTTCAAAATCCAGAAGGTCGTAGATCCATGAGGTCAACATATTTACATACAAAGCATGGTGATAAAGGTATAATTAACAATTTTATATTACTTATATCCATCCATACATTCACGCATACGTACATCCATACACACATACATATATACATACATACATTCATACTTATATACAAGTATACGTGTATACATACATACATTCATACTTATATACAAGTATACGTGTATACATACATACATACATACATTCATACTTATATACAAGTATACGTGTATACTTACATACATTCATACTTATATACAAGTATACGTGTATACTTACATACATTCATACTTATATACAAGTACATGTATACGTGTATACATACAAACTTATATATTATAAACTATTGTGAATTACAGGAAATTCCTGAGAACGGTGCTGATGTTGCTCACTTAAAACAAGTTCACCAACCGTTTATCGCAGCCGGCATTGATCTAACAGCAATGTGGAACAAATATCTAAGCTTTGGTCAACATAACTGGACAGCACAATGGGCGCCGATGACGAAACCTGAAGAACATATTGGATCATTAAAACTTACACACGATCTTACATTCTTTGGCATCAGCTTACCGTGTGTGTTTCTCAACGTCCACGCCATGCAGGTAATTATATCGAGTACCATTTTTAATTTAAAAAAATGCCGAGCATAGCCTTTATTTGCCAGTCAGCTTTCTGTTGAAATATGGCAGGCATATGAGTGCCTCTAGTATCCGTATTTGAACCCGGGTCACCTAATAAGACGACAAGCACGCTACCCATTGAGCTACGGAGGCACACCCCAGGGTCATTTCGTGTTGAGTCTATTAAGCTACAGTACAACTTCTCCAGAGCGACCCTCTGTTGAGTATGGTGGCTGATTAATGCCATGTCGTTTTTTCGCCTTTTTTCATTTCGCCACAACTAAGCGAAAATGCAACATTGCAAAGTTACGACAAAGTCGACTTTTTCGCATTGTTACATTTTCGCATTTTCTCATTATCGCTTTGTTGTGGCGATAAAGCGAAAGTACGACATGGCATAAATTAGCAATCATAGTTGAGCAACAACCTCTCTACAACAGCACCTTCAAATTTTTCCCTAATGTGCTATTTACTCTTAATTTAATATAATTATGTAGAGCAACAACCTCTACACAACGGCTAATATTTGCGTCTGTAGTTGAATAAAGAAATGAAATAAAATGCGAGACATTGCTCAGTATTTTATAAATTTTATTCTTTATTCAACGAGTTCAATAAATTAAATGTAGAAAGCCACAAATGTAATATCAATTTCATTATAATTATAATAAAGTCGAAACTAGGTGTCACATTTTTTTAACTTTTATGTTTATTGAGAAAATATGTTCAAAATATGCAGTTATTGTTAAAATCATAAACATTTGTGGCGTAAATTTGACACGGTTGTTTACCAATCAATTAAATTGGATATTTGATCTAAGATTACGACTAAAATAGCCTTGTTGTAATCACCTATACGCAGTACTGCACACAAAACAAAATGGCTGGTCGCTTTTGTAACGTACTTTAGCATATGTAATAAATGTGATATTTGCAATTGTATTGAATATTTGTATGTAATACATTGAAGTTGTATTGAAACAACGAAACCATAAGGCTCAATGCCATGACTTCTTTTTTGGTAGAGCATAGAAGACTGTCATTCAAAGTGTCGGTGTTCGATTCCTAAAGTTGAATTTATCAAGCTATTGTGCGAATATAATGTACAGTTAGAAATACATTAATCACAATCAGTTATATTTATATTCAGTCCAGCCTGTATTCCTCACTCACATGTCGCTGGCTTAGAATGAGAAGGTCGTATATTTGCGCGACCTTGTAAAAAAGATAATAATCATTCAGACAGGGAAGGCAGCACTCAACTTAACCAACCGAGCACAGAAAACATAAAAAAAACATACAAGGCACAATTCCCAACTGAACAAGTTAAGATTATAAGACTCGACACCACAAATCTAAAATCTGCACTTCTTATGAGCCTATTTTCATGAAAATCGGAATGTTGACCAAACTGAAGTTGAAAAATGTTGTTTTTTCATAAGTAAAGATCAGTTTCAGACAGTTTTTTCTTGTTTTCTCAAAATATCGATTTTGTACTAACGACCCAGCGACTATGAGCTGCATACCGAACATTACATACATATTTAGCTCCCTTGATTAACTGGAATAGACAATAGACAATCTTGATATCGCGGTTGTTTCCCTTTATAAATGTAGATACTTAACTGTGATGTTGGTATTACCACGGTGGCCCTATCTAAGGTTGTCGCTAGTTTGTTGGCATTGTAATGAATAAGATAATGAATAAAACGGACAGGGAAGGCAGCACTTAATAGAAAAGCGGTGCAAAATAGGCATTAAAAAGCATAAATCACAAGGAAAAAGCACGTTTGACAACAAATACACGTCACAAGGATAAAGATAAAAATGCACAAGAAAAACACACAACAACCACATAAATACGACAACCTACTCTGACGGTCTGCCGCCTCATGCAGCCTGTCAAACATAACCAGAGTAAGAGACAATCATCCTCATACATCAGTGGATAGTCAAGTTCTCAAACTACCATAATTATCACAGGTGAAGAATACTCTGATGAACGAGAATGGAATCAACAGGCATAACATCAAGAGTAACATTAACACAAGGACGACACAAAAACAGCTACCAACAAAAACAACACAAATGGCGTTTTAAAACAAGATACAAGTTGTTGAATCCCAATTGCTAGCCCTGCATCAAAATGACGAATACTGAGCTTTTATGACATTTGATTAACTTTTTCAGTTGGATAACTTTCATTGTTGCATTTTTGGAGCTTGTATGCACACATACATTTCATCGCCAAGTTTTCCATGGTAGGGGAGGCAAGTCAGGTTAATGTATATGGATTGATATAACGATGGTGTTAGACTAACCATTTTAAAAGTAACCATATATTTATTGTATTCTTTCAGATAGGACCTGGTATTGTCTACTTAAAGTTTGACAGTTTCTTCGGTAAAGGTGTTTATATTCAGTCGCTGGTTCCAGTCGAGCCGATGGTGCAGAAGTTAACTCACAATATTTATATACATTGGGCGGTACCAAATTTCATCGCCAAGTTCTTCATGGTAGGGGAGGCAATCCAGGTAAATTTTTGTTCTATACGGTATAGGATACACTCAGATAATTTTGACTCAGATGATTTGAAACCATGTGTCTATATAGGGTACACTCAGATAACTTAACTCAGATAATTTGAACACATGTGCCTATATAGGATACACTCAGATAATTTTAACTCAGATAATTTGACACCATGTCTCTATTTACGGTACACTCAGATAATTGGACTCAGATAATTTGAACACATGTGCCTATATAGGGTACACTCAGATAATTTTGACTCAGATAAGTTGAAACCATGTGTCTAAATAGGGTACACTCAGATAATTGGACTCAGATAATTTGAACACATGTGCCTATATAGGGTACACTCAGATAATTTTGACTCAGATAAGTTGAAACCATGTGTCTATATAGGGTACACTCAGATAATTTTGACTCAGATAAGTTTAAACCATGTGTCTATATAGGGTACACTCAGATAATTTTAACTCAGATAAGTTTAAACCTTGTGCCTATGTAGGGTACACTCAGATAATTTTGACTCAGATAATTTGAAACCATGTCTCTATTTAGGGTACACTCAGATAATTTTGACTCAGATAAGTTGAAACCATGTGTCTATATAGGGTACACTCAGATAATTTTCACTCAGATAATTTGAAACCATGTGTCTATGAAGGGTACACTCAGATAATTTTCACTCAGATAATTTGAAACCATGTGTCTATGTAGGGTACACTCAGATAATTTTCACTCAGATAATTTGAAACCATGTGTCTATTTAGGGTACACTCAGATAATTTTAACTCAGATAATTTGAAACCTTGTGCCTATATAGGGTACACTCAAATAATTTTGACTCAGATTTTTTAAAATCATGTGCCTATATAGGGTACACTCAGATAATTTTGACTCAGATAATTTGAAACCATGTGTCTATGTAGGGTACACTCAGATAATTTTCACTCAGATGATTTGAAACCATGTGCCTATGTTACAGAACATTAAAAACACGCTATTTTTTTCTTTTTTCCAGGTGGAACGAGATGTGATGATTTGGAATAACAAGAAATATGAAGCTAAACCAATATTTACAAAATCTCCAGAAGACAGTCTCATAGCTCGACATCGGAGGTGGTACAGTCAGTTTTATTCTGAAAATAGCACTCGGCTGAAGTTCCAGAAAGACACACTAGATTGGTGAACACAAACTTTTCTAAAGAGCGCTTCTGTGATCATGATTATGTGAACTTAAAGTCGTCTGTTGTCTATGATTAGTGAATACAAACTTGATCTATCACAAAAAGCGCCCCTGTGATCATAACTATATAAAGTCGTCTGTTGCCTATGACTAGTGAAAACAAACGATCTTAAAGAGCGCCTCTGTGATTCTGATTACAAAATATCTAAAAGAGCGCCTCTGTGATCATGATTATGTGAACTGTAAGTCGTCTGTTGACTATGATGAATTATTCCGTTTTACTTAGAGTTTTAGACCAGATTCAATTTGTAAACTTTGTTTCCATTGGTCAATATTTTGCAAAACTTATTTTCATTAGTTGACGACCTAACAGCTTGTTTCAATCCATTCGTCATTCAGTGAAAGCGGACTACACACGAGCGTACCCCAATTTGAAATACATAAATTAGTGAACCGCTATTGGAACATTTTCTTCTCTTGTGTTCCTGTTCTTATGCCGTGGAATCAAAGTGCTGTATGGGAAATGCAAGACTATACGGACGGCTTGATCTTTTATGGGATATAAACATATTGTTTATTAATAAATGTTTCTAATAAATGATGCAAATGAAGCTGTACATTTTGCGTAAAACATTTCCGTAAAACATTGAACACAATCATGTCTTAATGAGCGCTCATAATAATGTTCTTTGAAAAGTCACGTGTAGGCAACTTTTGACTTATAATATAGTTCTAACGAATCTTCGCCATTCTCTTCGTGCGCGATCGGCGTTTGCGTCGTGCACACTCGTTATTTACGGACTTCAACGAACATTCACGAGAGCCAGTTTAACATTATCATAAAATGCTGAGTTGGTCATTTTGTACTGAATGTACTTACAGTGTATTCAAATACATGTAGTAAATAAGGCAATCCATTAGTTTTGACTTAACGGTGTTTGTATGAGTATATATGGTCTGATTTGGGAGAAAGTCTTAATGCTTATAAAATCATTCTAATATAGGCTATTACCCGTTATCACTGTGAAGTCGTACACATTGAATTGTATAGTCTCCCAACAAATCATACAGTGATCGGAAGTTATAGGTGTTATTGCTCCGCGGCAATACGTCATACAATTAATTTACATAGCGTCGCAAGAAGTGATACAGTGATATGGTTTACACGCTGTGGTTATGCCTTCTGTGTAAATGATAATTCAGACATAATCGACTATTACAGTCGTCGTTATTCATTGTATCATGTGATATTTTCTCACGAGAACGAAGCTTACGGAGCGAATGCAATCGGATCACCTCGGATATTTTCTTCCTGTACGGCAATTGCTGAAGTGTCGCAAAATGGTGTGCGTGCTATGATTGAATGTAGTTAAGTTATTAATGTTGTCTATAGTATGCCCGTTAGTGCGACTGTTTGTTTTTATATATCTTTCATTCAGAAGAATACAGTTTTATTGTCCTAGAGAAAATATTCGTGTTTATATGTTTTTTATAAAATTGCTCAAGATGGAGAAACACGAATAGAAATTATAATATTTTATGTATGTATATGTTTTTATATGATTTCTTATATGTTTGCGAAAATGTGTAATGTGTACAAGCGGCGTTCATAAAAATGTGTTTGTCACAAACTATAGCAATCTCTTTGTTAGTGTGTGTTTTATCATCATGCGACTTTTCACTTCCAAAATGGCAGAGGGATTAATCGTCGTTTTTGAAGTCATTCGGGGGCATTCAGGAGGTTTCTTTTTAGAAGGCGTGCAAGATGTGTGTTATTTTGTAATTGGTATTCATACGAAAGCAATGTTTCGTATTGGTGTTTTAGTTTATGTTTTGTTAATTCTATTAATTTTGTTGAAATATTTATTAATTTATATTATTATTTTTATTAATACAATAATCAATGCAGTATTTTGTGCAAACGGCATACCATAACTTACAGCTCGTTCCTTGCAATTCATTGTCAGCGTATTCGTCTTTTTCCTCATATAGGTTTTTTATCAAGTGTGTGTGTACTTTTGATTAACAATTTTATTCTTCATATGTACACGTTTGTATGTATTCATTCTTGTGTTATTTATTTGTTTATTTTTGTTATGATGTCTACTGTCAAGTGGGACATAAAAATTATTGCATTGATATTGTATTGACCAGTGAGTGTGCTGTATTGACCACTGAGTGGTGTTATGTTGACAAGTGAGTGTGTTATATTGACCACCGAGGCGTATTGACCACTGGGTGATGTTACGTTGACAAGTGAGTGTGTTATATTGACCACCGAGACGTATTGACCACTGGGTGGTGTTATGTTGACAAGTGAGTGTGTTATATTGACCACCGAGGCGTATTTACCACTGGGTGGTGTTACGTTGACAAGTGAGTGTGTTATATTGACCACCGAGGCGTATTGACCACTGGGTGGTGTTACGTTGACAAGTGAGTGTGTTATATTGACCACCGAGGCGTATTGACCACTGGGTGGTGTTACGTTGACAAGTGAGTGTGTTATATTGACCACCGAGACGTATTGACCACTGGGTGGTGTTACGTTGACAAGTGAGTGTGTTATATTGACCACCGAGGCGTATTGACCACTTGGTGGTGTTACGTTGACAAGTGAGTGTGTTATAATGACCACCGAGACGCATTGACCACTGGGTGGTGTTACGTTGACAAGTGAGTGTGTTATATTGACCACCGAGACGTATTGACCACTGGGTGGTGTTACGTTGACAAGTGAGTGTGTTATATTGACCACCGAGACGCATTGACCACTGGGTGGTGTTACGTTGACAAGTGAGTGTGTTATATTGACCACCGAGACGTATTGACCACTGAATATTGTTTAACATTGTACTAGCAATCGATAGAATTCCATCCAATTTGTAAACATGCTTTCTTCCTTATTATTTTTGATATGAAATAAAATCAATTATTTATTACGCTCTACGTTTGATTTTGTTATCTTTCGATGACCGACCTACTTTTATTTATAATCATTTTAATCACTGCTCCTGGTAAGAGCAATACTGAACATGACCACTGCAAACTCTTTGTTCATGATGATTCAATATGGGATGGTTTCGAGATTGGTTTCTACAATGAATGTCAATTAAGAAATAATGAATACGTAGCTATGTTTTGTTGCGTAATAAAATATAGGCACGTGTTTGGATGCGTAGTAATTAAATCACGAGTGCGTAGCACGAGTGATTTAATGTATGCAATCAAACGAGTGCCTATATTTTAAAAACAACAAAGCACAGCTCCTATTTATTATTTCGATTCTAACATCGACGATGCTCTGCCATTTATAGCACAGCAAGACAGGTTGACGTCAAACTACTTTCTTTCCTAGGAACGTTACCGTCACCGTTACGTCATTTGTCATAGTAAATGACGTCAAACGTGACGTCATCAATCAGCTATATTTTATCGCGGTAATAAAATATGGTAAGCTCAATATACACAAAGAAGGCAAATCTCACGTGCTATGTTAGAAACTCCAATAATCATTCTATCTAAAATTAAATGGTGGAAAACATGTTCCAATTATGATACCGTATGTATACTAGTGCATGTATACCATTATTTATATAACGATAGGTTGTCTTATAAGAAGACACGAGGCCCAAATAAAAGATTGGGAAACCAAATGTGTAGCCTCGTTAAATAAAGTCTTTATATTACTCTACTGTTCTCTGTTTCGCCAAATGAAGAAGATCGCCATCAGATTGGAGTTAGATTGATGCTTACCAAGAAGGCACAGAACTGTCGCCTGGAATAGGAACCCATAAATGAAAGGCTGCTGACAGCTAGATTTCACTCAAAATTCCAAGATGTCACAAACGTACAATGTGATATTCCTACAAACCAAACAAACGAAGCGGAGGAATTCTACTTGCAGTTACAGAGTGTGCTAGACAAAGTCCCTAAGAGGGACATCACCTTGGTAATAGGAGATATGAATGCAAAAGTTGGCAACAACAACAATGGTAGGTAATGCATTATGGGGAAGGAGGGTGTAGGAGACATGAATGGAAATGGGGGAGCTCTTTACAGTCTTTTGTGGAACAAATGAACTTGTAATTGGCGGCACTTTGTTTGCTCCTAAGACTATCCATAAGATTACTGGACATCCCCAGACCAGACTGTAAAGAACCAGATGGACCATATTGCCATCTCTCGCGGGTGGAAAAGGACCCTTACAGATGTAAGAGCCTACAGGGGAGCAGCTAATGATAGCTCATCTTCAAGTCTGAATAGCAAGTGTCCAACAGAAGGGTAACATCAGAAGCCCACGCTTTGACACTTCCAAGCTGAACTCTCAACAATCCAGACAGGAGTACTCCATCAATCTAAGGAAGATATTCCAAGCACTAACATACCTTGAAGATGGCTCCCTGGAAAAGAAATGGGCACACGCCAGAAACAAACTAAAATCAGGTTGCCAAGAAAACCTGGGTTTCCGGAAAAAGAACACATAAGCCATGGCTGTCACATAGTACCATCCAGAAGGTAGAAGAAAAGAGAGCAAGAGACAAAGACTTCTTCAAGCTAGAACAAGAGGCCAGAAACAGAGAGTTCAGGGTGAATACAGATACTTACAGAAGTCCCTAAAGAAGAGATGCAAACAAGATAAGAGAAACCAGATTGACCAACTAGCAGCAAATGCACAACAGGCGGCACATCAGAATGATATGCGTACTCTATATCAAACCACACGTCAACTCGCAGGTCGGACAAACAACCCAGACAAGCCTTTAAAAGACCAACATGGTAATATCCTAGCAAAGCCAGCAGATATCCTGAACAGGTGGCAATATCATTTCCAAAGTTTCCTAAATGGTGCTCCTGCGACAAGTCCACCAACGATTGATGACGGTACAAAACTGGAAATCAACATGGGTCCAGTTACCAAACAGGACGTTACAATGCGATCTCAAGATCCAGAATGGGAAATCACCAGCGCCCGACAGAATTCCACCAGAGGCACTAAAAGCATCTGGAAACACTACAGCAGAAATACTTCTAGACCTCATCCAACACATATGGGATTCAGAAGAGGTTCCTGAGGAGTGGAGATTGGGACATACCGATAATTATAATTGAGGTACACAATAATGGAGATCTGAGTGACTGTCAGAACATGCGAGGAATCCAACTACTATATATGCATACCCAGCAAAGTACTTACACAGGTGCTATTAGAGAGGATCAAGACTGAAGTTAACAAGCAACTTGGAGAGGAGCAAGCAGGTTTTAGATCTGGAAGGTCATGCGTAGACCAAATTGCTACCCTGCGTATCACCACGGAACAGTCTATTGAATGGAACTTTCCATTTTATGTCAGCTTCATAGAATTCAAAAAAGTGTTCGAATTGGTGGAAAGGGACACAATCTGGCAGATTCTTAGACACTATGGTATATACCCTGCAAGAGTGAACATAATACCCAGCCGCTACAGCAACAACTTATGCCAGGTCATCCATACCTATTCATACCCTTTGAAGTAAAATCAGAAGTGAGACAAGGCTGCTTTATCAATAGTCATTTACTGGATAATGAGAACCGCAGTAGACAGATCAAATGGGATACAGTGGACCCTAACCACAAAGTTAGAAGACCTCGACTATGCAGACGACATAGGCCTCATGTCTCACTCATACACCCACATCCAACCACAGGCGTCCGTCTTGTTATCCCGCTCTAGACCACTATACTACACAGGTACCCCCAACCAACCCGAACTCTACAACTATTCATATTATGAAGTTTCTTTTATACATATCACAATATATAGCAATGTTCTGAAGAAGCTAGACCAGAACCTGCCTTGATGTGTTTCTCAACCAAGGTCTTAGACAAATCCTAAGTAACAGATGGCCGGAAAAGATTTCCAATCAAGAACTAAGGACCAGAACTAAACAACTGCCAGTCACTGACTCCATTCTACAGAAGAAGTGGAGATGGATTAGCCACATCCCTAGAAGACAGCAGCCCAACATTGCCAGATAAGCTTGTGACTGGAGCACACAATGTAGTAGGAGAAGAGTAAGGACATTAACTTGAGGAAGTTAAGGATGTCACGGGGGAGAAGCTAAAGCGAAGGCCACCCAGCGTACAAAATGGAAAGCTGTATCGGAGGCCCTCATGCACCAATGGGAGTGAACAGGACTAAGTAAACAATGATTTGACAATTTACAGTTTTAGTAAACATTCTGCATCCAGTTGTACAAACCTATGACTGTGCATCATCGTTTCTATTTCAATTAAACAAAGTGAGGAAATAACCTGTGTATACCATTAGCAACCGGTCCGAAATACTAGTTTCAAGCATAATTACATTGTATATTGGTAATCATATGTTTATGTGACGGAAGAGGCCACTCATGAAATTAGACTATATAGTTCATACTGCCTGCAGATAGCGTGTGTCATAAATAATGTTTAGTTTAATCACATGATTTGTTTATATTTATACCGGTTAGAAGTGCCAACCAGATTATACTATGTTATACAGTTTGTAGACAGCTAGGGGAAGGTAGCAGAGCCCCATACTGCAAATAAAATACACAGCACCATTCCGTTTTAAAAACTCTTTATTACGGGTTGTTTCAGCTGCCATTACTCTATGTAGTATGGCAATCGACGAGAGACGCAACTCTTGTTGTAAAATACTATAGGACTTGTTGTAATCATTCAAAATGTGTTAGACTATCGGTACGTCGACGTAAAAATTGTCAAACCAAGATGGTTATAGAAGAGCACAGTCTACTGCCCAGTGTAGTCCCCACTAAGTGAGAGTCCAGTTTGGGAGGTTGCGGTCCCGATTCCAGACCACGACTTACTACAGTCGTTACAATGGTCCTATAAAACATAATGTTCAGGTCGTTCCGGGGCTTATACGGTGTCAAAAGAATGTGATTGGTTCATTTTGATCATTCTCGTTCACCAGAGTATTCTTCGTCCGAAACGTCTGGGAACTTGACTAACCACTGATGTATGAGGATGATTTTGATTAGCGTAGACATTATACAAGTACTTAATGTACTTGTAAAGTTTAAAAAAAACTGTCAAACTGTGAAACCAGCTGGGCCCGGAATAACAATCAATACTTACACTCAGCACTCAAAACTCAAATAGTGAAAATATGATATAATAGGCTATTATTTGTCTTAGATTGCAAATCAAGATAAGGAAATTGTGTAATTTGGTACATGAGTGTTGAAAATAACATTTAATACATTTTCTTAGTCATTGTGAACTATTTATGAGGTTTAGGTGTAATTATTGAATCTGAGTGCTACACTCAGCACTTAGATTGATAAATTACATCCGTAACTTACAAAATTTTAATACACTTAATTGCACTAGGAAGTAAATAATATGAAGTTCCAATTTAACATCTTTTGCTTTTAAAAATGTCGCTATGAACCTCAAAAGAGCGAATTACAATATTTGAATGCTGAGTGTTGAGTGTAAGTATTGGTTGTAAGTCCGTGCCCATGTCATAACAGTATCACTACTTATCTGGTGACAGAAGTACACACGCTTCACAAAGAATCACATAGCTTTTCTGTTAGATTCATATTTGCGATATTGGTATAGCACGGAGAAATTGACGTGACCCTGATCTTTATGCATAAATATATTAACAGGTTCCTGCGTTGAATATATAAATTTCCGCGAACAAATCGTGCAATATCGGTCCTTCAGATTTGTGTTGGTATTACACATCGAGCGTCTTCGTGATACTCCCCGCTTATGAAAACATACAACGGGTTTATAAATATAGACAAAAAATCAGATGCGAAATTATGATAATTGGAGGTCGAGAGTCGTGTCGAATTCTCTAGACTATACAAAAGTATATCGACAAGGTCATTATGAATACGTAATAATTGTCTGCTGAATCAAGTTTCCGTCATTACAAATAACACTTGTAGTGACATACCCGCAAAACATCATACACATAGTGATGACATTTGATAATAATGACATGTACACCCATGTTTTAATTAGTTAATTAATGTAAAATGAAACAACTAGAGTTAGATATCATACTAATAGACCTGAGTTCTATGGAACCGTATTAATAATGACAAGCTTATATTTAATGGAACACAATATTGGCTGATGTCAGGTTGACCAATTAATTGAGTTTGGTCTTTTAGGATGTCGTTATATCGAGTGTTAGCTGTATTAGGATGTCGTTACACCGAGTGTTGGTTGTACTATTATGTCGTTGCAACAAGAGTTGGCTGCATGAGGATATCGTTATATCGAGTAATAGCTGTACATGTATAAGAATGATTTGGTATCATGTGTCTGTTGCATTAGGAAGTCGTTATATCGAGTTTTGGTTGTACTATAATGCCGTTACAACACGCGTTGGCTGCATGAGGATATCGTTATATCGAGTGTTAGCTGTATTAGGATGTCGTTACATCGATGGTTGGTTGTACTATAATACCGTTACTAAAATAGTTGACTGCATGAGGATATCGTTATTTTGAGTGTTAGCTGTATTAGGATGTGTTTGTATCATGTGTCTGTTGTATTAGGATGTCGTTAGATCGAGTATTGGTTGTGCTATAATACCGTTACAACAAGAGTTGACTGCACTAGGATATCGTTATATCGAGTGTTAACTGTATTAGGATGTCTTTACATCGATTGTTGGTTGTACTATGGTGAGTTGACAGTATTATGATATCGTTATATCGAGAGTTAGCTGTATTGGGAGTGTTTTTATTATGTGTCGGTTGTATTAGGATATCGTTGTATCGAGTGTCGATTGTATCAGGATGTCGTTATATCGAGTATTAGTTGCATTAGGATGTCGTTATATCGAGTGACGGTTGAATTAGGATGTCGTTCTATCGAATATTTGCTGTATTGGAATTTTGTTATATCAAGTGTCGATTAGATTAGGATTTCGTTCTATCGAGTACTGGCTGCATTAGAATGACGTTGTGTAGAGTATTTTCTGCATAAGAATGATGTTGTTTTGAGAGGATATCGTTCTATCGAGTGTTGATTGTATTAGGCGTCGTTGTATCGAGAGTATGCGGCCATAGTGTCGTTGCATGGAGAGGTGTTTGCATTGTGAAGCCGTTGTATCGACTGTTGGCTTTTTTACGATGTCATTATAACGATAAGTAATATGTCAAGATGTCGTTGTATCGAGGGTTGATTGTATGCTGTTAAAGGTCAGTAGGGCACGTTGATACAGTGACGTGTTAGTACGATCGTTCGATATATATCACGTTATCATGATCATAGGCTCATACTACCTGTGAACTACTTCATCACCTAATGAATACATGTATGTTGGTGGGGAGATGCACTGCACCGACTGGTTTAAACAGGAATAAACTCAACCACTTTTTTAATAGGTCACTTTTCAAACCAAAAATACGTTTAACTTTTATCATAATGTTTGACGATATTTTGCACACCTTAAGTACATGACCTGTCACCCCTGTCATCGAACCAGACATGTACAGGGTCCCATCTCGGGTACACGCGCTATGAGCTGCTGACGAGTGACTATGGAAGCTACTCGAGGAATCGGATGCCTGTTGAGCCACACTTATGACTCAACAGGCATCCAATTTTTCGTGTGACTCCCATAAAGACAATCGCCAGGAATCCATTTTTCGTGTGACACAGATGGTACCCCATTGCATTGGCGGAAACTGTGATTGCCTAGTGCTTCATTAAGCTAGCCGGACAGGAAGCAGTAATTTTGTAGCAATATCAGCAGTAACATCTACTACTGCCACCGCTACTACGACTAGCGCAATTACCAAAAAACGCACTTTTAGCGATTATATGTATTGCACAATTAGTTATTTCCACGGGTAAAAAAGTTAGCGAATTATGAATTTCTGACATTTAGCTTGGGAAAATATTAGCCCTTTTTGGTCCTTTTACATTATATAGCTTTCAGTGTAGGTGGGAATCAATGCTTAATAAAATGTTCCCACTTCGCTTAAGCGGAGGATACACCCAGACGTACTTGCACGTGCAAAAACATGGGCAGCATTAGGGGATCTGTACGTAGTGAGTACTGCTACAGTACAGTACTGTCTCTATACGTAATTCGGAGCACACAGCTTTTCAAGCATTGATTACTTTCGCTGCTTCAGAGCTGCATTCGGGCTGTGAATAACGTGTCAAACGCACGGTGATCGTACGCTATAAGCACGTACAACTCGCTTTATCGGAAATGTTGGGGTCGTAGCCTCCAAAAATACGTACGTGCTATAAGTACGCACGTTTTGTTGTGGCCGCGCCTTACACCACTTAAATATTGTATTGATTTTTATAGTTTGACTGCAGTTTGTTATCTCATGTGTTCAAATGTTGCGCACTTGCCAGTTATACAATATCATATAGAAAAGACTATAAAAAAGGTATATTTTTAACTTTGGTAATCCAAACACGGACTTGTCTTCTGAAAAGGGGAGGCATGCTTTTATTATGGGTATCTATCAAAACTGTAAAAATAACTGTGCTTATTTAGTATACCTCAAATCGGCTTAGTCCACCGTTTAAAGTACAACAATATGCATAACCTAGAAATTTACCTATACCTATCAACTATACTGAATTATATAGAAAAGACAAGGTGCATTCTATGCATTCTATAAATATCTCGTTATGCTTCAGATCTTGGAGCAATAACTGGGACATTCAATATTTACCAAATGTTTATCCATTATATGCAGTAATATTACCTGATAAGGTTGATGTGTAACAGGTACATTATTCTGAATGTTAACTACTGGTTTAAAGTGTGTACCTAGACGTACTGTTTAATTAAGAAACAATGAATATGTACCTGTGTTCACAGGAATTTGAAATTATATCCATAAAATGTGATAGCAGTAGATCCATTTTATGGATGGTATTTCAAACTCATGTGCTGTGTTTTATCGTGGAATAAAGCACGGTGTCCACGAGTTCGGATGCGTGGTAATTAAACCATGAGTGCGTAGCACCCGAACACAAGTGAAATTGCCTAATTATAGATAAAACCCAGGTACATATTCATTATTTCGATTTTAAAGGGACTGCCTCACATTTTAGTGTATAGCAAAAAAAAATAAAAAATAGTCAAACCCAATCTGTGAGGCAGCACCTTTAACATACTAATAGACAATATTTCACATTCGACAACACGACGTAGAAACCGATGCACTATTTTCTTCCTCGGAACGCTGTTAAGTTATTTGCCGTAGCTGTGATTTAACGGTTATTCATGCACACCTTGGTGATAAACAGTACAACCTCTCAAGAGCGGCCCTCAGTAGAGCAACAATATCTCTATAACAACACCTTCAAACACCTAACCTGATATATACTATGGAATTAACATCAGTAGAGCAACAATATCTCTATAACAACACCTTCAAACACCTAACCTGATACATACTATGGAATTAACATCAGTAGAGCAACAATATCTCTATAACAACACCTTCAAACACCTAACCTGATACATACTATGGAATTAACATCAGTAGAGCAACAATATCTCTATAACAACACCTTCAAACACCTAACCTGATACATACTATGGAATTAACATCAGTAGAGCAACAATATCTCTATAACAACACCTTCAAACACCTAACCTGATACATACTATGGAATTAACATCAGTAGAGCAACAACCTCCCTATAACAACACCTTCAAATCCCTAACCTGATATATACTATAAGTTTATCCTCAGTAGAGCAACAATATCTCTATAACAACACCTTCAAACACCTAACCTGATATATACTATACGTTTATCCTCTGTAGAGCAACAGTATCTCTATAACAACACCTTCAAACACCTAACCTGATACATACTATGGAATTAACATCAGTAGAGCAACAACCTCCCTATAACAACACCTTCAAACACCTAACCTGATACATACTATGGAATTAACACATGTAGAGCAACAATATCTCTATAACAACACCTTCAAACACCTAACCTGATACATACTATGGAATTAACATCAGTAGAGCAACAACCTCCCTATAACAACACCTTCAAATCCCTAACCTGATATATACTATAAGTTTATCCTCAGTAGAGCAACAATATCTCTATAACAACACCTTCAAACCCCTAACCTGATATATACTATAAGTTTATCCTCTGTAGATCAACATCCTTTCTACAACGGGCAATATTTGCATTTCCCAAAGGATGTTGCTCTACAGAGGAGTACTGTAGAGTACAATAGCAATTTCTTTCTGATCAGTTCATCGTTATAGGTTATTCTCAAAATACTGTAAAGTTATTGATATTCGAGGTGGATTAATTTTCGTTAATTTTGCTGATGAAATAGATCGCGAAATTAAGTCCCCTCGAATGATTTACCTCAAAAAACATTTATAACAAGAGGTTTTTCTTTCAATATTCTAAATCCACGAATTTAAGAAACCATCCAACTTTTCCATTTTATTAAAATCCGCGAAATTTAATACCTGCGAAATTAATGATTGCACGTACATACTAAGCGATAAGTTCGGTGTTTTAACCAGTAGATATACGTACAAGTACAATTTAGTCAACTTCAAATGGTGAAGGCATGTATAGATGGATGGATGTTAAATCATTTACGCTCTAGCTACATATGAGCATGTGAATCGATCTATAATTATTACGCTGGACTTATCGTGGTGTGTGTAGCTACCTAGTTTCAGTTTCCAATATATTACTAGCAATGGCGGAAAACTTTTCAAATGTATCATCGTATGTTATGAACGAGCAATTGTGGGCTTATTTATACGGATTAAACACAGAAACACTTCTAGTATTCGATACAGCGAATGTAGTGTTTTATTTATGCGTCATATCCGGTCTTATTTGTGCGTACATGTTGTACGGTGTATTGTTCAGGCCTATAGATCGGGTTCGAGCATTTGGCGACTTCGGTTACATGCCCGACGGGAAGTTTACGACGAAGGAGATTGCAAACAGAGTCCGACGGCGGCGTGCTGTCGGGGACATACCACCAGTGTACCCAAATGGTTGGTTCGGACTTATTGAAGGCTGGAAGATTAAAGTTGGTGAAACCAAAGATATCTCAGCCCTAGGTATGTACAAATAAATTCCTTTTTCTTAACTTACATGACTTTTTGTGTTAAATAGATTTGGACACACGTTATAACGCTTCCAGTGCGAGGGGTCCTATGTGCACTTCATTATCGCATCATACCAAAATCGTACACATTGACGCCTAGCGTTAAAACACCCGTATGGCGGTTGATACATCGGAAATGAGGTGTCGAGAGCGATTGATACATCAGAAATGAGTTGTCGAGAGCGATTGATACATCCAGACACGAGGTGTCGAGAGCAATTGATACATCAGAAACGAGGTGTCGAGAGCGATTGATACATCAGAAACGAGGTGTCGAGAGCAATTGATACATCAGAAACGAGGTGTCGAGAGCAATTGATACATCAGAAATGAGGTGTCGAGATCGATTGATACATCAGAAACGAGGTGTCGAGAGCGATTGATACATCAGAAACGAGGTGTCGAGAGCAATTGATACATCAGAAACGAGGTGTCGAGAGCGATTGATACATCAGAAACGAGGTGTCGAGAGCAATTGATACATCAGAAATGAGGTGTCGAGAGCAATTGATACATCAGAAATGAGGTGTCGAGAGCGATTGATACATCAGAAATGAGGTGTCGAGAGCGATTGATACATCAGAAACGAGGTGTCGAGAGCAATTGATACATCAGAAACGAGGTGTCGAGAGCAATTGATACATCAGAAACGAGGTGTCGAGAGCAATTGATACATCAGAAATGAGGTGTCGAGAGCGATTGATACATCAGAAACGAGGTGTCGAGAGCGATTGATACATCAGAAATGAGGTGTCAAGAGCGATTGATACATCAGAAATGAGGTGTCAAGAGCGGTTAATACAGGTATTAAGAACTTTTAAAACCGTTGAATATTCATGAACATATTGCACTATTCCCACGGATATTATTTATTTCACATTACGTGCTTACCTAACGATATTGATCGATGCACTTTTTGGAATTTATTGCATACTGTATAGTACGGAGAATTTGACGTGATCCTGACCTTCATGCATGAATATATTACACGGTTTTTGTGTGGAATATATAAATTTCCGCGTCAAATCATGCAATGTTGGTCCTGTATATTTGTGTTTGTAATTACACCTATCGAGCGTCTTCGTGATATAGGCGAGAACTTTTGTCGTGTCACTAATTAATCCTCGGGTGTTTCGTTATTGTACCGTAAGAATGTTTTGATTAGTTAAATTAACAACTCTGATTGGAAATCCGATAAGCACGGATATTCAAGGATGACAAGTTAATGTGTTAGGCTATACTCTCCGTTTATGAAAACACACAACCGGGGTTATAAATATAGATAATATACCAGCTGTTAAATTATGATATTAGAATGTCGAGGCCAAGCCAAATTATCCGTGCTAAAGCAGCTATACTTAGTAGTGTAATATGTATGATTACTTGATTAGATCGGTGCTATACCAGCCAAACATGAGTGTACATTCAATACACTATCGATCAGATCGATGTGTATTTGCACCGAGTGTGCCATTAAAGGTGCTGCCTCACCGATTGGGCTAAAATTTTTGTTTATCGTGATTTTCCTACCTAACCAAGTATTGATGTAATAGAAAGCCACTGGCGGTTGATTTATGAAAGATGTGGTGCAAAAAAGCAATTTTAACCACTCTTGACATCGCCCACTGAGTATTTTGTTCTTGAAACAAAAAGCGCTAAGTTAATGAATAAAATATCAACTAAGTCGACATTGATTTAAATACTCGTTTACTAGAAAATTACTCTCCGCAGCACTACTTGACCGGATTGTTTTCCTATATCGTTGAATATGGCTTGTGTGTACTTTGTCACGTATTCTACAAACCTTTTGTATCGTGTTTGTATAGTGGTTAGATATGTCAGAATATACTGTAAAGTCACATATTTTCGCGTGGTATTACTTTTCGCAACACATTGTTTTGCGAATTTGGTAAATTCGCGAAAATATATGCCCCCGAACTTTTAAAAATGAAAAGGTAGTTATTTCTGAAATTTAAAATCGCGAACAATAGTTCTCGCGAACTTCTTCAGAATACCAACCCAGTGACCAAATGAAAAAATCATGAGTTGACAATAATTTGTCAATAGTATAATTATGTTCAAAGGTGCCAGACGCGGTTATTGATAATGATATTCATATATTTTATAAACTCATACACTGTCATTTTTTATTGATGGTTGTAGTGTCGGTAAAAGGAATCAACGCGTCTGGCATCTTTGATTGGTCCGGATCCGAATAGGTTCGAAAAGAATTTGGATAAAAAGTACCGAGGCTATACTAGTCAAATTGTGATAAGGGTCAAGAAAACCGTGTAAGTTAACTGAACAAAACCAATGAAGAAAAGTTGTGCAAATATCAAAATACAAGGGGTGAGCTGATACATCGAAATATCGATGCATTGCCACCCCAAGTGTCCCAATAGTATGGATCGATAGTAAAAGTCTCGATCCAATAACTATCGCCGATAGTTAGCCCAACTATCGATAGTTACGATAGTTTAAATAACGTTTATTATTACATTAAAACAACTTCCGTTCTCGTTAAAAAACTAATTTTAGATAATCGTTCGCACCAAAACTGCCAAAAAGTACCAATATTGCAATCGTTCTTCCATTGAACATGATAAAAACTTTTATTGTATTAATGTATTTCTGTTAAATTAATTTTAAATCGTTTCCACAAATTGTAGATAAGTATGTTGTACAACGAAGTGATATCTAACATAGTGCAAATTTTCATTTACAAGTTAATCTCTGGTTTTCCAATCTTGGCAATAACTATTGCAATAGTATCGCAATAGTTACCAACAATACAATAGTATCGCAATAGTACTTTCGGCAATAGCAATAGTATTGCAATAGTCAAAAATGGACTCGATAGTCACCCCTACAAAATACCATCTAAGCTGCTGCGAAATTTGAAAACTTTATGTGACCACCTGTATTTGGTATACATTGGAATAAGGCGATCTGTTCTCACCTAGTGGCAAGAAAACATGGGTATTTCTATATTCTAAATTTGCGTAAGACACAAAATGCAAAAAAAAACATTCTTTTCTCACAGATGCTTGAATGCAGCACAAACATTTTAGTGGGTTTGGGCTTATCAGCAGTAAGACAGCATAAACCTACTTTTAAGCAATATAGAGTTATTAGTTTACAATTATGGCAGATGTGATATTTTGATTAATGAAAATGCGATCAGTCCATGTTATTCAATTTGCAAAATATTCACAAGGACATTTTATCTATCCTTACCAAATTTTGATTAGTACTAGTATAGCACAGACAATTTGACCTGATCCTGACTTTTGCATGAATGTATTACAAGATTCTTGCGTTGAATATATATATTTCCGCTAGCAAATCGTGAAATATCAATCCTTTAGATTTGTGTTGGTATTACACCTCGAGCGTACGTCTTCGTGATACTCACCGCTTATGAAAACATACAGCTGGGTAATAATTACAGAAAATAATTCAGTTGAGAAATTATGCTAATACAGTGTAGAAGGTCGAGAGTCGAGTCAAATTCGCTGGACAATACGCGTGGGCACGTGATGTTTTTTTGTTAATAGAGAGGTTGCGATACGAACGTGTACGACAACGTGTACGTGTAGCTACCCGTACATGTATTCGTACGCGTTGCAATTAAAATTTGCTTGCGAAACACAACGTGTGCGTGTAACATCACATGGAAGTTGTAACATGATTTCTTCGTGAATCGATAATGAGTGTTTATATAAACTCACTGAGACAACCGGCGATAAAATCTTGGGTTTCCCGTGCATACGCATACCTGTGTGACATAGTACACATTATATTTTCGACTGTCACACGTCCGTTACTTGTAGAAAGTACACATACCTGGATGACGAAATACCCAAAAATAGTATTCACGTACACGTCGCAACCTCTCTAATGACTAATGTCAAACTTCCAGACACTAGCAAATATCAGTCATCAATTGGCAATACATTCAGCAATGGTTAATTGGCAAATATCACATGATATACATATTACTTATCTACCTTGGCAGATACTCTCTTATGAAGACCGATATTGGCTCCTTGGTCCTTATCACTTGGATTCTTCGGACTTTTTCGTTGTTTTGCAGAAATATATCATTGGCAGATACTCTCTTAAGAAGCCAAACATTGGCACCGTGGTTCTAATCACTTAGAACACCTCGGAGTTTTTTTAGCTGACTTAAAATATTTATTACTGATATAATAGTTATCGGTGGTGACAAACGCAACTCAGCATTCATGATTTGACCTAAATTCGTTTGTGTCAGTTTGTGACGTAACAATGTCGTTATTAGTTATCCTAGTACATATACATGCTAATTATCATTCTTACTAATATATATCTATTATATATATACACGTGACATATAATGACAAAGTTATCTTTGTCATAAATTATGGTCACGTATAGCACATATAATTTGACATGATCCTGACCTTTATGCATGGATATATTACAAGGTTCTTGCCTTGAATATATCAATTTCCGCGAGCAAATCGTGCAACATCGGTCCTTAAGACGTGTGTTGCCATATTACACATCGAGCGTCTTCGTGATACTTCCCGCCTATGAAAACATACGACAGGGGTTATAAATATAGACACTATATCAGCTGTTAAATTATGCTAGGTAAAGGTCGAGAGTCGTGTCAAATTCTCTGGACTATACACTTTCACAATATTTGCTTTCGTTTGCGGACACATACCATCCAGTAACTATAGGAATGTGAGTTCATTGTATGTACCCAAATCAGGACTCGGGTACTTGGTCATTTTTCCGCTCAAATATTTAAGCAGAATCATTTACTGTACAATCACATATTTGCATGGGTAGTAAATTTCTTGAATTTGAATAAAAAGCATTTTCGTGGGGTTGTTAATTCGTGTATTACAAAACATGAAATTGTAAACCCATATTCGATATTTGAGAGGTCGATTATTCTAGGTTATTAGATTTCGTGGTCCAGTGCAACAAGGAAATCAACAAAAAATCCACCCCCTCGAAATTAATGATTTTACTGTAAGAGTGAAATTTTCCCTCGAAGTCGGAGATCATTCAGAAATTAGGCATGGATAAACCCGAATGACCACGAACCTACGACTGTCTCAATCGCACGCCAAAAAACAACAACAACAACAACAACAAAACACGTGGAACTTTATTGACGTTGATATAAGCACTATGCGGTCAAAATATCAGGACGAGTATCTATTATATTAAAGCGATCCAATAGCAACATTAATTGATGTAGACAGTCACCACTTAAGATATTAAAAAACAATATAGACATGGCTTGATCCAACCAAAATGAAAACGCCATAATTCTTATTAGATGCCAACTAATTTGCACAATGTTTGTTACGCCGTAACATCCACAGTTCTATAGCCTCTTGTTTGACAGATCGTTGGACAAAAAATCGCGTATCATGTTAGAAAGCGAGTAGAAAAATGCAAACACTAGCATAGATCATCGTGCTTGTTTTTGAGTAATCCCCCCTTAAAATTGTATGTTATTCTGATTGTGCAACAATTGCCATGGCGTCGGCTAATCGTGGAAATAAGATTTCGTTGTCGAGTTCAACCACGAAATTAACGAAATTTGTACCCCACGAAAAACAATGATTTCACAGTAAACTGTTTAGCAATGGATTATAAAGATTTATCAGTGAAAATGACAGTGAACATAACATTTTGTTATTTTCACTGTTTTATTATATGGTTCTAAGTACCATACAGTACAGAAAAAGAAATGTATCATCAATGGTGCCGGGCTTTAAAATAAGCGTTACGTCATCATGACGTCAAAATTATATTAAAATATAATTCGATCTTACACCAAAATCAACAAATATCCTCTTTATATTCCAGGACAAGAGTTAGCTGTATTCAGGGATGAAGGTGGTGAGGTACATATTTTAAATGCCTACTGTCCACATATGGGAGCACATCTTGCTGTGGGCGGACGTGTGGTTGGTAATTGTATAGAATGTCCATTCCATGGCTGGAGATTCCGAGGAGATGACGGCAAATGTACACATATTCCATACAGTGATAAAGGTATAGTAGCTTACAAAAAACAATAATGATCATAAGAATAAAAACAAAATCAACACTAACAATAATAGATCTACTAGTAATAATAATAATAATACTAATAATAATAATAAATATTTTATTTTACGAGGAAACAATGTATGAATTTGACAAACTTCCGTATGATCCCCGCTGAAACTCCCTTGCTAGACGCACAGCATAAAAGGGGGAACTGCCAACTGGCTTCTCTTCTCTCATACCCTTGTGTCGAAGGATACCTTCAGGAATGAGGTGTCGAAATTTATGTATTTCAAACTACTAGTACTTAAGATAAAAGTGTATGAACTCACAGACATTTTATACTGTATTACAGTGCCCGATGTAGCCAAGGTAAAATCGTGGACGTCTATGGAATTAAATGGTTGGATTTATATTTGGCATCATGCGGAAGATATGGAGCCTAATTGGAAACTTCCGGAGCTAGAAGAAATCACAAATGGTACTTGGCAATATAAGGGACGCACTGAACATTTCATCAATGCACATATAGAGGTAACAACTCATTTTCTCTTATACGGAACACCTCGTACAATTCTCTATAATCATATTTTATAAATTATCGAGGAGTTCTGCATGCTATTCTATTTGTATGACTAATTTCCGTATAACGTCGTACACTGGGGGTTAGAAATTCGAGACCCACTATAGGTGAAAATTGTGAGCCATCTAATTCTTGCAGTCGTAAGGCTACCAGTACGCGAGAAAAGAAACTTCGAATACTAGTATGACTATAAGTGAAAAATAAGTAGGGTTTAAATTATGTGCTAAACCAACATTTCTTCAAATGTGCCACAAAATATGTGTCATCTTGCAGACGTTAGTCGATCTGTATGTGAGAGATGCCAAGACAAACATAATTTAATGTTGTGGCATACGTATCTAACTGAGAGTGTGCAGGGTTTGTTCTGGCCAATCAGCGGCTTTAGGGACTCTTCATAAGAAAGACGTGTTCGGTTATAATGAGATAATATAGATATACAAGTAGATACTTTTTAAAAAATAATATTGGTAACATTAGACGACTTATGTAATGTTTAAGTGCATGCCAGTAAAATATTGTACACCAAATAGATCGAAGATAGCTACAAAATAGCTACAGGTATTGAAATCCCAATCCAAATTGGTATTGTTATTCACGCACTAAATCATGTACAAGTAAATCGAAACCGTTTATAAAGACAGCCTGTAATATCAGCACATTTTCTATTCCCATTGAACCCATTATAGGCTGAAATGGTATTTTGTTGAAATCTATAAGCAGTTCAATAATTATGGTCTATTTAGATAAAGTTATTCTGTGTACATACTCATTTACCGCAATCGATTATAAAACACCTGATTATACCTCGATGTGCGCTTTCCGGGAGTACTTCGTTGGCATAGAATGAGATGGTCGCAAGTGCGACTTACGACATTATAAGACTCATGCATATTTGGAATCTGCACCACAAAGCGCTTCTTAAAAGTTGGAAGTATAAAAAGCTTGTTTTTCCATACGTAAGGAGTAGTTATCAGACAGTTTGTTTTTGTTTTTCTCAAAATATCGATTTCGTACTTACGAACTTCTTATTCTAAGCCAGCGACTAATCCCTGTAGAGCAACAGCCTCAAAACAATGGCCACTATTTGCAGTTCCGAACATGTGTGCTCAACAAAGGTTAGATATATAGCAAATATCGTCTTAGGGAATTTTAAAGGCGCTGTTACAACAATCGGATCATATCCAAACCCCTATTCTCGGATATGTAGTATTTAAAAATCACGATTTCAACTTCATGATTTCTCGATTTGAATTTATTAACTATCGAAGTTGAATCGTGAATTCACGAATTCATCAAATTAATAAATTTAAAGAAATCATAAAATTCTGAAATTGAAATACGATTTCCGTACAATTCGACTTGCGTTTTGAGGTAAAAAAAGATATTCATGACTATGTTTCCAAACTTTTCAGGAGATACCTGAGAATGGTGCTGACGTTGCACATTTGAAGATGGTACATGAACCATTTATTGCTGCTGGTGTAGATTTAATCAGTATGTGGAGCAAGCGCTGGAGCTTCGGCAAGCATCATTGGGAAGCCGGATGGAGTCAGTTGCCAAGTCCTGATGAACATATCGGCAAAATGAAAGTCGTCCATGATCTGAGTTTTTTTGGAATCAAATTGCCGTTCCTCAAACTAAGGGTTAATGCTATGCAGGTACGAACTTACTTAGTTATGTATACCTGTCGATTCCGGTCGGGGGAGGGTAGATTCTGGGGAATTAGACAATATTTCTTTTCGGGTTTTAAATTCCATACCATATATGCCAAACATTTTGTAGAAATCCCCACAGTAGGAGAAAACGGCCCGCCATCTTTAAATGGCTGTCAACGTTTTTGCTACGTCTAATTTCCCAAATACCGGGATTTAAAATCCGACCAATGTCAATTTCCTAAGAACCGGAATCATTCGGCGTGCCAAATTCGCCCGCCTATCGGACGTCGTCTTCTGCCTAAAGTCCCATGTAGGTCTGTGCACGCCGTTCAACACCCCTGGCGCAAAAATTAATAGGTGCATAAATCCTCAATACTAAAACCACCACTAACATGTATAGTCTACTCAGGGTAAGCATAGAGTGACACAGACACAGCGGTCGAGTTCACTATTGCCGTTTAAAACCAATCATAAAGGCTTATACATACAGCTATAACTTCAATGTTAAACTAACATACTATATTCGCTCTAGATGTTCAGACAATGGATGTAATATTTTGTGTACAGATAAACGGCAACGTCACTCTCACAATATCCTGACTGGACTGTAAATCATTAACAATCTAACGTCAATCCTCCTATATTTACAGATTGGTCCTGGTGTGGTCTACTTGATGATGGACAGCTTCGTTGGGAAAGGAGTTTTCATTCATAATGTTTTACCAGTCGAACCAGTCCTGCAGAAAATGGTTCACAATATATACATCCACTGGGCGGTGCCAAATTTCATAGCTAAATTCTTTATGATAGGGGAGGCTATCCATGTAAGTATAACAGTCAATCGTAACTACTCGGGTCTTTCCGTCATGTATCCGTATGTTACGTCAGTAATGTCCGAGGGCTCCCGATTGTATAACAGTCACATCGTACTATACTCAATATCATTGGAATTGTGGAATTCAGCATTGTTATTTAATATGCGAAACATTGGCCAAGATTAGACTATCTACCCAAATTTCTCTAGTTCAATATAAACTAGCGTATGGTTGTATAAAGATAAAAGATACTCTGATAGAAGGCATCACTCAACTTAAACAGCCGAGCACAGAAAACATAAAAACTTCACATACCGCAATTTACACGACACACTGACCAACCATATATTTTTATTTGCTTGTCTAATGATGAAGTCTCGCGTATATCCGTGCTGCAATACAGCGGACACGTTAAATAGCCAAGGAATCTTCGGAAAGAGCTAAGGTAGCGCATCCGGATTCCTCTTATCACATAGTTGTTAATTTCCTAGACATCGGAGGTCATTGACCGATCTGGCAGGAAAAATACGAATGACTACACCCTTACGATTTTCACAGTCAAGCACAAACAAACAAACAACATGCATATATATAGCTCCATCTATGTTTGTGTACTGCTGAGAATGTCAATAATTATTACCTGCTTCCGGGGTCATTTTTACACGGTTACCTTTCCAGTTTCTCACTTTTAGATAATAATTTAGTATACCGATTCCTCTTTCAACAGCGAATAAATGCACTTATACCCCGACACGCCCACTGATTCCATTCAAAAAGTGTACATTATTTTCGTAAGCGGACACTTTTGTGAGCTATAAGAAAACTGTTTCACTCATAAAATAATTGCCATAAACGGTCAATTAGACGAAAACTGACAAATCTGTAACAGTTAAATAAACGACATAGTAACTGATTGCCTAAAGCATAAAACTTGGAGCTAGGAAATTGTATAAACACACAGCATGGATTAATATGCTGCATTACTGTAAAAAACATCAAGTTTGTGGTGTCAAATTATATTCAATGTCTTGATTGAACTATATCATAAAATTCCATCCTCACAATTTATCTACACCCAAACAACTATACAACAATGGCTTATTTTTTATAATCCCCGGAGTAAAACTTCTCTAAATTGAATGATTTTACAGTATTATTATCGGTAGCAATTGAAACAGAACTACAAACCATTTGTAAGCTTGAAACATGTATTGTGCAAATTGACAATCAATTGCACGAAACCGGAATTATATACTAGTACATCAACCTTTTTTCCATTTTTTTTCATGAGAATTGGTGATGCCATTAAGTATCACTTCAATACAACACTATATCAATAAATAAATCCATGTGAAAAATGTATGTTTAAACTAGAAAATATGTCATTATGTTAAGGATCATATCATAATACAATCAGTTTTTTTCAAGTATAAATCTATTACATTGTCTTAACATTCACAAAACAGTTAACATTGTATTAGAAGCTTTTTATATGAACCTGTTTGAAAATATTTTTTCATGGATTGTCTTTTTTTAAATACAAAATAAAAGACAAATAATATGCACAGATATGTACCTTTGTGCATCAAGCCTGTATCATCAGTCACTAATGTGGAAACCTATAGATGTGTATTCTTTTATATGGTGGGTGTAATAACATATGGGCACACTTGATGTTTACTCAGTACATTTTCACATGCTAATAAATGCTCAGCACTGTATGAATGGACAGTTAGATAATCCCTAAGGATCATTAGGCCAAGCTTATTTTGAACATTAGAATTATAATTTCTAAAATGCAAAACATCTTCTGTTCTTGAATTGTGCCAGAATAGATTTTGATAATCATTGTCACTCTGGTGATCGTTTTGTTTTTGTCGGAGTATAAGTCAGATATAGTACTAGTTATTCGTCAAAAGTGTCTTCTTACAAGGGTTATTGTACAGTTTTGTGAGGACAAACAACAAATTATCCTCGGCTTCGCCTCGGACAATTATGTTCTTTGTCCTCACAAAACTGTACAATAACCCTTGTAAGAAGACACTTTTGACGAATAATTAGTACTGTATCTATTACAAACTTTGTTTCGGATCCTGCAAAATGAATAAAAATACAAACAATACTATAGTAGAACTGTAAGCTTGGAACGGGAACCAGACTATAACCACAGGAACATGCATAATTTAAAAACAAAAATTTGAAATAAAAAGTTTTTTGAAAAAAAAATCCCTATGCCTACTGTAGAGCCAGTATCAATAAAAATAGATACTAGTAGAATTTTTTTCCATTTATTTTTATTTATTTATTTCAATTATGCAAGCTATTATGTGCTATAACCTGCTCCACGAAACATCCCGATCGAAAAGGCCGATTGTTAAACATTGCATATTACGTATGTTGTAAAATGACTCTGATTCTTCTATATGTATTTCAATTTCAGATCGAACGTGATATTATGATATGGAATAACAAAACATATCAACCGAAGCCAGTTTTTACAAAATCTAAGGAATGTGGGCTTATTTCCAGACATCGACGATGGTACTCGCAGTTCTATTCCGAGCATAGCCCGAGGCTCAAGTTCCAGAAAGAAACTCTTGATTGGTGAATTCCCGACACAGGACACCAGATCGCCAAAAAAGCTTTAAAACAACGTTGACAATTACATTTGCTTGATTATGTGTCTTACGTCTAACAACCAAAGTGCAATAAATATGTACATCAACGAAATTAAAACATTTATATAACATGAATTGTGTCAGTAAGCAATTTAGTCCCAGCGTCATGCTTAGTCACGTGGTCAATGATGTTTATTTTTATCACATGACATTAAAACCTCCGTGATAAGACCCTGCTGGAATTCCTGGTGTCACAAATTCTGTGAACGTTAAAAACTGGCCTTATCAGGACGTATTATTGAGGTTGAATAATTAGAAAAAAACAAGACTGCATTAAATAAACGCTTGTCAATAATGGACCATAATTCTGTTAAAATGTTGGATAATGTTACATGGCTTTGAACAGGTAAGGTGTTAATTATGGTAAACAAGTATGCCAAATTTGAAAGCAATGCCTTGATGGACTTCAATAATAATTGAATTTAAACAATTTAACACTTTTGGTTAACATTTTCGGGGGAACGAACGGACAGACAGGCCAATCCCTGTATGGCCTCCTTCATCAGTAGATGCCTGGGCATAAAATCAACATGATCGTCTCGTTGAGATGATAATGAATGTTCTTTGAGGCATTACTAAAATTCCATTTAAAAACTATTCACCTACTTCTTCCTAGATCACTCTATGCTTGTGAATAAGGTGAAAACAACATCAGGAATCATCTTAAATTGGTTCCTATGCTGTAAGCCAACTAACGTGTGATTAAAATTAATTGAATTGTCGGAATAAATCAACGCGAACCGGTTAAAGTCACGTTCATCGTTTCTGAACATTTCAATATATAACGAATACTGTAGAAGATTCTAACAGTAGAAAGTTAGAAACTAAATCGGGTTATCTCTTATCTCAGTATGAGGCAAATCTCACTCACTGAACTATGTTGTTAAAACTAGGGTCTGCATGATCGGCAGTATCTAGTGTTACGTTGAGAGAGTGCATGGATATATGTTCAGTATCATTTTGTGGCTCCAAATGCTGCTGATGTTGCTGTTGATGTTGCTCCTGTTCCCCCGCTTGTGATAGATGTTGCTGCAATGGTTGTTGTTGTAGTTGACCTTATTGCATTAGCTGCTGTGTTTGCTGTTGATGTTGCTGCTCTTCTTGTGGCGACAGTTGTTGCCGATGTAGTGGTTGCTGGTGTGACTGACCCTGCTGCTCTTTCTGCTGCTCTTGTAGCTGTGACTGCTGGTGTGGCTGACCTTGACATTCTTGTTGCTGCTCTTGTAGCTGTGACTGCTGGTGTGGCTGACCTTGACATTCTTGCTGCTGCTCTTGTAGCTGTGACTGCTGGTGTGGCTGACCTTGACATTCTTGCTGCTGCTCTTGTAGCTGTGACTGCTGGTGTGGCTGACCTTGACATTCTTGCTGCTGCTCTTGTAGTTGTTGTAGTTGGCCCTGCTGCTCGTGACGTTGCTGTAGTTGACCTTGCTGCTTGTGAAGTTGCTGTAGTTGAGCCTGCTGCTCGTGAAGTTGCTGTAGTTGACCCTGCTGCCGCTGTTGCTCCTGGTCTGGTTGTTGCTGTTGTTGCAACTGCTCATGTTGTTCTTCGTGATGTTTTTGTTCTTGTTGTTCAAATGTTTTACGATTACCAGATCTGCAAGAGGCTATTTGGAAACTGTCAAATATGTCCCTACTGTGATCTTTATGTGTCGCCTTCAACACATCACTCAGTTCACAGTTAACGTCCTCTCTGGAAAAAATAATCAAATATATAAATACAGTAATATCATATTTACTGTTAGTAGCACTTGGTGTATCTAATGTTGTTGCAAAGAATCAGTTTACTACTTTTTCTCGAACAGCAACGTTAGTGTCTTGCGGCGAAGTTCGTACACTAGTTAGTATTTTGAAAACACATCAAAACCCTTCAAGTCATATTTTAAAGAATATTTCGAAAAGGAACGCTTAGACCTTGGTGGCGTGTGTACGTTAGTATTTAAAACATCAAACGCCCTTAGATGTAGCACATTGTACAACTTTCGAAAGAGATTGTTAGTATCTTTGGGTGAAGTTCTTGTCACCATCAAACCCCCTTCAGACTGGTCTATTTATTAAGTTGGTCTAATTGCATGGATACAATTTATTACAAAACGGTTAATTAATATTACCTGTCTTGCCGCATACGTTGTCGTATGTTTCCATGGATCTTTGTTCTACACGCATACAACTGTAGTAAAGAATTGACATACTTATTTTATTTGATAATACCGTAAATGACCCAGTTGAATTAGTCAATAAGCTTGGCTAATAAGGAAGGTACAAAACCGGATGTCCATGCACTTACGACTGTCTCAGTCAAAATAAACTTATAGATTTTCCATCGATGGTGAAGTTCTACAATTTATATTACCAGTCATTTTCGACACATCTTTCCTACCACGACTATACACTAACAAGTTCTCCCTTTTTTCATAGTGAGCGACTCAACTATTGCCACAGATACATTTTATATTATACATATATTTGGTTTGACCACAGGAACTTGCATTTATAATTTGAAAAAAAAATGAAATAGGCCTAGTGAAAATAAAATTTTTTCAATTGTTTTTTTCATTTTTTTTTCAAATTATAAATGCAAGTTTCTGTGGTTTGACGCTGTTAGGACCCCATACACATGCGGATTTGGTAATGTATGTATCTTTTAACTGCTGAAGAGATGCTGTGCTAAAAAAACCTCTCAATTTGAATAAATCGCACTGTGCACTCTAGATCTCCGTCAATTAACAAAAATTGACTGCTTCGACGGGAGTGGATCAATTTTGCGCTATTACAGTCGACGTTAATGACGGTTATTTAACGCATATTTACCTAATATAAGTTTATTTCTAAATATGGCACTTCCTTATATATAATGCAAACCAATTAATTCGTTCAGACTTGGACTAAATTACCGGACCATTTGAATATGGTGTGATAGAGACTTTTTGTGTATATATGATTAATTGGTATTTTGTGATACATACGTATTTATTTTTGTGTGATATGTTTTAATTAAATGTACTTTGATATTCATTATTTATTTTTATAACCCCCTTGTGGTGTCACCAAGACGATATATTTATCACGGTGATGTCGAGTTTGTTTGTGTGTAGATAATCTAGTACATGGATTGTATTGCATTATTCTAATGATTAATATACTATTACAACCAGATTTGATCCATACTTGAAGCTAAGCTAAGCTAGGCGATTTCGACTTGGATTTGTAGCCTTCAGTGATGTCAAACTCACGTCGCATTGCTACACTACGCTATTCTTTATCTACCAAGTGGTAATGTACGACTTGGGTATCAAAGAAGATGTGGGAGACGGTAGGTTCGTATCCGTTGGGGATCGAGCTAACACATTGTTAAAAAGATGTCGTTTGCACTCGTAATTGGCGGCGCTTTGCATGAATCGGGAAGTGTCCATAAACAGTAGATTGGTTCCTCAATTAACTAAACATTTATCATGGGGTCGGCAGTATGAAAAAAACACTTACCAGAACAAGTCCACCAACAATCACAAACAGTATTATAACAATGACAATGGCTGCTATAGCTCCGCCGTGTAGTCCGTCATCTGCTTTTATCACATCTGAAATAAAACATAAAGCATCTTGTCATTAAATGCATCGTCTATGGAAGATTTTCATAAACAGGTGTAGAATTAATCACACATACACAGTATGTTAGTGGAAGACTTAAATATTTAGACTTAAGTTGAGAAAAATATGCTGCACATTCGAGTAAACATATTTGTACCAGTATTTTTTGGAAACTGAAGAATATGATTCAGATCTACTAACCTAATGAAATATACTTTTCTGCTTTTCTAAATTATTCTTGAAATGAGAAATACAGACAATTGTCGATATAGGTCTAATGCACAATATTTAATTTAGTGTTAACATTAAATATCATTTTACATAAAACTTAAGTAGGATCAATCATGTTCACCGCATCCTAACACGTCTTATCCACATACACAGGATGGTATGCCGCTGTAAACAGTGTCGTTATACCGAAAGTCGTTGTACTGAATGTCGATGTACTGAATGTCGTTGTACTGAATGTTGTTATACTGAATGTCGTTGTACTGAATGTTGTTGTACTGAATGTCGTTGTACTGAATGTTGTTATACTTAATGTCGTTGTACTGAATGTTGATATACTGAATATCGTTGTACTGAATGTCGTTGTACTGAATGTTGTTGTACTGAATGTGGTTGTACTGAATGTCGTTGTACTGAATGTTGTTGTACTGAATGTTGTTATACTTAATGTCGTTGTACTGAATGTTGATATACTGAATATCGTTGTACTGAATGTCGTTGTACTGAATGTTGTTGTACTGAATGTCGTTGTACAGAATGTCGTTGTACTGAATGTCGTTGTACTGAATGTTGTTGTACTGAATGTCGTTGTACTAAATGTTGATATACTGAATGTCGTTGTACTGAATGTCGTTGTACAGAATGTTGTTGTACTGAATGTCGTTGTACTGAATGTCGTTGTACTGAATGTTGTTATACTTAATGTCGTTGTACTGAATGTTGTTATACTAAATGTCGTTGTACTGAATGTTGTTGTACTGAATGTTGTTGTACTGAATGTCGTTATACTGAATGTTGTTGTACTGAATGTCGTTGTACAGAATGTTGTTGTACTGAATGTCGTTGTACTGAATGTCGTTGTACTGAATGTTGTTATACTTAATGTCGTTGTACTGAATGTTGTTGTACTGAATGTCGTTGTACAGAATGGCGTTGTACTGAATGTTGTTATACTAAATGTCGTTGTACTGAATGTTGTTGTACTGAATGTTGTTGTACTGAATGTCGTTATACTGAATGTTGTTGTACTGAATGTCGTTGTACAGAATGTTGTTGTACTGAATGTCGTTGTACTGAATATCGTTGTACTGAATGTCGGTGTACTGAATGTTGTTGTACTGAATGTCGTTGTACTGAATATCGTTGTACTGAATGTCGGTGTACTGAATGTCGTTGTACTGAATGTCGTTGTACTGAATATCGTTGTACTGAATGTCGGTGTACTGAATGTTGTTATACTGAATGTTGTTGTACTGAATGTCGTTGTACTAAATGTCGTTGTACTGAATGTCGTTGTACTGAATGTTGATATACTGAATGTCGTTGTACTGAATATTGTTGTACTGAATGTCGTTATACAGAATGTCGTTGTACTGAATGTCGTTGTACTGAATGTCGTTGTACTGAATGTTGATATACTGAATGTCGTTGTACTGAATGTTGTTGTACTGAATGTCGTTGTACAGAATGTCGTTGTACTGAATGTCGTTGTACAGATTGTCGTTGTAGTGAATGTCGTTGTACAGAATGTCGTTGTACTGAATGTCGTTGTACTGAATGTCGTTGTACTGAATGTCGTTGTACAGATTGTCGTTGTAGTGAATGTCGTTATACTGAATGTCGTTGAACTGAATGTCGTTGTACTGAATGTCGATGTAGAGCTTGGTTTTAACGAGAGTTGACAATATTTCTATCATATACCTACCTCTCTTTATTGGTTGCCCACCACAACACGCCGGAAGTCGGGATTGATCAGGCATCCTACAAACCCCTTCCTCACACAATGCCTGACACTGTACTATGGTGCTTATATTATGGTGATCGTGAACACTCATGTCCAGTTTTTCATCTATTTCACAGTCACTGTCTGTAAGAAGATAGACGATGGTCTTCTATACTCTAAGTATACCAATTACCATTTCTGTGCACTTGAACTGCTCTGCAGCGACAGACAGGCATTTAAACATACTAAATTTGTAAATTGGCTATGTCTCGATTAAGAATGGGCGGAAAGGATATGGTACTGATTACTTAAATGACTCAGTAACAATACCACATAATGCTGAAAACTGTCGTACAGCTCCACGCAATATCAATAAACAGCAAAATCACACACACTAATTAGACCACCACAAACTTATTACGACAATTTTCAGGTTAACTAAGGCATAGCCTATTTGAGGATTCAATCTAAGATATTTAATAACTACACACTCAGCAGTATTTGCAAATACACTGAGTAAATAACATGTTGAAGGTACTGAATGTTACCTCACTAATAAGACCAGGTTTTCAAGGGTACCAAGAACGATCTTATGATTGCAATTTTACAATTACGTACATGTATAGTCCAGTCAGGGTAATTAAGAATAGAGTGACGCAGCAGTCGAGTCCACAAAATTACGGTGTAAAACCAATTATAATGGCTTATACAGGCAGCTATTTATTCCAATGCTAAACTAACATACTATAATTGATCTACCTTTTCAGACAATGGTTGTGACATTTTGTGTAAACATAAAACGACTACGTCACTCTCACAATATCCTAACTGGACTGTATTAGAATGTAAAGTTAATAAATAAATATACGAACGTTGCGGTAGAATATCTTGGTGAATACAGCATACATCTTTATCACGTACTGTGTCCTGTACGGTCTCACAATGTGTAGTATTCCGACACTGTAGATAATCACACTTTCCACTAACATGTGGAGCATACAATCCTTCACATGGACCTAAATAAACCATGAAAAATATCATATTTAATCTGAAGAAGGTTTAGCATAGGCGAGCGCTACGTTGCGCTTTTCACGGGAGGAAATACATGCCTTCTATATTTAATAGAACGGGAGGTAACTGCATAAAAACTCTCGGTAGCGCTTTGCTTAGGAACGGACCACTGGCTCCCGATAAATCACCTTCCCAGTAAAGGTCTGGCATCAACTAAAAATGGCGGCTGTCGGAACCATAGTGATTTGTATAGTAAATATATCATTTTCACAAGGAACTGTTGTGTTGGTGTTGTTGCTTTGTATTTAAATGAAATCGGATGCAACAAGCCCATGGCCACGCAGAGGCCCACCGAGGCATTTGTCTCAGAGAAAATTTGAGATGTTACCAAAATAGCATGTTTTGTAGGAAGAAAATACACCCTAAATATGCTCTAGAACACATTTGCCTTGGTGCATGTTTGTCTCTGGTTACCGCCCTCTGCGATCTTCAAATATTTTCAGAGAATATTGTTTTATTATCAACCTTTGTGCTGCACTTTACAAATGCCTCAGAATGCTGGAAGTTAGGCCTATAATGTACTCTATGACGTCGTAATGTACGTCATATACTCACATCTTAAAGGGTTAAACTCGCTTATTTCTCCTTCTATTTGTGTAAGTTCATACAAGACTTGTTTCCAACAAACTTCAAAATCTTTATTGAGATAATTGGCGGCACATCTTGTTATATTCTCAAAATAACTGAAAATAATATACAATAAAACCTCATAAAATATCAGATAATCAGATAAAAAATAAAAGATAATTTTAAAACCACATCATAAATATGATTACTCATGTACACATTTTATGCATGAGAAAAATGTGCCGATCTATTATAGGGTCAGCCGGTTTTAAATACGTTATTGTCGTACCTTCTTTTAGGTCACATTGACTTTTCCTATCCTTTAATGCCAGACTTTACAGGTTACAGACACCTGCGGATGTAAACGCACGGTAATTACAGGTCCATCACACCGCCAAATCAGTTTGAATTTTGAATCATGCAAATTCCGCACCTTAGTCGAACACACGGTACACAGGATAATGTTGTTGAAAAAAACCAGAATTATACTCTCTATCTCCTTAATATCACGATCAAACTATGTTTTGATAGAAGTTTAGTCGGGGAAATAAATTGTTAGAATGTGCCTATGAGACGCTTCGATACAATTTGAATGTTATAAGAATAAGAGAAACGAGTAACTTTCATAGCATGGTAACTACCTGCAACTAACAGATTGGGGAGCCATTATTCGTTCACAACTTGCTGCACTCGCCTGTACCATATCATAGATTGAACCTTCGAAACAATGTTCTGTAACAAAATTTAGTATTACATGTATATCTGTCGAAATAGTGTGCCAACATCACATTTGGTAAAATGTCTGGATGGCAAAATACTTTCCTTCCCTTAGACTATAAACTATGCATTTCTTATTTTGTTTACAACAAACTTGGGGTTGCATTTCGTTTTCTCCCATCTAATGGTGTTTTCAATCATTTGGGCTCTGCAGATAGGTTAGCAAGTTATTGCTTTTTGAAAATAACCATTTTAGAAGAACGATTGAGAGAACAGTTTTTACTCGTAATATATAAAAAGGGAGACAATCATCGATGAAATACAAATCAATGAAGATTCCATGAGTTCTCTCCCATGTTATTCATATCATCTTTGTACCAATCGTTTATACCAGAATTTCACCTCAGGGCAACATAGTGATAGAAGATTCGGACTACAGAAAAAAAACTACTGGTTTTGAAGAGGCAATTGTTGCTGAAGGCAGTGGCAAAATGGTAATGGGAAAACCTGGTGCGTTTGGTGATAGCTTAGTGGGACTCTGTGTGGTATAATATGTAATATAGTAAACTGCGATCATTTTAGAGTTTTAAGCAAAACAGAGAATGTCATTAGGTTACAAGATATGCTTTATTTAAAAATACAAGGTATCAATCCATACGTAGTGACAAAGAAGTATCTTTTTAAATTTGTTTTTTTAAAGCAAATCATAGATTTACATTATATACTTATGGTATGTTATAGCACAGAGAATTTGACCTGATCCTGACCTTTATGCATAAATATATTACATGGTTCTTGCGTTGAATACATACATTTCCGCGAGCAAATCGTGCAATACCGGTTCTTTAGATTTGTTTTTGTATTTTACCTCGAGTGTCTTCGTGATACTCTCCGCTTATGAAAACATACAGCCGGGGTTATAAATATAGACAATATCGATGGGTTGGCGGAAAACTATTGTAACTCCAAAATAAAACATAGGGAGTTACAATAGTTTTCCGCCAACCCATCGATATATCAGCTGTTAAATTATGCTAATTTATGGGTCGAGAGTCGTGTCAAATTCTCTTGACTATACAAGAGATGCATTTAATACAAATTATCAGCCTATGTGAGTAAAGGCAAACTAGTATGTTCTCACCAAGACAACATGTACCATCATTACGACATTCACCGACACACGAAGATTTCGAGCAGACGGATGTTATATCAATATTTGTATACTTCTCACCACAGTCACTCCTAGCTGAATAAGTAAAACATTCATTTATTTGTGAAACAAGTTCTACAAATTGTATTCGCTCTCAGCATCTCAACATTTAGTTATTCTTACGAATTCTTCCAGACATTTTATCATTTTTTTGTTCTGAAAACCACAAAATTGTGGATCAATGAACACATGATCACAGGTAACTGAATCATTGGTAAATACTAAAAAAGATCACATAATTTAAAAAAAATGATCTTTGTCGTACAGTTACCTGTACATATGGTAAGGACAAAAGGAAACATGTTAATTGTATATTACATATATCAAGCTGGTTAGCTACGCGTCCACACATGTAAATAAATATTTTTTTATGTTCACAGCTAATATTTCAGAAATGTCATGTTCCGATGCCGGGGATTGAACCCACAACTCTGGAATAACAGTCCAGTGCGTTACCACTGAGCTAAATCCGTTTATATCACATTGTCAAGTCAATCGTGTATAAATCGATTATTCAGGTCGGTCACTTTATAACATAACATCGCAATTTCTCTTATTAATTAATGCCTTATTTAATAGATAGTATGTGTATCAGTATGCGGCTTAGTGAATAAGGTATTGGTTCTCACTGCATTTACTCTAATTACAATGTTTAAAACAATAAAAATACAATGTTATGATATTGCAATATTTTGTATACAAGTGACAGACCTGGATAATGGTTATTCAAAACACTCACTAACCTTCGGTGAAAACCAATGCGTACAATAACACTGCTTGACCAACCAACAGCCATTTCACAGATCTCATTTTGCTGCAATGAAATCAAACCGATTCATTATTCGCCCATACGTGTTTACATCTTTTAATGTCATAACTTTCAAAATATGAAAATTACTGAACCCCAAAATTGTAAAAACATAATTACTTATAAATATGCATCAGCAGTAAATACAGATACATGTACGAAGCGTGAAAATTAATATCAAATCAAAGAAAGAATAACATACCTATTAATGTTATACTTTTGACTTTCCAAAACACGTGAATGGGCATAAGGTACTTTTTCACTATTTGACTTTATGAATCATAAACTAAATCAGCACAAATTTAGGTGAAAAGGTGCTGTGCACGCTTCAATTGGAGCCTTTGTTTCATTAACAATATACTGTAAATCAGTATAATTCAGGGTTGGTTTTCATTTCTTTTTTTCTACGGATGAAATCAACTACGAAATCAAATCCCCCCGATTTATTAACCTAGACAATACGTAACAATGCGTTGTCTTTTCAATTTTGTAAATCACGAAATTTGAAACCCTAGAAATTTGTTATTTTACCAATTCTCGCGAAATTGTTTCTCATGAAAATGAATAATTTTACAGTTAGCCCGAATTGCTTGGTCGTTTTTTAAACAATGTTTCAGTCATTGTTCTTAACCAATTTTTCAGGCATTAATTATCAACCAGTACTAACTAGCTCTTCCACAGGCAACTGAATACTGCTCCACATGTGGAAGACATGACCATAGTCAATATTGTGGAAGACCAAATTCGTCGAATAAATATCTAAATCGTGGTTTAGATACAAGAATCACGTATTATATCTACAGAGGTTTTCGTCGTATTTTGTCGCTGATCGAATCAATGAACCAGGCAACTGCGTCTTTTGTTTTTTGTAAAGTGATATAATAACGACAAAAGACACAATATCAAAGGGTGTAAGTTATGCATTGTGAATATTTGAACAATAGGCTATCCCTTCCAACTGTGTGTTTTAAGTGCCAATCCCTTTTCCTGTTACGGTGAATAGATATATCGTATGTGATGTTTGTTTAGTTTTATCCGTCTACGGATTTTCCCGAAATTTTGGAAATTTTAAAAGTCCATTCACGCAAAAATCCGTACGTTCTGAGATGAGGGAAACGTTTGGTGAAGTAAATTGGTAGGAAACGATAAAACAAACGATTCCTTAAGGACGGCCTGAGGGACGTATGTGTATTGTAATGTCCTTTCTTTATTTTTCTTTATCACTAAGGAAACAGGCAGTTCAGTTCGAACGTTCCACTTTTCTGTATATGAATCATAATTTAATCACACCATGCATTGATTTTGTTTAAGTGATTTTATGTGAAATATTCTAGAAACGCATGGATTCTAATGTTTGGGGGTTTTATTAGTTGTGCCAAGACTAGACTGTGAAATATGAAGTACAGAAAAGTGTTGAATTCTTTCTGGATTATATGTATTATATCATTTAGTATTGGTATCAATGAAACAGGCAAGTATACGATAGTAGTTATGCAACTCAGTTATTTTTAATTCATATGTATTTTAAAGTAATCACAATTCATATGTTCCATCCGGACACATTACCGAAACACACTGGTTTATCATTGAGGCTTCCTTAGTTCGGCCTTACGGCCTATATTTTGTATAGGGAGGTTCTACTAACTATAATTGCAACACTTATGATTTACCAGACATTTTATTAGTTTTAATAAACCTCTGTATATAGACCAACTACACTAAATACAACTCGGTAACGTTGTGATGTTGTTTACCTGATACTCGTTTACTTGTAGACATTTCCTCTATCCCAACCACTTCCACATTTTGTATCACTTTTTCGCCTCTTATTTCATTTCATTTTTAACTTGTGGAGTTGGAAGCCCCATCAGTAAATACCTACTTTATAGTACTTTTTTCTCAGTTTGTAGTAAAGAAGTCGTCCATTTGTCTATCTTTTTCTTCATTTTTTAACATAGTTGGATTAGGTCTAACGGTTACAAGATACGCTTCTGTGCATGAAGCTCAGATACAAAGAGTGCCAATGTCTGTCCAACAAACGTTTAACTCATTTAGGTCTTTTGGCGGCCCAACGTGTTTTCTAGATCTAAAAGATGAGATATACGCTTCTGGATTTAGGTTGACGGAAGGATCTTTGAATTAAGATGTAGTAAAAGAAATAATAAAGGAAATAATAAAAGAAATAATAAAACTATACCAGTAACATAATGTGGTACCAGTTTGTATCGCGTTTTAGCGTCGTTTTTTACACAATGTTATTCAATAGTGATACGCGGCGTTCAGTCGACTAAACCCGTTTACCAGGCATATGATTTATTATAATTATAGTCATATATATTTTTACAGAGGCAGGATGTAGCTTTCCCAGTGACCTCCAGAATAAAAACTGGACCAGTACCATATTTGGTGATATGCTGTTTGAGGTAAGTTAGTTTTAACTGCATTAGTGCCGACCAATTTTAGCTGTGATTAGACCGGTCATGATAGCGAGGGTGCCTATATCCGGATAGGGCAGGTGGGGTTCGATACTAGGCCGAAACATATAGCCCCCTTGTTTTGCGTGCCTTGCATTGGGGATATTCTAGGACTCATTAGAGTAGTTAGAATGATTTGGCGAGTGGAATCGTTGTGACGTAAATGTTACCTGTAAGGTGTTTGGGACGCAGTGTTTATAATTATGTTTCTAGTGTTTAAATGTACATTGTTATGTCAACAAATGACCACCGACTAATGTTGGATATATATATTTTTTACAAAATACAATTTACGAAGAAATAATATACATATTATCTATTCATACACATACAAGTGTTTAATAGCTATCAACAAAGTGTTCATTTAGTTTGTTTATTCGGAGTAAAGTCAACCACCCTGTCTATAAAGTCCACACAATGGGAACAACAAACAGGGGAATTTGTTGACAGCTTGTCTCAATTTATAAGTTTGGAATATCATTAAAATGGCATGACCGCTGAAACCATGTGTGGCCTTTGTGGACAGGTATGTGTATTATAATAAAAACGTTCTTGGTTTGCAGAAGGTCTTTATATAAGTTGGACTCATAACATTATAGCATCTTCGGAATCGTATCATTTGTGCAACACTTTATTGTATTGTTTTCTATTGTATTGTTTATAGATCAGGGATGTAAACTTTACGGTGACAGTTCCTCCAATAACCCTGGAATCATGGACGTGTCATGCACAGTCTGGAAACAAATATGTTATTCAGTAAGTAATGGTCGATATAACTTTAATGTCTTATTTGTAACATTGTTTCGTTGTTAAATAGTGATCAGCCTCGATGTTATGTAGGATTCGAAGCATCTACAAAACTGAAAATTAACATAAGTTTACTCCTCAATACGGGTCAAGGTTTATTTCTAAAGACGGGTAATTTTGTTAGCAATAGTCTGTATTCAATTAACCTCAGTTAATCTCAGTCTCAAAGTTTATATATAATAAACTTCTTTGTAGAAACAACCGTTTAACTCTAGTAAAACTTCAAACTGCATTGCAATTTTATCAGTCTAATTGGCCGTTCTAGCTAAAGGTAATGCTACCTTTAATATGATGAGTAGCTCGCTTTCAGGACAGCACTCAAAAAGCACCTTCCCCGATTTGTCACAATCACTAATCTCACAAAAAAAATCTTTATGCCTTTTGATGAGCATTTCTCCCTCTTTTCCAGTTCCATTGTATTACAATTGTATTTTCAGATCGAAGGAAAGTGGTGTTATATTTGCAGAATTGTCGTACTTTTACTACTGCCTGGATTTACGGCGTCAAGGAGCTAATTCATACTTATTGTATCTTCAGTCGGGTAACGTACTATCAATATTATCAAACATCACCCATCCACCGAATTATGACTCCTTGTTACTCATCTATGAGTTCTCCTACTTCGTAATTTGTTTCTTCTTGGTTCTTTAGTCCCATTAGTAAGAATGTAAAGACAATCGCATCTATAGCTACCCGATCGTTTCGTGTACAAGTTCCACAACTTATATTGGTCATTCTAGACATCTCATTACTGATGGAATCCACCACCACGAGGAGTTGGGAGAAGAGAGGTCCGTCCTTTGATGTACAAGAATTGGTCTTGACAATTTTTCAAATTACCAAAGAGTAGTAATGGCTAACAACAACGCAGTAAATGTTTGCGACATCAGCTCCGTACTTCTTTACTTTAGTATTCTTTTGTCAAAGGATTGCAACAGAAATTGTCAAACTAAAATGTATGCAACTCCTTTATCATTCAATAAACTCACAAAAGAGACACTGACATCAAATGCTGTTCCTAAGCAATGATAAACCCCTTCTTATCAGCACTTTAAGTGCTTTTATTTGGTCTAGCAGCGTCAAGTTTGTATCTCGGATTCATACTGGTTCGACCAAGTCATATCTTAAAAGAGACATACGATAGAGGAAGTATTTGCGACAGGACGAATGACATGATGAGTCGATACATGTATAGGTATATTTCTAGGTTATGCATGTTTATGTACTTTAACCATAGAGTTTATACAGTTAATCCCCCCGTTTAGGTACCCAAGTTGGAAATTTACCTATACTATGAAATTCCCTTTATGCCACAACCTTCATTGAACAACTAATATAAATAATATTTTGTCATAAAAATCCTGTTTTAGGAAGTTCGAACAAAAACAAATTATTTTACAACACTTTTCCTATGACTTAAAAACGCCCCTCATGCAGTACAATCTTTTTTAGATTGGCTTCATTTGAGTCACCCATGTTAATTGCGTTTGCAGTACTAGTATTGAAATGGTTGACAATTTCATATCATTACAGTTGAAGTTCTTCCAGACCTACGAGTTGTCACAGAGAATATAAACACGTCTGTATCATTGTCAGATGTGTGTACAGAGAACTTGGATGAAGCCGAGTACCATGTGATGATCAATTCAGGTATGCTTATACTCAAAGAAATTAATACTTTGCATATCATTAAGTGAAGTTAAATGTTTTTTTTTTTTTTTTTTTTTTTTTTTTTTTTTTTGAGGTGGAGTGATTGTTTATTATCCTCGTCAATAGGTGTGCCTGGGTCGAGGGCATCCCAGTACACACCTTACAAATTCTGAATTAGTATATATATATAAATGTGTATTAGTAAAAAAAGGTAGATATAATATATAGCAGAGATTGAAATGATAATCACGTAGTTATAATATTCAGTATACACAATCTCCAAAATATTAACATTTCATACATTGAAAATTTGAAAACATATTGTTATATAATGCCAGAATATAGATGGACATTGTGTTACTTATCATAGTAAACAAAACACTATCCTCAGTTTTAAATGTTGGTGTATTAAAGTGGCACTTTTTTATATAGGGTCAGTCTGTTTGTCTTATGGACAATCTAGATCTACTTTCTGAGAATATATACTTCCCTACCTTTATATGTTTTAAGTTGTAATGTCAGTCTCGTCTAGCAGCTATCACACGGAACCCATTTTTCAATAAGCTAATCTCACACACAAAGTTCTTATCCAAACGGACACTTCGCAATCGCAATCACAATACCGATTATATTTGATATTATAACATTTCACATCAATGCCACATAAAAACTATATGTACCTAAATTATGTCATGGATGACGGCACTAGATCAGCTTAAGAGTATATTCATATTATATATGTATTTTGTTAATTTTAGCATCACCAACAACAGTAAACTGCGCCACACCACTACTGGCTGATTTCACGTACCAATGTGCACCGGATAACGGGACATTATCTGTATGTCAAAACCAAAAAACACTCACCTTCAACAATACAATCTGTTCTACAACCGACAAAGTGCTATTTTCAGGTAGCTATTAATTATTTTTCAATTTTTATACATGTTTTTAAAGAAGATAAGCGTGTAAATTAGGACCAATCTGACACAAGGCCAGTGTGTCTTGATGTGCAATGTTTAATGTAGGCACCAAAGCTGTTTCTAAAAACATATATTACATCAACTTCTGGTCCCAATGATTATAAAGCTTGTTCATGCTCAACTCATTTTCGTGCTCAAACTTTAAATGTTTCAAACAGTACAATGTCTTATAATTTACTAAAACTTTATATTACATTGATTGCCATAACGAAAGTAAGAGAGTAATATTTTCCGGTATAGTAAAGATTATTTAATTGTTAGACTTTTTAGGTGTAAATTAATTTTCATACTCAAGTTCAGTAGAGCAAGAAAAATCTTAATAATCATTGGCACTTATAACAGCTAAGTAGGAATTTTGAACTCTACCAAAACACAAAGCAAGTGTAATGAAGAACTAATCTGGCATATGTCCGATATGGATTTGGGAATACGTCTTAATTAACAACACCATCATCATTGAGGAGAATGTCCACACATCAGAAGATATGAATTATGTCTCTTGTTATTGAACAAACTGTGTAAGTTCTGTCTCAAAGGGGAGTTGCCGCCTTGTTCATGTCATAGAATGCATCGTCCTTGCTGGTTTTAAAGTATACAATGGCATCAAATCTGTGAAATATGGTAAAAGCTTTGCGACAATCGCATAAAGTGTTGGCAATGTATGATCTTCCGAGAATTTGCTGACGTCGGCCTGATACAGTAAATATTAACTTTGGTCCTGTCATATAGAGTGAATTGGGGTTCTGTCGGTCATTAAGATTGGTCTTGTATGAGGCGGAATTGGCTTTGGTCCTGCCATAGAAGTTATTGCCATTGGTCTTTTAACAGTGTACATTGATATTGGACTTGGCAAATTCAGCATTGTACATACAATATTGACTTTGGTCCTGTCATATAGGGCAATAATGTGGCCCCCAAACTCTTAACACCACGTGATGATGTTAAGTAGAATAAGTATTATATACATGTATAGACTTTTTCCACACAAGAAGTTTTCAATATTTCAGATGGTGGAGAGTTTAACTGTATAGCTACGACGTCAACGACGATATCAGGTGACACTGTATACTATCAAACATTGTATAATTTAGACAGTAACCCACCCGATGACGTCAATACCTTCCAGTTTGTATGTTTGGTAAGTAACGTATTAGGCCATTATATCGTCGGATGACCTATTTTGGCACTGTCCTGATTCGACGCCATGTTTGTTTTGACATCGTTTTCGATTTTCGGCATCACGTGACGTCATTTATCCCGCATATTAATTTAGAGACAAATAGCAATGGTCGATATGGCCAAAGTAGAGGGTTAAAAAATGTTAACGTATATTTTCTGGTCTCGCTCGGGGATACACTAACTCCTGTCCGTGTATTGTTTTCGATTATTAACTCAACCTTTTGCTTGTGACGTCATTTGTTTGGTATTTTGTCTTTGTTAGGAAACATTATTGAGTCGAAATATTATGTTAGTTACGTATGATAGTATATTGTTTACAATTGCAAGGTGTACACAGTCTCTGAGATATTGGATAACTCTTGTATTTGATTATTCTTCCAAGTATGGCCCGTCAACCAATCAAAATCAACATAAGTGTTTCGATAGTTACATGTTTGCATTAGTATGTGTAACACGATCTCGGATTGGTTTAGAGAGGGGTCGAGTTGATTGCTATAATGATCATAATAAAACCCCTTTTCTGTTACAGGCTGTTACTGAGTACAATAATGGTACTGTGATATTTTCTGCGGAGGGCACAGCATGTACACCTGGACAAACAGCAACAACAAATACTCTGTATACACTCACACCAACAGGTAAAAGACGTACACATTTCTTGTATCTTTATCTTTTGGCCGGTTTCAGTACCCAGATAAGACAAAACAATGATTGCTCCGGCTACTTCACGACGGTAGCAGTTTTTGGGATACACTGTATTTGTTACCTTCTAACCTATAAATGTATTGTACGCGTACTATACTAACTGTACGTTGTGTTATTCTGTTAGTGGCTTTGATAAAATACCTTCACTAACATTTATTGGTTATCTACTTAATATGTTGTCTTACAAGCTTGACAAACTTTCAGCTATCATAATAAGGCAAGACAACTTGACGGTATTAAAAGGGTACAGCAAGTCCGAGTACGATTCCCAGTTAGAACCTCACACCAATGATAAGTCCCATATTATAACTACATGTATATGCTATACAACAAAGATGTAAATATTCTAAACATACACTTACAACCATTCTTTCTTCTCTTTCAGACGAATGCCGTAAGTATCCGTTTCATCCATTCCATCTATTGGACCAGTGCCAAAATACAGGTCTTTAACATGAAACAACAATTGGAGTAACGCAAAAACAAATCGGACGGAGAAGGCAGCATTCAACAGCAACAAAACATAGCAGGGCACAAAATAGTGAAAATGCCCAAGAAGAACACAAATACAAAAGAAAAATCACATGCCAAGTCCAAATAACAAACACAAACGAACAAAAACATACCTGAAACACAGTGTAGCAATACCACGTGACTTTTGGCTACAGGTACAAGTAGAAATTTGTAAACATTGGAAGATAAACTAGCCAGAATATTTTATTTCTTCGTCGATTTCTTTTAAATATACGCCACGCTAAAGGGATAATTATTTGCAGTCCTTGAAATGTAAAATCTTTTTCATCGGCTGTGTCGTTTTGTCCATTACCCTGTGAAATCGTGGATCGTGTAGGTTTCACAGGGTAATGAAAAAATCGATAAAGCTGCTGAAAAAGATCTACTTGGAACTGTAGTCAAAAACCACGTGGTGTTGCTACACTGTAACAGGTACAAAAACACAACATCCAACTCTGACACTCATGTATTCCCTATTCAAAGGTGCTGCCTCACAGATTGGGCTAAAATTTTGTATGACGTAATTTTCCTACCTAACCAAGTATCTATATAATAGAAAGTCACTGTTGGTTGATTTATGAAAGATTTATGGCATATAAGCAATTTAAATCACTCTTGATATTTGGCACTCAGTATTTTTCTGTTTGAAAATATTGCAGAGTTTCCTTCCAAATGTTCTGTGAATTATGTAATTCACACATGATCAAACTGTAACTTCAACAAACTGAAGCCGAATCATCTTTGAGGTATTCGGTTTGTTTCGCAATTCGTTTTCATCGAATGGAAACAAATTTCAGGCAATTGAAGTGATAGTAGTGCTAATTCTATAGGGTATTAATACCCTATAGAATTTTGGGTGTAAAATGCTAAATTACTACAAAATGCCTATGTTTCCCAAGTTAGTTTTATGTCAATGTGGTTGTTTATGGCATATACAGGAAACTATACCAAAATTACATGAATATTTGACAACTTTATTTTATTTTTGCAATACACCAATATGTGAGGCAGTCCCTTTAAAACTGTGTAGCATATTTAACCATATTCATTTCTATTAAATTTTGTGGGATAACCCTATTTGAAGTATTTATTTCCATGATTTTTAACACGAAATAAAATACCCAGTAGTAACCGTCGAATTACATACTAGTAATTCAAAATGTAAAAACCTATTCTTAAAATGAAATTAAAACATTTGCAACTCCATGAAAATCTTTCGAATACCGGTACTGTAAAATAATTATTTTAGAGGGAGTTGAATTTTCGTTGATTTCGTTGTTAAATTCAACCACGAAATCTAATACCCACGATTTATCGAACTCCCAAATACAAAACATGGTTTTACCTTTCAATGTTTTAATCCCCGAATTTATGACACCCGCGAAAATGGATTTTTATCAAATTCCAAGAAATTTTATTACCCATGAAAACATACGATTCTACAGTACATCACATGAAATAAATAATTTCAAATGCATAATTGACTAAATTTCAGCTCTTACAACTCCGCCTTCGGACTCCACCTCTAATAATACAGGATTGATTATTGGTATAGTTATTGGTTTGATCATTTTGTTGATCATCATCGGCATCATAATCTACTGTTGCTTCTTCAAGAAAGATCCAAACGCTGGAAAACCTATAGTTGAAAATACAAAACCTAGATTTGAAGGTATATACATGGAAAGGCATTTTATATGTTTTTCAAAGTAACATATTCCCGTATTTCCAAGGAAACTGCAAGCATTTAGAACTGCGTCTACCAAATAATACGCAGACATTTGACTAGGGCAACGATTTGTTAAATTTCTTATTTGTGAACATGTATTATAATACGAACTTGTTATGGTTATTGAACTAACTAATTATTATTTGAAATAGAGACAGTATTTAAATGGTGTTAATACTAGTTACAAGAATGCCATATAAGCAACTACTATACAGATTCAGCTGGTACGTCTATTACTAAATAATAGAAATAAACACATTCAGTACCTCAATATCGAAACTACCATTGCAAGGTCGTCACAATAACATTTAATAATTTTTTAGATACAGTTTTCATTCAAAAGTAGCAAAGAAAAGTTTGACAAGTACAAAATATATTATCAGACCCGGTCCAAGAATGTACTTACAGTCCAATACCCACCTGTTCAAAACTTCTCCATCAATTCTTTGATTTTGTAAATCACACCCTCCATTGCTTGATCGAAGCTCGGTTATATTCAACCGGTTTCGACGAACAATTACCCAAGTGTTTCCACTGAGGTCCGTAGATCATCAACTACACAAAGAGAGTTTCTCCTTTAAAACATTATAATGTATAATGTTAAAAGTGACATTAATTTTACCGTTTTACTGTTCGCATGCTCTAGTTAATTAGAAGTTTAAAACCAGTACACACATTATTGTAGACGAACCACTAGACATTGTTGAGTTAGACGGAGACATGGAAACCAACTTTCCGTATAAAACAGTCATTGATGAAGATCTTGATAGCGGAAGGGATACAGAGTCATTAAGCTTAGAACAAGATTTATAATAATTAGGTTAATTGTCTTGGTCATCTCGGCAAGGTTGATGTGATATGATGTGGTTTAATTGCTTTAATGTGGATTCGATACTAACACGCGTTATACTGTCGCAATGGGGAAGGGAGCACGTTGGTCCTTGGTTTAACAGCAAGACCTTTGATCTGGATGTTATGAGTTTAAATATATTGTAATAAGTGTGTTTGTGGTCACCAAAATATCTCGCGAGAATTAGGTACGAGATGTTAAACAGTTTGCATTATCACGTGTAATTAAAGTAGACTTGTAAGAGGTAAAAAGTACAAAGCAAAACAAGGGGCTTGATTTAAAAACATTGAATCGAATTCAATGTTTTTTTCTATCATTGAAAATCATCTCTCCCGCTGTTTCCTCCAATGGCTGTTTTAACCGGACTAACCAAATGTGTTCGTGGTCGAGTGCAGTGTGTGTTTTCTCTGTCATTTTAATAACTTACTAATTCAAAACAGTATGGTTGCATTGCCTGGTAAAGACAATATCTAGCAACAGCCTTGTCAATTAATTGTTCCGTAGCAAGAGCTGAACCCTACACAATATACATGTTCCGTAGCTAGAGCCACCACCTAACCAATCATTCCGTTTCTAAAGCCGCAACCAAACCAACCTACATGCCCGTTGCTAGTGCTGAAGCCTAACCAATCTAAATGTCCGTAGCTAAAGCTGAAGCCTAACCAATCTACATGTTCCGTAGCTAGAGCCACGACCAAAACTCATCATTCCGTTGCTTAAGCCGCAACCTTACCAATTTACATGTCCGTTGCTAATGCTGAGGCTTAACCAATATGCATATAATTATGTTGCTAGTACTGTATCCTAACCAATCTACATGTCCGTTGGTAGAGCCACAATCTGTGGTAAACAGGCTATTATTAGAAATAATGAGGTAATGATTTCCTATGTGGCTCTAGTCCGTTAAACACAATACATTAGCACTGCTTTTGTATTTTATGAAATTATAAGGAAAATAAACTAAATGTAGGCCTAAACTATTTTACATTTACAAAAATGTACTCACTTACTACGCTAGGCGATGGCGCCGTTCAAAATTGGTTCGGACTCCAATTAAGATGTTAACTTATCATAACAGGGATCATTTGACCTACATAATTGTATTCTATGATTGTAGACCCGGACAAAGAAGATATCATAGAAGACCTTGAGCTTGTAGATACAATGGGCTCACCTGTAACACGTGACGAGATCACATTTGAAGCAATGAGTCCAAGTATCATATCAAACGGACGACTTGGACATCATGCTGTGGCACTTAGCCCAACAACGGAAGTCCATGGTGGATATGTCCATAATGGCACAGCCAACGGGTCATTACGTCGTGATTCTGGTATCGCAATGACTGAACAATCAATGGAAAGACCAACACCAAGAATGGGACTCAACCAAACTAGGGATGCGATGGTAATTTTCAACGGTGACGAAAAAGTAATATCTGGCAATGACACTAGAATCGTTCCGAATGAAAATCCGAATGCACGGACTATACATATGGACACTTCCGGTGGTGGTACGTTAACTTTACTTGGTTTAGAAGATGACGTAGAACTCGATGAGCTCGGAGAATTAACTCCAACGGATAGAGACTCTATGCCAATATCGGTGCCAAGAACAAAATCTAATTTAATGCCACCTAATGAAACTTTTGACCCATCGAAAGATAATCTAATAATTCAGTGAAAGAGACGAAATAATCTAGTGAAAAAGACGAAATACTCCAATGAAATCGACGAAATAATCCAGTGAAAGTGACGAAATAATCCAATGAAATAGACGAATTAATCCAGTGAAATAGACGAAATAATCCTGTGAAAAAAACACGAAATATTCCATAGACGAAAAACTCAAGTGAAAAATGCGAAATAATCCAGTGAAAAAGACGAAATTATCCAATGAAAAAGACGAATTAATCCAGTGAAATAGACGAAATAATCCTGTGAAAAAACACGAAATATTCCATAGACGAAATACTCAAGTGAAAAATGCGAAATAATCCTGTGAAAAAGACGAAATTATCCAATGAAATAGACGAAATAATCCAGTGAAATAGACGAAGTAATCTAGTGAAATAGACTTAATAATGCAAATACTTCACGACTGATACTGTCTTGTGTTGGGAAACTATGTTTGGAATAAGTCAGCTTTCTGTACGGGACGGACGTTGCATCTCATCAATATTAAAAAGGGAGGAATTAGAGGTTAATACACGACACAGCCGGGCAGGGAGGCGATAATCCATCCGGTAAATGAATAATCGCCTCGAGGGCTTCAGCCCGAGGGTGATTATTCATACCGGGCGGATTATCAACTTCCGGCCAGGCTCTGAAGTGTATTAAAGTCTTTAATACAATTGTTCGATTTACAAATAACAAATAACAAATAATGTAAATATTACTGATGTATATGTACACTACGGATGTAACCAATAAAATGCACTTAGTGTGAATAAAATTGGCAAAGAAATATTGCATATGACCAACGTAACGTCATTTTGGCTCTAACGTGACGTCATGTTTACATGGATAACGTAACGTGCGCTAGTTCAACCGGTCCGATGATGATTATGAGATTGCGGACCGGGCGGATAGGCGATAATCAATCACGTGATGGTCATAATCAGCCGCAAATAGGCTTATTTTTGTTACTATATATAGTAACAAGTGTATTAAAATGTACTCTGCAAAAGAAAGTTGTAATTCAAAACACAGAGCGGTACCCGTAGTATCTTAGCATTTTGTTTAAGGACCAGTCAACCTTCCTTTCGGACGTTTCAAATCATGTTTAACAAAAAAGATCTGCATCCTAAATTGAATACATTGTCCAAATATATGAGATAAAACAGTCCTGAATGAAAAACAATTAATAAACTGTTTTATTTAATGCTAACTGATGAGATATGGAGTTCTATCAGTGAAATAAAACCTATATCAGTCACTGGTTATCACCATTCAATGTGACTGATATAAGCTCTGCCACCTCACAGGGACTACTTTAATTGACCAAAATCTCAACACTAAAATGTCTGTAACTTTTTTATTACTGAACGGAAACATGTCATGTGGGGGGTTTTATTCTTAGTTAGACCATTTCCTACAAGATGGTGTATGATTTTGAAGTGAAAAATATGAATGGAATAACATATTCATACGTAGCCTAACCACAGTGGTAATTTGGCATAAATAGTACCTGTTTTGACACCATAAAATCATTAAATAAATAGAATATTTGTTCGTTTTGATTGAATATTGTTAATATCGCATCTTGTAGTGATAAAATTTTAATATTTTCACTCGCGCTACGCGCTCTTGAAAATATTGAATTTTATCACTACACGATGAGATATAAACCATATTCAATCAAAACAAACAAATATCCTCTATTTATTTAATGATTACTGGTGAGATATGGAGTTCTATCAGTGAAATAAAACCTATATCAGTCACTGGTTATCACCATTCAATATGACTGATATAAGCTCCGCCCCTCACAGGGACTACTTTATTTACCAAAATCTCAACACTAAAATGTCTGTAACTTTTTTATTACTGAACGGAAACATGTCATGTGGGGGTTTTATTCTTAGTTAGACCATTTCCTACAAGTTGGTGTATGATTTAATGCAAAATTCTCAAAAAAAAGTCGTTTTCACCTATTCACCATAATCCAAGATGGCGGATTTTGAAGTGAAAAATATTAATTGAATAACATATTCATACGTAGCCTAACCACAGTGGTAATTTGGCATAAATAGTACCAGTTTTGACACCATATAAGCATTAAATAAATAGAATATTTGTTTGTTTTGATTGAATATGGTTAATATCTCATCTTGTAGTGATAAAATTTTAATATTTTCACTCGCGCTACGCGCTCTTGAAAATATTGAATTTTATCACTACACGATGAGATATAAACCATATTCAATCAAAACAAACAAATATCCTCTATATATTGTTTTTCGATAGCCCTTCAAAAACATGTCGACGGACTGATACTTAGAGGTTAATACACGACACAGCCGGGCAGGGAGGTGATAATCCGCCCGGAAAATTAATAATCACCCCGAGGGCTTCAGCCCGAGGGTTATTATTCATTAAAGCATAAAAACGGTGATTTTGCCCATACGTTAACGGGACGAAAACCATGCGTAAACATAAAGATTCACGCGCTGTTAACGTCCAGTTTTACGTATTCTCATTTCAGGGCCGCACCGGCGACTATAAAGGTTGTACAGCTACATATGAACAGTTATTCCCATTTTATTTCTAGGTACTAATAAGTACTAATTAGTTTTCTATAATATTAAATTTATACATTTAAACAAACCCGCAGTGTCCATGTTTTCTTGGTATTTGCCGATACCGGAAGTCGACGTGCATAACAATAACTGGTATGACGTTACGTTTGTTTTCGCGACGTCGAGACAAAATCTCCCGCCAAAATATCATTATTTTGAAATACAAACGCATTAATTGATATTTTGTATGCTATAATAGCGTTTACGCATGTTTTTTTCGCTTTATAACATATGCAGTCCCTCGGGAGCGTTGGTGCCCTCGCCCTGGTGGGCTTGGGCACCAACTGTCCCTCGGGACTCTGCAGATGTTATAGCCCGAAAAAGCATGCGTTAACCCCTACATTCCGGGCGGATTATCACCTCACGGTCAGGCTCTGAAGTGTATTAAAGTCTTTAATACAATTGTTCATCTACGGAGAACAAATAAAGTAAATATTACAGATGTAGATATACAAGTCATGTACACTAAGGATGTGACCAATAAAATGCGCTAAGAGTAAATAAAATTGGCAAAGAAATCTTGCATATAAGCAACGTAACGTCATTTTGGCTCCAACGTGACGTCATGTTTACATAGATAAAGTAACGTGCGTCCGTTCACCGGTCCGATTATGATTATGAGATTGCGGACCGGGCGAATAGGCGATAATCAACCACGTGATGGCCATAATCAGCCGCAAATAGGCTCATTTTTGTTACTATATATAGTAACAAGTGTATTAAAGGGTGTTACATACCTTCGTGCCCTATTCTGTACTTTAGATTGTATGCTTGTGTTGTTCTGTTGAGTACTTAGTATATCGTATAGCATGTGGTATTAATTTACCAGTAATTACCGGTAATTCATACATTGTATCACTCTATTGTTTATAGTCATATTTTGAAATTCATTGATACGAAGGCAGAATAAAATACACATATTTATCAATAATCCAGTCATATTGTAAAATCATTATATTTCGAGGGAGTTGAATTTTCGTTGATTTCGTTGTTAAAATCGACCACGAAATCTAATGCCCACGAATTTACGACCCCATGAAATTTTTTATCAAAATCCACAAATTTCAATACCCAAGAAAATATGTGGTTTTACAGTATTTAATGTATTCGTCAGCGTTGATCCTCAATAAAATACCATCGAATAATCATGTTCAACTTTTTGTTTCATGCCGATATTCCATTTTCTTTAATCAACAAGTTATTGAAACCATGTGACTGTCTTGTGTTCTACCACATGATAAAGCTAGCCAGGCTGTGTGGTGATAAACACTAATGAATGACACCAATACAGGCGGTGACGACACACTAAAACTTGAACAATACGTTCATGACGTTGTAGATAGACAATGACAACACTAATGTGAATAAATGGCCATTGTCGTGTAACGCAGCCGGTTGGGAGGTCCTGGAGACTCGCAGGGACAACCAAGTTGACGGCGGTGTCAATGCGAAAAAAATACGTACTGGGTGCTTCGTTACGATCACCTGTGTGAGCTTACACAGTCTTTGCTATGTACCAAAAATTAAAAAACATTATGCAAATTTATTTGAACGTATATATTAGCAATCGTGAAAGCTCGGTCAATTCCGTTAATTCGTCTATTGCAATATTGGCCAAGGTCGTCAGAATGCCTATATTAGCTAAATCATGGAAAAACCCATATTGTTATCGGTGCTGGGGTCAGTTCATTGTGATATATTTTTGAAAGCTTGACTATCAAGGGGTGTTACTCCCCCCACTGGGATAATATCCCCAGTTTTTTTCCAGAAGGAGGAAACGTTTAAACTTAGTTCTCTCCCTTGATACAACCGACTTCTCTCTACTGATTTACAGGGGAAGTCACTCTTACTGACTTAAAATTAGTCGGACAGAGTAGCCTCCCCGGTTTCTATGGCAAGTCATTCTTACCATGGACCCTCTAATACTCTTCGTCCCAGCTCTCACTGATTTAAAATTAGTCGGACGGAGTTTTCTCCCCTTATAGTCAGGGGAAGTCACTCTTACCGACATAAAATTAGTTTATTGGAGTTGCTTCCCATGTTTTCAAGGGAAGAAACCCTTGGGCTACAGAATGTCCTCCCCTATTTTCCGGGGAAGTCACTCTTACAAATTTAAGAATAGTCGGTCATAGTTGCCCTGTCTGTTTTCAAGTGAGGTCACTCTTACCGACTTAAAATTAGTTTGGTGAATTTCCCTCCCCTGATTTCAGGGGAAGTCACTTTAACCCGACTAAAAACTAGTCGGACGGATTTGCTTTCATTGTTTTTAAAGTGAAGCAACTCTTGGGCTACAGAGTTCCCTCCCCTTATTTTCAAGGGAAGTCACTCTTAACTGACTTAAAACTAGTCGGACGGAGTAACTGTAATTAACTGTTATAATGTTTTTCGATAGCCCTTCAAAATCATGTCGACGTTCCTAAACGAGTGTTTTATCATGTGTATAGTCCAGCTTATTTGACAAGACTCTCGACATTCTATTAGCATTATTTCACAGCTGATTTACTGTCTATATTTTAACCCCAGCTGAATGTTTTCATAAGCGGGGAGTATCACGAAGTCGCTCGAGGTGAAATGCCAACATAAATCTAAAGGACCGATATTGCACGATTTCCTCGCGGAAATTTATATACTCAACGCAAGAACCTTGTAATATATTTATTGCATATAGGTCAAGATCATGTGAAATTCATCGTGCTCTATACATATACTCGTACAATGGAAAGATTTTAACTTCCTTATATGATATATAATAACTATAATGAACATAATGATGCAGTTGGTAATATGATATGCACTCATGCAAGTATTTAATCGTAAACGATTCATGGGATATTCCAGAAATACTAGGACTTTTGATCAAGATAGGGAATCACATTAAAAGATTGTTTAAATTCAATATATTTATCAATATTTCGACCTAAATATACGGTATGTAATACATTTGTATATTATAAAGATATAGAGTGGATTTTAACAAATTTTTATTGTGGTTCCCTATCTGGGATCGCGGAAAATCATTAATAATTGCTCATCATCAAAGAAGTTATGAGAAAACCCCTATTACTTCTGGATCACCCCTCGTTTATCCGACTTCCATGATATGAGATAGGTTTTATCAACGGGATATAACCCAAAACTTCCGGGTTGTATAAATGCGTATTATATATTTAATTTTCCGACCGTATACACACATACACGGCGAAACAAGTTTTAAACCCAAGTACGTAAAATATAGAAATATATTATACAGTTGTTAGACACATAATAAATGGATTTAAATTCATAAACGGTAAGACATGTTTTATGTGTCGTTTCAAACTTGCTGAATTTCGTGATAAGTTGATAACTAAGCATATCTATAAGTTTGCGTTATTTTATATCGTATAAATATGCTTAAATTGTTAACGTAGCTTATATTATGGTGACATTCCGGTATAATTGTGATGTAATTATAAATATCGTATACTGGTTGCAACTCATTGAATCTTATTATAGATATAATTCATACAGGGTATTCAAACATATCGTGTAACTTGTAACCACCAAGCCGTATTATACTGTATGGCGACTTATCGAGTCCAACTACTGTTCATTATATAGGTGCAACTTGACTATCTACTTCACAACAGTGCTATTTGTGCCATGTTGTGGCCGTCAAAAGTCTCCCAGCCTAGTGTCATTATATTCATTAATATTTTTCACATATAGCACGGAGAATTTGACACGACTCTCGACCTTCTATTAGCATAATTCAACAGCTGATACAGTGTATATATCTATAATCCCGGTTGTAAGTTTTCATAAGCGGAAAGTATCACGGAGACGCCGAGGTGTAATACAAATACAAATATTAAGGACCGATATTACACGATTTCCTCGTGGAAATTGTATATTCAACGCTACCTTGTAATATATTCATGCATAAAGGTCAAGATCATGCCAAATGCTCCGAGCTATGTCAACCAATTATAGTGCGTTCAAAGTCAAACGAGAATCGTTATAAACATAAACTCGTCTGGCAGGTAAACTTTAAATTGGGGTTCGATATCAAATTGTGTTCAAAGCGCATCCCATACATCAAAGGCACTGTAGTGTAGCGGATACGCACACTTCCTACAAGTTTCAATTTTATCCTGAGTTGTAGGTTCGATCCCCACCATTTCTTTTAAATTTTGAATCCATATTATAATACTGCCTGAATAAATCGATACTTCAAATGATATTGTTTTATGTTGCAGTAAATATATTATAATAAAATAAAAGATACAACTTGGTAGATAAAGAATGAAAATATAACACACAAGTATATATCTACATACCTTACTACGTGTATCTATTTAGTATATTAGTAACAAATTCAAAATAAGGCACTTGTAAAAAGATAAAAACTTTAAAATATGTACCTTGGATTAATGTCGAACCAGTAGCGAGATTGAACAAAATCTCAACAAAGTCAGTGGCATAATAGAGGCATAGTTATCCACTCGACTAACGAGTCGATATTCAAACTGGTTTACAAGTATTATAGTATTGATTGAAGGTATCTCTTTTATTATATACGTGGGGTGTCCCAGAATAGCGTATAATTCTTGATTTATTTACTCCAGCATGATGACACATCGTTGAAATTTTGCATGTGCATTTCTAAAACTATTCCACATATATTTGAGGAATTTATTGTATATCAGCATACGTTGATATGATAAATAGAAGAATTTGTAACCCATGGTAACGGGTATGTGCGTATATAAAACATTAGCCCACCCCCTCTCCCCTATTCTTTTGAATATGATAGTTCCCTCATTAGTATTACTTTTTGAATCGACAGTACTGGTGTGTTTTTCAAAATAAAAACAAAACAAATAAAAACAAACAAAAATCAATGTTTCCCACCTAACATAGCTAACATTACTAACAGCCTTTCGGACGAGACTTTAAACCGAGGTCCCGTGTATGATGGTTTCCACCAGGCACATAAAAGAACCAAGGATGCTTCTAGAACTGGGGCATCTTCTGTATCATGCACTATCCCCCGATAACTAAAGTGACCATCCTCTTATGGGGGTCTCGCCCATATGGTTTTCGGGTGGCGAGGATAAATAAAAGCATATGAATCGAAATCACATTGTAACGTTCGATGTGATTTGATGTCGTGGTTTAGTTCATCAATGAAATCAATAGCAAAATATATACCCTAAATAAATAGTATTGAATAAACGGTATGTGGAAAAATTATAAGTAATAAACACCTCGACACATAATGTATTTCTAAATTATTAAATTGAAGCAAATAGTGAACATGCCGTCGATTATCGAGTTTATTCAAACATTTATAAAATGGTCATTATTTTACTATCTTTGCTTGTTTTCCTTAGTGAAATATATAAGGACTCTGAGTCAATGTCACGAGTTTAATATTTCGGCCGACGGCCTTCTTCAGAAATATAGTTTTGTTGTTTCTACATTGTGTTTTTAAAGTTTTTAATTAAAAATTAAATTTGTATTTCTCTTATATTCCTGCATACAGTTGTTTACGTCGTTAAACGTAGAACACAAGGAATTGTTGATTTAGTGTAAAATGTACGAATTGTGAAATCAAATGTGATTTCGGGTGCATGTAGATTCTTTTTAGATTTAATAAAAGATAATATATGTAGCCATATTTTGGTATGTTTGGGAATCGTATGATGTTATGCAATATACTGGTAACGTTAGTTTATATTCATGTTTTAACTTTTTTGGGGGTTTCCCGTAGATATAGTTTGTCAGCTATAATGGAGACAAACCATTTATCTTATCCTGACATTATGTCAACCAGAACTGGAACGACCCTTAGTACGCAGAGTGCCAAGCAACGAAACTCAATATACCGGAATTGCTTTTATTTTATTAACGTTGGATGTGTTCCCTTCTTTTATGAGCGTTGGATGTGTACCCTTCTTTTATTAACGTTGGATTTGTGCCCTTCTTTTATTAACGTTGGGTATGGGTTCTTCTTTTATTAACGTTGGTTATGTACCCTTCTTTTATTAACGTTTGATTTGTGTCCTTCTTTTATTAACGTTGAGTACGTACCCTTCTTTTATTAACGTTGGTTATGTACCCTTATTTTATTAACGTTTGATTTGTGTCCTTCTTTTATTAACGTTGGGTACGTACCCTTCTTTTGTTTACGTTGTGTTGCACATGCCCTTCTTTTATTAACGTTGACTTTGCACCCTTCTTTTATTAACGTTTGATTTTCACCGTTCTTTTATTAACGTTGGGTGTGTACCCTTCTTTCATTTACGTTGGCTTTGCACCCTTCTTTTATTAACGTTGGATTTTCACCCTTCTTTTATCAACGTTGGGTGTGTACCCTTCATTTATTAACGTTGGGTGTGCATCCTTCTTTTATCAACGTTGGATTCGCTCTCTTCTTTATTAACGTTTGGTATTGAGGTATTGTCATGGTATCCGTGCGTATAGCCCGCCTGAGAAACCCAGTCTGCTCTGTGCTTTGTTCATAATGTTAGTACATTGTACATATATGTATATAAGACTATGATATGTATAGTCCGTGCAGGATAATGTGGCAGTCACGTGACACAATGTTTTCAGTTTTGGACTATATCAATTGATTGAATTAGGTGTACCATGGTCAAGGTTTGGTATTATAAATCATTTTAACCACCCATCAAATAGAACATACTTAGTAGCCGAGAGATTTAGTGAATAGATTATACTTCCTAAGGATATCGGTATTTTTGGCTATGGGTTCGAAACCTTGTCAAGGCGAATGCATTTTTTTTCATCTTAAAAGACATTCAAGTGATCAGATGTTTCGTCTCTGTTGAACGATGCTTTTAATTGTAACAGCTGAAAAATAGTCACATTGTTGTAATCATGTTAAAGCAACAATATTAGAATCTAGATAAAGCCATCGAAGATGTACTGGAGCGACTTGTGATTCACGTCTCATCTAGCAACGAAGGCACAGATCCAGCGTCTGAGTGTCCCTTGTACAGCAGTGAAGTGATGTATAATTCGTTTGTATTGTAATGATTTAATGTTCCTGTCATATTAGTTGAATTGAACAAAAAATATATATTATCATGAACATGATAAAACAAAAGGAAAATATATAATTAACAAATCCTAAATACTCATAAAGAGAATGGAAAAAATAATATTAAATTATTGTAATGCATTCACAAAAATACAAAAAAGGGTTGAACTTGCATCGCTCAGTTACAATTCCTGGGCTTTACCATCTTAGCTATTACAACATATAGTCCAGTCAGGATAAAAATCCAGTGACGCAGCGGTCGAGTCCACTATAACGGTGAAAACCAATTATAAAGGCTTATACTGTACCAACTACTTTAATTTCAATGCTAAACTAACATTCTAAACTTCGCTTTACCTGTTTAGACAATGGTTGTGATTTTTTGCGTACACATAAACTGCAACGTCACTGTCACAATATCCTAACTGGACAATACCTAACTACTTATTTAGTGCTTACATCGTATTGCAATAAGTCATGCATGACGATAAGGCCAACCAATTTAACGCCCTAGATAACTGCCTGTGTTAAATGTTACATTTCGTCGTTCAATGGATGGTAAAGGATTAGCTGCACATTTCAATCCTACTAGTATGAAACGTAAACAAACACTAGTCCATATTACGTATGTATTTCAACAGTTTCTACTTGCATGATATTTAATGAAACGCACAAACAACAAACAATTAGATTCTTTTAAAGTTATCTGTTATCAAAACCGTTTATTGCCTATAGTGAAATAGACTCGACTGCCACATTATCTAGCACGAACTATACACTGTCATATTATGACAATTATTCCATAATGTTATTAACGAGGAAAGAAGTTCTACAAATTACTTTATGACTTTCTGTTTCGGTGTTGTATTTATTTCCACCATTTAGAATTTATTCAATGAATACATTGTTGTTTTAAATATAATTACCCAAGTACTTTAATTGCACATTATTACTAAGCTATCATCAAAGTGCACTTATTTACACACTGTATTCTAACACGATCTGCGTATTAATCCATATACGCATAGAGCAAACCAGGGCATGTATTATTACCGCAATAAAACATACTGTCAAATTGGCTGTTACTATTTACGCACCGTATCACGTGACATATTTATGAATGAATGAACGTAAACTTTATAGTAAAAACTTCAACCAGTCGCGAGTTGCACGAGTATCAAGTGTTACAGCTATGACGCATCTATTTTTAGAAACTCCAATATACTCTCGAAACTAAGTTTAAACTTCAGATAATCAATTCATTTATGTTTTTCATTTCATGAAATAGATACCCTATACTCGTGTCATTAAATTGTTTCAATGTTTAAAATGTGTTATTTCCTTCAGAAAATTACGAAGGTCGTTTTCATTAACGAGGGAGGTAATTGTACAAGCTAATAGGCCACTCATCTCAAATATTGACAAGTGTCTTTATGTTAATTTCCATGGGAGGTTGGACACACAAAAGCCATCTCAAAACAGAAACATTATTTTGAGTTTATTAAGGTAAAAACTTAAAAAGCCGAAATTAACATTTATCATGAATTCATACTCTGATTTGAGCAAAATCTCAATTTGAGTTATGATTTATACTTGTGATGCTTCGGGAGATTGGAGCGTGGGGTGGTTGACCTAGTGTCAGAATAACGTGACTTGGCAAATAATGTGACTTGGTCATAACCGCAGTCTCCGTATAACTGAAATAGTAATACCATCAGTGTAGGACTTTAAAGGGACTGCCTCACATATTGGTGAATTGCAAAAATAAAATAAAATTGTCAAATATTCGCGTAATGTTGGTATAGTTACCTGTATATCCTATAAACAACCACACTGACATATAAAACAACTTGAGAAACTTCGGCATTTTGAAGTTATTTAGTATTTTTACATAAAAAATTCTATAGGGTATTAATACCCTATAGAATTAAGACTACTTTTACTTAAATTGCCTGAAATTTGTTCGCATTTGATGAAAACGAATCGAAAAACGAACCAAATAACTCACTGATGTTTATGCTGTAGTTTGTTGATGTTACAGTTCGATCACATGTGAATTACATACTTAATAAAGCATGTTGGAAGGAAACTAAGCGCTTTCTTCGTGACAAAAAAAACTCAGTGGTCAATATCGAGAGTGGTTAAAATTGCTTATTTGAACCAAATCTTTCATAAAACAACCACCAGTGGCTTTCTATTACATCAATACTTGGTTAGGGAGGAAAATCACGAGATACAAAAAAATTAGCCCAATCTGTGAGGCAGCACCTTTAAATAACAAATAAAATAATATTCCCCATGCAATGACATATCCCATTGTATGCATATTTCAAAGCATGACATTAAATGAATGGAGCGTGACAATACGTAAGTAAACTTCACGGGGGATTTTCACTTTTCAAATCTTCCTCCTTCGTTAACGAGATAAATATAAAAGTATGTATAGTCCAGTCAAGATAAAAATCCAGTGACGCAGCGGTCGAGTCCATTATAACGGCTTATTCGTACTCTACAAACAACTATAATTTCAATGCTAAACTAACATACTAAACTTCGCTTTACCTGTTTAGACAATGGTTGTGATTTTTTGCGTACACATAAACTTCAACGTCACTGTCACAATATCCTAACTGGACTATATATTCATGTACATGTGTCATCAACATTGTATATCTCAAATAAGGAAAAGTATCACCCGTCTTTCGTTTTTACTGAAATACAATCTATCATCACAGGTATCATTGGTAGAGAATAAAAAAAATCCTTTTTATAAGAAATATTTTATCTTAGATAACAAAATTTTATAAAAATATATATAAATCTTTTTTACTCATTATCAATGATACAGTTACCTGCGTCTATTATTAGCATGAAGCTTAGATGTGATATTTGAAACTAATAATTTTTCGAAATTTTGTCATTTTTTGCCATATATCGTATTGGGTTTTACATGCTGTTGTTAAGCATTTGAACGACGGTTACGCTTCAAGTCACATGAATACAGCAATAAACGCCTGAACAGAAACTACCGATCCATTTATTAACTTAATAACCCACGTCCTACGTACATTTTGTATGATGGGGAAAAGCTTAATATACTTCAAGATTCATAAAGTATGACTGTGCAGTAAAAGAAAACTTTTCGTAAAGACCACACATTGAAATTAAACAACACTGAATCCGAGTTTCCCTTTTTGATATCTTACCCACAGATAACTCTATCATTGATTAAGATTTAAAAAAAATCCTTTTTTTTCTCTCTTAATCAATGATACACGGTTACCGCATGTATAAGTACTTTAGTGAAACTGCAGCATAGTGTAATCAACATGGTCAATATGTGACGGTAAACATCCTGTGTAAACGAGTCAACTTCCGTTTATCGCAATAAGTCATACACGTTGAATTGTATAGTATCCCAATAAGTCATACAGTGACCGGAAACCACGGATGTTTTGCTCGCAATAAGTCATACACATTAAATTGTATAGTATCTCAATAAGTGATACAGTGACCGGAAACCACGGATGTTTTTGCTCGCAATAAGTCATACACGTTGAATTGTATAGTATCACAATAAGTCATTCAGTGGTTTGGTTTATACGTTGTGGTATAGTAACGTAGACAGGTGCAAATGTATATAGAATTAGTCATACTTAAAAGGGCCTTCATCACGATACGACCCTTTTGTCTTATTGGTTGGCTGCTGAATATGAAATTGTCAATTGTATAAAATATTTTTTATTTATTTTTATTATTATCATTTGTCAGTTTCTCCAGCATAGTAACATACATTATGTGAGCGATCTATTTTCGATTTTCTTTAGAAACAAAGTTTGTTCTATCATTGAAGTTTCTTTGTTCTTTATCTCTAGGATTGTGAGTAATGGCTACAGTGATGGCATCAAGACAACCACCACTTCCGGCCAGACAGAGGTCTGAACCTAATACAACCCACATAACATACAAACCAACATCAGCCAAACAGTTTCAACATAATGTACCCTACCAGTCCGGTACACAGAACACGAGTAGCAATGTAACGCATATAAAGTTAGCGCATAGTTCAAGTGTGGATAAACCGGCGGTGTTTGAACCTAGCAGAGCGACACCTAGTGGACGACGTATGTCGGAGCCTGCAGCACCACCGGTACCACGACGGAACCCCGAACAACAACAACAAGCCAATCATCCGATAAGGAAAAGATCTATTGAAACCAACTGTAAGAACCTCATTGTTTATTCCTAAGAAATTTGCTACATGCGTTTTAAATATTAAAATAACAAGTATATATATGTTTATAATTATCTTGGGATAAAATTTAGGAGTTTAAAAAAATCGTGTTTTTTCAACGCAGTTGATGCTAGGAATGTGGATAAAACGCACTCTGAAGCCGAAACATGCATGCATATTTTTTTCATAAATGCCTTACATTTGCATTTCACGAGTTCTGTTATTTAAAGCTAATTGTACGCATCTTAGTTGATTGTTTTGTAACCATGGAAAACCACAGTTTTTATGTCTACAAATCTTACAATGATACCAAATGTATTTGGTTCTTTCATGATAATATAATAAACGAATTGTTTTTCATATATTTTTAGCATTTATTGATAGGAATACAGCTAAGATATTCTCAGATCCAGAACGTGCCCGTAGACCTGCTCCAGCACTTCCTTCTGCACCAGAGACACAATCCAAAACACTTCGCAGAAGTCACACCACGTCAAGTCATAGTGCGTATAAATCAACTTCTTCTTCTTCTATATTATACTGTTATTGACTTATGTTGAGGTGAATATGATGTCATATTCATCGAAACATAAGTCGACAACTGTTATATTGTATACCATGCCAAAAGTCAAAGGAAATAAAACCTATTGACTCTTTTTAAATTATAACAACGTCAGTCTCTCTTTAGGAAAGTGTATGTAATATAAACAAAAGACGACACTTCAAATGATCTAGCTAACATTACAATTATCTTCTTATGTATATGTATGAGAGATTACTCACGTATTTATTAACGACATTTATCATTAATGGCTAGGTTAGAGCCTATAAATACGTATGAGCAGCTGTAGGCCAAATAATACGGGAAATAACGTTACGTTGTTTGGAACGTTATATCGCAGGATATGACGTCACGTCATAAAAAAGTTATATCCACCCCAGCCTCGGTTTCGGGAGTTGTATATATTTTAATAATATACACCTCTCGTGCAGGCCTTCTAAGCCAATCAGAATCCTTGTTACATAATAGGTATACAATATTACATGCGACATACTTGAAATATGAACATTTCGTATTTTGAATCTGAATTAACTGGTATGTTACTTGACCTATAATCGAAAGTACATTTTAGATATTGTCTATCGCTACTGGTATAATTACGCTCTCTAATAAATACTATTATGATTTCCGATTGAGTTATGTGTTAAGGAGCACTAACCAATTGGAGATATTGAACTACCGGGTAACACGGTGATTCCCTTAACCCCCCAAGTGCCACGGGCCTATTTTGGGCCTATTTTGTTATACTACGTTGAGTGCCGCGGGCCTATTTTGGGCCTATTTTGTATGCACATAGGGAACCTTGAAATATTACATCTAAACATCGTACGAAAGGGTTAAGATGTAAACAAGTAGGGGTCAAAACATTATGACGTCATTTCCGGGAGAATTCGGACATGACGTCATGCGTCTGACGACGTTAATATTAGCGCCATTTCGCGGATCACGCATCAAAAGTGACCACCGGAAAAGTGGTAAATTATGCATTTAATAGACGGTTGCACAAAAATAAACTACTTACAAAAGTTGAAAAATGACAACTCTTCTGTCTGATTACAAAAGTAATTAAATAATCGCGTTTGATATTCAGTAATTATGCTACGAAATTTGCGTGATATTCACCCCATGTTGACACGGGATATCGTTAATTAGACATATAAACTATGGAAAGAATCATGATCTATAGAGTTTAATCGTCTACTACTGAAAGTTTAGTACAATTCCATTGAATAATTAACAAATGAATGTATATTTTGTAATACTTGTATACACACAAGACGCGCTAATTTTCAACGCAACGTTGTATGACGTCAAACCAATTAATGAAGCAAACTCTTCATCATTAATGATATATATAGGGCTCGATATTGTTGAAACGAATGTCGTAAATTTCCTGCTATCATACATGTTCTACATAACATTGCACCCCTTAATCACGAACTTGACCCGCGGGAAAATAACACACAGGAAGGTCCAATCATGGCGTTTCCGGGGATCAATAGTACAATTGTGTACATTTATGACAACAATCATATCGGTCTTCACATTCTGCATCATATTTTCTTCCAAAAATTTAGGCACCGGGTTGGAAGTTCATTGTGGAACATGTAATTCAACAATTATAAATAAAACAAAATATATTGTGCATCACCCATATAGATCTACGTCTTTGAAACGAGACCCGAAACTAATTAAACGATTATTATCACACTGAATACCATGTTTTTAAACGCACTTTAAATCCATTAACTATATTATGACTGTCCCAAATAAGTAACCAACCACTGAACAGTTTATGTAGGATGTACATGTATTTAGTAGCATATTTGTATTATGAATGACAGTATATAGATGAGGTACTTCCTCGGAATAAATTTGAAAAAAACATATGTGATCCATTTTCGCACAAAACAATAGAACTTCATTGTATGTCCAAAGTACTTTATGTGCCACTTGTTTGTTTGCTTTCAACTCTAGTCCTAAGTTTGTACTCGATCTTAGACTTGTGCTCAACCATAAAACAGACAGTGTTCGGTCTTAACCCAGCGACAGATCCAAAGCACATTCACCTTTGTCTGTTATCCAGTGGAAGTGCTAGACCTACTGGTTATAAAGCCTAATAGTAGACATTACTTTAACATGAGCCTGTGTTGGTCAACATACATTAGCTATTTGTCAACGACCCCTTTAGTAGGCATCCAGTGCCCCCTTGACTTGAATTCGTTCTAGATTCGGTGGTGATGATCCTTATTAAATTTGAGCGAACTTTAGATCTTCAACCAGCGCTATCCGATATGCATTGTCTTGAAATACTAGCGTATTTTCGGTCTTTATTTTATGAATGTTTGACCATAGGGATAGGGTCTATACGAGGATATCTAAGTCACGCCTAATTATCTGTGGAGTAGGTCTTAATTCCTGGGCTCGATCTTAGACCTACGTCCAATGGTCGCTATATACGTACCAAATTGCTGGCCTTAATCTAGATTGTATATATAGTAGCAGTTCATTGAAGAATTGGTATTGTACGGGAAATGTAAACTGGGGAAGCTAATTTGATTCCCTGCATGCTTCGCGTTTAATTAAATCGAGATTGCTAGGTGATGCTACCGGTATTACGAAGGCCACAAAGAGCCGATTTACTTCTTAAATTAATCGTTTGTATCAGAAATGCATATAACATTCTTCTTAAAAAGGTTTTGTGCTTTGAACGTATTACCTCAAATTGGAAAATCACTATCTCGTCCTACGACATAAAAACATTACATACATACAAAATTAGTTCACTCCCCAATCGCTTAATTATATCGTCACACATACAAAGTTCGATTCCTCGATATAATTTATGAGACACGTCACAGTCGTAAGTGCGTGGTGAGCCAGGGTTAAATACCTTATCTCTTTTCGAATGGACTCATTAGGCCATTCCAAATTGTTTCTTCGTTTAGCGACCGCGGACTGATAGGTTTGGGCGTCTTGAGAAGGAAAATCAACAATTTTTAAGAAATAAATGTTTATCATTTTAGCGTATTCTTAGCTCTTATTCAATGAGATTTGTAAAGATTGTGTCAGTACTTTTAAATATTGACTCTAAATTTAAGCTCAGTATTTTTTTTCACACAAACACGTTTTCAGTTATTTCAGTAAGTTATAATGATTGACAATGCATGATGGCTATATTTATAAGCCATATAATGATGAGGATAGAAGTCGGTATGACTTGTTTTTTCGAGGGCTTCGTTTTTTCTCCCATGATAGCTAGATATGTTACGAACTTAGGGTGGTCGCTAAAGGAAGAAACCATTCGGTATGGAATTAGTTAGCAACTTAGCAACGTACCCGGTGTACATCACAGATACACACGAGGTGAGTTATATACAATAGGATAGGAAACTGAACAGCCTTTAAGAAATGACCAAGTGCCACGACCGGGATTCGAACCAGTGTCGTCTCAATCCATAGTCAAGAGCAATACCCAAGCGACCACCGTGAAACTTTATCGCCATACTGAGGGATTGCTTATCGCATCACCAAAACACGAAGAAGACAAGAACTAGAACACCAACCATGAATAAAATTAAGTATATACATGTACGCTGCAACAACCCTTTATAGTGTTGATTCGGTTTTATGTATTCATATTTTTGTGTTCTTTACTAGTACATATGTACTGACGAATGTATCTGTACATGTATTGGTAAAATATAAATTGAATGAAATGAAGTGGGTTGCAGTGGTTACTCAAACAAGTCGCCCAATGAGTAGAGAACATTACACCACACTCGTTGAAAAGTAAACTAAGTCACACTATGTGGTGTTATATAAAAAGTAAATGTAAAGTTTTTGTTTATTATAGTGTCACCTCTATTGAAAGGGACACCCAATTTGACTTATGAGACACCTATTTTTCGCGCGCACAGTACATCCCGCATCCCTTCTCGTATATATGATTGCCTTGTAAACATCCACTGTACTCCCCATGAAACACAGTACCAATGTGTGTCAAAATAATATTTTGAAAATATTCATTAATTGTAGGTGCTATGATTCCGTTGTTATTCTGTTAGGAAATTTATAACAAATGTTGTATGCGGCGGCCAATTCACCTAACCAGTTTTCTAACACTGTCACCCGAACTACCCTAACACGTACTAAATACCAACTTACCATTCCACAAGCAACCAGCAACATTTCAACATGGGGAGGAAAATCAACATGAATAGTCAGCGTTTCACGGAATGGTATGAATTGCCACGACCGGGAATCAAACCCGGATCGTTGGGTTACAAATGCAGCGCACTTTAACTACTGAACCACGGCCGTGGCTATATGTACTCGTACCCAACCCTTTGGTTCAATTATTATATGCAGTACAAAGTCATTAAACCAGGGGCCATAGCTTATTTACTCCGTTCTAGATTGAACTGAACATTACATTTAGGCGAACAGTTCATTGCGGCTTTCAGCAGAATATCATGAAAGATGGTACATGTATGTTTAAAATTTCGACTGCATACTCGCACATAATTCTATTAAAAATAGTTCTATATATGATCCGAACGCATGTTAAGGTATCTATGATGAACTATTTACAGGGTTTGAGGGCTCATATTGTGTGTAACTATTCATGAAATAGCATGTTTTTTTTTACTAGAACAAACTATTTTGAAAAAACTTACCTTGGATAAAATATTGCATTAAAATATGGATATTCGAAAGATTTAATTAAGTCAGGCTTATGTCATTTTGTTCAGTTTGTGTGTTTATATTTAAACTAAAACATACATATCTTGAATGCATACTCGGCGCTTTAATTGTCGTCTAATTACGTTGTAACGTGCGCCATACCGCGCAGTTTTTTGAACGTCGAAATAATGACGTCAACTTGTTTACGTCAAAACAGGATTGGCACTGTCGACGTAATTTGGCATTTCGACGTCGGCAGCGAAAGGGTTAATTACATGTTGTGTTTGTACTTGCCCGATCTGGAAAGTTTGCTCCAAACATTTCCTGATCGTGCAATTAAATTATTCATTCCTATATCGGGTAGGATGTTTGACGTTTCAGACCATTTCCTCAACTGTAAATAATTTATCATATGCATCACATTTGTGTACAATCCGACCTGTCTCTCTTCAGCAACCTGTCAAAGGACATAATCAACTGTGATACACATGTAGATATCTTTGGCTTTTTTGACAGTTCAAACGTAGACTTTCGGCTTTTTGATAGCTCAAACTTGGACGTTCAGCTTTTTTGACAGCTTAGACTTGGACTTCCAGCTTTTTGACAGCTCAAACTTGGACTTTCGGCTTTTTGACAGCAGAAACTTAGACGTACGGCTTTTCACCAGCTAAAACTTGGACTTTCAGTTTTTTGATAGCTCAATCTTAGGCTTTGGGTTTTTTGACAGAAACTTAGACTTTCGACTTTTTGACAGCTCAAACTTGGACTTTCGGCTTTTTGACAGCAGAAACTTAGACGTACGGCTTTTCACCAGCTAAAACTTGGACTTTCAGTTTTTTGATAGCTCAATCTTAGGCTTTTGGTTTTTTGACAGAAACTTAGACTTTCGACTTTTTGACAGCTCAAACTTGGACTTTCGGCTTTTTGACAGCAGAAACTTAGACGTACGGCTTTCCACCAGCTAAAACTTGGACTTTCAGTTTTTTGATAGCTCAATCTTGGGCTTTTGGCTTTTTGACAGCAGAAACTTAGACTTTCGATTGTTTGACAGCTCAAACTTGGACTTTCGGCTTTTTGACAGCAGAAACTTAGGCGTACGGCTTTTCGACAGCTTTAACTTTGACTTTCAGTTTTTTTAGCTCAAACTTGGACTTTCAGTTTTTGACAGCTCAAACTTTGACTTTCAGCGGTTTACTTTCATTTTCTCGTTCAGTTGTATGATAGGTATTGTGTCGTGGAATAGTGGTCTGTGTTATTGCCGTTTTCTGTGCTCGGCTGTTTCAGTTGACGGCTGCCTTCCCAGACCGAGTGTTCATGATCTTAATTGACTGAAAATGTTGAGACTTGCATATGTAGTAGCTTTATGCAGATAACCACTTTCTCATATTATAGAGCATGGAGAATTTGACATGATCCTGGCCTTTATGCATAAATATATTACAAGGTTCTTGCGTTAAAGTTACAAATTTCCGCGAGCTAATCGTGCAATATCGGTCCTTTAGATGTGTGTTGGTATTACACCTCGTGTGTCTTCGTGATACTTCCCGCTTATTCAAACATACAACTGGGGTTATAAATACAGACAATAAATCAGCTGTGAATAGAGCTATAAGAAGGTTGAGAGTCGTGTCAAATTCTCTGGACTATACTACTTACTTTATTTCAGATGACGAAGCCCCGCCCCCTCTACCAGGAAGTCGCCCACCTAGGGGACCACCTAAACAAGTACAAGGTATTGTGTATACACCATTATAGCATAAAAACGGTGATTTTGCCCATACGTTAACGGGACGAAAACCATGCGTAAACATAAAGATTCACGCGAGAACGCGCTGTTAACGTCCAGTTTTACGTATGCTCATTCCAGGGCCTCACCGATGAAATAAACGATTTTACAGCGTCTTATGAACTGCAATTCCCATTCTTTTGCAACTACTAATTAATTTTCTATAAGATTTAAATAATAAATTTAAACAAACCTGCATTATCCATTTTTTCTTGGTATTTGCCGATCCCGGAAGTTGACGCTCATAACTTTTATGACGTAACGCTTGTTTTCGCGACGTTACGTTTGTTTACGCGACGTCGCCACAAAATCTCCCGCCAATATGTAATTATTTCGAAATACAAACGCATTAATTGATGTTTTGTATGCTATAATAGCATATACGCACCAGCCGTCCATCGGGACTCTGCAGATGTTATATCGCGAAAAAGCATGCGTTAACCCTACATTCATAGATAAATTGCTAGCTATTAAAGTCTCGTATTTCATAAATTACCGTCTTCTGTTCATGTTAATTTAACAATTAAATGTTTATTAGCGTAGATAATAAATGCATTATAGTGTGCATACAACTAGTATACTGCACAGCGTACTGTACTATACACTCTGTGCCTTACACGTACATTGTACTCAATATACTTAACGGATTTAAAATCGCGACAGTGGGGTAAGTTTTTACCAGAAAACCAACTTATTGCACGTATTTATTTGCATCATACTACAGAAAATTGCAGTCATACTCTTTCTTTACCCATTTGGTATAAATGTAGGGTTAACGCATGCTTTTTCGTGCTATAACATCTGCACATATCGCCCTGACGAGCTTGGGCACCAACGCTCCCGAGGGACTCTGCAGATCTTATAGCACGAAAAAGCATGCGTAAACGCTATTATAGCAGACAAACAAACGTAACGTCGCGAAAACAAACGTTACGTCATAACTGTTTTTGTTATGAGTATCGACTTCCGGGATCGGCAAATACCAAGAAAACATGGACAATGCCGGTTTGTTTAAATTTATTATTCAAATCTTATAGAAAATTAATTAGTAGTTACAAATAAAATTGGAATTTAAGTTCATAAGACGCTGTTAAATCGTTTACTTTCATCGGTGCGGCCCTGGAATGAGCATACTTAAAACTGGACGTTAACAGCGCGTTCTCGCGTGAATCTTTATGTTTACGCATGGTTTTCGTCCCGTTAACGTATGGGCAAAATCACCGTTTTTATGGTATAATTGATAGCAACGATTAAAATTTATCCAAATGATACAGCTTTCAGAGAAATGCGAAGGAAGTCTATTTCTTTATTAAGTTCACAGTGCTTTTGAAATCATTTGACATGACATTTTTCTGCGGGATGCAAAGTCTGCGTTTTTTGTTAATCCGAAATGTGATTAATTTTCTGCGTACCTAATTTCTGCAGAAACAGATTGTGATAAAAGATAAACTTTTTTGTATTTTTCTTTCAGATTTTGAGAGTCGGTTTCGTTTCCATGGACCGAGTGAACTTCCTGATCCAGACGGTCCGAAAACAATTCCTAAAAAAGCTTACCCTAGTACTTCAATAAGGCGGAAAGAGCATCAACATTCCAGTAAGTAGAAGACATTGGTTGCTGACTACATATACGCAATTAATTGACCAGTTACCAGCAATTGTTTAATCAGACATTCCGGTTCATTTTATGCATATTACTAGTATATATACGCGAAAGAACATAGCCAGACATAAAAATGGTCAGTCCGCTATTATTTTGTAAAATTGTGTTCATACTGTGTTTGTCCAGCTTAAGGTCATTCGTTTCTTTCAACTTGAAAGGCCATGCGCATTCTTTCTGTCGAGTGTTACTTTGGATGTTGTCCTTATGATTCGCGCTTGTGTGCAGGCTCTTGTTCCTGTTTTGATTAACTGAAGCAGCAGGCTGTCGGCCGTGAGTAGGATAGCGTGTTTAAGTAGCTTTTTAGTCATTCATGTTCTGCTAATTCTCGTGAGTTCTGCCTTCTCATCCGATTTATTGTCATCTTTGATAAGGAATTCTAACACGATCTGCGGATTAATCCATATACACATAGAGCAAACTAGGCCATGTATTATTACCCCCATAAAACATACCCATCTAATTGGCTGTTACTATTTACGCCCCGTATCACGTGACAAATTTATGAATGACCGAACGTAAACTTTATAGTAAAAAACTTCAACGAGACGCGATGACAAGGCAAGCTGCACGAGTATCCAGTGTTACAGCTATGACGCATCTATTTTTAGAAACTCCAATATAATCTCGAAACTAAGTTTCATAAAAACTTCTGATAATCAATTCATTTATATTTTTCATTTCAAGAAATAGATACCCTATACTCGTGTTATTAAAATTGTTTCAATGTTTAAAATGTGTTATTTCTTTCAGAAAACTACGGTCGTTTTCATTAACGAGGGAGGTAATTGAACCAGATAATAAGCAACTCAATTTTAGCGTGGAATTATATTCAATGTCAAATGGGTGAAAATGGAATGCGCGCAGTTAAATAGTACGGGATATTATCGTATTTAGAATTGAAATAAAAACTCTGTTATTGTATTTTGTCGGTGAATAAAACACGAGCACTCGTTCGGATGCTACGCACTCATTATTTAATTTTTCCGCATCCGAACTCCTGCCCGTGTTTTATTCACCGACAGAAAACACGAACAGATTTTTATTTCTTAAACAAAATTGTATTTTTATATAATACCGTATAGCGGGTAATTTCTGCGGGTTTTTATTTCTGCGTTTTTTGCGGTTTGAGGCTGTCCCGTAAAATTAAATTCCGCAAAATTAAACATCGTAACTTCCATATTTGCTTCAATATACTGGTAATATACATTTAATCTATATCTTTCTAGTGTTTTGTTACTGTCGTATTTTTCACACGTGATCGACTGTCTTTGTTTGCTAGTTTGTTTAACAATTAATGAATGGTATGTGTTATATCGGTATTTACCCTCAATACACGTTGATGTAAGTTTGACAACTGGTTTAATTTGCAACATTGTAGTTTGTGTATAATTGTATTAACGATATAGCAATACCCGGTTTCTGAAATCCGCAGAAATTAATTCCCGATTTTCTGGTAGGTCGCAGAAATAAAAACAGCAGAAATAAAACCTACCCATTTTTGGCCTAAATCGCAAAATTTTCTACCCGCAGAAATAACCCGCTATACGGTATTATTGATACTTAACTAAATGCTATATATACAACATCTGTTAATTAATTGCTATTTGTCTTTTAATTTCAGAACATCACGAAGCAACATTGGATCCATTATGATAGATATAATTTATACGAAATACATATTCACGTGATACTAAAACAATTGTCGCATACCATATGATCATTATTGACTTGATGGGAAACCAAATATATCGGGTACCTGCTTAGGACAGGTTTAACTGTGTTGTAAATACATTTATATTTGTGATACATTTTTGTACATTTGTGCCCATGAAATTTCATGGATTTTTTACTTTGTCGTTGGATTGTAGTGAATATCAATTTTCACCAGTAATCGCGTGGTACTTGATATCGTGGTGGATTCAATCAACGAACTTCACCATTATCTGTCACTAAATGGTTTTACAATAGCGTATCGAGCTTAGAAAGTTGTTTTTTATAAAGATATGTTTCCTGGTTTATTGATAACACATACGCTTGTTTCGTTTTCATCTGTTGACAATTGTGATTTTCGAGCATGTACGTTCTATGCAAATGCCACAATTCTGTTTAATATAATTAACGATCAACCTCATTTTGAATTGCAAGGGTTGTGTAACATTCTGCAAAATAATGTAGGGATATTAGGGGTTCACCACTTTGTAAGTGGCTTTGTGGTAGAGTTATACAGATATCACGAAATATATATTTTATAAAGCACGAATAATTTGACGTGATCCTAACCTTTATGCAAGAATATATTACAAGGTTCTTGTGTTGAATATTATACATTTCCGCGAGCAAAACACACAATATCGGTCCTTTAGATTTGTGTTGGTATTACACCTCGAGCGTCTTTGTGATACTTCCCGCTTATGAAAACATACAACCGGGGTTATGGACAATATACCAGCTGTTAAATTATGCTAATAGAAGGCCGAGAGTCGTGTCAAATTGTTCGTTCTGTATCTAAACATGTTTTTATAGTCTTGGTGACCAACGGATTGGGTCAGATGATGCAGAGTCATCATTCGCTTTAAGGACGCTATATTCAGAAGAGTTAAATTTGTAAACCTCTGCAAGAGCCGGAATTTGATTTGATTTCTGATAACTTGTTTTGTATATGTTAAATATTCATAAAAAAACAAGAGAAACAAGCCTTTGATTTATGGTGGGAAATTCATTTATACATAAAGTAATTGTTATATCATACAATTTATTATAATAAATCACATGATTTTGATCTGTGCTGTTAATACGTGAAATCTTCTGTACTATATTTGTTAATTGATTGTGGAAGATATTAATGATTGAACAATAAAAGAACTTTAATTACATGTGTAAAATCAATGTGTCATATAACAGTACCAGCCCTCCATGTTACAGTACCAGCCCTCCATGTAACAGTACCAGCCCTCCATGTTACAGAACCAGTCCTCCATATAACAGTATCAGCCCTCCATGTAACATCAGCAGCCCTCCATGTAACATCAGCAGTCCTCCATGGAACATCAGCAGTCCTCCATGTAACATCAGCAGCCCTCCATGTAACATCAGCAGTCCTCCATGTAACAGTACCAGTCCTCCATATAAAAGTACCAGTCCTCCATGTAACACCAGCAGCCCTCCATGTAACACCAGCAGTCCTCCATGTAACAGTACCAGCCCTCCATGTAACAGTACCAGTCCTCCATGTAACAGTACCAGTCCTCCATGTAACAGTACCAGTCCTCCATGTAACAGTACAAGTCCTCCATGTTACAGTACCAGTCCTCCATGTAACAGTACCAGCCCTCCATGTTACAGTACCAGCCCTCCATGTAACAGTACCAGCCCTCCATGTTACAGAACAAGTCCTCCATATAACAGTACCAGCCCTCCATGTAACATCAGCAGCCCTCCATGTAACAGTACCAGCCCTCCATGTAACATCAGCAGCCCTCCATGTAACATCAGCAGTCCTTCATGTAACATCAGCAGTCCTCCATGTAACAGTACCAGTCCTCCATATAACAGTACCAGCCCTCCATGTAACATCAGCAGCCCTCCATGTAACAGTACCAGTCCTCCATATAACAGTACCAGCCTTCCATGTAACATCAGCAGCCCTCCATGTAACAGTACCAGTCCTCCATGTAACACCAGCAGTCCTCCATGTAACAGTACGAGTCCTCCATGTAACAGTACCAGTCCTCCATGTAACAGTACCAGTCCACCATGTAACAGTACTTGTCCTTCGTGTAACAGTACCAGTCCTCCATGTAACAGTACCAGTCCTCCATATAACAGTACCAGTCCTCCATGTAACAGTACCAGTCCTCCATGTAACAGTACCAGTCCTCCATGTTACAGAACCAGTCCTCCATATAACATCAGCAGTCCTCCATGTAACATCAGCAGTCCTCTATGTAACAGTACCAGTCCTCCATGTAACAGTACCAGTCCTCCATGTAACAGTACCAGCCCTCCATGTTACAGAACCAGTCCTCCATATAACACCAGCAGTCCTCCATGTAACAGTACGAGTCCTCCATGTAACATCAGCAGTCCTTCATGTAACAGTACCAGTCCTCCATGTAACATCAGCAGTCCTCCATGTAACAGTACCAGTCCTCCATGTAACAGTACCAGTCCTCCATGAAACAGAACCAGTCCTCCATGTAACAGTACAAGTTCTCCATGTAACAGTACCAGTCCTCCATGTAACACAAGCAGCCCTCCATGTAACAGTACCAGCCCTCCATGTAACAGTACCAGTCCTCCATGAAACAGTACCAGTCCTCCATGTAACAGTACCAGTCCTCCATGTAACACCAGCAGCCCTCCATGTAACATCAGCAGCCCTCCATGTAACGGTACCAGTCCTCCATATAACAGTACCAGTCCCCCATGTAACATCAGCAGTCCCCCATGTAACAGTACCAGTCCTCCATGAAACAGTACCAGTCCTCCATGTAACAGTACCAGTTCTCCATGTAACAGTACCAGTCCTCCATGTAACACAAGCAGCCCTCCATGTAACAGTACCAGCCCTCCATGTAACAGTACCAGTCCTCCATGAAACAGTACCAGTCCTCCATGTAACAGTACCAGTCCTCCATGTAACACCAGCAGCCCTCCATGTAACATCAGCAGTCCTCCATGTAACGGTACCAGTCCTCCATATAACAGTACCAGTCCCCCATGTAACATCAGCAGTCCCCCATGTAACAGTACCAGCCCTCCATATAACAGTACCAGTCCTCCATGTAACACCAGCAGCCCCCCATGTAACAGCCCCAGTCCTCCATGTAACACCAGCAGCCCCCCTTGTAACAGAACCAGTCCTTCATGTAACAGTACCCGTCCACCATGTAACATCAGCAGTCCTCTATATAACATCAGCAGTCCTCCATGTAACAGTACCAATCCTCCATGTAACAGTACCCGTCCACCAAGTAACAGTACCTGTCCTCCATTTAACACCAGCAGTCCTCCATGTAACATCAGCAGTCCTCCATGTAACAGTACCAGTCCTCCATGTTACATCAGCAGTCCTCCATGTAACATCAGCAGCCCTCCATGTAACAGTACCAGCCCTCCATGTAACAGTACCAGTCCTCCATGTAACATCAGCAGCCCTCCATGTAACAGTACAAGTCCTCCAATAACAGTACCAGTCCTCCATGTAACAGTACCAGTCCTCCATGTAACAGTACCAGTCCTCCATGTAACAGTACCAGTCCTCCATGTTACATCAGCAGTCCTCCATGTAACAGTACCAGCCCTCCATGTAACAGTACCAGTCCTCCATGTAACACCAGCAGTCCTCCATGTAACAATACCAGTCCTCCATGTAACAGTACCAGTCCTCCATGTAACAGTACCAGTCCTCCATGTAACATCAACAGTCCTCCATGTAACATCAGCAGTCCTCCATGTAACATCAGCAGTCCTCCATGTAACATCAGCAGTCCTCCATGTAACATCAGCAGTCCTCCATGTAACAGTACCAGTCCTCCATGTAACAGTACCAGTCCTCCATGTAACAGTACCAGTCCTCCATGTAACATCAGCAGTCCTCCATGTAACATCAGCAGTCCTCCATGTAACATCAGCAGTCCTCCATGTAACAGTACCAGTCCTCCATGTAACAGTACCAGTCCTCCATGTAACACCAGCAGCCCTCCATGTAAAATCAACAGTCCTCCATGTAGCATCATCAGTCCACCATGTAACACCAGCAGCCCTCCATGTAACACCAGCAGTCCTCCATGTAACATCAGCAGTCCTCCATGTAACACCAGCAGTCCTCCATGTAACATCAGCAGTCCTCCATGTAACATCAGCAGTCCTCTATGTAACAGTACCAGTCCTCCATGTAACAGTACCAATCATCCATGTAACACCAGCAGCCCTCCATGTAACATCAGCAGTCCTCCATGTAACACCAGCAGCCCTCCATGTAACAGTACCAGTCATCCATGTAACAGTACCAGTCCTCCATGTAACACCAGCAGCCCTCCATGTAACATCAACAGTCCTCCATGTAGCATCATCAGTCCTCCATGTAACACCAGCAGCCCTCCATGTAACACCAGCAGTCCTCCATGTAACATCAGCAGTCCTCCATGTAGCATAAGCAGTCCTCCATGTAACACCAGCAGTCCTCCATATAACATCAGCAGTCCTCCGTGTAACACCAGCAGTCCTTCATGTAATAGTACCAGTCCTCCATGTAGCATCAGCAGTCCTCCATGTAGCATCAGCAGTCCTCCATGTAACATCAGCAGTCCTCCATGTAACACCAGCAGTCCTCCATGTAACACCAGCAGTCCTCCATGTAACACCAGCAGCCCTCCATGTAACATCAGCAGCCCTCCATGTAACAGTACCAGTCCTCCATGTAACAGTACCAGTCCTCTATGTAACATCAGCAGCCCTCCATGTAACATCATCAGTCATCCATGTAACAGTACCAGTCCTCCATGTAACACCAGCAGCCCTCCATGTAACATCAGCAGTCCTCCATGTAACAGTACCAGTCCTCCATGTAACACCAGCAGTCCTCCATGTAACAGTACCAGCCCTCCATGTAACAGTACCAGTCCTCCATGTAACAGTACCAGTCCTCCATGTAACAGTACAAGTCCTCCATGTAACAGTACCAGCCCTCCATGTAACATCAGCAGTCCTCCATGTAGCAGTATTAGTCCTCCATGTAACAGTACCAGTCCTCCATGTAACATCAGCAGCCCTTCATGTAACATCAGCAGTCCTCCATGTAACAGTACCAGTCCTCCATGTAACATCAGCAGTCCTCCATGTAACATCAGCAGTCCTCCATGTAACATCAGCAGTCCTCCATGTAACATCAACAGTCCTCCATGTAGCATCATCAGTCCTCCATGTAACACCAGCAGCCCTCCATGTAACATCAGCAGTCCTCCATGTAACATCAGCAGTCCTCCATGTAGCATCAGCAGTCCTCCATGTAACACCAGCAGTCCTCCATATAACATCAGCAGTCCTCCATGTAACACCAGCAGTCCTTCATGTAATAGTACCAGTCCTCCATGTAGCATCAGCAGTCCTCCATGTAGCATCAGCAGTCCTCCATGTAACATCAGCAGTCCTCCATGTAACACCAGCAGTCCTCCATGTAACACCAGCAGTCCTCCATGTAACACCAGCAGTCCTCCATGTAACACCAGCAGTCCTCCATGTAACACCAGCAGTCCTCCATGTAACACCAGCAGTCCTCCATGTAACATCAGCAGTCCTCCATGTAACAGTACCAGTCCTCCATGTAACACCAGCAGCCCTCCATGTAACATCAGCAGTCCTCCATGTAACATCAGCAGTCCTCCATGTAACACCAGCAGTCCTCCATGTAACACCAGCAGTCCTCCATGTAACATCAGCAGCCCTCCATGTAACAGTACCAGTCCTCCATGTAACAGTACCAGTCCTCTATGTAACATAAGCAGCCCTCCATGTAACATCATCAGTCATCCATGTAACAGTACCAGTCCTCCATGTAACACCAGCAGCCCTCCATGTAACATCAGCAGTCCTCCATGTAAAAGTACCAGTCCTCCATGTAACAGTACCAGTCCTCCATGTAACACCAGCAGTCCTCCATGTAACAGTACCAGCCCTCCATGTAACAGTACCAGTCCTCCATGTAACAGTACCAGTCCTCCATGTAACAGTACAAGTCCTCCATGTAACAGTACCAGCCCTCCATGTAACATCAGCAGTCCTCCATGTAGCAGTATTAGTCCTCCATGTAACAGTACCAGTCCTCCATGTAACATCAGCAGCCCTTCATGTAACATCAGCAGTCCTCCATGTAACAGTACCAGTCCTCCATGTAACATCAGCAGTCCTCCATGTAACATCAGCAGTCCTCCATGTAACATCAGCAGTCCTCCATGTAACATCAGCAGTCCTCCATGTAACATCAGCAGTCCTCCATGTAACAGTACCAGCCCTCCATGTAACAGTACCAGTCCTCCATGTAACATCAGCAGCCCTCCATGTAACATCATCAGTCCTCCATGTAACAGTACCAGTCCTCCATGTAACAGTACCAGTCCTCAATGTAACACCAGCAGCCCTCCATGTAACATCAGCAGTCCTCCATGTAACAGTACCAGTCCTCCATGTAACAGTACCAGTCCTCCATGTAACACCAGCAGTCCTCCATGTAACAGTACCAGCCCTCCATGTAACATCAGCAGTCCTCCATGTAACAGTACCAGTCCTCCATGTAACAGTACCAGTCCTCCATGTAACAGTACCAGTCCTCCATGTAACATCAGCAGTCCTCCATGTAACATCAGCAGTCCTCCATGTAACATCAGCAGTCCTCCATGTAACAGTACCAGTCCTCCATGTAACAGTACCAGTCCTCCATGTAACACCAGCAGCCCTCCATGTAACATGAACAGTCCTCAATGTAGCATCATCAGTCCTCCATGTAACACCAGCAGCCCTCCATGTAACATCAGCAGTCCTCCATGTAACAATAGTAGTCCTCTATGTAACAGTACCAGTCTTCCATGTAACAGTACCAATCCTCCATGTAACACCAGCAGCCCTCCATGTAACATCAGCAGTCCTCCATGTAACACCAGCAGCCCTCCATGTAACAGTACCAGTCATCCATGTAACAGTACCAGTCCTCCATGTAACACCAGCAGCCCTCCATGTAACATCAACAGTCCTCCATGTAGCATCATCAGTCCTCCATGTAACACCAGCAGCCCTCCATGTAACACCAGCAGTCCTCCATGTAACATCAGCAGTCCTCCATGTAGCATCAGCAGTCCTCCTTGTAACACCAGCCGTCCTCCATGTAACATCAGCAGTCCTCCATGTAACATCAGCAGTCCTCCATGTAACACCAGCAGTCCTCCATGTTACACCAGCAGTCCTCCATGTAACATCAGCAGTCCTCCATGTAACATCAGCAGTCCTCCATGTAACAGTACCAGTCCTCCATGTAACACCAGCAGTCCTCCATGTAACAGTACCAGTCCTCCATGTAACAGTACCAGTCCTCCATGTTACAGTACCAGTCCTCCATGTAACAGTACCAGTCCTCCATGTAACAGTACCAGTCCTCCATGTAACAGTACCAGTCCTCCATGTAACACCAGCAGTCCTCCATGTAACACCAGCAGACCTCCATGTAACAGTACCAGTCCTCCATGTAACATCAGCAGTCCTCCATGTAACAGTACCAGTCCTCCATGTAACATCAGCAGTCCTCCATGTAACTGTACCAGTCCTCCATGTAACATCAGCAGTCCTCCATGTAACACCAGCAGTCCTCCATGTAACACCAGCAGTCCTCCATGTAACATCAGCAGTCCTCCATGTAACATCAGCAGTCGTCCATGTAACAGTACCAGTCCTCCATGTAACAGTACCAGTCCTCCATGTTACAGTACCAGTCCTCCATGTAACAGTACCAGTCCTCCATGTAACAGTACCAATCCTCCATGTAACATTACCAGTCCTCCATGTAACAGTACCAGTCCTCCATGTAACATGCCACTCCTCCATGTAACAGTACCAGTCCTTCATGTAACAGTACCAGTCCTTCACGTAACAGTACCAGTCCTTCACTTAACAGTACCAATCCTCGATGTAACAGCAGTAGTCCTTTATGTAACCTGTTTGCATCAACTTACAAATTTTATTTTGCTTGCATTCACAACCATAAGAGGTGGTACTCACCAGGACATCCAAATCGTCATTTATATTTGATGTAACTGTGACTTAATTGTTGACCTCAAAAACATTATCCAAGGGTCATTCGCCCAACCAACCTGCTATGTTTGTGAACTATTCAGACTGCTCTTTATTTATTGTTCAGATAAGACCGACTGGTTTGTTCTACTGAGGAAATACATTCCCAATACTTCAAAAGGTAGGCATTCCAAGAGGTACCCACAAATCCTGATTGGATGTTTGAATATCCTTGTAGCACATGCTATGCTCCTGACAAAGTTGGTTTTAGTATGACAGAATCGGCCAGAAACTAGCATATTCCACGACATTTTTTCATTAATCACCGTTTAGTTTTTCAATAAAGTAAACATTCCAATGTGTCATAACAACAGATGATGGTTACTGATGACAAAGACCTAAATATACACAGATTGGACACTTAATTGAAAACGGAGAGAAAATGCAAAATAGCATGCAGCAGATTATGATATTTTGCATGAACACTTTTGTTCGTCATCCTTTTTGAATGTCCAATATCTCATTTTGAAGAGCTAAGCTTTTCTACTGCATGATGTAACTTATTTTTTTCTATCTCTTATAGAATTCAAATAAATATTGTTTGAATGAGGCAGATCAGTAATTTTCTGATAAAATTGGAATTTCCATTAAAATGAGAGTAGATCTGGCTCTTAGAGGTCTATTGTATTATTCCTCGACTGATTTCAATAAATTAGGTATCATTTTAAAGCAAAATAATAAATCTATTGCCTAAACTTATTAGTGTATAAACTTATTAGTGTTTTCCTATGTATATCAAAACAGGAGATATAAGGTATTAAGAACAAACAAGATTTCGCAAGATTTCAGAAAACTGCGGCGAGAAATTGTGAGATTTGGTAGATTTTTCCAATCTTTGTATATTTAGGTCTTTGCCCATGAAGACCAAAGTGTAACTTCAGTCTCGGTACAAATCTGCCAAACTATAATCACCTGATTTTCTTATATTCTAATATAATTGCAAATACTAAAACACGTATAGCAAGATTCAAAGCAATAGCTGTGATAGTATAAGAGATCAAAGCAATGCTGACAATGATGACGATCAACACCAACAACGCTCAAGCTTACAATAATATCAACACTGTCAGGTGTCATTATACATTTATTGTGTTTATTACATATAGAGCAATAACATAGAACAGTATTTCCAAATTTGATAAAAATGTGTCTTCTGTTTTATAAATTGATGGAATTTAAATATACAAATAAATGTTTTATACTTACTAAACTTTTATCAAATTCACAACATATCTGAGGTATTGTACTAGTATGACAATAGAACACCGGTCAAACAAATCCTTAACAATAAATATCATAACTTACTGTATAAATAGTGACAAGTTCCAGTTGCATAAAATATATAGAGGATATTTGTTGATTTTGGTGTAAGATCGAATTTTATTTCACCGAGTGATCACAGAAAGTCAATATTTTCACGAGTGTAAATTTAATTTTCTGTGACCACGAGTGAAATAAAATTGATCTTACACCAAAAATTAACAAATTTTCTGTTTATTATATGCCTCAATTTCTCTTAAAATGTGCCGTAATTGGCTTAATTGGAAAAAATCACGTCGCAATTGGAACGTCAAGACGTGAGAATAATGACGTCATGATGACGTAACACATATAAAGCCCGGCGCCGTTAACGTTACGTTTCTTTTTATGTATGATACTGGAACCAGCTTAAAAACAGTGAAAATAACAAAGTGGTAATTTCACTGTTATTTTCACTGTTATTTTCACTGAAAAATCTCCATGATCCATTGAAAGCAAATAATAAAATTTATTCATAATTTTATATCATTTATATTTTAATACGCAACTTAAAACCAGGTGCAAAGTGACACAACTCTGTTGACCTCTATTTGCATAATAGACAAATTGCGCTATAATATTTATTGCGGCTTTTTCTGTTGTTAATTAGAGCTGTGGCAATTCGGCAGACAAATATATCCCGTCGGCAAAGGGCCATAATTCTGGAAAAATTTATTGCGGCACAAATTATTTTCTTCATGCACATATTCATGAAGTAGACCAACATGGGCCTTTAAAACCAGGCCCCAATCTCCCGTTCAAAGCATCTCATGTACATATCTCAGCTCACATTGAGATTTTACTCAAATCAGAGTCTGAATTTCAGATACATCAGAAGTTTGCGATCTTGACATTTTATTGTAATAAACTCAGAATAAAGATAAATGACAATAAGTGAGATGGGATTTAGCTCAAATTGAGATCCTTCGGGAGATCGGGGCCTGGCCACATTGATGTACCCTCAGATTTGTTGCATAAAACAGGTTCAACAGGAATGTTGATCATCTACACACATGAAGATCAATATCAAGTTAAAATTTGTTTTCTTTGGACCATAATTTTTGAAAGAACTACAGTCATAATTATATCATTTAACAACAATGTAAAAATCCAGCATACATATAAGCCGTACATAAACGTAAGACAATAAAAATTGAAGTAAAAATGTGTATCACAGTGTATATATATTGTTCATTCATTTTCTTCGTTTTGGATCCCGGGCAGCTTTCAATACGTAGCCTTTAGATTTGACGATTCCGCGTTGATTGACGAGTACTGAGTAGCGTAATACCCATTGTGGCTCCCAGAATTCACTGTCCTTCTCTGTGCTTCTTTCACGTATTACATCTTGTAACTTTTCTGTTGGCAGTATAGCTACAATCAAACAAACATTATACATGTAATAATTTTACTCCGATAATTAATTTAGTACAGTAAAACCTGTGTAAAAGACCACTTGCAAACAAAAACTTGTATTACAAAACATGTCAGGAAATGACAATCAATTTTATCTCCCGTCAAACCATATTCAATTAAACTAAAGCTGTTACAAGAGATGACCTTTTAACAAAGACCTTTTTTGCTGCTGTAAAGGGTGGTCTTTACCCAATACAAAAGCGAAAAAATTGCGAACAAGCATGAAGATAGTTCAAGTGTATCAAAATTGTTGGGCTACATTAAGTAGCCCATTTATTGTCCCCTCAAAAGGGTCAGGGAACCATACCTCGCCCAACCTTACAATAATGCATGCATGTAACAAATTGTATCAAATTAAGTTCCCAAGAGGCCAGAAATAAAATACTGTTTGTCTCCTTTAACCTGTTCCCGACACTGACCAATTAGGGTTGGGTAGGTAGGTAGGTAGGTAAAAAATATTTTTATTAATACATAAACAAATTTTTTAAATTCTTAATGTCAATATTTTTGATTTCGTACTCTCGTACCGACTATTTTTATGGAATAAAAAAAATTCAGAGGGTCAAAAAATGTTTGGGTAGGAGACTTTTTGCTCGGGTAGGTAGGGAAGGGTAAACATGCTCGGGTAGGTAGGGAAGGGTAAACATGCTCGGGTAGGTAGGGAAGGGTAAACATGCTCGGGTAGGTAGGGAAGGGTAAACATGCTCGGGTAGGTAGGGAAGGGTAAACATGCTCGGGTAGGTAGGGAAGGGTAAACATGCTCGGGTAGGTAGGGAAGGGTAAAAATGCTCGGGTAGGTAAGGAAGGGTAAACATGCTCGGGTAGGTATGGAAGGGTAAACATGCTCGGGTAGGTAGGGAAGGGTAAACATGCTCGGGTAGGTAGGGAAGGGTAAAAATGCTCGGGTAGGTAAGGAAGGGTAAACATGCTCGGGTAGGTAGGGAAGGGTAAACATGCTCAGGTAGGTAGGGAAGGGTAAACATGCTCGGGTAGGTATGGAAGGGTAAACATGCTCGGGTAGGTAGGGAAGGGTAAACATGCTCGGGTAGGTAGGGAAGGGTAAAAATGCTCGGGTAGGTAGGGAAGGGTAAAAATGCTCGGGTAGGTAAGGAAGGGTTAACATGCTCGGGTAGGTAAGGAAGGGTAAACATGCTCGGGTAGGTAGGGAAGGGTAAACATGCTCGGGTAGGTAAGGAAGGGTAAACATGCTCGGGTAGGTAGGGAAGGGTAAACATGCTCGGGTAGGTAGGGAAGGGTAAACATGCTCGGGTAGGTAAGGAAGGGTAAACATGCTCGGGTAGGTAGGGAAGGGTAAACATGCTCGGGTAGGTAGGGAAGGGTAAACATGCTCGGGTAGGTAGGGAAGGGTAAACATGCCCGGGTAGGTAGGGAAGAGTAAACATGCTCAGGTAGGTAGGGAAGGGTAAACATGCTCGGGTAGGTAGGGAAGGGTAAACATGCTCAGGTAGGTAAGGAAGGGTAAACATGCTCGGGTAGGTCAGGAAGGGTAAACATGCTCGGGTAGGTAGGGAAGGGTAAACATGCTCGGGTAGGTAGGGAAGGGTAAACATGCTCGGGTAGGTAGGGAAGGGTAAACATGCTCGGGTAGGTAGGGAAGGGTAAACATGCTCAGGTAGGTAGGGAAGGGTAAACATGCTCGGGTAGGTAGGGAAGGGTAAACATGCTCAGGTAGGTAAGGAAGGGTAAACATGCTCGGGTAGGTAGGGAAGGGTAAACATGCTCGGGTAGGTAGGGAAGGGTAAACATGCTCGGGTAGGTAGGGAAGGGTAAACATGCTCGGGTAGGTAGGGAAGGGTAAACATGCTCGGGTAGGTAGGGAAGGGTAAACAAACGATATTTTATTTTTGGCCTGAAGTAAATGGGTAAAATTCTATACGGGTACATAAAAGCATAATTATACACAACAATACATACTTCTGGGGTCATTATGAGTCAGTAACTGTATATCATTTAGCTTGGCATATTCCACTAAATCTTTAGGCATCACACAACATGACTCCAAATTGACTTGATTTATTACTGGCTTCACCTAGCAATAAAATAGGAATATATTTACAATTTTGTATAGATAACATACATGTACTCAAATACAAAGTAAACATTTTCAATTAATATTTAATTGAGATGCTGAACTCCCCAAGGTACTGTTTATCAAAGCACTTATGGCAAAGTTAAACTTACGTTCAAATTCAAATTCTCTATAGTTCTTTAACAGTAAGAAATTGAGGTGATTGGTAGTTCAATATTAATAATTATTCAGTCAACAGACTTCTACAAACCATAGCTGTCGCCAATGTGAAGGTTTTAAAGAACAATTTGAGAATTTAAATTTAAACGTAAGCTTACAATTTCTGTAAGTGCTTTGATAAAATACTAACAGATACAAAGTAACTATCAATATGAGATATTTTAAAATCATTGCAAAAGTTTGAATAATGTTTAAATATTGAATTCTTACTGAAACAAGCTTGAAATCAAGTTCTTCATCGCAAATGTATGTCATGATATGAATTTAGCAAAATCAGTTGGGATTTATAAGACTTTTAGCATTAGAATTTTATTATTTACATGTAAATTGATTAAGAAAATCAAGATACAACATTTAGTTTTGTTTCAAATGTACAATTTGTATCAGATTTTTGCATCTGTTGTTCCATTAATCTAAAAATAGATTTTTTTAATCATATTACCAAAGAATACTCTGATGATCTTTGATATTACTAAAATAGCAAATTCTATGTAGAACAACTGAGGTGGTAAATTCAAAATTGATCATAAAATGTAAATTGACTTAATGATAAGGACAACCAATCAGATCACACCATATTAAACTCTTGGTCAGTAACAGGCGATATGACTGGCTATCCTTATTCTCTGATTAAATAAGATAAATATTGAATGGTCCACAGATTATAAAAACTTACCTCGGCCCAATCATAGAGTTGTTCCAGTAATGTTTTATCGAGGTCAGCCATACCGACTGACCATACAGCTTCTTTATGTACCATCTTTTCTAAAGCCTTCCAGTATGGCTGTATGGTTTCCAGGGTAAGTTCTTCACTATCTGACTCAGGGAATGATAATAATGCTGTTTCTAAGTGCTTTACACCCAACTCTGACAGTGCTGTAAAAAGTAAAGTATTCATTTGTATAATTTAAGTCTTGTGTGTTTGTGTCTAACTGACACGAATGTAAATGCATAGTAATTTGTTTTGTCCCTGCAAAATTGACCAATGAACTTCGACTTTGAGGGAAACTTAATGTAAGGAATTTAATAATTAACAGTGTTGCAACTTTTTTAGCATGTTGTATAGTACTATTTCAAATAGCAGGGCCTTAATTCACGAAGGCATATTATTATCAGCAGAGCAGCTATTCACCAAAATAAATCACAGTTGGCAATGTGAAACTATATTGATGAAAAATATTTGTTCTTATTCAACAATCTATAGTCACTTGCTACATGCTTATTTTGTTTTGTTATTGCATTACATGACCATTATATAGGCATGTAGCTTTTTAAGGTGAGGGATGTAGTTCCCCAACCCTCTCTCACCAAAGAAGGGGGTATTAAATGGGCTACATGACAAAGCTGGAAAAAAGAAACAGCATTTTGTATATTTTAAGAATTTAATCCCAAGTAAAGGAGTATGGTATAAGAGAGATCATGTTTGTATACAAAGGCATTCATACCACCGGCTAGCTATTGGTGAATGGCAGGTTTTTATTGTTCATTCATCCAATAGATTGCTGGTTGGCATTTTGCATATGAATAGAGTGATCTCTCTTATATAACACTTACCCTTCTCAATGGCTTCTGTAATGTATGTTGGAGACAGACCTGTGCACAGGAAAATTTTGACTGAAATAAAGGAAACAGATTCAATTTATGGACAGTTTATACAGGTTTAATGTCGTTTCATTTATATAAGGCGGCTGATTTACTTAACCCGTTTTCCTGGACTGAATGCTAACTAGTACTAAGTGAACCATCCACAAGGTATAAGTAACTTGTATGCACGGTGAGGAAAATCAACATGGTTGTCAAGTTTTCATGGAAAGGCATGACCTGCCACAACAGGGAATCAATCGCAGATCGCTAGGTTATAAATCCAGCACATTAACAACTGCATTCTGGTAAATTCATGTGGAATTGACTTTGTAGAGGTCATCAGTTTTTAGGAAAACTGCATATAGAGGTAGTCTTCATTTTGAAGATTTATTTCGCGTGGAACACGCTACATAATAGCCATTTACCATTTAAGGAGAAAAGGCCCCGAACTTACCAGTGAGTTTGAGATCTGGCTCCATCTCCAGTGAAAATCTCCACTCAGTTTGAGGTTTTACTAAAATCAGACTCGGAATTATAGAGCCAAATCTGAAGTTTTAGCTGTTGAAATTTTACTGTAATAAACTTGGAACAACATTTCTGTTTAGTGATGCTAAATTTGAGTACAGCCTCGCATGGAAATTAACACAAAGAAAAAAGCCAATATTTGAGCCCTTTAGTAAAATTACTATTTATGGAGAAAAAGCATTGAACTTACCAGTGAGTTTGAGATCTTTACGTTCATCTTCAGGAATTTTTTCTTTAAACTTCTGATGAACACATGTCAACTCTGTTAGGTACTACAATATAAGAGCTTGCAATGTTACAAAAGAAAGTAATAAAGTATCAGCAAAATAATAGTTGATGATCAGAAAAACACCATGCATAAACCAAATATATGTTTTCTTTTGGCCTTAGATTTACATAATATAATAAGGTTAACATACATGTAATCTTACATAACACATTATAATAATCAATATTAAAATCTGTAGGATTATTTCACTTTGGTCTATTCAACTGTACAACAAACTGCTAACATACCCAGTCGGGGGTGTAACACTTTTAAGTTACGTAACCTACATTCCCAAGTGAAATAATCCTACAGATTTTAATATTGATTATTACTGATTATTATATTGTGTATTTCAGTTACTTTTTCAACATAATTCAAGCATTTTATAACCTAGTTACCTAATTAGCCTATAGTAATGAGGAAGTCCTAATTAATAGGACTTCATCATCATCATTACTACCACAGAAGACGACGGTGGACAGCTGTCGGGTAATTCTGCCCGCCTAACAGGCATTTGTCTTCCACAGTTGATACTATTTTATCCGTAGAATGAATTTTTGTGCTGTTTGAATAGAACCAACATTCATTGGCAAATGTTAACACTGCACAAGGTTGTACATATGCTAAACTAGGTCAAATGTCGTCATAAAACAAGATGGCGGCTGGTTTACTTGACATAATTTTTTTCGGATAATTCTGCGCATGCAAAATTTTGATTTGTATTTATTGGTTTGAAAGATTTCACTGACGACATGTTTAACACAGTAAAGAAAGAATAAATCATCAAGATAAAATTAATGATTAATGAGGACCAAAGTAAAACGATCCCTGGAATCTGTAAATTAAGGTGCGCAGAATTACCCGATGCGCAGAATTAGCCTAAACGACTGTATGTAAAACCTGATTGACAAAATGTATCAATTCATACCTGAAGTTCATTCTTATCAGCTGACTCCAAGTAGTCTTGTAAGGTAGACCCAACACATCCACTTATCTATAAAACAAGCACATTGTGGTAACTTAATTAATATTTCATTAGTTAGAACGTACGCACATCAATAGTAAACTTATGAATTCATAAATCACATTCATACATGCCAGATCTCCTGCATCATGCGCGAGTCTCCTGCATTTGAGACTCTACTCCTGCATGATCAGAGGCCAATTTATCAAATCTCATGCATTTCATGGACAAACTGGAATCTGACATTTTTTGTTTACATTATGAAAATGATGACAAATATTAGTTTAAATCGCTTCATGAAGCATGCATGGTATTGTCATCAAATTATGGTATTGTCATCAAATTATGATAAGTGAAAACAGCATATAAACTTCAATACTTTAAGTCTAAAGTTTCAGCAAGGGAAACCTCATTTTAATGAAATCTCCTGCATTTCCATCACCAGTCTCACGCAAAGGGGTCTGCGAAACATGGCATGTAATGATGTATGCACATAATGACTTGTTGATGTTGATAGATATCATTTTGAAAATTGCATTAAAACCGAGACTTTACAGTGTCCGATAAATCAACTGCCCGGAGCTACCAGAAATTTTGGTCGGGCTACCAAATAATTCTAACGTAAGCCCGTCAGGCAACCATAAAATTACAGGATCAGTAGCCCCGTCTTTTTCAATACACTGCTTTAGTCTCTGGTTAAAATAAGTAGGGCAGTCTATCTTAACTCATAACAGATATGCCTGATTATAATGTACAGTATACAAATGTACCTCTCCAGAGCAAAGACACTTGGGGTCTGGACCCCGCCCCTCCCCCCCCCCCCCCCCAGCTACACACCTGGGTATATTTTTATCATCAGCATTATATATCCAGACCCATACATTAATAACACAAACATTAAACGCATCCGGACAAATAAAAAATATTCGTAAATGCCACTCTAGCTTGTGTTATTTAAGCAGCTAGTAGATGAATTATGTAGATTTTTGTATTAATATCAAATACATCCAACAAATGTTTGTGTGATTGCTGAATGGGTCTGGATATATAAGAAATATAAAAAATATTTCCAGGCGCGTAGTGGGAGGGTGCGTGGTCCAGACCCCAAGTGTCTGTGCTCCAGAGCTGACTCGTGCAGTAAGTCAGTAGAGCAACAACCTCTATAACAAAAAATAGATTCCCCAAGTTTGCTTTTTAAAACAGCATCTACATGACATAAAGTTAACGACTAACTTAATAAATGTATTTTATATATATGCAGACCCCCCCCCTGATTAATGCCCCCCCCCTTCCTCATTGGAAGTGACTAGAGGTTCCAATTATTGATTAACAGTATGTTTTATCCATCTGCATCATACTTCTACAGGTGAACAATACACTATTTTGTAGGATTAAAACAGACTACTAAATATGCACATAAAGAGATGTGACATTATATAAACCTATACGAAATAACGAAACAATTAGGCCAGCCAATTCCATCACCACAGGTGCCCGTTATGCAAGGAAATTTATGCAAATATCGCCTTCAATGAATAATGTCAGGGTTAATAAAATGCACAATTAATTTAAACAATACCTCTTCTACAGGTGTTTGTGGAGGTTTTCTCTTCAAGCGATTCCAGTGCACAATATTGCCGCTATTTAATAATATACTCGAAGCTTTTGGAATTACGGGGATTTCGTCCGCCATATTTATGTTGTTACGGAGAGTTCACGGGTTGTGCTTAATATCCACAATACCGTTATAATTACGGTACCTCAGTCGAATCAACGGCCACACACTTTTTTCTGGAATTATCACGTGGAAATGAAGATTTGGGAATTGAACCACGAACTAAACTGCCAGTTAGAAATATTAATCAGAAAGGTTTATCTATATAATAATGAATAACTGTGATTTAAGAAAATCCAGCGTGAAAAAAAACAGAAACCTAGAATATATCCACACAGTTCTGAGATCAAGCTATATAAACCATAAACAGTTACCTTGCTGTCAAAATATTATCTTACAGTATCAGAACAATTTAAATTGAAAAAAACGCGAAACATAAGAAACTTTTATACACAGCTCGAAATACAGAACACTAAAACGATATTTTGCTTAATCATGCCCCTTTAAATGTTCTATATAATGACATAGATCTACTTTCTCAGTATACATGTGTGTATATCATATATGTTGTTTACATCTTGAATCTTCTGGAATGTTGCGTAATGAGTAGACCTTGATAGTAGTATTTGAAGAAGAAGAAGGAAACTATGAAAATTGTGTCGAAATACAAGCAGGGGTGTAACTAGGCGTACTCCAGTAGGGGAGACCGGGGCTAAGCGTTACACGGGGCAAAATGTTACACTGCATTTTCAAACCCATGATGTCCTTATATTACATCATCAGTCATGTTGATGTTATCATTTTTCGAGCCGCCATTTTATCCGCTATGTCGCGACCAGTTCAAATCCTCACAAATTGTGTTACAGGTTGAAAACACATTTTCATGCTTTTTTGTAACATTTTTACAAATTTTCAAATGTCAATTTATTCTATATTCAAGATTTGGCACATATTTGGGCTTATGGGCCAACGTTTGAGTACACATCAAGCATGCCGTAGCAATAAGAAATGGGATTTGGCCACCTTTGGTATTTACTATAGAGCGATTTATTCACGCAAGTGTTCTTGGGGGCAATTTGTTACATAATACAAAGGGGCCACCGGGGCTAAGTGTTACATTTTTATAACTTTAACATTTTAGAAAGCGTGAACTCATATACGGCCCTAATAAAGGTGTATACATAAAACAACACTTAATTTCGACAAAGCAAGTTACTTGATTATTCAATATAACTATGCATCAATAATTTCAACCGCTTAAAAATAGTTCGTAAAGTGTCACAAATTGCCCCGACCTTTTGGGGCTAAGGGCGGACAAGTATGAAAATTTTTACTATGTTCCAAACAATCAAAATTCAACCGCCCCAACCTTTCCTACCTCGCCTCTTCACCCCCGTCCGTGATTCATGGAGGTAAGCTTCAGGGTAGTCGAAATTTAGTACATGTAACATTTTGCCCCGGGGACTGTAACACTTGTCCCCAACACACGGGGTTATTTGTTACATGTACTTACCATTTTCCACAAGCTGTAAATTGTTATTGCATAGTTAAATTGATTATTTAAAGAACGTGTTTGGTCAAAATTAAGTGCAGTTTTATGTATACCCCATTACAAGGGCTGCATGTGTGTTCATGTTTTATAAAAGAGTAAAAAACCGAAACGTGTATCACATAGCCCCGGTCTCCCCTACACCCGTGCGTACAATTCGAATATGGACTGAAAAAAAATGGAAAAAATTAAAATTCGAAATCACCAATAAAAATTTCAAGCAGAGGGGGGTGAGGGGCATACAATTAAATCCAGCGTTTGTACAAAAAAGTCACTTTATAATATGATTAATATCATTTAAAAGATCCATCGTTTTTCAAGTCAGGGAACGAGTTGCTGATCAAATTAACAATGCTAATTTTTCTAGCTCGCTCCGCTCGCACACTAACTTTAAAAGTGAGTACATGTATTATCAAGTCTGAGAACGAGTTTGTAGGGTATGCTGCTCAAATAAACCATTATTTTTGAAGCTCGCTGCGCTGAGCACAATAACCTTATTTGTGAATAAAAATAGGCCTACATGTATTATCTAGTCTGAAATCAACTTTGTAGGGTACGCAACTTAGATACGAAATGCTATTTTTCTAGCTCACTTCGCTCGCACCATAAATTTATTAGTGAATACACGTTTTATCAAGTCAGAGAACGATTTTGTGTGGTATGCTACTCACATACACAATGCATTTATTTCTACCTCGCTTCGCCCGCATTAGTTGCATCCATGTCTACATACAGATTGCTACATGAATGTCCAATTTAGACTTATTGTTTTGCTTTAATCGTGATCAAAACCAGAGGTAACCGTGGGGCTTTCGGAGACAGAAAATGTGCTCAGAATGCACCATTCGCAATTTATATTTCTTTTTTCCGGGAAGGACCCCCGTCAGCTAAATGAGGGGGACACCCTTTACACTCCTTTAACCTCCCCCAATCGTTCGTATCATCAATATTTGTTCAGTTAAATGTTTTTACATTTTTCCTCGAGAGCCCCCACAGTCTGCCAGTGACGCTTTAGATTGACCCTTTTCATGAATATGAAATGATTTTTCCAGGTTTGCGTTGTAATGAAAATCTACAATAGGGATATAATTTAAGAACAAGAACATCCACACCCTAAGGAATTAGACAGGGCAATATGCACAAGTGAGGGAAATTTGACAACCAATTTCCACAAATGTCTAAATCCCCTATATAACCCCCTTCTTGGGAAAAATATTGATAAATATAGGATATTTGTTTGTTTTGATTGAATATGGTTTATATCTCATCGTGTAGTGATAAAATTCAATATTTTCAAGAGCGCGTAGCGCGAGTGAAAATATTAAAAATTTTATCACTACAAGATGAGATATTAACCATATTCATTCAAAACTAACAAATATTCTATTTATTTGATGCTTTCATGGTGTCAAAACTGGTACTATTTATGCCAAATTACCACTGTGGTTAGGCTACGTATGAATATGTTATTCCATTCATATTTTTCACTTCAAAATCCGCCATCTTGGATTATGGTGAATGGGTGAAAACGACTTTTTTGAGAATTTTGCATCAAATCATACACCAACTTGTAGGAAATGGTCTAACTAAGAATAAAAACCCCCACATTACATGTTTCCGTTCAGTAATAAAAAAGTTACAGTCATTTTAGTGTTGAGATTTTAGTAAATTAAAGTAGTCCCTGTGAGGGGGCGGAGCTTATATCAGTCACATTGTAGGTGATAACCAGTGACTGATATAGGTTTTATTTCACTGATAGAACTCCATATCTCATCAGTTAGCATTAAATAAGTGCCTAAACGTTTTTTTCTAAAGAATAAGGTCCATTTTTACATCAAACTTAGTAGATCAATGGAGGTTGATCATGATTTGGGCAACATGTCTTCTACAAGCTCTTTTTAGTACTTGTCACAAATAAAACGAAAAAAATCATGTTTAAAAGTTAGTTTTTAATTCTTTTCTGCCTTAAGGCATGGCGTAAAAATATTGTTGAGATACTCTCAAAGGCAAAGAAATCGACTCCTTGTCAAACAAATTTTCTGGGGGAGCATGCCCCCACACCCCCAACCATTGGGAGTATAATCAAATATGCTCCAGGTACGCCCCTGACAAGTAATAATAATAATTATTAAGTTACACTGTACTATATAAGTTCAATTTATCTACATGTATATACCAAATGCGAACGCCATTTACCTGCCAATAATACTCGAAAGAGGAGTTGGGCAGTTTATCAAGATAGATAGATAGATGATAGATAGATAGATAGATAGATAGATAGATAGATAGATAGATAGATAGATAGATAGATAGATAGATAGATAGATAGATAGATAGATAGATAGATAGATAGATAGATAGATAGATAGATAGATAGATAGATAGATAGATAGATAGATAGATAGATAGATAGATAGATAGATAGATAGATAGATAGATAGATAGATAGATAGATAGATAGATAGATAGATAGATAGATAGATACAGATATACAGATATGCATAATTATGTATTAATTGTTTATTAATAAAGACACCGTTTGTCTTATAAATAGCTCTTACCATGAAACAATTAATTCTAAGTATAATAACCCAATGTAGTCGGCTCCCTTTTTAAAGTTTTCGCGCTCACCGAGACCGGCAGATTTACTGAATTGCCACAGCTGTACACTACAACGAAGATCTAACAATACATGTCTTTAGATCTTTGACTACAATTAATGTAGCTGTCACAGTAACATGTAAAAATCTGGGTTCGATCGTCCCCAGCTGAGTTGTGCAAGAACAAGAAATCTACCTCGAGACTTTGCCAGTTGATTTAAATTCCTAGTTGCCGCAAGTTATGCAAGAGCTAGCAAGTACTAAAGGCCTGAGGCCAATAGAGGCACTTTTGAGAAAATACCAAAAAAACATGACTTTTGAAGATAATCAACGCCTCAAATAAACCTTTTTGCCTCGGGGATTTGTTTGGTTCCTGGATATGGCTCTGGTAACTAGCTGCATGGTTAGGTCTAGACTGGTACCCGTTCGAATATTAATATTGCGACGTCAGAAAGCAATCGGACCGAGGCACCAGTCTATGTTAAGTCAACTGATCTATGGCGTACCATTTGGGTCAAAAGTCTGTTCATGCTTACGGTAAACTATAATATGTACGTGCACGTATATATCATAGCTTACCGTATGCATGTATAGACTTTTGACCCAAATGGTACGCCATACTGATGGCCGCTATAAAAGACTACTGATTGTGAGTGGCAATGTTTTGAAATTTTCACTGCCCCAGTGGAAAAAACACTTATAAATCAGCGTACATAATTACACAACTAATACTTTTTGTATGATCTTTGTAATTACTATGTATGAGAAATCATACTGATAACGGAAACCCCATTTTTAATATGTATCTGCGTTTTAAACGCTGTACATAACTAAAAAAATTAAGCCACAGGTAACTGTATCATTAATAAAGAGTAAACAAAACAATTTGTTTATGTATAATTTATAATAACAAAAATTTTATAAAAGAATTTCTGTCTTTATTAATGATACAGTTACCTGGAAACTTAACATATAATATTATAAAAAATCAATTAGTAGGCATATTGCTCGTGTACGTACGTGTTTGACTAGCAACAGCTAGAACCAAAATTGCAGACAGGTTTATTGATTAAGGAATGGGGATGGAGATGGTGGAAAGCTCTCCCACTTTGAAGCATACTGCTATACTATTGAAACCCGGTCATTTAAAAAAACATATATATTCTAAACAATTCCCTGAGTGACTTGCGTACGTCATTATCATTGCGAATTATTTGGAAATTATTGTCTTGAGTACGCAAAGTTGGTCGGAATTGATAAAATAACATCAAAACAATAGGCAAAACATAGCTCAAGATAAATATTTTCACAATTCTCTATCTGTTATGATTGATTATTTAATCGACCATCCATTCAGAGGTGTTTGGGATGGTTCTGGACAGGCATGGTCTAGATTTACCATTTACCAGCTGGTATATACCGGTAGCCAAAAAATCGTCAGCCATAAATATCGCCGGACATCCGGTTCCGGTAGATGAATTTTATGCCGCGGGCCGTGAAATTCGTTATCATGAAATATCTCAGACTATAATATAACAGCGTACGGGTAAATTGAAGCGCGAGGGCAAATTTAAAAAATGTTTAAAATGTTGAAAATTAACATGTAAATGTTGTTTTATATGTCAACCGATAAATAGATCTAGTTATTAATGGTACTGTATGATTTGTTTCGGAATTACTTTTCAATAATACTCGGAAGAGTTAGATAGATTAAACTGGCCAAATTTGGCAAAATACGACGAAGCTACGCCAGGGAATTTAACAGCTTCTATTGCAACTGCTGAACTGATCTTAAAACGGACAGAGATTGTAAATAATGTCAACACACATTTATCAAATTCGTGTATAATCTAAAAAATAACACATAAAATTTGCGATGTTAACCAATTTTTGCTCCCCCCCCCCCTAATATTCAGATACATGTGTGTGAAATGGATGTCATTCAACCATTGAAGGTTTGACATCAACATTCTACTACTTAACATGAAATCTTTAGTCCAAAAAAAGGCGTTTAAATGCCCTCAAAGTACATGCGTGGGTCTAACCATTTTCTGGGTTTGGGGGTCCTGTATTATATTTGGTATTACATAGAGGATCTTGCATGAGTGCTCATTACATACGAGTTTTATTAAACGAGTGGACAGAATGATATGACACGAGGCTTCTGTCGACGAGTTTAATAAAACTCATATGTAATGAGCACGAATGTAAGATTCTATTTTTCACATAACCTTAGAAAACGCTCAATATTGTTCAGAAGGATGATGTGCGCTGCATATGTTTCAGCCAAAATTTAGCAGTACAATGAGCGCGACGTCATGGTGACGTTGATATTATCCTGACGTCAGTGACGGATCAATGCATGCATTGGCTAAGGTCACGTCAAGCTGATTTAAATATTTATTGCACGGTCTGGGAGTGCCGAACGATATTTACGTCACGGCTTTACGGCACTCCTGGATGTGATAAAGACTTATCAGATATACATCAGACCCAGCCCGGGGTCCGACCCAGACTCCGGGTCTAATTAAGAGATTAACTTCTTACAGTCCTGATCCAACTTTGTAACAACAAAGCTTTTTATCAAAATTCCTGAGATCAGGATTTAAGTTTGGATTGACATTAAATTTGCTAGTTGTGAGATCACGATTTAATTTTTGAATTGATGTTTGCTAGTTATGAAATAAGGATTTAAGTTTTGGATTAACGTACGCTCGTCGTGAAATAAGGATTTAAGTTTTGGATTGACATTTGCTAGTCATGAGATCCCGATTTAAGTTTCGGATTGATATTTGCGAGTCCTGAGATCACGATTGAAGTTTTGGATTGACATTTGCTAGTCGTGAGATCATGATGTTTGTTTTGGATTGATATTTGCTAGTCATGAGATCACAATTTAAGTCTTGAATTGACATTTGCTAGTTGTGAGATCAAGATTTAAGTTTTGAATGGACATTTGCTAGTTGTGAAATAAGGATTTAAGTTTTTAATTGATGTTTGCTAGTCTTGAGATCACGATTTAAGTTTTGGATTTACGTTTGCTAGTAGTGAGATCAAGATTTAAGTTTTGCATTGACATAAGCTAGTCTTGTGACCACGATTTAAGTTTTGGATTGATATTTGCTAGTCGTGAGATTAAGATTTCAGTCTGGATTGACATTTGCTAGTCATGATATCATGATTTAAGTTTTGGACTTACATTGGTCGTCCTGAAATAAGGATTTAAGTTTTTGATTGACGTTTGGTAGTGATGAGATCAGGATATAAGTTTTGGATTGAAATTTGCTAGTTGTGAGATCAGAGTAATTGTTTGAGATCAATATTCCACTTGCAGCAAATAATCAGTAAATAATGGGTTGTCTTATACCAGGCCTGGTATTGGCACTTAAATATACATTCAATTTTGTTATGTTGTGATAAGGTCAAAGGTCTCTTTCAGAACTAACTCTGTATTCTTGTAAAGATTCAGAATATTTTTTCAGGGAAAATGTATGACTAGCTATTCTATCTAGAGGGTTGTCCTAATCAAACTAAACCAGTGTAAATTATATAAGATAACCACAATTATCCAAAATTTGAAGTGATGTTCAGAACCCAGATCTACCCAGACTCTGTATTCACAAATGGACCAGACTCTAAGCCCAAGTAAACTCATTTCAATACTTGAATATACAATACTAGTATATAGCAATATTTCAGGGGTTAGGGGTCTTGACCCTCTCTGGATTGGAACTTGAACAAATCCAACCCGTGATGCAATTTAAACGTTGATCACAGACCTGGCTCTGTGTTCCTGTATTCAATTCTGGGTACACTGGCACCTTAATTATTACAACTCAGTTCTGCCTATATGACTGTTTGGCCAGCAGTGTGCATAATTTTTAAGTTACACTGATGGTATGTTTCTGAATCAGATAAATATCAAATCTCTCTCCCTGTTGAAGATGATGATCGATATCTACATAGAAATGTACTACCAGTGTTTTCTGAGTTTGACTGAGAGGTGTAGTGTGTGGTCGATTTTGCGTTTGACTGTGATAGTCATAGTGTGTGGCCATTTTTGCATTTGACTGTGACAGTCCTAGTGTGGCCAATTTTACGTTTGACTCGGACAGTCATAGTGTGTGACAATTTTGCATTTGACCCAGACAGTCATAGTTTGTGGCCATTTGGTTTTATCCCTGTCTATAAGTGGTCAATGACCTACAGCTTCTAAGAAAGTTTCTGCGATACAAGTAATTCAGGCTGCCTAGTATCTCTTTCCGAATAGATTCCTTGGTTTTTTTTCATGACAGTGATGTGCCAGGTGTATAGCACCAATACATGAGAGACTTTCTCTAGGTTTCTAACCAATTCATCTCTAGATGGATGGGAAACACTGAAGTGTTTCTGAAATATCCATTGCCCTGGCCAAGATTCAAACTAGGGACCTCTCTATTGACAGTCTAGAGAGCTATTTGTGTAAGAGGTATTTGTATTTACTAGTATAATATGCATGTATAAAGTAATGAACCTATCAATGTTATGACCCAAATGTGGCAGCAGACATACTTATTATCTTTCGAATAAATGTATATATACGATTTAGGCATACATTATGTATCTGGAAAAAAGTATATTGCATGCACAATGAAATTTCAGCACTTGGGATTGGATCTGGTAAAAGAGTGTCAGCTAAGCTTGGGCACAAGACTGATAATTTTAAGTTTATTACCAAACAAAGTACAAAGAAACAAGTCATTATTTTAGGTCAAGTTTATTTTGTAGAATAGCAAACTTGTAACAAGTAAAAATGGCCAACATTTTAAAACTTCACTCACCTGATTCACCAAACATTAGTAAAATATTATGTTAAATGTCACCAGCATTCACCTACCTCAAAACCAAAAGGGGACAAGATGAGCAAGCTCCATTAAAGTAACTGTTTATTAAGTCAATACTAATTGAGTTATATTGATGACAGATGTGTAGTTTGCCAGGGATAACTCTTGATTTATCAATAAACAAACATGCATAATATACAAAATGCACAGTTAACTGACCGCTTGTTATCAGTATAGATTAAAAGAGTACATTATTAAAGTGAATATGCACAAGATAGATCAACTGAAACTAGAGCTATCACTGGAGTGATGAATCATACATCCACAAATCTGCCTCGACACAGGAATAATATAAATTATTGTACCAAGCAAATTAAAATCCAGTAAGAACAAGAAATATCACCGAATGTGATGAATACCTCCAGAAACTGCTTCACAGTCAGATATGCAAAACTAGTCTTAAAATTGATCTGACCAATGTGTGCCGACAATATGCACAACTAGTCTTGCATGGTACTGATCATTCATACAAAGTTTCGTTAAAATCCGACCATTGGTAACGGAGAAATAGTGAGGACTTTTAAGTGTCAAAAACAAAGGGCCACAACTCCCTTAAAATAAATCCGACCAATGTCAGCCAACGATATGCACAACTAGACTTGGTAATGATCAGTCATGCAAAGTTTCGATGAAATTCGACCAATGGTTACAGAGAAATCGCCCAGACAAAATTTAAAAGAGTAAAAATAAAGGGCCATAACCCCCTTAAAACTATTCTGATGGAAGTCTGCTGATGATATGCACAACTAGACTTGGTACTGATCAGTCATGCAAAGTTTCGATGAAATTCGACCAATGGTTACAGAGAAATCGCCCAGACAAAATTTAAAAGAGTAAAAATAAAGGGCCATAACTCCCTTAAAACTATTCTGATGGAAGTCTGCTGATGATATGCACAACTAGACTTGGTACTGATCAGTCATGCAAAGTTTCGATGAATTATGACAAATGGTTACAGAGAAGTAGCCCGGACAAAATTTATAAGTGTAAAAAATAAAGGGCCATAACTTCCTTAAAATTATTCTGACGGAAGTCTGCTGATGATATGCACAACAAGACTTGGTCCTGATCAGTCATGCAAAGTTTTGATGAAATACGATCAATGGTTACAGAGAAATCGCCCGACAAAATTTATAAGTGTAAAAAATAAAGGGCCATAACTCCCTTAAAAATTATTCCGATGGAAGTCTGCCGATGATATGCACAACTAGACTTGGTACTGACCAGTCATGTAAAGTTTCGATGAATTAAGACAAATGATTACAGAAAAATAGCCCGGACAAAATTTATAAGTGTAAAAAAATAAAGGGCCATAAATCCCTTAAAAATTATTCCGACAGAAGTCTATCGAAGATATGCACAACTTAACTTGGTCCTGATCAGTCATGCAAAGTTTCGATGAAATACGGCCAATGGTTACATAGAAATAGCCCGGCCAAATTTTGTAAGTGTAATAAAATAAAGGGCCATAACTCCCATCAAATAATTCTGACAGAAGTCTGCCGACGATATGCACAACTAGACTTGGTACTGATCAGTCATGCAAGTTAAGATGAAATACCACCAATGGTTACAGAGAAATAGCCCGGACAAATTTGTACTGACCAACCAACAGACCAACCAACCATCCTCAAGCATGACTCCAATATAGCCCCCATATACTATTTATCTGGGGGTATAATGACAAAGTTACAGAGCGGACACGACTTGCATGACTACTAGTACATAACCTTTGACCTCTAAGTGTGACCTTGACCATTGAGCTAGGAACCTGGATCTTGTGCACAACACACTGTCATTATGTGGTAAACATTTGTACCAAGCAATTTTAAATCAAGTAAGAAACGACAAAGCTACTGAGCAGACACAATTTTGCCAACAGACCAACCAACATGGTGACTCCAGTATACCCCCTTCAAACTTTGTTTGAGGGGGTATAATAAGCAAAGATATATACCCCAACACCTTGAATGTCATCAGCATGAATACAGATTTTAAAAACATTACAGACTAAAGAGACATGTTTTATCTCACTTTCAAATTTTGATGTTTTCTCACTAAATTGAGATATAAAACAGTTAAATACTTGCTATGTGACATGTTTTAAAATAGAAATGTGTCATGGATGTCCCCACTTGCCATTTGACCATACAAAGGGGCAAAGCTCAACTTAACATTCTGACTTAAATATTTCTACAAAGCTTGATAACTGTAGCTCAAATAATTATATAGAGAAGGGGACAAAAGCAAAATTTCATCATTTCAAGGGCCACGACTCTGCTCATACAGGTCAGATTTGAATCAAAATATGAAGGTGCACAACTGAACGAGCTGACTAATTTTCCTATGTAGTCTGAAAAAAGCTTAAATACTTTTTAGAGTTATGAGCGACACAAGCATATTTTAATAATTTCAAGGGCCATAACTCTGCTAATACAGCTTGAATCTCAATAAAAGACATAGGTGCACAACAACACAATCATGCTGGCTAAAATTCCTGTCAAGTTTGAGTGCAGCATAAGTTACAGACAACAAAAGAGAAATTTGCCCATATTAACATTGCTGATCATGTCACCAAGTTTGAAGACGATTGGATGAAAACTGTTTGAACTAGAGTACTAGCCGCATGCACGCCCAGCAAGGGTGTTCACATTTTATGGTACTGAAACCTACTTATTAATACTGTCTTTTATTTGGATGGCCATATGTTCATTTCAGAGTGGAAGGTTACAATGAATGCTGCAAAATATACATATAGGAGGGATTCAGAACTACGTCATCAATTTCGTCTGCTGCTCGTTATCTTGAAGGTCGGTCAAGCAATGTAAACAAGGGCTGTGTTCAGTGTTAAAGTACTGGTATTTTGAGTTGGTTTTAATCTTCTAAAGACAAAATAAAATGCAAGTAATTAGTTAGTATGAAAAATATTTGATCACATTATTACTCTGAAACTGAATAAGTTATCATTATTTTGTATCTTGTAAAACAACATGTATAATAAGAAGTATCTGTGACCATATATGTTATCCTAAGCTTTCATCAAACTACTTGACATCAATAGATCATGTACTTCAAAATCAACAAAACCAAGCATTATATAATATTTTTATTATTCCGATAAACTTAAGGGTGTTTTTTAATGAGAAGAATACAATAACGTGAAAAATGCTTGTTTCTAGTGTAAACTGCACATGGACCATCTAATTCTTTATTTTCGTATATTGAGTGTGCAGTCAACTTAATTGTCTGTTCTATGCTAGTATATTTTATAATTTTGTAACAGTATGCTGTCACGACAAAATGTTCATCCCAAGGATGTAGGGTAGTTTTTTTATAATTATACAGGAGGACAAAAGTATCAAATGATTCTAACAAGGTAGACAAAACCCCTCCGTTCGGCCACATGTGTGGTAGACAAACTTTTAGCTCATCCATTTTGAAAGTTAATTTTTTAATATGCGCATCTTCAATTCTATAGTTTCCAACACAAATTGTTATTTAAATAAAAACATATAATGTAACGGGAACTGTCTGTCATTATACAAACAATTACAGCATTTCGTTCATGAATGGTGTAGTTGTATATAAACCAATTAAAACTAATAAATTACCACTAAATTCGAATAATTGACAATATGGCATAAACATACAATACTGTATTTTAATAACTTTTTTTTTTTAGTACAGACTTAGTATTACCATGAAAATATGTCACTAGGGATTTTATCAACCTTACATGTATAATCATGATAATATCAGTTTAAAAATGAGATAAGATGGGTGACAGCTTCACCATGTTGAGGACAATCGATTTATATTAACAGTGCCAAGTATTCAAAATCTGATTTTTTTTCTGTTATGTCAACAGCAGAATTATAACATCAGAAATGCATATTATGTTGAACATTGTTTCCAGTTAAGCTATTAATCCTTACTTAAAGGGACTGCCTCACATATTGGTGTTTTGCAAAAATAAAATAAAATTGTCAAATATTCGCGTAATGTTGGTGTAGTTGGCTGTATATCCTATAAACAACCACATTGACATAAAAAATAACTTGAGAAACTTCGGCATTTGTTAGTTATTTAGTAATTTTACATCAAACAATTCTATAGGGTATTAATACCCTATAGAATTAACACTTCTATTACTTAAAATTGCCTGAAATTTGTTCGCATTTGATGAAAACGAATCGAAAATTTTTCCAAATACCTCACTGATGTTTACGCTGTAGTTTGTTGATGTTTCAGTTCGATCACGTGTAAATTACATAATTCACAAAGCATGTTGGAAGGAAACTTCCATCACACATCTTGTTCTAGTCAGGTACTGTAAATCACTTTGTATTAGCATGAGCTTTATTTCGCGAGTTTTGGTTTTGAGCTTATTACACGAATTGATTAATTTGCGATTGATGAATTTGTGATTCAGGAACTCAAATATTAAATTTGCGAGCAATTCCACAAAAAGTTAAATGCATTACAAAATAATAAGTACAACAACAAGAGGGCCCAAAGGGCCATAGGTCGCTCACCTGTCCTAGTAGTTCATGCACCCCTAATGGTAGCCTCTTTGCATGAACAAGGTTTTAATATTGTCTTTTGCTTTATAATTTACATCACATTTAGACCCAATGACATATTGAAGTGATTTGACTATGTGACCTAGTTTTTGACCCTGGATGACCCAATATTAAATTTGACCTAGATTTTATTGAGATGATCATTGTGAACAAGTTTCATAAATATTAGACCAAAATTGTGACCTCTAGTGACTACACAAGGTTTTTCTTTGATTTGACCTTGTGACCTAGTTTTAGACCCCGGATGACCCGATATTGAACTTGACCTAGATTTTGTTGATATGATCATCGTGACTAAGTTTCATAAAGATTAAGTTAAAATTGTGACCTCTACTGACTACACAAGGTTTTTCTATGATTTGACCTTGTGACCTAGTTTTTTACCCCGGATGACCCAATATCGAACTTGACCTAGATTTTGATGAGATGATCATTGTGACCAAGTTTCATAATGATTAAGCTAAAACTGTGACCTCTAGTGTCTACACAAGTAATTGTGGACGGACGACGGACGGACGACGGACGAAGAGTGATCACTTTGTGACAGGTGAGCTAGAAACATATATGCAAAATGTACTAATTTGGCCTTTTTTGCGCCATTTAACCGCCTTTATACCGCAATTTACATTGCAAAGAGACACAATAACGACGTAACTGCAGCTAAAATAATTCTTGTTAAACGTCAATTTCTTCTAAGTTTATATTTACTTTACTTTCATGTACATAATATGCAAATGTGAGTACTCTTTCAGTATTTGAATATATTTTACGTGCATATATTGCATCGTTTTTACATGATTTCACTAAGGTTTTTATGATAATTGGGGACAATAATGACGTCATAGCGCAAAAAGCAGTCCCGTGACCTATCTTTTTTATTAAATATTTGGATTGAGTACACTTTTATCAACACAATTAGCAACAAGAGGGCCCAAAGGGCCATAGGTCGCTCACCTGTCCTAGTAGTTCATGCACCCCTAATGGTAGCCTCTATTGCATGTACAAGGTTTTCATATTGTCTTATGCGATATAATTTACATCACATTTAGACCCAATGACATATTGAAGTGATTTGACCTTGTGACCTAGTTTTTGACCCCGGATGGCCCAATATTGAACTTTACTAGATGTTTTTGAGATGATCATTGTGACCATGTTTCATAAAGATTAGACCAAAATTGTGACCTATAGTGACTACACAAGGTTTTTCTAGAATTTGACCTTGTGACCTAGTTTTTGACCCCGTATGACCCGATATAGAACTTGACTTAGATTATGTTGAGATGATCATTGTGAACAAGTTTCATAACTATTCAGCCAAAATTGTGACCTCTAGTGACTACACAAGGTTTTTAATGATTTGTCCTTGTGACCTAGTTTTTTACCCCGGATGACCCAATATCGAACTTGACCTAGATTTTGTTGAGATGATTATTGTGAGTAAGTTTCATAAAGATTAGGCCTCTAGTGACTACACAAGGTTTTTCTATTATTTGACCTTGTTACCTTGCTTTTGACTCCCGATGACCCAATATCGAACTTTACCTAGATTTTGTTAACATGATCACTGTGACTAAGTTTCATAAAGATTATGCCACAATTGTGACCTCTAGCGACTTCACAAGGTTTTTCTATTATCTGACCTTGTGACCTAGTTTTTGACCAGGGAGGATCCTATATCGAACTTGAGCTAGATTTTGTTGATATGCTCATTGTGACCAAGTTTCATAAAGATTAAGTTAAAATTGTGACCTCTAGTGACTACACAAGGTTTTTCTATGATTTGACCTTGTGACTTAGTTTTTTACCCCGGATGACCCAATATCAAACTTGACCTAGATTTTGTTAAGATGATCATTGTGACCAAGTTTCATAAAGATTAGGCCAAAATTGTGACCTCTACTGACTACACAAGGTTTTTCTAGAATTTGACCTTGTGACCTAGTTTTTGACCCCGGATGACCAAATATCGAACCTGACCTATATTTTGTTGATATGATCATTGTGACCAATTTTCATAAAGATTAAGTTAAAATTGTGACCTCTAGTGACTACACAAGGTTTTTCTATGATTTGACCTTGTGACCTAGTTTTTGACCTCGGATGACCCAATATTGAACTTATTGACCTAGATTTTGTTGAGATGATCATTGTGACCAAGTTTCATAAAGATTAGGCTAAAACTGTGACCTCTAGTGTCTACACAAGTAATTGTGGATGGACGACGGACGGACGGACGAAGGACGAAGAGTGATCACAAAAGCTCACTGAGACTCTCACTTTGTGACAGGTGTGCTAAAAATGTTAAACAATGTGGTTGTTTAAAAAAATTCAGGTGACCACTTACACAGGTTGAGTGAATATTTACACAATGTGGTTGTTTAATTCAGGTGACCACTTACTCAGGTTGACTGAATATTTAAACAAGGTGGCTGTTTAATTCAGGTAACCACCAACACACGTTTGACTGAATATTTAAGCAATGTGGTTGCTTAATTCCGGTGACCACTAACACAGGTTGACTGAATATTTAAATAAGGTGGTTGTTTAATTCAGGTGACCACTAACACAGGTTGACTGAATATTTAAACAAGGTGGTTGTTTAATTCAGATGACCACTAATACAGGTTGACTGAATATTTAAACAAGGGGGTTGTTTAATTCAGGTGACCACTAACACAGGTTGACTGAATATTTAAACAAGGTGGTTGTTTAATTCAGATGACCACTAACACAGGTTGACTGAATATTTAAACAAGGTGGTTGTTTAATTCAGGTGACCACTAACACAGTTATGACTGAATATCTAAGCAAGGTAGTTGCTTAATTCCGGTGACCACTAACACAGTTTGACTGAATATTTAAGTAAGGCGGTTGTTTAATTCAGGTGTTCACTAACACATGTTGACTGAATATTTAAACAAGGTGGTTGCTTAATTCAGGTAACCACTAATACAGGTTTGACTGAATATTTAAGCAATCATTGAATGTGGTTGCTTAATTCAGGTGACCACTAACACATGTTGACTAAATATTTAAACAATATGGTTGCTTAATTCAGGTGACCACTAACACAGGTTGACAGAATATTGAAGCAAGGTGGTTGTTTAATTCAGGTGACCACTAACACAGGTTGACTGAATATTGAAGCAAGGTGGTTGTTTAATTCAGGTGACCACTAACACAGGTTGACTGAATATTGAAGCAATGTGGTTGCTTAATTTAGGTGACCACTAATACAGGTTTGACTGAATATTTAAGCAATGTGGTTGCTTAATTTAGGTGACCACTAACACAGGTATGAGTTTGTACTAATTCATTTTAGGCTGTTTATGAAACAAGTTCTTATAAGGTATATTAATCACACTCTATGCCTCATGTTTGATGGTATCTTGCTTATATGGTATGCATTTATTAACCCAGGCATATAAACGCATTGTCAGGACTTCTATACAAATTCCTCACTACAAAGAAACCATACACCTGTGCTACTAAGATGTGTTATATTACCGTACACTATTGATGATTGGTTTTATCACAAACCCCAGACAAGGAAGTTTTAAAGAACACGAAGGTGGCGGTGACATTGTTGAATGATATTTTGTTAAATCTACGGGTCATTTCTCCACGACAAATTCTGGATAGTTAAGTATAAGGTAACAAAATAATACTCATACACATTATTATTATAATTAAATGTTTGGAAGCATTAAATTATTCCTTATGAAAGGCAAAATATATCCTTCTTTTGTTTCTGTTTACGTGTTGCTACATGTACTAAGGACTTTATGAATCAACAGATAGTTGAGTACAGGACATTATAAATACATCGATACTTTAGTACAAGGTAACCAAAAACTACTCATAATTCAATGTATAAAAGCATTAAAGTCTTTCAGACTTAAAAAACGAACTCATGAAAGGCAAAATATATCACTCTTTGTTTTCTATTTACGTGTTGCTAAGGACGTTACATATAATGATGAATAGTTAAGTACAGGGTAAACAAACACAACTCATAATTCAATGTATGGAAGCATCAGATTTATTTCACAGTTAAAATCTCGTAAAAAGGTTAAGTATTTCATTTATTGGTTTCTATTTACGTGTTACTAGGGATGTTATAAATCCATGGATTATCAGTTTAGTGCAAGGTATCCAAACTGACTCATAATTCAATGTATGGAAGTATAGAATTATTTGATTTTCAGATTTAAAATCTTGTATAGAGGTATAGAAAGTCATTCATTTGTTTCTACTAACTTGTTGCTAAGGACTATATATATGAATGCATTGATTGATTTTATAATTTAAAAATTTTAAAAGGAGGTTTAGGGAGACCATTTTATTTTACAGATAAATACAGACAAATATTTGACACTGATTTTTGTGATGATTTATGATTATTGAAAGATATATCAATTAAATGTCAGCTTTTTATCGAAAAATTGTGAATGTAATATCAGCACACAGCATGAAACTTACTCTCTCATGAATAATACTTATTCAGTCAGACTCTTGTGTGTGTGGTTAGGCATTTTGATTTCTGTGTGGTTTTTGATTGTCTGTGCATTACAGTATTTAGTATCACTACAGTAGGTGTTCAGTGTCTTGTGGCAGCTGTAAAAAGTGTCCCCGTACTTCAATTCATTCATAGTTTCCTTTATTATATGCATGGAATTCACAGTCCACAGTATGTCATTCATTCCGGGGTGAGTATTATAGGTTTGTCATAATGTCATAATTTCTCAGTATTCAATTTTTTGACCGGGGCCAAAAGTTATATGGAACATAATAGGAAACAAAGAATAAAAGTAAACGAAGTTATAAATCTAACAAATAAATACAGTTATATATTGTTCCTGGAAATGCTTAATTCAACAGTCAAAAATTAATACTAACACTAACAATTCCTCACATAATTATGCAAGTGCAAGGAATGCTTGGTTTTACTCCGAGTCCCTCACTTTTGTGCACCATCCAATCCTTAATTCTTACTTTGGCACTCAACACATATTTGACTTTCCTGGAACCAGTACACATTTTAAGTCATACTTCAACGTCTTCAAGATTGTCTTCTAAGGCATGCAAACATTGAGTAGGAGAAAATTCTAAATTTTATTGAGGTCCTGTTCATGGTAAAAGCTACTGTTTCAATCAGTGTCATTAGAATCCTGGCACGGTTCCTGAACATCTGTTTTCATCACAAAACAGCTCCTCTGGTTCTGTTAAATCCAGCCATATCCAGCGCTTATTGAATCCAGGTAAAGTTAGTTAACCATGTCGATGGCGATAATTCCTCTAATATTATTCAATTTTAGTGAATGTTCAGTGACCTTTTTTGCCACCATTAGTTGTAGACCTGCATTAATGATATCCTAGGTAAATTTCTTGTAACAGCCTCAGCATTCTGAAAAAGAAAACAAATACTAAAACTAACAAAAGCTACACCTTCTGAAATGTAGAAGTTGCATACAGAAGAGTCGGACGGATAGGCAGATTGAAGCCTACAATTACAATATCCCCCTCGGCGGCAGATAATTTAAAATACAAGAGGGCCCTAGGTCGCTCACCTGTCGTAGTAGTGCATGCACACCTTGTGACCTAGTTTTTAACCCCGGATGACCCAACATCAAACTTGACCTATACTTTTACCAGATGATGATTGTGACCAAGTTTCATTAAGATTAAGTAAAAATCACGACCTCTATAGTGACTACACAAGAATTGACCCTGGATGGCCTAAAATTGAACTTGACCTAGATTTTGTTGAGATGATCACTGTGACCAAGTTTCATAAAGTCAAAATTGTGACCTCTAGTGAATACACAAGCAAATTGTGGATGGACGACAGACGGACAAAGAGTGATTACAACAGCTCACTCTGTCACTTTGTGACAGCTGAGCTAATAAAGTAATAAAGGCTATTATTGAAATGTAACTTAGTATGTAACATTGTTTGAAATATTCATATGTAGAACTTCAACCATCTGCAACACCACGGTGAAGAACAATGGCTCTCTATATTCACTAACATTATTCTTTAACCAAAGAAGGGCTAGTAATTAGTAAATTCACGGCATTGACTTTTCATCTTGACAACAGCCAGCCCAATATTTTTCATATCAAGCATGATTATTGATATCAATAACTGAATCACATGGAGTCAACAAATGCCTCAGAATCATTAATTTTATATATCTGCTCAAAATATCCATGAAAAACATTTACAAGCTATAAAAAAAGTCAGACAATTTCAACAGCCATAAAAATGACCGACTATCACACTACAGACTTATCCATCTTGAGCAAGATTATAGATATCAATAACCGTATCACATGGAGTCAACAAATGCTACAGAATCAATCATTTTATGTATGGGCTCAAAATATCCATGAAAAACCAACATTTACAGGCTATAAAAACAGTCAGACAATTTCAACAGCCGTGAAGATGACCGACTATCGCACTACAGACTTATTCATCTGAAGCAAGATTATAGATATCAATAACCGTATCACATGGGAGTCAACAAATGCTACAGGATCAATCATTTTATGTATCGGCTCAAAATATCCATGAACAAGAGTGCCAAAATGTCACAAAATCGAACCTGGCCTAGATATTATGCCCATAAGCATTGTCAGTAAGTTAAAAGATGATCGTATGAAAACTGTTTGCGCTAGAGTACAGACAAGGCCAATTTCATACTTATTTGGTAATTAAAGGACCATAACCCAATAAGGCCTAGGCTGATTTGGCCTATAATCGAACTTGGTCTAGATATTATGCCCATAAGCATTGTCAGCAAGTTTGAAGATGATCGGATGAAAACTTTTAGCGTAAGAGTACAGAAAAGGCCAATTTCATACTTATTTGGTAATTAAAGGACCATAACCCAATAAGGCCTAGGTCGATTTGGCCTATTATCAGACTTGGCCTAGAAATTATGCCCATAAGCATTGTCAGCAAGTTTGAAGATGATCAAATGAAAACTGTTAGCGTAAGAGTACAGACAAGGCCAATTTCATACTTATTTGGTAATTAAAGGACCATAACCCAATAAGGCCTGGGCCGATTTGGCCTATAATCGAACTTGGCCTAGATATTATGCCCATAAGCATTGTCAGCAAGTTTAAAGATGATCGGATGAAAACTGTTTGCGCTAGAGTACAGACAAGGCCAATTTCATACTTATTTGGTAATTAAAGGACCATAACCCAATGAGGCCTAGGCCGATTTGGCCTATAATCGAACTTGGCCTAGATAGTATGCCCATTAGCATTGTCAGCAAGTTTGAAGATGATCGGCTGAAAACTGTTTGCGCTGGAGTACAGACAAGGCCAATTTCATACTTATTTGGTAATTAAAGGACCATAACCCAATAAGGCCTAGGCCGATTTGGCCTATAATCGAACTTGGCCTAGATATTATGCCCATTAACATTGTCAGCAAGTTTAAAGATGATCAGATGATAACTGTTTGCGCTAGAGTACAGACAAGGCCAATTTCATACTTATTTGGTAATTAAAGGACCATAACCCAATAAGGCCTAGGCCGATTTGGCCTATAATCAATCTTGGCTTAGATATTATGCCCATAAGCATTGTCAGCAAGTTTAAAGATGATCGTATGAAAACTGTTTGCGCTAGAGTACAGACAAGGCCAATTTCATACTAATTTGGTAATTAAAGGACCATAACCCAATAAGGCCTAGGCCCATTTGGCCTATAATCGAACTTGGCCTAGAAATGATGCCCATAAGCATTGTCAGCAAGTTTGAAGATGATCGGATGAAAACTGTTTGCACTAGAGTACAGACAAGGCCAATTTCATACTTATTTGGTAATTAAAGGACCATAACCCAGTGAGGCCTAGGCCCATTTGGCCTATAATCATACTTGCCCTAGAAATTATGCCCATAAGCATTGTCAGCAAGTTTAAATATGATCCGATGAAAACTGTTAGCGTAAGAGTACAGACAAGGCCAATTTCATACTTATTTGGTAATTAAAGGACCATAACCCAAAAAGGCCTAGGCCGATTTGGCCTATAATCGATCTTGGCCTAGATATTATGCCCATAAGCATTGTCAGCAAGTTTGAAGATGATCAAATGAAAACTGTTAGCGTAAGAGTACAGACAAGGCCAATTTCATACTTATTTGGTAATTAAAGGACCATAACCCAATAAGGCCTAGGCCGATTTGGCCTATAATCGAACTTGGCCTAGATATTATGCCCATTAGCATTGTCAGCAAGTTTGAAGATGATTGGATGAAAACTCTTAGCGCTAGAGTACAGACAAATTACTGGACGCCGCCGCCCGCCCGCACGCCCGCCAAGGGACTGTTCACATAATACGTCCCGTTTTCAACGGGCGTATAAAAACAATGCAACATTTTTTTTAATTAGAGGACCATAACCAAAGAAGGCCTAGGCTGATTTGGCCTACAATTAAACTTGTCTTAGATATTATATCCATGAACATTGTCACCAAGTTTGAAGATACTCAGATGAAAACTCTTTGCACTAGAGAACAGACAAGGTCAATTTCACATTTATTTTGGTAAATATAGGATCATAACCAAATAAGGCCTAGGCCGATTTGGCCTATAATCAAACTTGGCCTAGATATAATGCCCATAAGCATTGTCACAAAGTTTGAAGACGATTGGATGAAAACTGTTTGCGTTAGAGCACAGACAACCAATTTCATACTTATTTGGTAATTAATTTCTTATTTGGTAATTAAAGGACCATAACCCAATAAGGCCTAGGTCGATTTGGCCTATATTCGAACTTGGCCTAGATATTATGCCAATAACCATTGTCAGCAAGTTTGAAGATGATCGGATGAAAACTGTTTGCGCTAGAGTACAGACAAAGGCCGGTTTGGCCTATAATCAAACTTGGCCTAGATATTATGCCCATAAGCATTGTCAGCAAGTTTGAAGATGATTGGATAAAAACTGTTTGCGCTAGAGTACAGACAAGGCCAATTTCATACTTATTTGGTAATTAAAGGACCATAACCCAATAAGGCCTAGGTCGATTTGGCCTATAATCGAACTTGGCCTAGATATTATGCCCATAAGCATTGTCAGCAAGTTTGAAGATGATCGGATGAAAACTGTTTGCGCTAGAGTACAGACAAATTACTGGACGCCGCCGCCCGCACGCCCGCCAAGGGTGTTCACATAATACGGGACGTTTTCAAGGGGCGTATAAAAACCAACATTTACAGGCTATAAAAACAGTCAGACAATTTAAACAGCCGTAAAATGACCAATATAGCACTGTAGACTTATTTATATCAAGCAAGAATATAAATATCAATAACTGTATCACATGCAGTCAACAAATGCTACAGACTCAATAATTTTATGTATCGGCTTAAAATATCCATGAAAAACCAAGATTTACAGTCTATAAAAACAGTCAGACAATTTAAACAGCTGTAAAAATGACCGACTATTGCAATACAGACTTATTCATCTTAAGCAAGATTAAAGATATCAATAACTGTATCAAATGCAGTCAACAAATGCTACAGACCCAATAATTTTATATATGGGCTCAAAATATCCATGAAAAACCAAGATTTACAGTCTATAAAAACAGTCAGACAATTTAAACAGCTGTAAAAATGACCGACTATTGCACTACAGACTTATTCATCTTAAGCAAGATTATAGATATCAATAACCGTATCACATGGAGTCAACAAATGCTACAGAATCAATCATTTTATGTATGGGCTCAAAATATCCATGAAAAACCAACATTTACAGGCTATAAAAACAGTCAGACAATTTCAACAGCCGTGAAAATGACCGACTATCGCACTGTAGACTTATCTATATCAAGCAAGAATATAAATATCAATAACTGTATCACATGCAGTCAACAAATGCTACAGTCTCAACAATTTTATGTATCGGCTCGAAATATTTACGAAAAACCAACATTTACTGGCTATAAAAACAGTCAGACAATTTAAACAGCCGTGAAAATGACCGACTATCACACTACAGTCTTAAGCAAGATAATAGATATCAATAACTGTATCACATGGAGTCAACAAATGCTACAGACTCAATAATTTTATGTATCGGCTTAAAATATCCATGAAAAACCAACATTTACAGGCTATAAAAACAGTCAGACAATTTCAACCACCGTAAAAATGACAGACTATCGAACTACAGACTTATTCATATCAAGCAAGATTATTGATATCAATTACTGAAAAGTGCGGATGAACCGACAGACAGATGGACAAGGTGAATACTATATAATGACGTATAACTCATTCACAGCTAACTAAATATATGTATTTATTCAATATTGAATAAAAAAACCATCCTATGTTACATAGTAAATTACTAGTAATTAATGCTAAATAATTTAATTCAGATAGGTTAATGTCTAAGCAATTCAAATTATCAGGAAAATCTATATACTGGTTAATGAAGATGATAATACCAAAATTATGGAGTATATTGATTTTATTGAATTGATTGCCTGACACATTTCATAATTTACAACACCTGTCTATATAACACCATGGGGATAAATTATTTTCAATGCATATGTTACAGGAATGTAACTTTTCATTTCTTGCATTTTATATAGCATGTATAGTCCGTTTGCGGCGAAAAAAATCGTCTAAAATGAAGATTTCTCAGTATTTACTGCACCTACAAGTATGAGATTTTGCACGAGTAAATGACATGTATCTACCTAATATACAAATAAATCTAAGCAACATCGGACATGGGTGAAAAAAGTTTTGTTCATAAGTTCTATGTAAAAGATTTGTAGTTTACAATGAAACTTCATGTTAGAAGACTCGATACACACAACAGCCAATTTCATGGTCACGTGACACGTCTAACGGTAGATTTATGTATTTGTAATCTATTTAATATAGCATATACGAGGCCCGTCTGTTCATCTGTACTGTCTATGTGTATCATATTTTCGAGTCTAAACGTAAAAATGGCTTGCGTCTAGCAGCCTCCCTCTCGAATCATAAAAACACGGATTTTACAGCGTCTTTAAACAATTTTGACTGCTTAATATTAGGAATTCTTCAAACGTGTTCATGAATGTCGATTTCAGACTAATCCTAAAGGTTTGGGTAGATGTATATTACTCAGTTTTTTCGGACTACTTGTCATTGCGCACATAAACATTACAATGCTTTTATTAAGTTCTTAATTTAACATTATTATATACGTGTATGTCCATGTATAAGTATATACATAGCTTATGTAGTTTAGTGAATAAGGGTTTGGTTTTCACTGCTTTTCCGTGATATTACAGGTATTATACATACCTAAATAAATCGACTTATATGGGCCTCATAAATTTCGCTTTTATCACAGCAATGTTAATCTTGCTGATCACGGATTATAACAGTTAATAAAAGGACAGTTAAACATCAATGGAATACCAGATTTCCTCCCTGCGTTAAAGTGTTCAAATGCAAGTAATATCAATATACAATAAAGAATAAACTTGTTGAAATAAGTAACTAAAAATTATGAAATTTAAAATGGGAGTAGGTAGAATGTAATTATGATTCTACGTAAATTTTTATCAACATCTGATGAATAGATTTTTAAACATTCAAAATTTAGACGATTTTTTTCGCTGCAAACGGGCTATAGTAGTTAACACTTGTACCCATGGTGCACCCCTTCTAAATGAAGAAACATATTGTTAGTTTTATTGCACATTGTAATTTCTTGCAGATAAACAATTTGACACATGGCCCCCTCAAAATTATGATTATCACATCCTGACTATTACCCTCTATTATGCAAAATGGCATGTCTGCTTAATTACCCCTTGTAAAACTGCAGGTAAAAACAATTAAAGAAACGTTTGGATTAATTATTATAAGCTAATTTTTGTAATATATAATATTCTGATTTAGACAAATGCTTTATAATCTTTCTTTCCTCCAGTACCAGAGAGCATTAAGAACCTATGACTAATGTGTTCTATATTATAATAATTCAATAAAACATATAAATGGAAAAATTAATTCTAAAATTTATCACTAACACAAATTGATACTAAGTAAGTATTGTTATACATGTATTTCAATGACTGAAAATGAAATTGTGTGAGAAAAGCACTATTTAAATTTGTTATTTATTTAAGATATAGATAAATCATAACAGTTTCGAATAAATTGTATAATTTAATTATAATTTTCTTTTTTTCATTACTATACGTATTAAAATTGAACATTATATTATTTTGTTCAGATCTAAACACATGTATTTTAAGATTTTGATATAAAAATATCATATTATATATCAAATAATTTTATTATAAATTAATATCTATCTTTTATAATAAATGGATATAATATTACAATTGTGTAACTGGGGTAAATACTTGCTTATAATAATTTGATTCTAATCTAATTACAGATCATTATTAATAAAACTAACTCCAACAGAGCAGTAATGCTAGGTAAAACCCCTTTCACAATTGCCGTAGTAATTTCTGCCTAACACGACGCTTGCGAATCTACGTCGAAATGTACCGACTTGCGTCTGGAAAGGATAATTTCGTGGAGCGGTCTACGATGCGTATTAAAGAACTATCGTGCGTCCGACGGACGTACGACGGTCGTGCGATAGTCGCACGACATAACAATTGACGCACGACAGCCTAATGATGAACAGTTGTCGCACGTCCGTCGTACGACCGACGTATGTCCGTCGTACTATAATAGCATTGTCAAACTACTAGCTGGTTTAAAAAATAAGTTTCAGCAGCTGGATATATTTAATCAAAACGTCGAACCAAACTCTTAATTTTCGAATAATAATACTTTTTTTGCAAATAGGAACTTGCTAAATACTAGTATTAAACTAAATGTATGCATAATCAATATAATAATATGAATGCATTTTGCGGTCCACTGGTGTCAGACGTGGAATATTTTAAGGTGTTTGTTTCGAGATATTTTGGATGTCCACTTGTTATAACAGAGAGAAGAGTTGATTCCTGATTCAAATCATGGCTTTTTTGTGCATAAAATGTTGGAATTATTTATGAATTAATAAACGTGTTTAAAGATTTTAGATATACTGATATATTGTTTACTAAGTATACTTTTAAATGTAACTAATTATGGAATAAAAACATACATGATTGTTGATATTTTTATAACCTGCTAAGTGATGAAAGTATGTTGTTGATATGCATGTGTATGAGAACATTCAGGCAACTTCGAGATCTTAATTTATAGCTGAATGCATCTATCATATGTATGTACAATGCAACCTCTCCAGAGCAGCCCTCCACTGAGCAACAACCCCACTTAAGCAATATTAACATGTTGTTCGAGAAGAAACAATTTAATATGTATACACATTTACCTCTCCACACCTCTGTAATGTTATGTTTCTCAATGTGTGTCGCTATAGAGAGGTTTTATTGTTTCACACATATTTGTCTAAGAATATGATTTTATCTTAGATTTGCACTATAGGGTATGAATTTTGAAAAAGCCTTTAAAAGACATATATGTTTACGAGCGTCGTATGACGGTCGTGCGATTGTCGTACGACGGTCGTGCTATTGACTCACGGCTATCGTAGAATAGTGAGTATACACAAGACTGTCGTGCGACCGTCGCACGACCATCGCACGTCCATCGCACGAAAGTGGTGGGATTCTAAGTGCGTAGTTTGACCTTATAATCACAAACAAATCGTGCGTCCGTCATGCGTCCATCGCACGTCCGTCTTGCGACGACGTAGGGCATTGCACGACGGACCTACGACAGTCACCCGCCGTAGAAAATTTTGAACATGTCCAAAACTCTACGACGAGGGTCCACGATTATGTTTTCCGTCACACGATGCAGAAATTTCTTAAGTGCGTCGTGAGATTGACGCGCGATAGTCCCAAACTTTGCATCGTAGACTCGTCGCATGTCCGTCGTACGACAATTGTGAAAGGGGGTTAAGCACAGAACTGTATCTGGTATAGAGCACCCTAATAGAGCAACGTACACCAATGACCCAACACATTTACTATATCGTATATTGTGTATCATCTATGCAATAAACAGTTTGACATTATTAGTAGGATTATCAATATGAATTGAAATCTAAATGATAAACAATGATAAGCTATGTTGTTTAAAGAATATGACAGCGTATTGGGAGGGTTTAAGCATCAATCCATGTTTGCTTGTCAGTTCATTAACAGACTTACGTATATTAACAATATTATTTATAAGCATTGGTTGATGTTTTAATAGTGGAATTCAGATCATTAGTGAAGGTTTTGACTTGATTTTTTTAAGGTTTTGACCCGATTTTTTTTTTACTGAAATACGAAATCCACGAATTTAAGTCCCCACGAAATGGTCTTTTTCACCAAAACCACGAAATTTCATCCCATCGAAATTAAATGATTTTACAGTATTTACATTAAGCTGCATCCCTGGCTGCTTCAACCATAGAGTGTGATATAATAATTGCAAAATTGAAAGTTATTGTTATAGCAAAGACAAAAACATGAAGTACAATTGGCATCAATAAATCAAGTCTGTAGTGCTTGGACAGCATATATGTTAAGATGATGGAATGAATAAATTATTCATGTTTCAAGTCATCATCTGTATTTCCAGCAATTTTTCTTTAGGGGATTCAAACAGATTTTTTTTCTTTCAGATTCTTTAGGGGTCCACCAAGTTATTTTTACTCAGGGGGGTCTGCATGACATGATTATTTCTAAAAGGTCATTCCAGTCATGATAACATGAGTAATAATTAAGATAACCACATAGAATTGCACATATTACCTTAATAATACTGTTTGTTTGGCCTTAACTTTTTTCTGTCTACTAAATAAAATTGACCCTATTTAAAGAATTATAAAAATTGCTTTCCAGAGATTCTTATATGACCATGCCAGAATATTTTAATGTTATGGTTTATGTTTAAAGGTTTAAATTACATTATAAAAAAAAACATTTGAGTGAGCATGAAAATGCCCAATTTTGGGGGTTAAATGAAAATTTAATAAAAAAATTTGCTCTTAACAGACATAAGGTCATGTGTTGGCACTTATTTCTATTGTTCAATTAAAATGCAGGATGTTATATTCTAAGCCAGTAAGAACATATTAACTATAATGTAATAAATAGACTACCGGGTTTTTTACTGAGACAAAGCAATATCAAACTACACCATCAAAATAAAATATTTAAGGTTTTATTTATTAAACCTATACCTACAATATTTGGTTAGTAAAGGACAAACTAACAATACATGTATTTTAATTGAGACCTGAGGGGAGTGGGCTGCTGTCAGTCCCCCAAATTGCCCCTTAGAAACTGTATTGGTCCATTATTTTGATAGAATTTAAGCGAACCTTTGCTCTGCAGGCATAATATGTGCTCAATCGGTTCTTTTTAACGGTTAACAATTATTTGGTGACATTTTAATTTATTTACTGTTTAAAATCATACCATTTTCGGTGGTAAACAAAAAATCTAACACCACGCTGGCACTTATTCAACCCAGCGGTCCAGGAGTAAAGTTCTGTTCTGTTCTGGTTGCATGGCTCGATCTATCTAGCTTCAACTCTGAGATTGTTTTGCAGTTGAGGTGACAGTTAACTGGTTTATCCTTAATGAATACTGAAACGGGTATATTAGGATTCTTATTCACATTTTTCATAGTTCCTCTTTCATTTTCCAAATACAAAATATGACTGAATAAACACTGGTTTCACTGAATATATATGTATAATTATTCCCCATTTGTCATTTTGAATACAATGCACTCATAAAGTTATTGTAGCATCTTTTAAAAATTGCTAAAGTTTAGAGCAAAATCCTACACAATTGTATACATTCTATCCGGACCTGTTCTATAAATATATATGTAAACTCCCTGAGGCCGAACTTAAAATATTCTTTGTTTCCCCATCCCGACCCTAGCAGATTTAGAATGGGTAGGTAGGTAGGGTAAATATTTTTTTTAACTGTTTCAGTATGATAGTTATTGGTTAAGACATATAAATAATGAAATTTAGAATTAACCCTAAGGTAAAACCAACAATAATGAAAGTTAGAATTAATTCTAAGGTGAAAACCAACAGTCTTAAATTTAATGGTAAGATTTAAGAAGCCAGTAAAAAAAAATAATTTCACTTCTAATTTTTAATAAAAAAAAATATTATTTCAAATTGGGCAATAAAATATTTTGGGTAGGGCCCTTTTTAATCGGGTAGGTAGGGGATGGGGAAACAAACAATATTTTATTTTAGGCCTGATTCTATTCAGGGGTTGATTGCTTTGCAATGAATATAATTTCAAGTCTACTATATAATTAGTGAGAAGACTTATCCAATGGAATTAAAAAGAAAACAAACATCCCGACCATACAGTACATGTCAGGCATGTAGCTACCTGTACACAGAATACGCAGAAACATACACACACATGCTTCTTGAAATCAAAGATTTAGGTCTTAGTCGAAATCAAAGGCAGTGGCTAGCCAGAATAACCAGTGACTTTCCAAACTGTCAATTACCTAACACAGCCATTTCATTTTTTCAGCTTGAAGTAATATATATACTTTCCCCATCCTTATAATACTGTAATTGAAACACTTTCCGCATTCATTCGTACCAGTTAATACCATCCAATATGACGGACAATATACAGAGATACACGGCTGGTCACAAAAAGGATGCAGATAAATGCACTGACATGTCTTGCCGAATTTGTAGTTTAAGGTAGAAACAAAATTACGTGATACTTATCACAAGAAAATAACAAAATTTCAAAGGCCTAATGCATAGAAATAGAATGACAGTTCCCTAGCCAATGCACTTAGCGTTTGCTAGTCGTCCGATGCCGGACGACTTAATTCGCTGTCTCGCGTCCGGTGCCGTACAGCTAGCCACTGCCGAAATCAAAGTAAATAAATGCATAATCCTAAAATGCTGTTGTGGTTAACTTTGATCAATGTATTTTATACATTTTTTAGTTCTAAACACTGTTTTCAGCTATAGAAACTGTAAAACTGAACAAAAACGTTTTCCGAAAGCATCAGAAAACTTTCTAGGCCTAGGGCATGACCTGTCACTCTTAGCCATTTTTAATAATAAGAAAACTGTACTGCATACGCCCCCGCAAGTCTATACATGGTAAACACCAACATCTTAAACACGGATGTAGGTCGATCATCGCCAGTTATCCATAACGAGTGTAGATATGCCATTAAATATCCCGTGTCCCGAATAAATGAGCTGATAATACTAATTATATATAACGTTCAATTCATTTCTACTTTCGTTTCCCGAATTCTATCACGCATGGCAAATAACGAGCACAACACAGGTGAGGTACATAGAGGTGTTGTAACTCGTCATGTCTTTATAGACAGAGAAGCTGAATCATGTGCATAGAAAAACAGGCATAATTACATAGTTTATCGAGTTAAAGTAAAAATACTTACCGTATTATAGGATCATGTTTATCATCCGGTCCCGACTATCTTCACACCGGAAGCCACGCATTTCCCACGCATGCGCGTTGACTGTTTTCATAGATCTGACGATTTTTATAATACACCGGTCGATATTTTACACAATCTGTATGCTGCAGCATGTTTTTTGTTGGAATATTATTTTGTTTACAAATTAATCTTGTACTAAACCATATTGAAATTTATACGTGTCATAATGTGAACTGTCCGCAGCCAATTATTGTTGCAATTCATTGAGTACCACAGCTACCGCGGTATACCGTTAAACCCTTAGTTGCTAGTCAATGGCGCCTTTCAGAATTCGTTCGAATCTCACTATTAATCAATCAAACTTATTGTACTTGGGGACAAACATTGTGTCCAGTCGTCATGAAGAAAAAACAAAAAGGTGATCTCCATGACATCTAGAGTATAAAAAAATAAGTTATTGACAACCATTCTGCATCATGTTTTTTATCTCTGTTATTTGTATTTATTTGTTATAAGCACTGTATTATGCTTTATGCAAAATATACTTTCGTATTCGTATTCATAAATACAAGGAGAATATTTTGGCAAGAGCTAAGGTAGCGCACACCGATTCCTTGTATCAAAGTCCTATATGTCACAACATGCCTTCAATGTCACCAACTTCAAACTGGGGCAATCATTATACCCAAGCTCAGTCACAACTGAATAGCAAGCGTTTTGTTGAATTGAGTTCACATTAGATAACACAACTCTGAATGTAGTTTAAACAATAACTTAATTTATTGCTCCCTCAGATAAGGTTGTACATAGCTTGAAACAAACAAACAAATGAACCAAGACAGTTCCAATATTTTAACTTTTAGTTTCAGTTTATTCAATAAGTGCAAAGTCTTGTAAAATACAGGAAACATATTAAGCATAACAAACTTACAATAGCAATTTAGCTGTAACAATGACACTGGGTATACGACATAAACAGCGTTTTGGAATATTTGTAGTCACCAAAAATGAAATAATTCTTTTAATCGAAGAGAAAGTTAATGTTAAGTAAGAAAGATTTAAGTTTTTCATTACACAAGAGCATTTTGAAGTGATGGTAATTAAAATGTTATCATTTTATTCCTCTAACCATGTGTGGCTAATCGGTTCAAACAGGAACGCGAAAGTAGATTAGCCTCATCTTGTGTAATTGTGACCTACTAAACATTTACGACATACATAATGCTAATTGTCATTTTCCCATCACATCACATATTAAATTTTGTTTAAATAACATATATCCATGTACATACAGGGTGATCATTAATATACGGTAACATTAATAACTTTAATAACTGTGTCAGATTTTATGATAGAGAAGTGGTTTGACGCTTGTTATAAAGCTAATGATCGAGCCCAAGTGTTTTTGGATATGAATGATAAATGCATGTGATATAAAGGTGATGTCAATAATGTCCTTGATGCTGCCATACATTTTCCGGTGATTTCAAGAAATTTTGCCACTGTATCATTTCGCCGAAGACCATACATTTATTTGGCCTCTACACTCACCAGACTTAAACCCTTTGGGTTTCTTTTAATATGGATACCTAGAGGAGGGAATGAATCCTCCAAGACAAGAAACAATATTTGTTTGAAAACTTCAATACAGTGTGAAATTTGTAGCATCGGGGGTGTAACATGCTAGGTTTCAATTGCTTATTTTCGACGTATTTTTGGGCTGGTTTTGCAGTTTTGCGAAATAATGGGGAACGTTTCGAACTTGTGCTGTAAGAAAAGTATGTGACATTTGAAAATGATTCATGTGTAGAATAAAACTTACATATGTATGTTAATCAAAGGTATATAACAATATATATTATCTTAACAACTGACAATGGTATTAAAGTTATTTATGTTGCCATATATTAATGATCACCCTGTATATTCATACACATACATGCGCGCACGCACACCCATACACACACTCACTACACACACGCACGCACACACATAATATATAATACGGTAGGAGACAAGTGCCATGAAATCCGTTTTACAAATGCAAACCATACTAGTATAACAAAGTATGCATGTATATAGATCTAGATCAAATATCGAATAATTTCAATGCAAGTTAAAAACAGTATGGCTGTTAGACATCTATCATTTTCGTTTACAGAGTTTAATAATAATGTCGCAAAATATACTTAGTCGACGTAATGTAGTAAGATTTTCGCTTGATATTAGAGCAATGATTTCACCATGTTCGGTCTTGTGTATGTATACGTTTATCAATATTTTCAACAGTGAATTGGGGACACATTAACAGATAATGGTGTACTTCACATATCAAGATAAAGCTGTAGTTAGCTGCATATCGTTATTTGGCCAGGATTTTATTAATTATGCAGTTAAATGTTTGCGAAAAATAAAATTTTGCTTTTTACATGTATTTAGATGCTTGGATAGATGTAAAGGTAAAGCTGTCACTGAATATTATGTTTTTTATCTTTAATAAATGTACATTGTACCACAAATACTAATACTTTTTTGGAAGTGGATATTTTTCAGAAAATAGGGGGAACATGAATACTCATTTAGGAAGGAAATGGAGTCGAATTACCGGGGCCCCAAAAGTCGTGAAATGAGGGTCATGTGTACAATTTAAACTGATTAATGAAACAATATCTGGACTTTCTATCCAGTAACGTTTTACCTACTGTAAAATCAAGATTGTTTGTGAAGGATTCATTTTCACACTGGCATTCAACCAGAAATAAATATGAATAGACGTGGTCTATAAACTAAATATAGATTAAAAGCCATGACTAATTATAAACTTGTTTCTCTGGATAATAAACCCGAAATACTATTATTTATCATTTAAAACCGTTTAAACGTCTTAGGTATGCATTTTTATTGAGTTATAGCGTCAGTTCTCTTCGAATCTATCGATTGTCGAGCGCCAGTCCTTAATGAAAGGGAGGTAATACATGTATTTTATCCCAAAATTGGTCATAACTTATGTTTTATTGATCCAATTGGACTCAAATTCACACAATAAACCCGAAATACTATTATTTATCATTTTAAAATATAAAAACATCATATTTATGCTTGTTTATTGAGTTATAGTGCCAGTCCTTATCCCTAGCGCCAGTCCTTAAGGACTGGCGCCAGTCCTTATGTGTAAGACACCCGTGAATTTTCACTATATTCGCGAAAATGTTGATAAAGTTGCCAACTATTTCGAAAGGTTTAAATCAAATCGCTTCAAGTGCTTAAGGCCTGGGGCTAAACTTTATTCGCTTGGGAAGCAGTTTTGGATTTGGCAGTCTGCCATTTCGGACAGGTTGAGAAATTGGTATTATGACTATGACCTTGGGTCTCCACCCCGGCCAAAAACCTTTCATAACTTCCCTATCAAAGACAAGAAAATAGGGAAATGGAGTGGCAAAAACATGCAATGATTGATTTAAAATCTTAAAATGATGATAGAAGCCTGAGTAACCAGATGTTCAATGTCACCAGGACCATTTGTACTTGTAGTTGTTAGGAATATTTATTTAAGACTGGTGTGGTTTGATTTTAGTCAACCTTCAGTCATTCTCCATCTTTAAACTGTTTTGACATTTTTGTCTGCCCTATTAGCGGCAGAATAAGTCTAGGCGAACAACCAAAAAACTTTTTTAAAAAATTCAAGGACTTTTTGGCAGTTCCAAATTCAAGTACTTTTCAAGTACAAGGCACCAAATTCAAGTAGTTTTCAAGTCCCTCGCGAAGCCTGTTCAAAAATACATGACGTTAATTTCGTGTGACCAGAATGTATAATTTCAAAATATCTAGACCACCTAACTATAATTATGTACTGTGCATCCGAATGTATAATGTATAAATTCAGGATGTCTAGACCACCTAACTATATGATATGTCCCGTGTATCAGAATGTATAATGTATAATTTCAGGATGTCTAGACCACCTAACTATATGTCCCGTGTATCAGAATGTATAATGTATAATTTCAGAATATCTCGACCACTTACTATACATACCGTGTATCAGAATGTATAATGTATAATTTCAGGATGTCTCGACCACCTAACTATATGTACCATGTATCAGAATGTATAATGTATAATTTCAGAAAGTCTAGAACACCTAATTATACGAGGGGTGATCAATATATTCGAAGACTTTCCTTCTAACTTTTTAAATATTGATTGTAAAACAATGACATTAACAGGCAATATAGATCTATCAATTATCTAGCGTTTTAATTAATTAATCATATTGTGACGTCACAATGTTCTTGATGACGATACTTATTCTGACCAAGGTGCAGCGCACGCCGCCGAGCGTGACGGACAATAAATAATCACAGAGCAACGGCGTTTCATTAAGATTAATGCCTAACTTGGAAAATCCTTGCGATAGCTCGAAGATGACTTTACCAACATGTATGGGGATTTTTTACACTCCACATCAGTGATCTACACATGATTTCGGTGTTTACGTGATTGTAGGGACTCTGTCAAAGTGACGCCAATTAAGAATTAAGACAGAGTTAGGGATACTCCTCCTTAATTTCTGAGAAATAAGAGGCATATTTCTGAACGATATGTTCCTGGCGAGCTCTACGATCAGTATAGATTACAAAACAATAAATCTTTCATTCCATTTAAAAGGAGTTCTTTAGAAATTGCGCCCTAAACGTGTTATGTCGTGATTCCTTCTTCATCGGGATGATGCTACCGTGATATGCCAAACGTTTTTTTAGAGTTTTAAGTCAAGTAACGCAACGAGACATTTTCTATTCCGCCTTACATTCCAGAGTTGACTATTTATGACTTATTTCTGTATTAAAGATAAATCAATCATACAGTGAGTCGAATATGAGTCCAGAAAGGAGCACGGTGCTGCTCAAACGGTGACGCTTGGAATGACGTCACGTGACGGCCTGCGTCACGCACCCATTACATGGATAAAACTATGTTATAGGTGCATTCGGTCGGAGATATCCTACACTGAATAATGCTAATTTTCTTTTGAGCCTTGCTGACAAAACAAAATTGCTAGATGAAAAGTCCACGAATATATTGATCACCCCTCGTATGTACCATGTATCAGAATGTATAATTTCAGGGTGTCTAGACCACCTAACTATATGTACCGTGTATCAGAACGTATAATGTATAATTTCAGGATGTCTAGACCACCTAACTATATGTACCATGTATCAGAATGTATAATGTATAATTTCAGGATGTCTAGACCACCTGACTATATGTATAGGATATCAGAGGCACTGGCTGAAGTGATGGATGACATTGGTGTGAATGAAAGACTTGTAAAGAAAAGAAGAAAGTCATGGTTGTTGGTGGAAACTATGTATAGTATCATATCGAGCGGTTTAGGACAAGGACGTGTTTATTTCTTTGGTAGTCAAACTGAAGGGTCAACAACACTGGGACTGAAGTCAGACATTGATATGTTACGGACTGTTGATCATATTAATCTTGTCATACAAAGTGAATGGAAACAGGGAGTTTCTGATTTGATGATGATACAGAATGAGAGCATATCTCCTGGTTATTGTCACCTACAGTATTTAATACCTGTCATATTAGGCATTGGTGCAGATAGTGTTTCTTTGAGACTGTATGTTATAGATAGTGGAGGGAGATTGCTATGTAAAAATGACTTACTGATGGGGGGTATTCCAGAAATATTTCAAAAACATGGTCCAGCATTTTCTGTACCAAGCGATATTGAATTTATTGAAACTACTGACCATGTTGCAAGCTTTTATTGTGAAACAGCACCACACCAAGTTACATCATGGTTACTGAAACACAAGCAGGGTAAATGGCCAACAGAGGATGTACTGAAAGATTGTAGAAATGCTGGTTGTTTCGTTGTACCAGTCGGCAGTAAGGTACACTCACCGGATATACTAGAGAGAGAACTAGAGTGGAGAATATCCACCAGTCTACAAGAGAGATATCTGATGTTCAGTTTGAATATTCCACAGTTAATGTGCTACATCCTGATGAAAATGATCCTGAAAACTCACATTCATCCGAATGTTCCGGATGTTCTTACAAGTTTCATGTGTAAGAATGTGTTATTGCACTGTATAGCTAACTCATCACATGACTGGCATACAGGAAATTTACTACCAAACTTGCACTTATGTTTGTATATGTTAAAAGAATGTGTTAAACAAAGAAATTGCCCACATTTTATCATACCAGTAAACAACTTACTGGCTGGAGTTATGGCAGAAGGACAGAGAGGTAAACTACTAGATATCATAGACAAGCTGGTGAAAGATGATGAACAGTTATTGTTTAAGATACAGATTGATGTACTTGGTTTAGGACTGAAAAAGAAGTTAAACATGATACCAAACAGTCTGTATATTCCAGTAGCTTCAAAAGTTTCTTTGGAAATTTCATATCTAATGTCATATTTTATAACGGAGGCCAAAACTGTTAACTTATCAATACTTCTAGAGGGAATCATACATGACAGTTTAGGAATGGCACACCAGATTATATCTAGCATATATTCAATAGTGGAAAGACACAGACATGAAGGTGACTTACAACAAACTGCTAGTAAACTTTTGCTACCAATAGTGAGTTCTGCACTTGGTTCCGTGACGGCAAGCATTGATATAGACACTCATATAGACACTCACAGAGCTATATCTGATCAAGCAAACACCTTCCTTGAAGCAGGGAAAGAATCTGACGCACTCTCAGGTAGATTGAAACTCGTCTCTGTATTATACTGTACAGGAGACATGGAGAGAGCAGAGCGTGAATTAACTATCATTCAAACAAAATTCAAGCTACCATATATGGTTAACACTAAATGTCTCTGCTATCCACCCACTAAGGCATGCTCAGTGTTGGCAGACGTGGAGAGATTTTATAGTAATGAGGAGAACATTAAAATGCCAATAGTAGCATTTTGTGTCAGATTTCTACGATGTGAAATAAACTGTGTTCCACATGAACTTAGATATGAAATCTTGAAATCTAACAGCGAAGAAGACCGACAAATGAGAATATTAGAAGAAGGCTTGATGTATTTGATAGTTATAGATTCTATTCCTTATCTTTCCTTTCTACAATACAAGATTTATAGACATCTACAGAGAGAGACAGAAAGACATCAAGCTTTATTCGACCTTGCACGGAGTATTGAAGTAGATCTACGTCACAAAGAGACGGCTCTCAACTTACTCGGACAATGTCTAGAACAAGAAAACAGGCAAACAGAAGCACTACAATGTTACATACGGTCAGTCAAACATCGTAAGAGAAACAATGCTGCCAGGTTCCTACTGTGTATACAACTGAACAAACTATGGAAGGCAGGTAACACATAATGCTGCCAAGTTCTTAATGTGTATACAACTGTACAAACTATGGAAGGCAGGTTACACATAATGCTGTCAGGTTCTTACTTAGTATACAACTGTCCAAACTATGGAAGGCAGGTTACACATAATGCTGCCAGGTTCTTACTGTGTATACAAATGTCCAAACTATGGAAGGCAGCTAACACATAATGCTGCCAGGTTCTTACTGTGTATACAAATGTCCTAACTATGGAAGGCAGGTAATACATAAAGCTGCCAGGTTCTTACTGTATATACAACTGTCCAAACTATGGAAGGCAGCTAACACATAATGCTGTCAGGTTCTTACTTAGTATACAACTGTCCAAACTATGGAAGGCAGGTTACACATAATGCTGTCAGGTTCTTACTGTGTATACAAATGTTCAAACTATGGAAGGCAGGTTACACATAATGCTGCCAGGTTCTTACTGTGTATACAAATGTCCAAACTATGGAAGGCAGCTAACACATAATGCTGTCAGGTTCTTACTGTATATACAACTGTCCAAACTATGGAAGGCAGGTTACACATAATGCTGTCAGGTTCTTACTGTGTATACAAATGTTCAAACTATGGAAGGCAGGTTACACATAATGCTGCCAGGTTCTTACTGTGTATACAAATGTCCAAACTATGGAAGGCAGCTAACACATAATGCTGTCAGGTTCTTACTTAGTATACAACTGTCCAAACTATGGAAGGCAGGTTACACATAATGCTGCCAGGTTCTTACTGTGTATACAAATGTCCAAACTATGGAAGGCAGCTAACACATAATGCTGTCAGGTTCTTACTTAGTATACAACTGTACAAACTATGGAAGGCAGCTAACACATAATGCTGCCAGGTTCTTACTTAGTATACAACTGTCCAAACTATGGAAGGCAGGTTACACATAATGCTGCCAGGTCCTTACTGTATATACAACTGTCCAAACTATGGAAGGCAGGTAACACACAATGAGTTACCAAATGAGTTGATGTTAAAGTCTCAAAAAGATTTAACAAGACGTGAAAATTCCACGAAAACCAGATTGTCACGTCAGCCAAGCATAATCTGATAAAAATGGATACATGCTGTTTTGTAACGGTGACCTTGACACCACCTGCCCCATGTACTATTCCAAGCGATGTTTTTTCGTACACGACAAGTACCACCTATGATACTTTATGCCTAACTAAATGTTTTGAGCAAAACTGTTGTTTTTTTCTCCATTTTGAGTTCCAATGACCTTGACCCACAATTACCCACTTTCAATTTCACTTTAAATTGAATTGGCCAATGTCCTCCGGCTTCCAGGGAAGAAGTTTTTTTGTTTATTACCTGTAATTTGGATTTTGTACAGAATTTTGACCAATTAAAATTCTATTTATCTTTTTTATTCAGTGTCTGTCGTTTGTTTTTGTAATTTATTTGTACTTGTCTGGTTCTGGCTAAACCTAGAAAGCCAATTTTGTTATCCTGACTCAGACAAGGAAAAATACCAACATAATTATACTGCTTCATACAGTTTCGCAAGTGTCACAGGAACAAATTATGTGATCACTTGCACAACTCAAAATTATAAGTGTTTTCTATCAAAGGACAATAACTTCCTTGAAATGGATCTGACCAACTTGTGCCAAGGATATGCATAACTACACTAGGCTTGGTACTAACAAGTCAAATTAAGTTTCGTCGAAATCCAACCAATGCTTACAGAGAAATAGTGTGGACAAAATTATAAATGTAAACAGGAGCTGTCACTGTAAGGGACATATGCCCCCGAACTGTGATGTTGATAGTATACACAAGTACTTTAAGTTACCAAAATGTCTAAGTTCAAAAGGGCCATAACTCCTTACAAAATAATCGTATAGTTATATGACCTGTCTAGTAAAATTTACTAATGATGTTAAGTATGACTACCAAGTTACATTACAATAGCATTGTATATAAGCAAAATATTAAAAACTTATTAAAAACTTAAACCATACTACATGTTTATGAGTAAGTGACCGTTTGGCTGCCCTTGGAGCATTTACGGTTTGCAATCAGCCCCTCGAGTAACGACTAAGACAAACTAAATTCTATACAGAATCTACATGAATTGATCGTACATTGTATACTGTTTCTGATAATACAGGTAGAAGCAATACAATAGACTCAATTAAGAAATCAAAACGTGTGCTCTAATGGGGGAAAATCACTAAAAGCAGTTTGTGAGGCCAGTTTTTTTATTTTTAGGTTTGTGGCATTTTTGTTTTTGAAACATTTGCTGTCGAATGAAGGGAATGAACAAATAACAAGAGGGTTAAACGACCCCTAGATCGCTCACATGTCTTTGTGCGAGCAACCTTATCTGAACACAAAGGTCATCTAGGAATCTAAGTCGTTCGACTTTTTGACAGCTGGGACTTGGAGTTTCGACTTTTTGACAGCTGGGACTTGGAGTTTCGACTTTTTGACAGCTGGGACTTGGAGTTTCGACTTTTTGAAAGCTGCTACTCGGACTTTCAGCGGTTAAGGTTATTTTCTCGTTCAATTATGCCTTCTAATTGTGGTACAGTGTATGTGATGTTTTATGTTTTCTGTGCTCCGTAGTTTAAGTTGAGTTCTGTGTTCCCAGTCCTATACAAAAAAATTTCAATTCCTTCGACTCAACAGCAACTATTCCAGTAAATCTATATCTAAAAGTAAAAACAACTGGCCTAACTGAGGCAATTAATCCTTATAGGTGAGAGGGTGGGTAACTTCGGGTGACATAGTCCCATGGGGAACATACATGTACAAAAGTTGCTATAGTTTGATCTCTCTTAATATACCGATACATTATTATCTCTTGTACTATGTCAATGATACTAAAATCAAAGACCTATTCAGTACATGTGTTGTATATGTCTTTAAAGGTGCTGCCTCACAGACCGGGCTAAAATTGTGTATGCCTAACCAAGTACAATGTATATAAATATGTAATAGAAACACATTGAAGGTTGCTTTATGAAAGACTTATGGCAAATAAGCAATTTTAACCACTCTTGATGTCGCGCACTCGGTATTTTTCCTTTTAAAATAGAGCAGAGTTTCCTTCCAACATGCTTTGTGAGTTAAGTAATTCACACGTAATCGAACTGTAACATCTACAAACTGCACAGCGTAAATATCAGTGAGGTATTCGGTTCGTTATGCAATTCGTTTTCATCGAATGCAAACAACTTTCAGGCAGTTTGAGTGATAGTAGTGTTCATTCTATAGGGTATTAATACCCTTTAGAATTTTGTATGTAAAATACTAAATAACTGCAAAATACCGTCGTACGCAAATTGTTTTAAATGCCAGTGTGGTTGTTAATGGGTAAGACAGACAACTATACCAAAATTACGCGAATATATGACAATTTTATTTTTGTAATACATTAATATGTGAGGCAGAACCTTTAATTGCTAGAATGTTATTTTAATTCTAAAACAATATTGATGCAACATACATGTATTGAACCACATTATATTGATAAACACGAGTGTTATATTTTCGTTGACTAATGGGGAATAAATTACAAATTATATACATAAATGTATTGTTTTTCGAGTCAATAACATTATTATCAATGATACAAATACCACGACCCGCGGACCTCTTTCGTTATGATAATATTTTGTTTCGGTTGATGTAGAACTGGTTCGATTGTGATTCTCTCGGTCAGTTGAATTCAGTCGTTCACTTTGTACAGGATGAAGGTTACGTTAGCGATAATCGGATGTTTCATGGGCGTCATTCTTTTGAACTTCTTCAAAGAAGGTTAGCTTTTTACGCATCACTTAGTGTTCTTTTTATTCACCAATTAGCAAATATAACACTTAAGTATTTAATTAAATGTGACTTCACGTATCTGCTATTGTTTTTCAAATTGTCTTTGCGTCGTATTAAAACAATGGCATGCATTGACGGATATTTAACTATAACCTTTGTTTAATTATAGGTAGCTAGTTGGATATTGACCAGGGCCGGGAATACAACGAATACTTACACTTGAGCACTCAACACTCAAATATTGAAATTCACTCTTTTGAGGGTCAGTGTGGCATTTTTTAGAGCAAGACGTTGTAATAATGTTAAATTGGTACTAAATATTGATTTTGGCTTACTTCCTAGTTTAATTTAGTGTATTTGTAAGCTTTAATTGCAATTCATCAGTCTTGAGTGCTGAGTGTGGCACTTAGATTCAATAAATACATTAACCCCTCATAAATGTTACAAAATGGCAAAGAAAGTTTACCAAATGTTATTTTTAACATCCATTAACTATCTTATACATCTTCCTCATCTAAATTTGCACTCAAGAACAAATAATAGCTCATTATATTACATTCTCAATATTTGAGTGTTGAGTGCTGAGTGTAAGTATTGGTTGAAATTCCAGGCCAAGAACTTAGCATCTTCTCATACAATAGGCTAATCCCCATTCAATCAAAATAAACTCACACATATGCGACCATATTCTAATACCCAGAACTGCACTTATGTCCTATGAACATGGTGCTAGGTAGCTAGGTAGACCTGCATTGTGGGATATAGTGTACTGTAGCACTCCTCCACATATCTCACCGTACAACTCGTTACACCGAAGGCAGCTTTACTAGTCGAAGGCAGTTCAACTCCATATTTGCGCGATCCGATTTTAGATTTAAAAATAATTAAAAATAACCATAGTATCGTGTAAAGATTAAATAAACAAATACAAATTTGATATTTTAATCCGTTAAGGAATTATAAGCGTTAAACTAAATTTCCCCTTCTACTTTTAATGTAAATTTTATCGACGCGCGGATAATCGATACAAAAATGAAAGCTGGGTATGTCATTGCATGGTATGTATTTGTTATTGCATGTGTGTACCCGTAAGTGTCCACTTATGGATATGTATACCGTTAAATCGCAGTCTTCGACCAACAAAGCTGCCTTAAAAAGTGGTGTGTATATTGTCCTAAGAATGCCGATGATTCGACGCAACGGTATGATATATTATTTCAAAACATTATTTTACAGGCGAAACTGGCCGACCCAGACAAACATACAGATACTTCCTTGATGGTGGATACTCTAAAACCGGTCTGATGCGTTTCGTCGTAGCTCCATCAATATCTAAATGTTGTTCTGAATGTCATGCGGACACTAAATGTTCTATTGTTGGCTACAATGAGCAAAGAAGCTCATGTTTTCTGTATGATGTGTCATTTATGACAGTGATCTCTGAGCTTACCCCATCATATAATGTCTACAAGTACTTCAAGGGTAAGTCAACATAATGAATTCTTTGTTACTTGCTTCCTATACGGACGCCAAAATCACCCGGGCACGGTCGCAGTAATATGTCATGAATCAAAGTCTGGTGCGGACCTAATTGGAGAAAGGTTGCTGGTCGGATAATACGATGCTGATGACACGAGAATACGATAGTATGATGATGATAATTTGAATGATCAGTTAGTCATCGTAAGGACACAATCAATTGATCGTGTATACATGGATGATGATGATGATGACAAACGGTCCTATTAAAATATGTTCTGTTCCTATTAAACATGCGAGATGTGTCAAACATAACTTTATGTCGTAGCGACTTCAGTTTCGCGATATTTCGGGCGTTACGATTCCTTCCGTGAATATTTGTTACCGCGATTATACCGAATTTATGAAATACGCGAAATACTGTATCCGCGAAAGTATGTAGGAGTAAAGTAATCCGCATACAATATCCACTTTCAGTTCTTTATTTTTTATTTTTTCTGCGTAAGTAGATATATCCGCTGCCAGATCAAAAAGTTCGAACATTCAGACATTTTCGGTGTGCGGAAAATAAGCGATGTGTTTATAAATGTCCTAGCACAGTTCTGTGTTGGCCAAAATGTATCCTGGGAGATGAAATTTATATAACATAAGTTTGCAAATTCGTAAATATTTTTTGTTTAAGTTGCTATTTTAACGCCAAGAATACACAGCACTCTGCTCTCTGATTTTACTAAAGTTTCTGAGATTCGAGTGCAGAATATGGCAAATAGTATACTCAGCCTCCACTAGAGTGTTGAGTGATAAGTATTGGTTATAAACCCGGGCCAAGTTGGCACGTTGGTCGAGTGTATAACGCACTTGACTACTGATCGAGAGGTCCCTGGTTCGAATCTCGGCCGGGACACTTGGTCATTTCTGAAAAGCTTTTCAGTGTTTCCCACCCAACTAGAGATGAACTGGTTAGAAACCCAGAGTTAGTTTCGCTTGTATCGGTGCTATACAAGTGCTATACACCAGGCACGTTAAAGAACCAGGGAGTCTATTGGGAATGAGCTATGGTAACGCATCTGGATTCCTTGTATCACAACTCTTTCTTCTACTCGCTGTCCCTTCAGCAACAAAAACAGTACCCCATTGGAAATAAGTCCTTGCACTTTTATGGGTTATCCTTGACCGAAAGGCCTAAATAATTACATACACACAAGTTTGGTCACATGACTTATTTCCTACGTTTATTACAGCCACGTGTCCGGGTGGGTCTGACGATTACATGTATGTCGATCAACTGGAAGCCTGTGTTAGTTCGTTACGAGATCGGGAGACTTGGAATGATGCTATGACAATCTGTGTCGCCGATGGGGCTCACATCATGTATGTCAGGAACCAGGTGGAGTTAGATTACCTAGCCGCGTATATGCAGACTCAACATAGTAAGGACCATAGGCCTCAGAAATTACATCACAAAGTTCAGAGTTTTGAAATTCCCCATCATCCCGTTATTACTATATCTTATATACAGTAATCACGGGATGATGGGGAATTTCAAAACACTGTATTTTGTGATATAATTTCTTAGGCCATATATATAGCAATTACGGGATGATGGGGAATTTCAAAACACTGTATTTTCTGATATAATTTCTTAGGCCATATATATGATGGGGAATTTCAAAACTCTGTATTTTCTGATATAATTTCTTAGGCCTGTTTATGGACTTAACTTACAAGGGGTGACCAATCTATTTTAGAACTTTCCTTTTGCACTTTTGAAATATTCATTGATTTTAGGAAAGTTATTGAATATAATTGGTCATCCTTCATAATTATTCGGAATTATTTTCAAGTTACTGATGAGGGATGGCTACCATCACGATACCAAATATCCAAAACGCAAATATGAGTATATAAGTTGTTTGTCCCTTTAAATTCGAAATCCATCAAATTTATACTATCACGAACATTAAATTTTACTAATCTTTTCACTGACAAGAGATAATGTGTACAAACATTGTCACCATGCTTCATGTGTATTTATTGCAATGCACATATTGGTTTGTATTCCTTTTTGGGACTAAATAATTATAGGTATATATGCAAATACACTAGCTAATATTATTTTCTATTAAAACCCATCCCATGCAACCCAACGAATAGGCCTAACTTATTGACCACGCGGCTAGGAATTGGAATCAACGTTGGAATTCATCAATCGGAGAGTCTGTGACCCAAGGTCTGTTGTCCATCACAAAGGCGAGCAATTATGGTTGTTTTGCAAGTTCATAATAATTAATTTGACTCAAGCTTGAATGTTCTTCATTTGTTGCAGCTGGTGTGAAGTTGTGGACTGGTGGATCTGAACTGGTGAACAATACATACACATGGACGTCAGGAGATATAATTGACAGTACAAATGGCGGCCAATTTTGGATGACAAACCGTCCCCGTAGTGACGATAGTAGGGACACTGGATGTATACGTGTACAATATGATGATGAATCTGCTGTCGGTAGATCGTACAGTATTCGTGATTCACAATGTAATAACACTCATCACTTTTATTGTCAGTTGAATGATTAAAGCCACATTATGCCTTAAACGGCTATCTTTTAAAAAAAACAATAACTTGGTAACCTATTTGAAGAGCCAAGGATTTGGAGCACTTTAGTTGAGTCCAAAAGGTGAAAAAAAGTAAGATGGAAGAACACGAAGTACCACTTTCAGTTGGTTTATTTAGAAAATAATGATTTTTTTATTGTAATAAAAAATGCACTATTTATAATCTAAAGGGAAGCAAATCTTGCAAAATTAGTATTTTGTCATCCATACATTTGACTAAATGTGATTTTTGGCATACTATTTCGACAATGTAAAATAACTTCTTTGAAAATTACTTAAATTAGACATTTATGTCACACTTCTGGGACCAAGATTGAATAATGTTTCAAATACAATGTACAATCAATATTCTGTCGTCAATTATTGGTCATTTGTGAAAAATATCCCAATTCCTTGTAATTGTTGTATTTACTGGATGGTCGGGAAAAAAGTCTCGGGAGAGATAATGTGACTTCAACAGCATCAACACGGACATTAAAATTTACAAACATTACTGCACAGACATGTGGTTACTATCATTGCCTACCATTTTTGATGAGGTGGTATATTGCCTTGCACATATGGTTCAGTTCTGTAACTAAATAACGCCTTTAAAGACAATAAGATCCTCAAACGAAACAAGGAAGTTGGCTATCAACAGTAGATGATCCCTATTGACTTTGAGGTCAGTAGGTCACTGTGATCTTTAACTTAAAAAGGGTTTCCCTTCAATAACAATTAAAAGAACGCTTGACCCTAGGCAACTTTGGATGACCCCTATTGATTTTAAGGTCAGTAGGTCAAGGTGAACGCTCCACCTATTATTTGTTGAAGGATACCAAGCGAATTCATTGGACTATGCAAACTTGTGCAATATTTTCCATATTTTTACAACTGAAATTAAATCCTTTCATTGGTTCAGTCGATTATCGATTTACATTTGTAAGCATCTGGCATTTGATCAATTTACTTCAATGTAATAAATGTTGTGAATAAAGTAAGACAACCTATAATTGTGTGTTAATGATGTTACTATGATGATTATTATACATGTATATTATTAATATTAACTAGAGCGCGATAAATTGCAATACAAAAACAAAATCCACTATCGTATATATCATTTCTGAATATTTAGGAGCATGCAAACTTATGTTGTGCCAAATGTTTTTTGATTATTTGTTCTTGATTTTAATTTACTGCAATTTATCTCATTAGAGTTATAATAATATATATAATGATTATAGTCATTACCGAACAACCTACATTTTGACTTTGGTATGACGGGATAAAACCTGGGATCTTCTGAACTTGAAGCAGACACTACAACTCGGCTATTGAGGAGGCATATCATTCAAATTGGGTCATAAAATAACATAAAATTGCATGAGTGTAAACAATTTATTAACAACACAATTTCCCCAAAGCACTAACACATTATTGCACAAAGCATAATTATATAATTTTTTATTATCTATATATACATAGATAGATATAGTGCAAATAAATTAACCTGGTCCTCGACCTTTATGTATGAATATATTACAAATACTGTAGCGCACAGACAATCCAAAGCCACACAGAAAAGACGGCAGCGTCTAGCCATCCATGCAAGAGTCAGACTCAGAATGAACCATCCACATCCCCAAAATTATGGATATTTCAAGCAAGCCTATATTATACTCACTCCGCAATGAATGACACACTGTGGACTTCGAACTCTGTGCATAATTAGCCATAAAGGGAGGTAATTATAAATGATCTACACTACAAGCTTCACGAGCTGAATATATCTATTTCGGAGATTTAGATTAGTGTTTACAGTACACCTTAAACATATTCATGATACTCGTAGACTTCAGAAATAGAGGCTAAGATTATAGTATATTATAGACAAGAAATCAACTGCTAAGCCTAGGTCCCACTGAGAAATTCCTTATCGGCGATGCTCTCCTGATATATTCAGATTCCACAGGATTCATCACAATTCCTTCCTATATCACAGGACATCCCCTAGAACACGATGGACCTTTTCCCCATATTATGATAACTCATTAATTTACATCGCGAGTACTTTGCCGAGACAAAAAATGCTCAGTGGGATTAATTAATGCTAATAGAAGGTTTGAGGACCAGGTTGATTTGTTCACACAATACATAGTATTTTATATACTACTGAAAGTGAATTAATTACTCTACACCAAGAAAGTTCACGGTAAACATTTATGCCAACAAAACATCCAAAACATACTAAAGGAGCAGAGTAATTAAAACACTTTTTTACATGACTTCAAACTAACAAAGTCAACAATTTTAACATTTCCATATGACAAACAATAAAACACATAAAACCTGAACATTAGTCTATTTTCCATTATCAGGCCAACCCTAGTACATGTACTATATGTAATTCTTGGCCAATATTTTTATGGCATGCAAAAAGCCATATTTTATACTAAGAAAAGCAGATTACATAAAACAGACTCAGTTCAGACTACAATGTTGACTGTTCTACCATGATCAACTTTTGTAAACAATCATATTCTTGGGACAACAATCACATTTATAGATGCACTGTGTTTCTCATAATACTAATAAATGTATTAAGTCTCACATAATGCTAGTATTTTGTCTCATATAAGGCTAAAACATATTAATAGTGTGGTTCTAGAAACACGACCGACCCAAGAATTTTTTAGCATGTTACCAGAACCACAATATTAATTTGTTTTGGCATGATACAAGTAGCACATTATAACATATTATAAAATCCCATAGAGTAATGGTCAACTTATGATCAACAATTTCACATGATGACAACTAAGACTGTACAATCAGAAATTTTTGTGACTGATAAATTTTGGTTATACTCACAAAATTGAAAACTTTGCAAAATATTATGTACTATGTGAACTTATGAAATGACAGTAATACACAGGAATGGTTAGTTTCTGAATTTAAAAAGTCTAGAAATTTAACCGCTTAAACTATGTCAGAATAATAAATTTACAAAATTTGACCTGGCGAAAATTTCTTGTTCTACACTTATAGAGACCATAGATATAGAAATATTATTCTATTTATACTATATTGAGTAATAATCTTTCAACCATATTGAGCCTTGGTCCCTATACTAGAACTATTCAAACAAAACACAAACACTAATAAACAAAAAGGCCTTAATGGCCCTATAAATAATCCTTAATCATGTGAGATAAATATTTTTTAGTCTCTACCCTATTCACAGGGCAAGGATTTGACTTGGGCATCAAAAATTGTTAATTTCTGGTACCATTCACAAAACCTAGGGCAAGTAGATCATTTTTTTTACCATGAAGAAGAGTAAGTTCCCTTCAAAAATAGTCTAACCACCTAAAACACAAACAAATATTTTAGGGTAGCTGCAAATGTTTAGAGTAGGTTGGGTTACCAGAAGCAAACATCTTTTGGCCTCATGGGGCACCTACTTATGGAGTACAATTTACTCCCTGATTCCTATCCTTTCAGTGTTAGGTACATGTACCAGGGTACTGTTTTATCAAAGCACTTACGAAAATCCTGAAGTTACGCTCTAATTTAAATTCTTTATATTTCATTAACAACTGCAAATTGTAGACGGATAAAGTGTGTAGGAGTTCATTAACTGGATCATTATTAGTATTGAAGCTCTATATACCACACGTTATAGTTGTAAACAAATGATTAAGAATTTAAATTTGATCGTAAGTTTACGTTTTCCGTAAGTACTTTGATAAAGAAGCAGTACCCAGGGTACTATGTTATCAAAGCACTTACGAAACACTTAAACTTACGTTAAAATTTAAATTCTTTATAATTCTTTATTAATAACCTATGTAAATTGTGATAAAAGGTTGTTCAATATGAATTATGCTTCAGTTAACCAACTCCTACAAACCGTATATGTTGCCAATATGTAGGTTTTAAAGAATAATTAAGAATTTAAATTTTAACATAAGTATAAGAGTTTGATAAAACAGTACCCTGGTAGTTAGGAACAAGACAAACATTATCTAATTAGCTATTGACCCACCAACACACTATTGTAAGTAAATCATTTAAAGGTCAATGAAGTAAGACCTGGACATTTTTTATCTGTTTCCCGCATCACTACCTGAGCTGAATATTTGCCCCAGCCTCTAATGGCATTGGCAAACAAAACTATGATATTTTCGATATTAAGTTTTATACTTTTCAAAGGAAGACTGCTCTTTTTCTATGTTAAATACCCCCTCCCCATTTTCTGACTTACCTACCCAATATTTCAGGGCCTGTTAATGAAAACACACATTTTTCTAGAATGCCCAATAACTGCCAAACTCTAGCTGACATTCAAACAAAATTAGCTGAGAACTGAGGACATAATAAATTGCAAGACAAATAATGCACTATTAATACCCACTCAAAATTAACAAGAATACCATGGAAGTATAGATTAACATATATTTTGTAAGTCAAGATTTTCAAAACATGCTCTTAGTAAGTGAATGCCCATCTGATATAAATAAATAAACAAATAATGCTTTATGTAAAATTTTCACGAAATTACAAATTGAATATTTTACAGTACTTAGTCTCACATATTATTAAAAAGATTTTCAAACGTTTCTATAACAACGCCAGAATTCATATACTGAACGCTAAATTGTCTAAACTCACTGTAGCTTGCTGCTCTGTATTGGCTGCTTTTTAATTTCTGTCCTGTACAATTAAACTGTGTGTGTGTGGCGGATTGGTTCGACTTAAGCTGAAGAAAATGTTATGTTAGTTTTGCATTTGATCTTCGGGATAAAGTCTTAAACAAACTCAATTCTGCAACAGAATTGAGATTACTTAAACACAAAACTTGAGATTTAAGCATAATCGATCATGCTTAAATCTCAAGTTTTGTGTTTAAGTAATCTCAAACAATAATTTATGATATGGTAATTAAGTACTGCAGCTATTTCCAATTTTCTATGTTAAACTCTATTTAATCTCTGTTCAGAAAAATATAATTTAAAATGTGCTAAGCTTGTTAAGACATAATGACATTTTGGACAGTGTTATATTCTTTCTATGTAAACAACTTGTCACTGGCTTGCAAAGGAGCAAGTAAGAACTGAAGAATAATGCCATGAAAACTGTTTCAGTTAACTCAATTATACCGTAAACTGAGTTATTCAGTAAACTCAGTAACTGTCTGCCATATATAGCTCAAAGTCATTAAAACTGGTTAAAACTGAAATTCAATGTAAACAAAAACATCAAGAACCCTGTAGCAAGCAGTATATAAATTAGAAAGACTCGTAGTTTCCACTACTTGACTTTTCATCTGTAAGAAATTTCTCAAGGTCGTTCATTCCTTCTTCGTCCATTTCTTTCGTCTTTTTCTTCTTTTTCTTTACTACGTTCTCTCCATCTTTCTCCTTACTGCTACTTTTTTCTCCCTTAGATTTATCTTTCTTTCTCGACTTCTTTTCCGACCCTTCTTCATTCTAAAACATTCAAAATTGAAGAAACCTTGAAGGGATGTAGCAGCATTTTTGAAAACTAATATTTGTAGTAAAATTCATTTAATTAAATAACGGTACAGCTATTTAAGTGTATACTAAAGTGTGCTAGAATATCATGCAAATTCTATAAATTTACATCCCCACAAAATAGTGTTTTTCACCACAACCAGTGTAGCAGCATTTTTAAAACTTGTATTTGCGGTGAAATTACGATTTAATTGTATACAGTTATTACAAGTGTATACATTAAAAAATTTTTTTTTTATGAAAATAGTGCTTATGGAGCCTAGAGGACAATGCATGTTCTATAAATTTACACCCCAATAAAATAGTATTTTTCACCACAACAACAAAATTTATCCGAACGAAATGAAATTATTTGAGCGTAGTACACAGTGACTAAAAATACACTAAACTATACCTTTTCTTTCTTCTTCTTCTTTTTTTTCTTCTCTCGTTCCTTTCCACCATCATTTCCATCTGTGACACTTTTTTCTGCAAAATAAAAAATATTCAATGACCTATTGGTATTCAAGAACTCATCAATATTCAAGGACATGATTATATTCAAGGACCAACAAGGATATGTCAATATTCATGGACCTATCAATTGTCAATGATATGACAATATTAAAGGACCCAACAATTGTCAAGGATATGTCAATATTCAAGGACCAATCAATTATCAAGGATATGTCAATATTCAAGGACCCATCAATTGTCAAGGATATGTCAATATACAAGGACCCATCAATATTCCAGGTCTTATTGATATTCAAGGACAAGTCACTATTGAAGCCATGAAGGACAGGTCAATATTCATGGACCTATTAATCTTCAAGGACAAGACATTTTTAAGGACATGTGACTATTTGTGGACATTGACAATGTTTACTACAAGTTGGACATTTGTTTTCAATATGATAAGAGTTCAAGTCAGAGTTTTAATTGTGAAACGTTTGCATAGTACAGAGAATTTGACACCACTGCCTTCTATTAGCATAATTTAACAGTTGATTTATTGTCTGTATTTATAGTCCCGGTTGCACTGCTTATGAACACGAAGAAAGACCGATTTTAAAGGATTTTCTTGCGGAAATTTATATATTCAACGCAAGAACCTTGTAATATATTCACATATAAAGGTCAGGATCATGTCAAATTTTCTATATTTTGCTATAAATATTGCCAATGGTTTTCTGTGACAAATCATGGAGAGACTTACTACTTGACTTTTTTCTGTCCACACCATCCCCAGCTTCCGTCACCTTGGTCTTGCTGGTCTGAAATGATTACATACATGTTGCTATCATCATTTATTATAGTTATTGGTTCATCAGCCTTAGTTACACAGGGCCAAATTAAAAATCAGGAAAATTGAATGTGGTCAATTATTTTTGCCAAGCAAGAGGCCTTCAATGACATTGTTTCTATCTTTAAACTAGTTTGTATTAAAGAAATCTTCAGAGCAGACTAAATTTACCATAACTTGTAAAATTTTGTCTACCGCCTTTGACGAACAAAATCTTTCTTATATTAAACATGGCCCCTGTTTTTTTGGTCTTATTTTGTAGCTGAAACATACTGCTTTTCAATGATATAGGTCTGTGAACTGGCCATAGACTTTAACATGATATAATCTGGGGCTGACAATTGTCAATTTACATTGAGCTTAAGAACAATTTTATTTAGTGGTTTGTGACCTACAGGAGGCTGAAACATTTCTAATCAATCATACTTAACTTAAATAACATTTACTTCAATGGGAACAAGGAGAAAAACAATTGCTCATCAATCTAACTATACATGGCAAGTTTCAATAAAATCAAACAAACTCACTCAACAACTTCAAGATCTTATGTGGGAGCATAGATTACTACATGAAAGAAAATCACCATCCCCATTATAAACATTCTTATCCTGCTTGAAAAATGTATCGCAAATTACATACCTCTTGTGTGTTTAACCAATCATTGAAGACGTCTGCACCACCGAAATCTTCTGGATTAATATCCGTATCCTGCATCACAGTTACCTGACCACTACCATCGTCATCTGACTCCGAGTCTGAATTCTGATTGGTCGAGGATTTATCTCCCGCTTTCTCATTGGATAAATAAGAGGAGTGATTCGATCTACTCGAACCAGATGATATTTTTCTCGCTGCGGGAATATTTGACACATTTGGAAGACTACCGTTATTAAAGTTTTCAGAATCACAAGTGTTATTAGATGAGACTGACCCAGTCCTACTGTGTAAAGATGAACTATTCACTGAATTAATTTGTAATGAGTTAGAAATACTAGATTCTTTAATATCACTTCCGGAATTAGTTAAGTTTGAATTAATTTTTTCGCCTACATTCTTTGACACATGTTGTACAACAGTTATATCATCATCTGATGAGATACAGTCTTCGTTATATTTCACAACTTGTATAGATGGCGTCTCTTCCTCGTCGCTCGAGAGATCAATTTCTTGTGTCATTTTTATTTGACTGGTACGTAGCTCAGCAACGCGTTTTGCTTCCATTTCATCATCAGAATCCAGCTCGTCCTGAAAACCAGCCACCATTGGGTTACCACCATCATCGTCTTCACTGCGAATGATCATAAAATTAAGTTAACTACCATTAACAGGGGTGTCAACAGAGCCAAATTAAAAATCCTGAAAATCATATGCGGCTGACCATTTTTGACAAAATGGAGGCCGTCAACCATATAAAACTCAGTTTTTCAAACTTTTTATTGAAGAAATTCCTTCAGAGCAGATATAATTGACAATAACTTTGCCATTTCTTGAGATATTTTCATCAAATAACTTTTTTGGTCAGAAAGCATAGTTCTTCAAGGATAGACAAATCCGGAATTCCGGACAAATCTGGAAAATTGACACCCCTGCATTAAATATACACTCAATTCTGTGCAAAAGACCACCTGCAAAAGAAGTCCACTATTACAAAACCTGTCGTAATAGCCCACCAATATAAATCTCACCAGAAAATGTTCAATCAGATTCAATCTGCAATGACAGCGAAATTAGTATTTCCCTTAAAACTTGTTAGGTCAATTTTCAACATAAATGACTGATACATCATTGAATAAAAATTTAAAACAATTTTCTATTAATTAAGTAGTCTTTATCATAATAAGTGTCGTAGTTCAACACACATGTGATCTAAGGTCAGTGTTTCTCACACTTGTTACTTACTATTTATGTCAAAGTTTATCGATCTATCAATACACTTTTAACAAATGAAACTGAAAGTTTAATTCATAGTCAAGGAGCATGTTTCTTTCAAACCCAAACAGAAAGTAAATACATTAAGTTAAACGTTAAACCATAATCACCAAAATCAAAGAATTAAGCATGTAGTATTAAACTAGACATTTTCACCAAGATTTAATTTTCGCTGTATTTGGGAGGCTCTACGACTTGCGAAAAAATGATTCTCATACCAATATTGACCATAAGAATAATTCAAAAACTAGAAGGATACAATTATACGATTATCAAACTTTGCAAACATCATACCTGCCAAGTACTCCACTTTAAGCGGAGTTGCTCTGCTTTTATTAGAAATATGATCAAATATCTGATTCTCCGATTTATCCGAACAATCGGAACATTCTCAAAATGTTGAACAAGCAACGGCAGTGTCAACAGAGTCGAAGTAAAAATCCTGGAAATCAAACACGAGCGACCATTTTTGCCGAACAAGAGGCTTTCAACCACATTGTTTCCATGTTTAACTCAGTTTGTATTGAATAAAATCCTTCATAGAAAATTGAATTTGCCATAACTTTGCCATTTCTTGAGACATTTTCATCTAATAACTTTTATTTTGGTCAGAAATCATAGCTCTTTCGGGATAAAATTCCGGATAAATCAGGTATATTGACACCACTGCAGCAATGATATCCACTATGAAATTCAAGACAGAAGAACAACATACCTATCACTGTTGGGAGTGTTGACTTTTGGAACATCTTTGATTTCCTTTGTGTCGTTCAGAAAGCTTTCATCCAGTTCCTCAGTATCCGGTACGAAATCATCCACACTCTTCACTTGTGTAACAGTTTGTGGAACGATCTCAGCCTCTACAAGTAAACCAGACATGTTTGTAAAATACTGTGAAGCATTTATTTTCGCGAGGCTAAATTTTTGCGAATTTCTAATTTGGAAGTAGTTCGCGAGGGTTAATGTTTGCGAATTTCCAATTTCCAAAAGAAAGATAAAATCCTATTCTCTCTGACATATCAACTTATCGGAAGAAACATTAGCATTAGGTGTTAAACATTGTATCTGTACACGTTCATAGACAATGACCTGCTAGTATTTTTGAAATTATTGTAATGGCGTCGCTTAACCGTAATCAATATTAAAGCTCAACATATTTCAAGATATTATGAAGGTACTAATTTCACGAGCATCAATTTTCGCGAATTTATCGAACTCGCGAATATAGCGAAAATTAAACCCTCGCGAATTATTCTGCTTTTACAGTATGTTAGCCCCATGGCAGCAAAATAGTCAGAAATGTTAAAGTTGGATAAGGACCTTGACCTACGCGTTAAATGATGTGACGTCATTTCCGAAGTCGTCGTAGTGTTTTTGTACGTTGGATTGAATATAGAGGATCTTGCATGAGTGCTCATTACATACGAGTTTTATTAAACGAGTGGACAAAATGATATGACACGAGGCTTTGCCGAGTGTTATATCGTTTTTGTCCACTCGTTTAATAAAACTCGTATGTAATGAGCACGAATGCAAGATTCTATTTATCACATAACATTAGACAACGCTCCTATTCGTTCAAAATGATGATGTACGCTGCATAGGTTTCAGCCAAAATTTAGCGGTACAACGAACGCGACGTCATGACAACGTTGGTATTATCCTGACGTCATGGGTCAATCAATGCATGGATTGGCATACGTCGCGTCAGGCTAATTTGCATATTTATTGCACACTCTGGGAGTGCCGAACGATATTTACGGCACGGCTTTACGGCACTGCTGAACCGCGGGTTATGTGATAAAATGAGTTTCATTATACTTACTAACATAATATTTCAATTATTGGAAAAACAGAGATGTAGGTTAAACTATCTACCCCAGAGTTAAAGTTTCAAACGCATAGTTGGGAAAATTAATACCATCATATGAGGTATTCAACATATTTAACTCAGCATATTGTTGCATTTATCAATTTTGTACATGTATTGTCTTTATTAGCCTTAATTACTGTCCTAGTCTATTTTGTACAATGAATATTGTTAAGTATAGAATGCAATGTCTTGCATATAGTCCCACCAAATTTTATGCGGTTTTCATCTGTACACCACAAATCATTTCTCTTTTAATTTGTATAGTTTTCAGATAGCTAAATCATCAGGATCATGTACATGTATTATGTTCAGTTTTAAATAACAAGGTACATAAATATTGGAATATGACCTGGCCAAATGATTATAAAACATTGTTCATGCTCAACTCAAATCCATGCTCAAACTTCAAATGGTTAAAACAGCATAAAGTATCATATTTTACTGAAACTTTAACACTAGTCAGAAAGCCATATTGAAAGCAGAGTGTTATATTTCCAGACAAAGTAAAGATTAGTTAAATGTTGTACTGTAAAAGAGTCAATCAAGTGCCATGGGCATGAAGAAAGCTTTAACAACCATGTGGCCAGGTACAAACCTGTATAATACTTATTACTCAAATATTATTGTCAAACAATGAATCAGATGCAACCATCTATGACCACTATGCAGAGACTGTCTTGGTTCAGTAGCACATGATAATCACCAATGGCATTTAAGAGATCATTCATTACAAACTTTGTAAATAAGTTGACTCACCTGGTTTGGTCTGTTTCTCAGACTCTTGAGGGTTATTGGTTTTATTAAACAATCTAGAGAAGAACCCTTGTTTTTGTTCTGATGGTTTCGGTGACGGAGTTGGCTGTGATGGTACAGACTGTGGTTCTGCTACCTCGGTGATTGGTGACCTTGCTACTGATGAAGGTGTGGTCGCTGATGTTACTGATGAGGTCGGCGATACAATGACATCTGGAGTGATGGCTGATTTCTGTATGGCAGGGGCTGATACTGATCTAGGAACTAAATTAAATAAATAACAGTTGTGACAGTTATAAAGAACATATGCATATTTAAACTAGAAGAATTTTAAATCAGACCTAAAATTCCTGACAACTTCCACAACTAGGTTTTGTACCAACTATTCATGGGAAGGTTTATTGAAATCCGTTTAATGAGAAGTTTTATTGAAATCTGACCAATGAGAAGTTTCATTGAAAATCCGATCAATGAGAAGTTTCATTGAAATCCGATAAATGAGAAATTTCATTGAAATCCGACAAATGTGAAGTTTCATTGTAATCCGACAAGGCAAAGGAGAACAAGCATCGAAAAACTAATCCACTTAGTCTATATGTTGGAGACTTAATGAGATTAGTAACAGCAATGAATCTTTATCAAAATGTTTGATTGAAAACCAACACTTAAAGAAATTGTTAGGAGCGTAATGAACACCCCACCTCTAGTATCAAAGTAGAAACAGTACTAACTCACCATTTGGCAATGAATTAGGTTTGGTTGGAACTGATTGTGGTAAGGGTGCAGCTTGTGAACCTTGTATACCTTTAGCATCCTGTGCTTCTCGTCGCTTCTTGGCAAGTTGATCTATAAATCTAAAACACAATCAAACACTTTACTTAACATATCATCAACTCATGAAAACATTCAATGATTCATATTATAGTAAAGTGGTATGCAATCAATGTAGAATGACATTTTTAATTTTTATTTAAAAACATCAGATTGTTTCAGAGAAAGGTTACGTTAAGTTCCTTATTGTAAAAGTAATAATGACGTCACTGAAATTCTGAAACTAAACTAGCAGATTTTACCAAAAACCATTAAAATCAAAATAAGGATCCTCAAACAAATGCAATGTTGGTGGTTTGAAACACACAAAGAGACAAAAGATAGTGCCACATGAAGAAAAGAATGTGAAACAAGACACCATGCTTGTTTTATCTAAATCCAGATGAACTACTGGTTTAAATTGCCCTCAGTAAAAAACAAACAAATGAATCCATATATTGGGTAGGGCCTTCTTACCGGGGGGTAACCATGTATAGCCCAACAGCTTAGAATATTAAATGCAATAATTTTTGAATAAAGTATTTACATATCATAATTCTGCTCCTCGGAATCCTCATGTATATCTAACTCTTCTATTGTACATTTCATATCTTCAGTATTGATATCCAGCTGTTTCAGCAATGTTTCTCTCTAAAATACAAACCTCAAAATTATGGACACACACATAATTATGGACTTGACCACATAATTAAGGACACAACTGCATAATAATGGTCATACCTGGTTATACTTGACACAGCCATATAAATATAGACAAAACCACATAATCATAGACAAAACCACATATTTATGGACAAAACAACATAATTATAGACAAAACCACAATTTATGGATAAAACCACATAATTGTGAACACAACGACATAATAATGGATAAAACCACAAAATTGGGAACACAACCACATAATCATGGATAAAACCACATAATTGTGAACACAACCACATAATCATGGATAAAACCACATAATTGTGAACACAACCACATAATAATGGATAAAACCACATAATTGTGAACACAACCACATAATCATGGACACACCACAATATTATGGATACAACCAAATTATTTTCAGTATTATCTCTAGTATTCATTATTCATCAAGTTTCCAAGTTTGTCTAAATCTCAGTTAAATGAAGGAAAAGAACTTAATAAATATCAATAAACAGAATGGTTTAACAAACAGTGCAGTAGTTTTGATGGTTTCATGCATAACTAAAGGTACATGTATAACGACATATCCAATATCACCATGGTAACAAGCATACACAGGGCTCACACTGGCCATTTTAAAAAAATAGACATTTATTTTCGCCCAACAAAAATTATAGCCAAAATTGACGCGAACATATTTACGCATGGTGACACAAACTTAATGCATGGTACTTAAGGCATTTCATGAATCATAGTCAGGGCCATAGCTTGATCAAAATGAATATGTTGGCATCTTATTCTTGGGGGGTTTGGCACATACTCCCCTTGCGAGATTTTTGAATTTGATAGGGCTGCAGGTGCCTTCTAGGCAGTTTTCAATACAGAAATCCTGACTAATTATGACTCAGTCTAGTGACAGGTCAAAGACAAATTGCATGATTATCATTCAAACTAATTAAGAATTGTCTTCATACAAATAGGCACCATTGTTCTAGGGTGGGTCCAGAGGTATGCTCCCCGGGTTCAATAATTTTGAATTCTTCACTGTTCAGATGAGTTATGGGTAGCATTGAGAGTATCAATTTCTATTGCATTTTGTTCATACCTGAGGTTAATCAATAAATATGTAGGTATATTCCTATAGAAAGCTAGACACCTGCTCTTTAAAATACATCATGTGCTTTTTATGATGATATTAACTTGAACTAAATTTGTTTATTAAATTTTATTACACTGATAAGTACACTGCCCATTTGCATGACACAGTCTTGACAGCTGAAAAATTGATGCCATTATAAAAGAGCCAGTCAAACAGCTTGGTCACTCAAATGGTCATTCATTGATAATCATTATCTTCTAAAGGCTAGAAGATGGACAATTTAGCAGCAATTTATCGATATAAAGCAGCTGCAGTGCTTTTATAAATATAAGAAAAAGATATGTATTGATTGTTAAAATATGTCATGATAAAATCTTTCTTTCGACCAAGATTTACAGCTCAAGCAACAAACTGAAGCCTCATGGATGCTTGAATGCAGGATTTCAACCTTTTATAATGAATAATTTTATTTAAAGTTTTGTAAATAATAAGCAGTTATATTTTACAAATGACGAATTATTGGAATATCCGAATTTTGCATGTCCGAATACTAGTCAACTTGCGTTTTTCAAACAGCTCGTAAAAATAAGTTTTATAGACTAGTATGTTCATTGTTTACTCAAAGTAGTCATTATTCGCCAGATATTAAATCAAATCACCTATAATTAACCCTAAATTGCATCCCAGATTCGTCAGTACATTAGACATGTCCGTCAGTATTTTAGACCTGTTCCACGCACGTTGTTGACAGTTAATTACACCAATTAAATGGGGATTAAAAGATGTTATCACAACAATTTATCAGTTATGAGACCTCTAATGACATGTCTTGGGGCTAAAGGCAATTAACAATGCAGATTATATGGTCCAGTTTGAAGTGAGAACTTGAAAATTTGTGACACTCGATACGTTGTTGATAGATAAAATAAGAAGTTATGCAGATATTTTTTTTGGAGTTTGATAAAATTATCGCCATTTTTCATCGCCAAATCGAAATAAAAATCGCCACTTTGATAAAATTATCGCAAATGGCGATAATGTCGATTGACAGCGTGAGCCCTGCATACAGACACAGCCATGCTTACCTGAAGTTGTAAGAAAGGTAGATTGAAGAATTTATGAATATATTTCAGACCAAAACCATTCCTCATTGAAGCCTCGGCATATCGTATTTGAGCTGAACCTTCTGATCTGAAATATAAATAGTAGAATGGTCATTTGTCATACCATTGCATTATTAGCCTTTTATTGATATCTAAGCATACAATAACCAGTCTGATCTCCACACACTGTTGTAAAGCAAGCCAGACAGCTAACATGGATGGAAGAGTACTAGTTAGTCACCCATTAGCCATAGATTCAGCTCTAGGGTAGGGCAAATTATATTCTAAAATATTCTTAGCTAGTCAATAAGTCATGTCCTCCTTGAAGACGGGCATGTTAGTACTGGGATGACAGGGAAACTGGTTAGGATAGCAGGTGACTATAGATCAAACTTATTCAGTCGATTACAAACAAACAACAGATATCAGACAGAATATAAAAGTATTTGTTAATAAACTTGACAAACTAACCTGTCTAAATGTTCGACAAAATAATGAGCTTTATCTTCAAGTACAGTACGATGATGTCCCATGTCTCTATGGTTACCAAGAATCAACACTGGAATGTTTCTAGGGATCTTCTCCAATTCTCTCTCTACATAATCATATGTCCTACAAATAAAACAATAAACATGTAATAATGTCTCTATGGTTACCAAAAATCAACACTGGAATGTTTCTAGGGATCTTTCCCAATTCTCTCTCTACATAATCATATGTCCTACAAATAATATAATACACATATAATGAAATCTATTTTTTTCATTGCTTTCAGAAATGTTATTGTAAATTTAATACATACATGTGTATGTTAAACAGAAATAAATCTATCCATCGATCTAGAACAACACCAACAGTGTTTTCATTTTCATTGCATTTTACCACTCTATTGCCAAAATATCCATAATTTCAAGAAAAACTGACCCTTCAAACTTTTGTCCCGATGGATGAAATGCAAGTTCAGAGAGACAAAGGGTCAAATGACATCCCTGAATATTCACCAACAACATACATAGAGATCACCAACAGACATAATGCAGAATGCAGTAGAAAAGCCGGGTTCAGCTTTGTAAGACAGATAAGAGATAAAGTATTTGAGTTTCAAGAACTTGAAAGTTTTGGTTGACATTTTCAATGGACGAACGGACGGACAAGACAATCACTATATGCCTCCCGCTTCAGTAGAAGCTTTGTAAGTCAATTGAGCTAAATGTGTATCAAAATAAACTCTGTACTAACCATTGTTTTGTGATATCATACATGAGGATGGCACCATTTGTTCCTTTATAAACATCTACGAAGTCTGCATCAAGACAAGGTTCTATATCATCATCTTCATCCTATGATAATATGTTCTTTATTAGACTTACACCAGTTGTTATACTGACCTTCCCTTCAACTTGACCCCAACCCATGGAAAAAAGATTGACATTTTCGATACTTTTTATACAGAAGTAAAAATAAATCACTCCAAAAATGTTCCTACCTACCTAACCTATTTGTTATGGCATGTTAACCAGAAACCACAGGGGTTCACTAGCTTCTGAATCTGAAGGGTCATTTTGATACTTTTGACTTAATTTTACCATTTTAAAGGCAAAATACCCATGATTTTAAGTGACAATGACCCTTCCAACCAAGACATTGAGGGTCTAAATGTGGCTTTCTGAAAATTACAAGGGTCAAAACCCCTACTCCCAAGTCAAATGGAACCCCTGGACAATATTGTGACATGAGCTAAGGGCTCTAAAACTCCATATGGGCAGTCATAACTTTATCAAATTAAATGTGAATCCTGGCTTCTTAAGCAGTTAATGACTTGAACTTAGAAGCTTAAAGCATTTAATCTAAGTAGTTGAGAGTTGAAACACAAGCCTACACAGAAAACTGCTTTAATTTACAAGACAGTGCTATGGCCAAGTCCAACAAAGATGAAAACTTTCAAAACATTTCAAATGTTGATGACAATGTCCTGACTATTGGAGCAAATATTTAAGTTAAACATGAGCATATTCAAGTGGGGTGAGGTGGAGCATTTAGTCAGAAAACACGATGTTTAAGCTAAACATAAAAAGACCTTATCAGTTGAGAGTTTGAGTCCATCCTTTTTCTTCTTTTTTCTTCCCTTATCAACAACGTCCCAAACTTCAACCTTTACAACATCATCGGTTGCTTTATAATTCCACTGAATACTGGCAACCTAATACAAATGAAGAGTTTTCATTCAAATCAATACATTTTAGTGGTGTAGGAATGAGCCAGTAAGCGACAAAATGAACTGGCTATTAGAGCATTCTTGCCGATTACTTTTAATAATTTTCTTCTTTTTACATAGAAAGAACCCTCAAATCAACCAATTACTTTTAAAGTTAAACTGACTACATGGAAACATTTCTACACACCTGAACCTCTGCAACCTTTATTTGCCTAGATAGCATCTTGATAAAGGACCACAACAATAAGTTGAGTGATGGTTATTGAACGGAAACTGTTTGTTCTACTGGCACACAGACCGACCAACACACAGACCAATTGACATGTGCAAAGCAATAAACGGTTATTATATACCCATTGATTAAAGAGGAGGAACATAATAATGTGGATAAGGTTATGTCATGATATAAACTGCTAAGAAAAACAAGTCATTAAGAATTGCAAGCAATACAGAAGTCCCCTACCAGTTTAAAGCCATTTTCAATATTTCTGTTGCCATAGCAACCATCATTTTTGTCAGAATCAAAATATTTTTAGATGTGCATAATTCCCTTATTGCCCCCTATCCACATACCAAGTTTCATAAACCTAGCTTGGAAACTGTTTGAGTTATGTCAGGATCTAGATTTTTTGACAGACAGATTGACGGACGGCAAACCTATAGTCCCCTCCGGTTAATAACTGGTAGGGGACTAAAAAAAGATGTTATAGTCATAGTCATACTGTTGTAACTGTACAACCACAGCCATCTGAACGATAAATATGAACTTAGCAGGTTTTGGACCATACAAATTAAATGTCAGTAATATAATATATTATGGTATCTATTTTCACCTGTATTTCATCAGTTGGTAAGTATTCCTCCACAAACTTTTGACCCTGTAGTCTGTAAAACAGACAGGTTTTACCAACATTCCTGTCTCCTCGAATAACAACTTTCACTGAAATAAATTATGCAATTCTAAGGGTGTGTGATTTTGGCAATTAATATGAAAAATTATGATAAACTAATGAAATGTATCCACCAAAAAAAAACATTCTTTTTTAAACCTGGAGTTAGAAAGATATTTTTGGTGGCAAATTTAAATTTTGTAACTAGAGTTTTTGTTCTGTAATGAGCTTAAACATATACCACCTCAGACTTTCCTCACATTCTTTCTTATACTAAATGGAGACTACCCAGTCACAGCATTCTCACCTGGAACTAACTATATATGCTGTGTGTCAAGCAAGGGATATATACCAGTACAATTATAATATAACTTTTGTTTTACCATGGTCAGGGATTGAACCCGAAACTTGACACACTTGAAGCTGTCAAAATGGACTGTAAAATTAAAAATAAATGTCAAACTAATAGATGTCTAACTCTTACTGTTATACTGAACTCCCTTGGCAAATTTTCTCTGTAAATGTGCTCCCATAGTTTGTAGCCCAGGAGGTGTGACACCTCCCTTTCCTCTCCCAACAGCATCATCGGAGCTGCCTAACAACTTCTTGAAGAATGGCATCTCAATTCATTTATATTATGCAATCTTCAATAATATCTGTAATAAGAAAATACATCTGACAAAAATGAATATGAATGGGGAATGGCAGTTTACATTGGTCGATGGATGTTGCTTGTTTTCAACGGTCTGTTACCTCAAGTGAGGAAGACAATTACTTGTTAGGTATGCAGAATCTGACCCGACAGCACTGGATTATAATTAATATATATTTTTTCTGTCATTCTATTTAGGTTGGAACGCTAGTGTAACAGTTGTTGGGTGCATAAAGGGAGGTAATTGGATAATTATGCACAAATTGTAAACCTTGTAGATTGCCATTAGAGTAGAATGGCAGTATATAGGTCCAACAAATCATCCTTAGTGGTGAGCTGGCTTTTCACTGACAGGATTTGTTGGTGTCTGTCGGTCCAGCAAGTTACAAATGGTGGCTGCGGTGGGATGAGGTCAACTGCCAGACTGGAGTTGCCTTACCCATGTGTTTCCCAGGCCAAATCTCGGGACGAGATCTCTCGGAGGGGGAAGTAATGTAACGGTCGCTGAGTGCATAAGGGAGGTAATTGGATTAATATGCACAATTTGTAAACCTTGTAGATTGCCATTAGAGTAGAATGACAGCATATAAGCCCAACAAATCACTCTTAGGGGTGAGCTAGCTTTTCACAAACAGGCTTTGTTGATGACTGTCCATCCAGCACGTTACACTAGGTAAAATTATGGTTTATGAACTATTCGAACACTGTGATATTAATATATGTTATCAATAAGCAAAACTACTTGAAAATTAAGTTCAAATAAAAGCCCTGTTTTGTTAAGAGTGGCGATTTTAAAATTGAGTAATTGAGCGGTCAGTGCTTAATACGTAGCCTTTGCTAGGAAACGGTAACCAAACAGTTGTTACACACCTAGCAGAGAAACGGTATGATATGGACAAGATTTCATCAAATTAATTACCAAATTAACTCACAAAATTGCTTACTTGCACCAAATCATAAAGCAACCGTCAGTGGCTTTCTATTACATCAATACTTGGTTAGGTTGGAAAATCACGATATACAAAAATTTTAGCCCAATCTGTGAGGCAGCACCTTTAAAAGTGGATTCTAAACTTAGCAGGCAATGGGCTAAAATTTCTGCTTTTATTTTCAATTTCATCGTTATTGCATAAAGAGCATGTCGATTGGTTAATCGTAATACTGGGCCTGTAGATGGAAAAGGCATTGTCATTATCAAAACACGACGCATGACAGATAATATACACTTTTAACTCATGTAAATTGTATTCTTACCACAGCTGTCAAATGGAACAGGAAGTGACAAAGTACACCCAAAAATTACATGAAAAAGTAGTTCCAATCAAACGTTAATTTAGACTCAATTTTATAGTATATATTACATATTTTGTTGAATAAAACTTATTCAAAGTAATAGTAGTATGATTATAGAATATTTAATGTGAATAGAATATTTTTGACGGTTGCGCATTGATACTCCCGGATGTAGAATTATTTATCTCCCTTTGGTTTTGCATATGGCGCATGCGCAGTGATCACGCACCTTGGAAACGCACTAACAACCGACACATCTTTTGGAGCCATCGTTTATTTATAGTGCAGTTCCTGATAGCACTGGAATAAAGATGCCGATTGGAGGTGGTGCAATGATGAATCGGCCCACACAGGACCAAATTGATGAGCTGAAGGCTAAGATCGCCCTCTTGGGTAAGCTAATTTCTTTGAAAAACTTAAGATTTGACCTCCTGGGGCTCTTGACTGATGTTGTTTATCAGACTGTTTATGATCATGGTGTTGACAATGGCAGTTTTAACTTTTATTAACTGATTAAGGAAGTTTGTTGAATGAAGTTAGGCGTTTTCACATTAGCAAACTGCATTGCGCTCAATTGTAACAAAATGAGGCCCAATATGACACATGATCAGACTCACAATCAACCAAACTCAGCTTTGCGGGTATTCCAGCCATGCAGGCATGGCAGGTCCATATCAAGAATCAAACCATGGACCCGATGCCACTAGGATAGTGATGAAGGCACTACAAGATCTATTAAGACCGGTAACGGCTGTGATGATCTATAGGGCGTACGGGCTCTTACAATGTCTCGTCTTCGTCATAATAACACCGAACAGGGCAAACAGACAGATGTTGCCGTCATGGACTTCTCCAAGGCATTCGATAAAGTCGATCACAGTAAACTAATACACAAACTGGAATGCCTTGGAGTTAATCCCCAAATCACCGGCTGGGTCAAATCCTTTCTATCAAATAGATCCCAGAAAGTTGCCGTCGACGGTCAACTTTCCAGCGAGCTCCCGGTACTATCCGGAGTACCGCAGGGATCCGTCCTGGGACCTTGCCTATTCTTGGCCTACATTAATGACCTGCCCGACTCTGTCAAGTCCAATGCAAGAATGTTTGCAGACGACACTATTATATATCTAACAATAAACTCCATGTCAGACAGCCTATCCCTTCAGCAAGACCTTGCCAGCCTTGAAGCCTGGGAAAAAACCTGGTCCATGGAGTTTAACCCGGACAAATGTGAGATACTACGCATCTCCAGAAAGAAACATCCGACGACTTTCCCTTACAAACTCCACAACACTGAACTAAAAACTTGTGACGAAGCAAAATATTTAGGTGTAACAATATCAAAAGATTTAAATTGGTCTACATTAATAATGTAACATCTAAAGCAACCTCCTCTCTCCGCTTCATACAACGTAACGTAAAAACTGCCAACCAAAAAGTAAAAATTGCTGCTTACAACACATACGTCCGACCACAACTTGAATACTGTTCTAGTATCTGGCATCCCTGGCAAAAAAATCTTTCTAACAAAATCGAAAAAGTCCAAAGGTCCGCAGCCAGGTATGTAATGAATGACTACCACTACACCAGCAGTGTAACGCAGATGTTAAATTCTCTTGAATGGAAAACCCTCCAACATAGACGATCCATCAACTCTCTCCTAATGTTTTATAAAATAAGGGCCCAAACAGTTGCAGTCGATTCATCTCATCTTATTCCAACCAGAAATCTCAATTACCTAATCCCTCAATCTCACACCCAATACTTCTCTAACTCCTTCTTCCCTAGGACTATCCGACTTTGGAACTCCCTCCCAACCTTGGTCAAATCCAGCCCCAGCCTAGATGTCTTTAGAGACCGGCTGGCGGCTGTAGAACTGTAAATGAACTGTCTATTTTAACTGTAACATACTGTCTTTTATCTTTTACACTTTTAACACTTGTAACATACATATTTCTTTAATAACTGTTTTTCTCTGACAGCGCCACCCTGTAATAGTCGGCAATCGACGGTTGGGTGTATGATGTAGATGTAGATAGATGTAGATAATGTTGCAACATGAATATACTCACAATGACATGTGATGGAAACATTCATGTCTGTTGATGTCCTGGAAACTGTGCGACTGTCAATGACTATTTTTACCTATATAAATTATGACATCGCAATGCACTTAGTTACTATAACTTGTCACTTCGTCTGATTATAAAAATTATTTGCTACCCGTTACAAACTGAATTATCAGCCAGTTACCACTCCCTGTTGGCCGATGAAATTATCATACATGTAGTTGGGATTGTTGTCAATTCCAAATATTATTAATGCAATTTCATAAATGATTGTCTCATTTGTGTTGTTATTCTTTCAGAGGGTGACAGGAAAGCTTACTATGAAACTTCACAGTTTGCTATGAAGAAGAATCGGGAGTCAATTTTGAAGTTGAGAAAAGAAAATAAGGAACTTCGCAAAAAGCTTAGTGATTCTCTCAGTGTATGTGCCTAATGTTAAATTCATATATAGATATATATTAAAAATTTAACAGAATTTTCACTAAGATCGAGGAAGCTGTAGGCCAAAATGCCTGTCTCAAATGCAAATTTGGTGGCCTCAAAGCTTTAGACAGCTAGTAAACGGCTTTTAGTTGATAAGATCATTGTTTTGTCTGCTTCAAATCTAAACCAAGTCTGCTTAGCAAAATCATCAGCTGTACATGAGACTAAAAAATTGTTGAGAAATGGCGTTAAAACTGAATAAACATTATTAATTTTAAAAACAAAAATATGTCATGTAACTACCGGTATGTTAACTTTATCAAAAATTTATGACTAAATATGCCTGTTTATGTATAAAAGTGTACTTACTTACTTTTGTCTAAATTCTTCATTTAAATTTCTTCTTCTTCAATTTTAGCAAGATCAACATGTCATTAACAAAGCTTTCCAAGATCATCCAGTACAAAGAGCCTCCATGAAGAACAAAACAGGCAGGGTAAGAATGAATTGTTGTGCTTTAATTTTCTTAATTATTTTTCCCGGCCAAGATTCGAGAGCGCTAACCATGCACTTGGCCACCGTTCCAACCTTCTATTCCTCTAATGTTATACTGCCTACAAAGGTCAACTTCAATTTTATAATACAACTACAAAGAAAGTGTTAAGGATGTGTTTCTTGTTGAAAGTAAATGAGGAAGAGGTGGTCACATGCTGGTCTCGGGAATAGATCGTTGCAGGTTTGATCCCAGGCTGTGACATACAAAGGTAATTAAAATGGTACTCTTTCATCTCCCTTCTCCACGAGGGTAGTTGCAGTTAACAACTGATAAGTCGGAATGTTTTGACCGTGTAACCTCCATATCATGATATGACTTAAAATACTGTTGACCGGTTGGATTTTAAATCAATATTTGAAATAAACATTGTTATTACCAACCTTTTAGACATAAACTTAATGATTCTGTACTCATAAACCTGATTTGTATTCCATTCATTCTTTCTTACAGCAAGCTATTACTGTGATGGACTATAAAGTGTGCGACACTGTGAAAAGATTAAATGCTCTCCGTCATCAGACCGCTACAAAACAGAAAAGACTTGAAGATTTACAAACACAGTACGGACAGATGCAGAAAGATGCAAGTGAAGCTGTGGCCACAGATAAGGGAGAATCTGTTGATGCTCAGGTATGTACCGTAAATTTACTACCATAAGTCGACTTCGGTCATAAGTCTTTTTGAGGTCTTAAAACCAGTATTTTGGCTAGGTGGGTCCATATGTCTAGTGTACTGATGATTGCTGATAATATTAAATAGTCTGAATCTGACTTGACATGTTATGCAGCAGAGAGGTGTTGGTAAAATAATGATGATGTTAATTCACTCCTACTATTATCATGCACCTAAGCCTGGAACTACATCCATCAAACGCTAGTCTTGATCGAATCTGAATATTCACAGAGAACTCCCTTGGCTAGACACAAGCGAGTGGTTACCTCCGCACCTAAACTTATCCTTTGAAGCTTACTATAGACTTCTGAAGCAATATACTGCCATTGAGATTAAATCAGTCAATTACTGCTCTTGAAAGAGCTTTTAAAATTAGAATCTTACAGATTCGTATTTATGTAGGTGATCAGTATTGGGATGGTGTCAACAATATGTCTGATCTACAATAGGTAAAATACTAAATGGATTGCGGGTTAATGGAGTAATGAGTGAATAAACCTGCCTTTGGTTGTGTGTCAGTCATAATTGTCACTCCTTTTGTTTTGTTAAAAATGTGTCAGATTGATCTTGCGATTCAACAGTGTTTATATTACGATAGTTAAATTTGACTATTTGTGTATCATATTTATATCAGTTAGCATATATATTTTATAAATGTTACAACTTTTAAACTTTAAGACACATAATAAATTATAATAGCGTTGTTTTGTTTATTATTTATCCAGCAAATGAGGTACTTGGAAAACAGCTATGATAAAACTAAGTTGAAGATAGATGAGGCTACACATTTAAAACGAATCTATTGCGACATCAAGAAAAAGTTGGAAGTGGTAAGTACAATCATCAGTGTTTAAAATGTTTTTAACTATTACGTCTGTTGAATGAAAAAATCTAATTTAGTCTCTTCAGTCATGATATTCTGACATGAGCTGGTTGGTAGATCTTGCTCATTTTTTTGTTTGAAGACAGATCTATAGTAATGATATTGTATTTTTTTTAAACATTAGTGATGAAGGTCATATTAAAACAGGGATTCTACACTTCCGGATTAATCATGAATTCCGGATTTGCTGCTTTAGAAAGAATGAACTTTTCTTTAAAAAATGAAAGTTATTTGATGAAAAAATACCAAGTATTGACTGAGTTATGGTCATTTGAAATTTGTATATGCTAAATTTTGACAATAGAACAATGATTGAAACAGAGGTTTAGTGTTGGAATGTGTGCTAATGGCATCCAAAACATATGTTCGTCTTATTTTCAGGATTTCAGAACCCCGGTTAAAAAGTATTTCATTTTGTATTCAAAATGTATTACCACCCTTTCAACTACAGAATTAGCCTGTATCTGAGAAGATTCTGTTAAGTGAGTTTTATGTGATCAATTTCAGGAAGCAGAAAAATTTCCAAGTATTTTAGACTCAATGGAAGCTGAGATTCAAAGTACAAGAACAGAACTGAAGGAGCTCAAGGCCATGCATGATGATGCTCAAATATCCAAGGAAGCTGCTCAGACTGAATTGTCTAAACACGAGAAAGTTGTGTATGCTGAGAAGAAACAACGTGAGATTGAACTCTCCAAAATGAAGAAAGAAGCAGAAGAGAAGAAGATGCAACATGAAAGAATTGAAAGAAGAATAGTAAGTTTAAAAAAAATAAAACTTTGAATTTTAAATTCTTGAATATTGAACCCTTAATTATGTATATGCTGATACATCTTGGTGATTCTATTCTATGTCTGCGGATGCATTTAAACAAATGAACCTAAAACAAATGTTTTAATTAAAAAAATTAAAGAATTTTATATTCTTGAATATTGAACACCTGTTTATTTTGTCTCTTCTATATGCCTGCTGATGCATTTAAACAAATGAACCAAAAATAAATGTTTTAAGAAACTTTTATATTCTTGAGTCTTGCTAATACATTTTGATGATTATATTGTATGCCTATGTATGGATTTCAACATGTAAACCTAAAAAATAATTGGGTAATGTAACTCTAATCAGATGATCAGAATAAGTAATACTGCTTTTAAATATTTAACAGGATCTATGACTCTATGATGAAAAGGCTTCTTCATACTTATCATACCTATCATCCTTTAACTTCATCTTTGAAACCATATGGTAGAATTTTTGTCAAATTTGGAGTGGAGGGTTATACATGAGTAGTTTCCCTTACACCTTATCTGGAACCCGTTGCCTTACAAAGCCGCTTATAAAAGGCGCTACCGAGCGCTTTCCTCCATCTATGCAACGCTACTAGCGAGCAGTGCTCGACAATAGCATACCGTTCCTTAACACTTTGCTAGACAAGCGCTACCGAGCACTACCGAAGCGGTCCGTTGCTCAAGAAAGCGCTCGATAGCGCTTTGCTACAAAACGGTCTGCTATCCGCGAGCGCTCGCCGGTAGCATAATTTTTCTGCTTTGTCCGCTACGAAGCGCTTTTTTGAAGTAAGATGTTTCCTAACGTAGCACTACCGAGCGCTCGGTAGTCGTTTAGTTAGGCAACGGGCTCCTGGTTGTAAAGATAAACTGTATACAAGGTATTTTATTGGAAAATAATCAATAATATTTCCTCATTCAGGCTCAGAGAAGTTCTATACAACAAGATGAGATTGCCGGCCAGGAGAAACAAACATTGCAAGGCGAAGAACAACAGCAGAAGATTACAACGTATGAAGAAGCATTTAAAGAGATCAAGGAAGCTACTGGAGTATCAGAAACAATGGTGAGGATAGATAACTCTTGTGCTATATTTTTAACTTCTCCCAACAGTAACCTCCCTTGGCTATAAATTGTACATATGCCCTCTGATCGTTTTTCAGGAAAAACGTCAGCAATAAAGATTGAGGGGGTCTTGTAAATGCGCCCTGGATATTGTGATGTTTACAAACAGGAATCGAGTTTGGTCAACTGTTGCAAAATGGTCACTCATTGGGCAGTTTCATAATGAAAACATCACTTCAGCGGTCTGTACCAAATGTTCCTGCCTTTCTCATTTTCTTGGGCGCACTGCATATATAGTCAAAGCAATAAGAAAATATGTTGTTTTTGCGTCGACTGGAAAGTGGTCGTGATTTATGAATATTTTCAACACTAAACCATTGTGACATATTCCACAGCCTGTACTATATGATATGTTGGTTAGATGTGTAATCACGACATTTACCATTATATGTAATAGCCTATGTAATCTCCCCTGAACAGTCACATCAAAATATCTCATCAAAGGGCTATTCTGAGTTTTACTGTAAAATTTCTATTTTTAGTGGGGGGTAAATTTTCATTGATTTCGTGTCCCCTCAAATAATCTTATGTTCCAAATACGGAAGAAGGGATTTCCCTTCCATGTTTCAAAATCCACAACTTTCCCATACTCTATTTTGTAATCCATGAATTTACAACCCACCAAAATTGCATTTGACCAAAGTTCACAAAATTTAATGCCCATGAAAATAAATGAGTTGACAGTATGTGTTTATATCATAAAAGACCATCAACCGGTACTTTTATGTGGTCCTGTGTATGTGTGGGAAGACCAATTTAGATGTATCATAACATAATCAGTTGTTATCTTGTTGTAAAATATCCCTAATAGGGGATCACAATAATGTTTGTTAATAATCACTCTTAATTAAGAATGATTATCAATTAACATAATCAGTTATCCTAACCCATTTTTCCTGGAATTAATGGTGTGCTATAGTATTGACTTGTCCTTCCATGAACCACTGACGAATTCTGCTTACATAATAATTGTTAATGATATTTTCAGTTCACCAGTATAGTAAGCTATATTACTTCTATAAGTATGTAGTATCGGTTACCGGTATTTAAATTATATTTTATCAAAATCGTTGATTATGATTTCTAGTGGTATATGGGTAATTTTTCATTCATGGCTTGTAGCAGGTTGTATTTTCTTGTAATTTGGAAAATGTCATAGTTTTAAATTACCGCTGTTTTATTTTATTATTTTTTCGAATGGTGTATATTTAATAGTTCTGAAACTCAGGAACTGTGGTTGCCATAGCAACCAAAAGAGACCATTTCGAGGGCTCAGTGCAAAACTATGGTACATGCCTATATAAATTGATATAGTTACCATAGTTTTGCACTGAGCCCTTGATTTACTAAAGTTAGTTTTTTGGCCATTTGCTTCTTTTTTGTTGACTGCATAATTATTTATTGGCATGGGATTTATCAAAGTAGAATTAGTATTTAGATTATTAAGTACAGTACAGTAGAACTTTGATAGCTTGAACTGTCTTTGGACTGGGAAAATAGTTTGAGCCCGTCCTACCTTTTTGGATCGTCTACAGTAAACTAGCATCATTTTGCTGGAGCCAAAGAACCTGTTTGAGATTATTAGTGTGGTCGAGTTAAAACTGTTGAAGTTCTACTGTATATATATAAAACATACGGCATGAATAGAAATTAAGAATGCTATAATTTTACTTGCCTTACAAAGCGTGTTGAGTATGTAGGTATGTAGTAAAGCCATGTTTATGACTAAAAGCATGCAGTATTTTATTTGCTAACATGAAAATTACATGATTCATGTCATTCAAAATATGTCAATACCATTTTTGATCATTTGTTTTAAGAAACCACAAAACTACCATTTTACAAAACTCTGCGAAATTTAATACTGGTAAAAATTTAATGATATAACAGTAGGTGATAATTTAACAACATATTTATACAATTTCCTTGAATGACAATGTTACTTGTTACATTATTTCAGGAAGTTGTAGCCAGATTTGAGAACCAGAAGGAAACTACACGTCATCTGGAAGAGTTGAAAAAAGATAACGAAAAACAGATAATACGACTCAAAGAAGACAAAGAGAAATTACAACAAGAATTTGAAGAAATGAAATACTCCGGAGATGCTAAATTATCAGGGTAGGTAGATGTCATTCAAACAGAGAGTGCAAAAATAGGATTTAAAACAATATCCATAATATTTCAGGCATTAACAGTAACTTGCAGGACTTTTTTCCTGGTATAACAGGGGCCGTTTACAGGTGGCTTCCCCTCTTAAAAATCATGCAGTTTTCCCCTAAAATCCAATTTATATCAAGTTTTTTCTTCCCCTTTAGTTTAAACAATATTTATAAACATATAATAAACATTCATTTACACATATCAAGGATTGAGTAGGAAGCTAAGCTTCCCCTTTGGCAAAAGTTGTGAGTTCTTTTTCCCCAATTGAAAAAAAGTCCCGTCTTGAAAAGTAATTGCGCTACATTCATCAAACTTCAGATTAATGTAAGTCAGAATAGAATGACTGTGTTGTTGTGCACCTACGTGCTTTGAGCAGAGTCGTGGCCCTTAAAATGATGAAATTTTACTTGTGTCATACCAACTTAGTTAAACTGTATCTCCAATAGTGTTTTACTTACATTTGAGTATTACATTAAGATCACTTTGAATACAGTTGTACAAAATAATCATAACTGTCCATACATTGTAAGGGTTAACAAGTGGTCCAGTAGTAAGAGCTACTGACTGCTGATCTGAAGGTTATGGGTTCGATCTTGCCTCAAGTCGGATTAAAACAGAAATGTTTTTCAGTGTTTCCCTCCATACATAACTAAAATTACTAACAGTCTTTCCGACGAGAAATTAAGCGAGGTCCCATGTATGATGCTTTACATCAGGCACGTAAAAGAACCAGGGATGCTTCTGGAACTGGGGCATCTTCTGTATCATGCACTATCCCCCAAAAACTAAAAGTGACTAACCTCTTCTAGGGGCTTCGTCCATATGGATTTCCAGTGGCGAGGATAAATAAAAGCATATAAATAAATGAATACAATGCTAGTGTTTTATCCTCAGTTTGGTTTTCAGGTTAAGATTTTGTGGAGGAAGGTATACTTGTTCCCACTTAAAACACATTCTTTGTTGTTTTTTCTTGTTCAATTTGTAACAGTTATTTGTTATTCGGTATTTGTTCTTCATTGCCAAATTAAAGTTAGTGTATACTTTTAAGAAAAGTTTTGTTGGTTTTCAATGTTATTTTAACTTTGTTTTAAGACAGGTTTCTGCAGGCTTGTTATAAATACTAGTCAGTTATTTCATCTTGAAATTGTCAGCATCTGTTTTTATTGGCTTTATTGATAAATTTATGGGAGGCACAGTTTGACTGGGGTGTAAATGTTGGAATTATTCATAAACATGATTTTGTGCTGGATGGACGTCTGTCTGTCTGGATGGACATATGTCATAAAGTTTGTCTATGCTTGTTCTCTTTATTCATGGGTCAGTTTAATTTCTATGAAGTTTCACAAACATGAATACTTGAAACAAAGCCTAGTTTTGCATATTGTCAATAATTTTAGGTTGGACAATTTTATAGCCGTTTGTGGGAAACATATCTTTTTGTGACACAAACCCTTCTGGTTTGAAATATAGAATATGTCAGCATAAAACTTCTTTCCACAATGTCTTTAACATTTATATGTAAATTTGTGTTAAAATGTTTATTCTTATCTATTTCCATGACAACAGAGGAGAACGTATGTTGGAGGAATTCCAATCTCACTTGGAGAAGGAAGAGGAAAGACAAGAACAGGCCGAGGAAGAGCTTCATAAAGCCAGCCGGAATCTGGTGTCCGTTAAATCTGGCGTGGAACATCTTGCCGATAAACTCTATCATCTTAAAGCTGTAAGTATTGAACAATTGCCTGGGGTGGTATTCAATATTGATCTGATTTAATTGGAGAATAAGGATAGCCAATCATATCTGCTGTTTCTGACCAGGAGTTTAATGTGGTGTGATCTGATTGGTTGTCCTAATCATTAAGTTAAGTAAGATCAATATCGAATACCACCCCTGAACTGTGTGTCTTAATCTTGACCCTTTGTCCGCAGAAATTAAAATAAAAAATTTTGATCCTTAAAACTGTTAAGGAGGCATCAAATGTTTGGTTACGATTATGAGTTGAGAAATGTGCAGCCACTCCTTAGAAGAATTATATACAGTTACAGAAAAGACATTTGCACCTTACACTTGATGTACAAATATTGAGTAGAAAGTATTATAGTCGTATTTGAGTCCTAAATCATAAGAAAAACTAAAGTGGTGTGTTTTATAAGAGTAGGTGCTCTTGATCTTACCTGCCCTTTGAATGCAAAAAATGAGCACATTACACCGATCTTGCATTCACTGCACTAGCTTCTGGTGCCATACAGAGTACAGTACAAGGTCATTATATACACATTTAAGATCAAACATGAACTTGCTCCTGTTTACATGAATGAAATGGTAACTGAGTACCACTCAACAAGATCTCTGAGATCAGACTCAGCCAAATTATTAAACATTCCGAAAACAAAAACTAAGACCTACGGTGAAAGGCGTTTTGACAAATGTGCAGCCACCCTGTGGAACAGTCTGCCAATAGAAATAATTAACATTGACTCTCTGCTGGATTTCAAAAAGACACTAAAAACGCACATGTTTAAAATGGCATATCAGTGATCAGTGGATGTTAATTAGATTTTCACGACACTAACCAACTTTCAAGGAATGAACTTACGCGTGTACAGCGCTTTAGAGACTTGTTTTACAAGGCGCTATATAAATATTTTCAATTCAATTTCAATTCAATGATTGGCTGCAACGTAGACCTTGAAAAGTGATATATTTGGCTGCAAGTAGGGTACATTGTATAACAAAGCCTTTAGAAACTTTTTATGCCCCAGTATTGATAGATTATTATCAATGTTTATGGACAAGGCTTCCACAGGGGGCATAAGTGTTTATTAAACACAGTCTTGTTTTTATGCCCCCGTATCGATAGATCGGGAGGCATATAGTGATTCACCTGTCCGTTCGTCCGTCCGTCCTGGTTAACCCAAATTGACCGTTTCTTCTAGCATCATTATGGCTTGCTACAAAGCTTCCAAACTTGCATGGATGTTGTATATGAACACTCTCCACACACCTGTATCACCTTACCCCATTTTGACCTTCACCTTGACCTAATTTTGGACTTAGACTTATTCATGGACAAGGCTTCCACAGGGAGCATAAGCGTTTATTGAACGCAGTCTTGTTTTATTTTAAAAGCAGTCAGAGTTATAAGGATTAAATGGGTTTTTTATTGTCTATTTTCTGTATTATTTGATCTTTAAAAGTGATTAAGTGGAAAGGAAGTTATTTATGAAATACAACAATGGACTTCATCAGAAGTGCTCTTTCAATAACAGAACAATATGAAGTGCTTTGTTAGAAGTGTTTCAGTCATTCAAGTTTTTGTTTTACATTTTACAGAAGTCAGGGAAAGTAAGCCATAGACTGTTATCTTCATGTTTACATATCTTTTTCTAGTTTTTGTTACAAACAATTATATTTTCTATTGTTTTCAGTAGAACAATGTGTTTTGTTAGTTTGTTAGTTGATTGTATATAGGATGAGTTGTTGCTAGATATAAATAAGGAGAAGACACTGAGTCTCAGTCCTATATACATGTGATATTCATTAGGCTGCTAATAATTAATTAATTGGCTAATTAATTAATTGGCAGTTTATCATTCAAATTCCTTTGAAGTTGGAGGTCATTGTCAAATCTGGCAGAGAAATCACTAAATGGTAGGGGGGGAGAACTGACTAGTCAATTTCTTCCCCCCTCTAATAAATCAATAATTCTCAACCAGAGAGAACAATTTCATAGGGGGAAAAAGGACTAAGGTGGGAAAAATTGACTAGTCAGTTTTTTCCCCCAGGGGAAAAATATAACTTGTCAATTTAACTTGGGAAAAAACTGACTGCTACACCGGTACACACTTATGACAGTCTCGATCGAACACAAACAAAGAAAACAATCATCCAAATTTTTAAGGGATTTTATTTAAATTTTCAAAAACTTGTTAATTATCTCATTTTGATTTTGACCTATTGTCTACTTGTTAAGAACTTACTTCTTATGATCTTTATTTCATTTTTTTTTTTTGGATAAAATCTAAATTCTTTCATTTTAGCTTTAAAACTTTTTTCACGTGTCTGGATTTGATTTTATACATTATAAATTCCTCTCAAATCAAGACGCTTGAGAAAAACAACCTTATTGGGTTTTGACTACTTGGTGATATTTTTAAAGCAATTAAATCAAAAACAAGTTCAAGTCCCATGTAAACAATATACTATAAAATTGCCTGCTTTTGTTTGCTTAAATTTTGTAGATTTTTGTAAAAATGTGATGTTGTGGGTCATACATTTGTTGATGGCAAAACATGGAAGGATAAAAACTTCTGTAATTGGAAGGTCGATTATTCGTGGTGATTAAATTTCATGATGGATTTCAAGCATGGTCGAAATTAACGAAAAATTTAACCCCCACAAAAATACTGGCTTTACATATGACTTGAACTTGTTTTATTTGCCATAAAGGATCACAATCAATATTTTCAAAAAAGTGAACTGTTTAAGACATGTTTGATGCCTAGTTGCTCTAGTATATTAGTACTGATAAAACCCTGTAGTTGTACTGCTGTTATCTCTCACAGTGAGATGATTTGACTGTCTCTTGTAAGAACTCCTGTTCCTTCTTGAGTGCATTTATCTATCTCAAGTAGCGTGTGCATTTAACTAATTTATTTAAAGAGTGCATTTACTTTGTCTATACCAGTAGTAGTATCTGAACAGTTAAACCTGTGTTAAAGCCAACCTGCTGTTCCAATGAGTGGCCGTTATCCTTTCCACTACCATAGCGTACTTATGCAGACTTGCCGAGATGGCCATTTTGGCCTTCCGTAGTTTTCGACCTAAATGCCCAAATTCGGGAATTTTGCTGTCATGGGTACACAGGCATCCCAGACTACAGGATATTACGGGCCCAGGGTCGTGCACAAGTTTTTGGGCCCGCTAGACCCCATTAAAGAGGGTTTTGAACGTAGATTTTACAAAACTGAAATTACTGGTCCGACCTGCCATTGCGGTACGATTCCCTGTGGAATTGCATTAACATTTAGCGCCAAAACGTTTTTATTTTTCTATAGAAGGAATATAAAGCTAGAGAAAGGGGTCAGGAACAATGCCCTAAAGGGGCCAAAAAGTAGGCCTGTCAAGCTAAAAAAAAAAAAAAAAAAAAAAAAAGAAGTTTTTCACGCAAGGGTCACCGTCACATCGTCATTTCCGGTGACCTTTAGTCGAAATATTGACATTTTTTCTACTTTCGGTTTAGGGTAGGTGTGTAGCATCCGGATGTATTGAGTTTTTATCAGTGCTGCAAGTCAATAGTGTCTCAGGGACGGGGTATAGGGACCATATGAATTTCTCATAACCCCACAAAAAATCATGGTAGCGGAAAGGTTATAGACAGGTTTAACTGCATTGATGTTTTCTTGACATGTTTTCTGTAAGGAGTACATTTAGCTATCTACAGTAGGGCTAAATGTCCTTACTATATATGCAATAGTATGAATGTTATGTGTAATCCACTAAGGAAGCCTGTCTGATTTTGCTGTCACTTTTTCTCTCTTACGAATTTAAATGTATATAAATTGCAAAATATTTTTTTGGTCTATCTAGCGAAAAGTGCCGATTGGACTGTTTGTGGCAATTCTTGATCAAAGCTTACTACAGCTACATATTTAAATTTGTATTTTATGTGTATTTATGGATGGATGAATGTCACGAAGTTTGTCTGTGTTTGCTCTTCTTAACCACTGCTCAGATTTCAATGAAACTTATGTTAATAGTTTGTATAAAGCTTAGTTATGCATATTGTCAGGATTGTTTGAACGATTTATAAGTGATTATTATTATCTATTTATAGAACAAAGGTCATGTGCCACAAGCCCAGATTGCGCCATCTTCTGATGAGTATGTATTAGATCAGTTATCAACGTGTGAGGAGAAGCTACTCAAGTTGCTAGAAGAGTTAGATGGACAGGATCTCAATACAATTGTCAAACAAATGGAGGAGGAAGAGGTAAGTCTCACAGCACTGTGTATAAACGAGTCATCTTTTGGTTATTGCAATAAGGAGTACACATTGAATTGTATAGTCTTGCAATAAGTCATACAGTGATAGGAATCACCAGATGTTTCAATCACAATAAGTTATACAAGTTAAAATGTATAGCCTCCCAATAAGTCATACAGTGATTTGATTTATACATGGTGAGAATGTTAAGTTGATTTTTGGGGCCCCAAAAGGGTAACCCCATTGTTCTCCCTTGTCTGATGGTTTGATAGGGGTCGAAGAACCATCCTGCACCAACCTTGCAATATTCCAGGTTAAATTGATGTCAAGATTAAGAATAACATAACAGTCTCCATGGCATGAGCCTTCGAAGGGAGAGGTCTAGGGTTCCAATCCAGACAGGGGTTCTGATGTGACTAGTTGGTGAGCCGTTGCCTCATTAATGAATAGTTAAAGATGGCCTATCTACTTGCAGCTGCCTGGTGATGTGACCAGTAAATATAGGTGCCTCATAAGCCAAATTGACTTACCATTTCAAAGGGGGTACACTTAATAAAATAAACAAACATTTACTTTCATTAAGATGAGCTTAGATGAGGGGTACATATCACTTTTCACATGTCGGTCCGTCTGTTAAGTCATTCGGTAGACCAAATGATTTTTTTTCAATAACTCAAGAATGCTTTGCCCTAGGATTCTCAAACTTTACATGGAGGTTTGTCATCAACCGTAGATGACCCCTATTGATTTTGAGGTCAGTAGGTCAAAGGTCCAGGTCGAAGTGACCTAAACCGTTTCTGACTATTCGGCTGCCATGGGGGCATATACGTGTTTTACAAACATCTCAATTATTATCGTAGTAATTATTCATGAATAAAACCACAGGCTAAGAAATTATATCACAAAATACGGAGTTTTGAAATTCCCCATCATCCCGTCATTACTATATCGATTAATACTCTGTATTAGCCTGTGATAAAACTGATGTCAATTACAGGGGTTCTACACTTCCGGATTAATCCGGAATTCCGGATTTGCTGCTTTGTCTTCAAAAAATGAAAGTTATTTGATGAAAAAATACCAAGTATTGACTGAGTTATGGTCATTTGAAATTCTATATGCTAAATTTTGACAATATAACAATGTTTGAAACGCAGGTTTAGTGTTGGGATGTGTGCTAATAGCATCCAAAACATGCATGCCTCTTATTTTCAGGATTGGGCATTAGGCCTCAGTAGACCCCCTGCAATTATTAGTTGTATGTTTTCCATGCTCTTACAAAAGTCTCAGTGGAACTCAAATAAATCAACTGTTGACATATTATATTTGTTTAATTTTCCAGTTCCATGCCAGCCAAGAAGGCAAATTGCCACAATATAATACCAGAGTTAAATTACCACAGGTTCAACGGGATATTGGATATGAAGGTAAAGTATCGTACAACTACATAACTATATTTCTAGAAACCTATGCAGATACAATATTTTGCATTTTTATGCCCCCGTATCGATAGATCGGGAGGCATATAGTGATTCACCTGTCCGTCCGTTCGTCCGTCCGGTTAACCCAAATTGACCGTTTCTTCTAGCATCATTATGGCTTGCTACAAAGCTTGCATACTTGCATGGATGTTGTATATGAACACTCTCCACATGCCTTAATAACCTGACCCCATTTTGACCTTCACCTTGACCTAATTTTGGACTTAGACTTATTGAAGGGCCAAATTCTTGATTACCCAAATTGACTGTTTCTTCTAGCATTAATATGGCTTGCTACGAAGCTTTCATACTTGCATGGATGTTGTGTATGAACACTCTCCACAGGCCTGTATCACCTAACCAATTTTGACCTTCACCTTGACCTAATTTGGACTTAGACTTATTTATGGACAAAGCTTCCACAGGGGGCATAAGCGTTTATTGAATGCAGTCTTGTTTATAACAGTTACCATAGCATTTTCTCGACCAAACTTTAAAGATTCATAATCTCATTTTATTCACCTGGATAGCCTAGTGATAGAGTGAAAGAGTTGCTGTTTTGATTGTGAGAGGTCATGGGTTTGATTCCAGGCCACAGCATACCAACGTCTTTTGATATGGTACTGGTATAACTCCCTTGCTCAGCGTTCAGCATGGTTAGTTCCAGTTCCTGGCCCTGGTCTCCCGAAGCTTCTCAAGTAGAAATCTCAAGTCACATTCAGATTTTGCTCAAATCCAAGTCAGAATTTAATACAAATTTGAAGTTTGAGCTCTATGAATTTGATGAAATACTGTTGACCAATGGTCTTCAGACAATAATTAAATAATATATACATGTACGTATTACATTTCAGATGATGAAGATGATGTCGACATCGATACCGAGGTGCCAGACAGGGACAGAATTAAGAAACAATCACAAATATTGGTTGATTCCAAAACGAAAAGACGCACAACTAAAAAGAAGAAGAAGACGAAATAAATAAAGACAAATTAAATTAATAAAGACAATTACTTTGATCATTCCATATTTCCAACTTCAGTATCTATTATGTTTGAAATTGTGTGCCGGTTACAGATCAGGGCGGGGGAAGGGGACCGGGGCGGGGGAAGGGGACCCAGCTGTCTTGCTGTCAGATCAAATGAAGAAGAGTGCAATTTGTTAAGGACTGAGAATTATGCATTATTATGAAAGGTTGAAAGTCGAAATCATGTTCTAGAATTCGTTAACCAGTTTACATTCAGCAAAATTGTTCACTTTGCATCTTTATTACTGAGAACTGTAAAATCATATATTTTTGCGAAACAATTGTTTTTAAAAAGTAGTCTGTGGGGTAAAACGTTTGCAAATTTTAAACTTCTGAAAGAACTACTTCCAATGTTTAAGTATGGTTGTTAAAAATTTCACAAACTTATTGATTTCTTGGAAATTAATCCCTCGCAAAAAATTCTGATTTTTACAGTATTAATTATAAAATTGTCATAATTTTATTTATTGGTAAATTGTAAATGAAAATTGGTGAATTTTTAATACATCATTATAAGGGTTTACTAACTAAAGGTTAGTAAGATTCTGAAATGGTTTGTAGTTTTGCAAAAAAAACTTAAAATTAGAACATTTTTTGGCTTCTAATATAGTTACCAAGAATATGTGAAAATTAAATGTTTTTAAGTTACTTTTGTAACATGAGTGTTTTATGCAAAACTATCATAAATCAGATTTCGAATCAGTCATTGTAGGAGAGTTACGCTAAGCTCTTGATATAGATAGCTACATAAGAAAGGGGTCCTTGTGACGTCTTGTCCGAAAAAGGGTTAAATAAACGTTTTAAGTCTTTGAAATTATCTAAAGGGTGAGATGTTCCCTAGAATTTTAGTCTTTGCTGTACATGTATGCTACAGACTATGCTAAAAATATCCTAAGTTAAAGTACCCTTTTCTTATGTTGTTGGCTACATGTTTTATATGTATTTATCACATAACCCGCGGTCCAGGAGTGCCTTAAGCCGTGCCGTAAATATCGTTCGGCACTCCCAGAGTGTGCAATAAATATGCAAATGAGGCTGACGCGACGTAAGCCTTCCAATCCATGCATTGATCCGCTCATGACGTTAGGATAATACCAACGCTCATTGTACCGCTTAATTTAGTCTGAAACCTATGCAGCGCGCATCATCATTTTGAAGGTAAGTGAGCGTTTTCTTAGGTTATGTGATAAATAGAATCATACATTCGGGCTCATTACATACAAATTTTATTAAACTCGTCAACAAAAACAATATGACACTCGGCAAAGCCTCGTGTCATATTATTATAAAACACGTATGTAATGAGCACTCATGCAAGATCCTCTATATTATGTATTTTTGGTTGTTATAATTATTGAACTGTGATATTTAAATGTATTCTATATGTATCATGCTTAGCATTTAAATTTTTTTTTTTTTGGAAATTTCGGAGAAAAAAACGTAAACAAATTAAATCACAAACTTGACAATTATTGATATGAATTCTTTAGAATAGATGTTATATTTATGTTAACTTTTTGTTAAGATGGATAAATTTTGTGATTCTGTCATTTTACACCATTGGACAATACTATTTTATGTATGTATACAGAAAATCTAAATACATGCTTGTTAATATTAACCATTGTTTCTTGTCTTTGTAGTGTAGGTGTACAGCCCTTTATTCAGGTCTGTCACTTGTATACAATTAAGGTAACCTTTAAACAAAGCAGCTTTATTGTTTTAAACATTTTAATCAGATAAAACCACAGTAACAATTAATACCTTATGCACCAAGCCATATACAATATCTGTTAAATTGATAATGGAAATTGCAATGATTATATTCACTATTTTATGCAAACAAGTGACTGACCTGATTATCCGAGTTATACATGCCGGTAAATTCCTTCAGAAATGTAAGAGAAATACTCCGACAATCGCTGCCTATCCACATGTTTGGAGGATGGCATGCTGTTGCAGAGCAATGGGCCACACATGCAGCAGCCATTGTCGCGATTTTCTGAGAAGCGTAAAATGCTTAAGCTTTCCGACCATCCTTATTTGTCAAGCATTGTCCCTTGTGAGCTTTATTTGTTTCCAAGACTCTTAAAATGCATTGTCCGAAAAGAATATCAGGCACGTTAAAAACTTGGTTTGGCTCTTGTCCAGTATATTCACAGTGACCCTATAAATGATGATAAAATTGCATTTTAAAAATGGATTATCTGATTGAAACTTCGCATATATACATATATGTACTGTATCGGAGATGAATACTGAAAGCGGATCAAAAGCTTAATTGTTTCATTAAAATCTATCAAGGATACATTTTTATGAGCTTAGTTGCATTCCAAATAGAACACCCCTCGTATACATGAACATTGGACACTATGTCCGTTCTTGTGCAAACCTATTGTTGAGTTAACAAATTATTCATAAAACCTGACAGTATTTTGAACACACAATCTTATCATGCTATAAAAACTACTATATATCTGGTGAGTGAATCACACCAACAGGCTATCTTGTATACAATTGGAAACTAAAAGAAAATATTGGTTTCACCTTGTTTACGTCGAGAAAAATACAATCATACCTGTCCATAAAGACATCTATTGAACATCCAAAAGTGGACCTGATGAGTGAAGATAAGCTTTGAATGGAAGATCATAAACAGCAAACTTGTCCAGACAGCCTACACACTTAATAAACACATCCCGTAAACTATAGGTGTATTTCTAGGTTATGCACGTTTATGTACTTTAACCATAGAGTTTATACAGTTAATCCCCCCGTTTAGCTACCCAAGTTGGAAATTTACCTATATCATATTCTCTCCACGTACTGAGCACACTGTGGTATAGATCCACAGAAGACTGAGCAATTCATTACAATATCCAAACTGAAGATATAAACGTCAAAATAATTAGGAACGCAGACAAAGAATGAATGAAAACCGCCCACTGAGAGATACACTTTCGGGCCATTGGTGACATGTTTTGTAGTTACTGTAGTGGCCTTGGTTAGCAGGTGTTCTATGAACAATGTATGCATGTCTGTATACAATATGGAACCATAAACACACTTTATCAACCTTAATGCAATTATGTTACTTGGTTACAGACCAAGAAACCTTGTGATCTATGGACCTCCGCCCACTACAGGGGACCTTTTACGAGTATTTACTATAGATTAATTTATCTATGCCTACGTGATTTCGCAATCTAATCAACAAGTACAAGTTGAGTACACATACTGAACATGTTTATGATAAAACTATCAAAATGCAGATACATGAACGTGAATAGAAATCTAACACAATGTAATATACTAATGTACTGTAATAATTCAAATTCGCGGTAATAAGTTTGCGTGATGGCACTCTGTGTGGCACAAGTCCGTGAAAAGTCCGATACAAATTAAACACCTCTAAACATAAATGTATAAACAATACCAAATAATGTTATATTATAGGTTATCTCAGAGCAATTGAACATCGGCATTCTAGTTCTACCATGCAGCGTGTTCTTCTGACAACATAGTCATATAAGGAGCTTCCATGGCTAACCACTGTTGCATGGGGATCAAGGGTTCAACGGCAAAATCCACGAATATTAATCCATGTGAACGAATAATCATCAGTCTGAGTTTACGGTATATTACTGAATGATCAAATGATTCAGTTAATTTTTATGACTTACACAACTTCCTTAGGTTCGTTTTCATCATAAAATTGTTTTAATTTATGTGTATGTTAAGTGTGGTTCACGCACAACTCGACCAATTGTGTTATCAAATGGACAACACACCAGCGGGTGTTGATTTCATTATGTATAGTCCAGTTAGGATATTGTGACAGTGACGTTGCAGTTCATGTGTACGCAAAAAATCACAACCATTGTCTAAAAAGGTAGAGCGAAGTTTAGTATGTTAGTTTAGCATTGAAATTATAGTTGTTTGTACAGTATAAGCCTGTATAATTGGTTTTACACCGTTATAGTGGACACGACCGCTGCGTCACTGGATTTTTATCCTGACTGGACTATAAGTGATAATCTTGGGGTAAACAAATCAATTGAATTTTTTATCTATACATGATCTATAGTTCGTGCTAGATAATGTGGCAGTCGAGTCTATTTCACGACAGGTAATACATGATATTGATTACAGATAATTTTAAAAGAATCTAATTGTTTGTTGTTTGTCCGTTTCATTAAATACTATGTAAGTGGTAACTGTTGAAATACAGACTTAATATGGACTAGTGTTTGTTTACCTTTCAGACCAGTATGACTGCCTTGTGCAGATAATCCTTTACCATCCATTCAACGACGAAATTTAACATTTAACATAGACATTTATCCAGGCAGTTAAATTGCTTGGCCTTATCTTCATGCTTGACTAATTACAATGTAATATAAGCACTAAATAATTGCAAGTAGTTATGTATGCTGTAATAGCTCAGGTGGTAACGCACAGGAATTGTAACCGAGCGATTCAAGTTCAACCCATCAAAGAAATCTTTAGTATTTTTTTTGAATTCATCACAATATTTTTAATGTTATTTTCATATTCTTTTCGAGAGAATTTATAATTTGTTAATTATGTATTTTTCTTGTTTTATTATGGTCATGATAAAATTATTTTTTAATTCAATTCAACTTTTATGGCAAGAACACACAATCATTACAATACAAAATAGTTTACATCACTTCATCTGCTGTATCATGGTCTGAGTTACAGTCACACTCAGATAATGTATCTGTGGCTTCGTGTTGGTAGTTACAATACCTAAGTACTAGCAATAAAAGTTATTGTGCTTTAATTATAATACATGTACAATACGGTGATTGTGTACATGTATATTTAGGCTATGCACGCTTTAATAATAGACTTAATAACTTTAATTACAGGTTTGTATCACTATTTGATAGAACTGATTATTTAAGCCATTTTTCTGTAAAACTCTAAGCTTTTAAATCTATAAAGATGAGAAAAAGAAATAAAAAAATTACATACAACTGGGCAAGGTTTCGAACTCGCGGGCAAAAATATCGATATCATTAGGAAGTATCTACGCACTTAACCACTCGGCTATGAAGTATGTTTGAAAGAATGGATGGTTAGAATGATTTATAATCACAAACCTTAACCATGGTTTACCTAATTCAATCAATTGACAGTGTCCACATTGTGTCACGTGACTGCCACATTATCCTGCACGGACTGTACAAACATAAATTATTGATAAACAGCTTACTAATTTGAACGTTTAACATCTGACGTTAGTGTAATATTTATTTAAGTCTCACTTCCGGGATAGAAATATACGAAATAGATAGAAAAAGAGATAGGAGTATCGCATTACGGACACTTAATACATAAAAACTTTATTTAGTTTCACAAAAGTGGAATCAATACGGCAAATTTACAAGATTTGCATTTTTAATATTGTTACAAAGTGTTTAGTATGAATTGCTAATCGCGACCAGACGCGACACATCGAGGACGTTTAGAAAATATATGACAATTTTTATTGTGACAATGTTTTCAGTGTAAAAATCAGCTAGTTACATCTCGTATGGATACAAAAATATTTGATAGAAAAATGTATGTGTACTTACGGTGGAGTAATAGTTATAAAAGAACAGCGCACGTGTCACTCAATTTACGGAGATGTATGCCTGTGGTGGGGACATACTCTGAGGGAAGGATAGATCCAGCACTCTGGTTCAAAGTGCTCGTGCTAGAGTCAGTGTTCGTGGACATTGACAGGCGAAAGGTGTTCTGGTCATGTCGAAGACCGGATGACTCTGACCAATTCAATAAAACTGGAGCAAACAGTCTTTTGGATTTTTTCGACCAACAAGGTACGGGTATTCATGGTATAGTAAAATCTCACGTAAAGACCATCTAAAAAATTAGAACATGTGATATTTAAAGCTCTTGTGACCATATCCCGAGGTAGGCCCGTTTAGTGTACTAGTACATGTACATGTATGTGTATTAAAGTCCGATCATAATAAGCTAAGTTAAGTTACCAATTTTTGAGGGCCGCTTTCAGCAAATCAGCCGTTCAGCCACCCTTTGAGATTTAACTTCACTAGGGGATTAGCTACATAAGGAAATCTGAACCCGAGCCTCCATGGGGAGATTATTTCTCTCCTGAATTTTGTGCAGCTAACATCGATATATAGCGCCCAGTAATATCGAACGTATAGAGACACCCCTGTCACATGTACCAATTCTCATCTTGTTCGAGTAGAGCATTGTGGGTTATTCTTGCTCAGAGAAATTAAGCCGTGACGTAGATGGGGATCGAACCCGGGACCATACGTCTTGACCACCGCTCCCAAAATTATGACACTAGTATACTTAACGGGCCTAGATCACGATATGTCACATTGCGCACATAAGTACACATTTTCTATAATACCTCAATATTAAGACCATCTTTATAAGGGTCTGTATTTAACATATTTCAAGGACCCAAAGGTTAACCTAATAACCAGGGGTTGAAGTACATGTAGTTACAATTTCGGGTTAGTCGACGCAGATATTTAGTTGGACCCTTTTCAGTGTAGCAATATCACTTTGGACTACAGATCCAAGAAGAAACTTCGAAAACAAAAATAGCCATAACAGTGTAGCAACACCACGTGGCTTTTGGCTACAGTTACAAGTAGAAATTTGTAAACATTGGAACACAAATATAGCCATAAGTATTTTATTTCTTCATTCATTTATATAAAATATACGGCACGCTAAGGGGAAAGTATTTGCTTTCCGCAAAATATAAGATCTTTTTCAGCAGTTTTACTGATTTTTCCATTACCCTGTAAGACCTACACGATCCACGGTTTCACGAGGTAATGGACAAAACGGCACAGCCGCTGAAAAAGATTTTATATTTTATGGAAAGCAAATAATTGTTCCCTTAGTGTGATGTATATTTCATAGAAATTGATGAAGAAAGAAAATACTTATTGCTATTTTATTTTCCAATGTTTACAAATTTCTTCTTGTAACTGTAGTCAAAAGTCACGTGGTATTGCTACACTGATAATTATTTTATTGCTTCATCAATTTCTATGAAAGTTATAGATACTGAACTGTATTCAATCGAGGGGGTAGAATGAGAAGGTCGTAAGTACAAAATCAATATTTTAAGAAAACAAGAAAAAAACTCTGAAAACTACTCTTTACTTATGGAAAAACGAACTTTTTCAACGTCAGTTTGGTCAACATGACCTGTTCCGATATTCATGACAATAGGTTTATAATAGGACACTTGTGATGCAGATTGCTTATATGTATGGGTCTTATATTCTCAGCCAGCGGATTGCATTAGCTTTAAATTGATACCTCATATTTTAACATCCATTCTGTCTAGCTAGCTGTGACAATAGGTCGATTAACACTGTCTATTCGTATACACTTATGCTCAAATAATGGGGGAAATGTCATTTTTCTCTGACCAAATACGGTCCTATGTAAGAATCGTTGTATCTTTAATGTGGAAGAAAGTACCATATTTAATTCAACAAGTAAACGGGATTACGCAATGTCTTATTCACCGACTACTCGATAGTTTTAGAAATCTGTCATTCATTTGAAATTGAGCCTCATGCACGAAATCTAAATAACAAAACATCTTACAAAATGGTAATTTTTAGACATTGATGAATAACTTCCTAAGGTTATTAGGCAAGTGGTTCAATGCATACGCTTATCAATATGAGATATTCATACAAGTCTCAAGCGTAATGCGAAAATACGGATGATAAATGTTGTTTGCATACCACTATCTGGTCTGCGAAGCCAATACACAATCATGTCATTGTAAATTGTCCAACTAAAGTAGTTGAAACAATATTTTAAATACAAATGTCGATAGTTTGCGAATGTAATTTAGCCACCAACCAGTCGTGGGTTCATAGCCATGAACAAATCAATATTGGCCGCAAAAAAGGCAGAACAAATTTTACATTGCAAAACGCACTATATTTCATCCTCTACTTCTACGTCGCAAACCTAACTGCGTTTACAGTAAACTCATGTATTTTGAGAGAATCATTGTGATAAATTGTGGTTTTCTGCTCATGTCATTAGGAATGTATAATAGTAGGAAACCATTATTTTGTACCCAGTCACTATTGTCTTCAAGTACATACAGTCCACTCCATAATATCCTGGTCGAATTGTTGTCTAAACTTCCGTCGATTGTTTTATATACATTTGTAATTGCAACTGGGTCCAAAGTCAACGCAGGACAATTGTTATATCTTTAAACATGTAAACACCACCCTATAGTAATTATAAATTATAATTTATAACACATTGTTGTTTTTCATCACGAACGCACGAACGGAACTACTAAGTTCGTTTAGTACATCGATGGAAAATAATTATACAGTGTACATGTAATAACATTTATGCCACCCGACGTTAGTTATCATTCGTTCAAAGCTCGGTCAATTACAACTATCAGTGGCGACTCGTATTTAGACTAATGAAAATAAAGCAATTTCCTTGAACTTACACCTCGTATAGATATGAACCCAGTGGGCATATTATTAGAAATAACACCTGCTGTTTCCATGTTCTCAGGTAAAAAAGTATATTGCAATGCATGAAAGCCGAAGTGATTAGAATAGTGCATGTCACTTAAATCCGCCAATACATGCAAAATTGCGGCAATATTCTGTAACCATAAATGGAATATGCAAAATAGTTTCCGGCAAAGTTTTGGCAAACAAATTTAATTTACCGCAAATTTGCCGCAAATATGCCGCAAACTTCATTTGCATGGTAAATGCTCGCAGAACCTCGAACCTCACGGCACTGAAGGTTTGCCGGAGCCCTTGTTTTGTTTTCGTAAGGGTTAACTTGCTTGTGTTTACTTTCAGAGGAGATAACGTCTATCAGTGACAATGGTAACTTTGAGTATGATCCCAGGATGTCAGAGTTGTATGGTACAGCTAGAGATATCTACACCAGTCTCAGTGTCGATGTATTTGACAAAGAAGGAAATGTAGCAACGTACGAAGATCTGCTGAAGATTCTACACGTGTTCATACTGCCCGAAGTGAAGTTTCATACAAAAGACAGACAAGCAATCCATCGCGTATTTGAAGCGATGGAAAACGAATGTCAAATGGTGGAGATGATGATAAACAAGAAAGTCAATCAGAAACGTAATCACGAGGAGTCATTGGCCCGTCAGAGAAGATCTTTAGTCAAGACCGAACAAATGCTTGGGCATTTGCACAATCTATTTATAGATGACGAATTTTACTGTCTATTGTCAAAGCATTTGGATAAGGAAGTGAAGAAATTGGAAGACAACATGGTTTCACTGAGCGACATAATCGTTCGTCTTAAGAATTATAAATCGGACAAACATAAATCGAAGCTGTCGCAAGCACGGGAGTCACGGACCAAGTTTGTTAAAGAAAAGGAAAGGCTTATAGTTGTCAAAGAGGAACTCAAAACTCGGGAAAGGAATCTTCTACCCAGACCGCGGAAGTCGAGACTTTCAGTCTTAACAAGAGCCAAATCATTGCCAAAGAAATTTAAAATTCAAAGCACTGCAAGCCATACGCAGTACATAACCGAATCGAAACAACTTGATAACACCAATGAAGATATCAAAACGTTGATTAACAGTAAGATTAAGCTATCTGGGGTAAGAGAAGCGGTGCATCTCACGCTGACAGAGTTAGACGGTGACGGTGTCTCCTACGGTTACAATCGTAAAAAGGGAACATTCGAAGCGGAAGCTGACATGTTTGACCCCGGCAAGAAACCAGACGAATGGATGACCTTACATGAGCAAGTATACGAGCACCTGAAACTGAACCACACTGAACTCAAAACAAAACATGATCGATTCTGTTCCAAAGTAATGGGAAAGTGTAACAAGCTTCTTTCTAGCAGCGGAATAACGTGTGGTTCGGATGGTGTGACGTCATTGACGTCTGTCGACAGTAGATCAGCATCGAACGTCTCAATGCGATACTCTATGCGCTGGTTATACGGAAGTGTTTCGAAGGAGGAATGTGAAAATATCTGCACGGAAGTGAGTGAACATATACTTGACATGGCTTATATTCTTGCTGATGAATTACAAGGGGCGGACACACGCTTGCCGCCTACGTACTATACCCACGTGTATATCTGCTACGAAAAACACGTGTCCGAAGACATCATGACAACGCTAAGTGAAGTTTATCGAGAAAGTTTCAGAAGTAAATGCGAATTTCTGTACGAATGGATTTCATCTAACGCGGCAACAGAACTTGATTTTATAGAAACATTGACCAAACAACTTCGCCCGGAGTCAAAGGAACACGACGCGTCGACTTCCGGTCGATATAACATCACTGGTTCTCTACCGTATAATAAAACTCGTTGTAGATCTAAAACCTGGAAAGAGGGACAAGATTTGAAAGCCCTATCACGTCTGTCAAGAAGTCTAGAACATTTGCCGTTAGATTCTCTTGTAGACCACGTCTACGCGCAAACCGGAAGTTTGGCAGCAACGTTCGATAAGGCATGGAGAGTTATCTCCACAGAGAGTAGCACAATGGAAAGCCTACACGCGCTCTCACAGGATGACTTCATACGTTCGTCATTCTTAGAATTCTTCAATTTGGTGCGCGAAGAAAGCACCACGTTTTCCATATTCGATAAACTTAGACTCCTCTCCCGTGCTGTCCAGTTTGTTGAGGAGCGCGCGAGCGAACTTTTGAAAAGGAATGGACACAGCGCGGACCATTCTACAGACGATATGCTGGACTTGCTGATTATGGTGATATGTAAGCTTGATTCTAAGTGTTTGTTGAGTCTGTACGCGGACGTGAATCTGATATTCCACCTGACACCTAGGTTTCTTCAGGGATCAATGAGCCAGTATTGTCTCATTACAATTACAGGCGCATACCAACATTTGTTTGAGTGCCAGGAAAAACTTCATTTGTCAACCAAAGAACTGACCGAGTAGATCTAGATGTATTGTCGTCGAAGTTAGGTGATGGGTGGTGTCGTGAATGAAATAGATTACGAAATCAGGGGTCTGTTGACTTACTCAAAGCGCTACGTAGGGTTACCGCCCATTCAATTAAACATAGATGACATGTATTTGCCTCCATTGGAAAGCGCTATGAAACAATGTTCTTGTGAAAAGGACCCCAAATGTCTATGATTAAACTACTGTTAAGTCATTGCTATTTGTAGGATTATTTTCGTTGATTTCGTAGTTAATCTAGGTGACCACAAAATAAAAATTACGGACCACGTGTATTCTAAAAATGTATTTTGAAATAATTTGTCATTCATTGTTTTAATTATAAATAATCGAAACAAATTCTTTATAAACGTACTGTGACGAGGAAGAAATTGTCCACATTGTAACGTACATGTACATGTATTTCAAAATGCACTTAATGAACAATAGTTTGTATTATTGTAATCATGTTTTATGAACATACAAAATGTAGGATAATGAAATTGTGATGAAACTATCGTGTTTGTTTGATTTGTTGTATATATATAGCCTGTGTATTTAGCGATATAATTATAGACGAATGTTGATGCGTCTTAGATTGACTTGAACCTACAACATCAAGGCGAAGATGGTTTCACGTCACTACCCTTCTACATCCAGCAAGGGAATACATGTCCCCGATATCCGACAGCCTGTACACCACGGTTTGAATAATTTGAAAAGGGTATAACTCTTAACGAACTTAGAAGATAAAGACCAAAGCAACACTGCAATTTCCACTAAAATACAGTAAAAATCGGACAGGGAAGACAGCACTCATCTTAAACAGCCGAGCTCGGAAACATAAAAAACAGACACCAATAACCCAGCACACAACTGAACGAGTAAATGAACTTAACCGCTGAAAGTCCAAGCATTTTAGGCGTCACGGAAATTGCCAATCCGATCCGAGAAGGCAAACAGACGGCGGATTAAGGGATGGGCAAATGGCGAAGTTTTAGATAAAATTGCATTATTTTTTATATTTTACAATGTCATTAGTTGACACCACCGTGGACATGCGATTGCGTCATTGCGTCAAAGATAAGATACAACACTCCTAATAAGAAATTACATGCATGAAGTTAATCTAAGTTTTTAAATATGTTCTTTTTGATCAATTCATTAACGGTTGTTATTCTATGTTGTGTCACCATATCATGTAAGTATTATGTGTTTGTATTTATCTGGAACATGTTCTCATTAAGCTTCAAGATCAATCGTTATTGTATACTGTAAATATATTCTGTTGGCACGATGATCGAGATGCATATTGAGTGGTCCTTGACTACATATCGAGTGGTCCTTGACTACATATCGAGTGGTCCTTCACTTCATATCGAGTGGTCCTTGACTTCATATAGAGTGGTCCTTGACTACATATCGAGTGGTCCTTGACTACATATCGTGTAGACCTTGACTACATATCTTGTGGTCCTTGACTACATATCGAGTGGTCCTTGACTACATATCGAGTTGTCCTGGACTACATATCGATTTGTCCTTGACTACATATCGAGTGGTCCTTGACTACATATCGAGTGGTCCATGATTCGATTCCAATCCTCTCATTTCTGAAACGCCAAACAAAAAAGGGTTTCCCAACCACCTAGAGATGTACTGGTTTGTAACCCAGGGATAGTCTCGTGTGTTATAGTTATAGAAACAAGGTCTCTATTCGGAAAGAGCAAGGGTGGTGGCACAGTGACACCCGGATTGCTTTTTCACAAAAAACTGCTTCTGTCTCAACCCTCGAAGCCGGAGGTCTGATGTCCAATCCGGCTGTGGAAAAACGTACTACGTGAACAACGTACTTACGATTGTCTCAGTAGAACGCAAGCAACCACACATTGAATATGTATGTTAAGGATTCCTAGCATTCAAATGGATTAATTTGTAAATCCCCGAAGTGGTTATCTGAACTTATCTCTTAATTGGTGTAAGGTCATGTTGGAGAACGATCCACGACTGATTGCAAAGAATGAAGACAGTTAGACTGAGTTAGTGCTTATCTGATACACAATGTACCAGAAAAGTCGGCAGTCAGTCGATGTGACTAAACAGCGACTGCAGCTATGTTGATGAGCGATTGTGCTAATCAAATTCTGCGATCGCCTTCTTTCACGAGTGATCAGTGAATAAATGTTTCTGATTTCTGTATGGGTTAGCGATTGAACTCCCTCCAATGGCCTCCACACAACGATGCATCGTGTACACAGGTAACTGTATCATTAATAAAGAGTAGACAAAACAAAAACATTTTTTTATAAAATTTATGATATCTAAGATAAGATGAATTTTATAAAAAAAACATTTTTTTACTCTTTTTTAATGATACAGTTACCTTAGATCGTGTACTTAGTATTTCTACGATTTATAACAACCATTAATTATAGTTCAGTAAGTGAAATACTTGCAATCTCGTTACATAGGTCACTGCAACCATCCGAATGAGCATTTACGACATGCACTGCGATCACCGATCGTAGGCAATCACAAGTCAATCTCAAGACAGTCGAACTTTTATTAGTTGTCACACGAATTGAGCAACGACCATTTAACCACATGTACATGTTGGACTGCTTTCATCTATGCAATGTACAGACGCCGCCATGGTTCAAGGGTTTGTGTGTTGGATTTGTAAGTCGGCTATCAGGGTCCGATCTCCGGAAACATCTCACTTTGAGATAAAACTCATCTCAAATTTTGTCATTTCCTTTGAGTTTATTTCCATGGGAGGCTCGACTCAAAATTGGTTTCGCAAAACAGAAACGTTATTCTGAGTTTATTACAGTAAAATTTCAAGAGCTTGAACTTCAGAATATATGGTCTCAAATTCAGGTTCTGTTTTAAGCAAAATCTCAATTTGAGCTGAGATTTCTACTTGAGATCTATTTGAGAGATCGGGACCAGGGTTCGTTTCCCAGTCGCAGCAGGCCATACCGGTAGTTATCGCCTTCATGAAAGATTGACAACAGTGACGTTTTTCCTCAACATGTGGAGAAGTTGCTGGTTCCTTAGTTTACACTTATTCGTTTTCGGTCGATTGTGAAACAAGAAATTAATCACTCTCAACACATCAACCCTGATGATATCCATCGCCATGAGGGTATGAGAAGAGAGAAGCCAGTTTCACCTTAAATGCTGAACGTCTAGTAAGGGAAATACTGGTACTATTTGTTTTATTTCGTCTTTGGTATGACGCGGTCTGGGATCGAACTCAGGACCTCCCGGCGCACTCGAAGCGGACGTTCTACCACTCTAGACAATCGAGGAAACTGGTTCCTTGTGGAAGGATACGTTAGTAGCTGTTAAGATTACAGTCCAGGGAAACTGGTCAGATGAACCGTTTTGATCGCCGTTTATAACGGAAACATTGTTTAACAAACGGCTTTAACAAGAACACACAGTGTATAAACGAGTCAACTTCCGGATATCGTAATAAGTCATACACGTTGAATTGTATATACTCCCAGTCATACAGATACCGGAAATCACGGATGCTTTTGCTCGCAACAAATCATACAAGTTGAATTGCACGTATATACTCCCAATAATTCATACAGTGATAAGGTTTATACGCTGTGTAATAACTATGTATTCAATGTCCTTATAGACGGTGCATGTCCACTGAACATGGAAGGACATAACGACAAGTGTTACCACATCAGTTCTGATCAAAAGTCTTGGATTGAATCGATGGTGGGTATGGTATATGTTTTAAAAAATTTAATTTCAACACCAATATTTCATAATTAATTTGTAACAGGCGTTCCAACTCTAGATTGTCTTATTCGGCAGGATGTTGGGTTGGTGTGGGGAGCTACATGTAAGAAAAAAAATCTGTTCGCGTTTATTGTCGGTGAATAAAACACAGGCAGGAGTTCGGATGCGGAAAAATTAAATCACGAGTGCGTAGCACGAGTGATTTAATTTTCCGCATCCGAACGAGTGCCTGTGTTTTATTCACCGACAATATACAAGAACAGAGTTTTTATTTCGATTCTAAACACGATAGTATCTCGTACTATTTTACTGCGCGCATTCCACTTTACCTGTTTACCTTTCACGATTGCTGAAATTGAGTGGCAATAGTTGGTACAATTACCTCCCCCGACACCGATACATACCGGAAGTGCATTTTACTACGAACCGGAAGAATAATTTACTATAATGTTTACATTTTTCATTCATAAATATGTCACGTGATATTTAGTTCACACGACGGTAGTTAGAACTATTTTTGAAACGCACATGTTCAATGGGGATAACGTATAGAACGGAAGTGATACCCCTGACGGTTTTTCGAGTGTAAATTTCGTCGCTTCGGTAAGTAAATCTTGATTTTTCTTTGTTTTGTAAGACGCTTTCAATGAAATCACCTAGCCCACCGTACCCGGCCCTATGGATACTTGCAGACACAAGCCCATTTTCCCTTCAAATACCTGTGATTAAGGAGAACATTCGATTCTAGTGCGGTTTTGGTTACTGCACCCCTGACGACCCGACTACATTTTTTCCAATTTCTGCCGATTTGCATGGTGTGATGCTGTTTTATGGGGCCAACTTCATTGTTTACCTTATTCTATGTATGCATTTTGCAAAATTAGTTCGATGCAGTCAGGTTATGAGGCAGAATAGACGAAAGAACCACTATGATACCACTGACGGTTGCTGTCCCTCACTAATACCCCTGACGCCTCAAAATACTATAATGTTGTAATACGAGACGGTCGGCTCTGTACATGTTCAACCACTAAAAAAATCAAGATTCTAATCAATAGCGTAAAAACATGAAGAACTCATAGTTCTGGCACTTCTCTACCAATGTAGAACAAACCGTTAAAATAAGTTCCTACGCATTGTTTTATTGATAAAATAGACGTTATAATATAAATCAGACACAGGCAAAACAAAGACTGGCAATATAAGATATCAACAGAAATCGAAAGCGACCCATTTTGATTGGCTATGGGGTTTGAAGAAGTATAAACTGAATTTATTTTTTTTAGGTTAACATTCTTTTTGAAAGCCGATTTACTATTTAGAACTATAAGTACGCAAGGAACTAGTTTACGGTTTTATTTATATTTTCTTCTATACTTAAGTAAGGACTAAGGTAGTGAGCTACTGCCAGGAGTTTGGTGGTATTCTACACATGTACATTACGTTAACAACTACACCGGTTTATAGCAAACACAGCGTTGATCGTTCAAATCAAACGCACATGTAAATAAGCATACTTCAGACATAGAAAGGTATGTCAATTTAAAGAGTTTGTTGACATGCATCGATACCTGCAACGTCTGAATTGCTTGTTTCTGGATCGATGGCTACTGAGTGAACTGTCACAAGTTTCCGCGACCCGGAAATGATACCGAGTAGTGCCTGCTTGTTTCCGCTTATATAATTACACGAACGATAAGCAAACATTAAATAATGTTATTAACTTGTGTAATTCACTTGAACAAGCATAACAAAACATCCCTGCGTTCAAGGAATGTTACCTGCAAACATGTTAAAAAAAGAGGGTTTTGTCGTTACAATCCTTGGTTGTACGCTTCGTTTGCGACAAACACATTGAAAGTATAAATCCCCGTTTTTTCCCTTCTCGACCACCCTGCGTTCAACGAAGAATAACGTGTCGAAACGAGCGTCACGTAATTCTTCGTTGAACGCAGGGCATTTCGATATATGTACGGATGCATGGGTTGCATTATTGCCATTGTTTTGTTTGCCTCTGTCCGCCATTTTGTTAAAATGCAAGCACTTATAGTTCGGTTTCGAGCATTGAGCCGTGACTGCACTTTTAAGGTTTTAACTACTAATCGATATAGGTTGGTGTAGGTTTGACCAGTACGATAAGTAATACAATTAAGGCCAAATATTTCAAGTGTCTGGTTGGTCGTGACGGTAAAGCGCTTGATACATTGTAAAATAATTTTTGTCCGATCTGGGCGAGTTCGAATCCCACCAAAATAGTTTTTCATTTTTATTATATTTTTTAAATGCACAGAACTTGTAAAATCCGTGTAATACTAGTATATGTGACAAACCATATTTGTTACATGTATTTGTAGAACGTTATGAAGGCTAATCAATCGAATATAGGATGTCAGTAAGCTCGAAATACACCAACGATCGAAATGAGTGAAAATGATAAATATCTTGAATCGACACCTTTCAATGGATAAATTAAAAATATAAACAAAATCTTTAACTTATAATCTCTTCAAATAACATAAAACAACGAATTAAAAGAATGAGCGAATCAGGGAATTGAACCACCGACTTCTGGGTTAAAAATTCTGAACGTTGCCGACTGCACTAAACTGTAATCTGATTATAAACAGATATCTGTAAGAATCATATCATTAAAAAATGCGCTCCGAGCGTAATAAATGAAAGTCTACCCGCCAAAATGGACTAGTCGGATAGGTCATGGCTCAGAGTTCAAAATTGAACTATATTTCCAATGGGGTCCTGTTTTTTGCTGAAGGGACAGCGAGTAGAAGAAAGAGTTGTGATACAAGGAATCCGGGTGCGTTACCCTAGCTCGTTCCGAATAGACTCCCTGGTTCTTTAACGTGCCCGATGTATAGCACCGATACACGCGAGACTATCTCTGGGTTTCCAACCAGTTCATCTCTAGTTGGGTGGGAAACACTAAAAAGCGTTCCAGAAATGACCAAGTGTCCCGGCCGAAATTCGAACCAGGGACCTCTCGATCAGTAGTCAAGGGCGTTATCCACTCGACCACCATGCCACCCATAGTTATAGCGACAAAAAAAACTGATTTTTAACATGTTTACAGGTAACTTTCCTTGAACGCAGGGCAGGTACGACATAGGTACGTAACACACCTCACATAATGCTTCGTTGAATGCAGGGCAGTACAAGGTACCTCAGATCACAATATATTAATCTGCTGTATAAGTTAAACTACATCATTCTATAATTTACATCATGTCAGTCACACTTGACTTTAATTTGATGGGTGGTTACTGGTCAAAGTAAACAAGAACTAGATGTAAATAAATAGAAATGTAAGTAATAAGTAAAGCGTTCAAAGAAAGAAGAATAAGAAATGTAATACAAGTACATGTCATGAAGTAATACAATGTCATATTTGAATTGAAACGAACGCGTGTATAAAATAATGTCCGCGTCACATCGTGAGGTGATCTGAATTATTAAGTCTGAATATTCACATAAGTTATATTTCCTAAACACAATTCGATGCGAAACAACGATATATCACAATTAATTTATAAAAATGCTTGTCAAATATTGCCTATTATGAACAAGCATTTCGTTTAGATTGGTGGAGCTTCCTAAGTAGTACTTACTGAAGTATCAAGGCACCCACACAGCAAACAGCAGCTTAATAACAACCCATTTACGGTGGTTCCAATATTCAACAATGAGCCGTCGAAATGTAAGATTAATAAATAAATTAATACGGACTCCTTTATAATAATTTGTGATATGAATTGTTATAGCTCAAACAACTTGTCTTGCTGTACGATTCCAAATCTATGTATGCACCTGTTTTTGTCTATTGGAATTGTTTATCAAGTTCTTCATGTATTTACACAATAACTGTATTGATTAGAATCTTGATTTTTTAGTGGTTGAACATGTACAGAGCCGACCGACATCGTATTACAACATTATAGTATTTTGAGGCGTCAGGGGTATCAGTGAGGGACAGCAACCGTTAGGGGTATCATAGTGGTTCTTTCGTCTATTCTGCCTCATAACCTGACTGCATCGAACTAATTTTGCAAAATGCATACATAGAATAAGGTAAACAATGAAGTTGGCCCCATAAATCAGCAACACACCATGCAAATCGGCAGAAATTGGAAAAAATGTAGACGGGTCGTCAGGGGTGCAGTAACCAAAACCGCACTAGAATCGAATGTTCTCCTTAATCACAGGTATTTGAAGGGAAAATGGGCTTTGGTCTGCAAGTATCCATAGGGCCGGGTACGGTGGGCTAGGTGATTTCATTGAAAGCGTCTTACAAAACAAAGAAAAATCAAGATTTACTTACCGAAGCGACGAAATTTACACTCGAAAAACCGTCAGGGGTATCACTTCCGTTCTATACGTTATCCCCATTGATGTTGATGTTCGATGTATTGTGAAGAAGCGAAACACATTTTTGCAGTTTAATTTGTTTATTTGCAGAAACAGCAATAACAGTGTATTGAATAAATGCTTATTATGTATTTTATTGAGTAGTTTTGCCATTTTAGAGCGCACATACAGATATGACCAATTTGCTGTATACGGGGTGTAAATAGTAACAGCCAATGTGACAGCTATTTATTATGGTGGTAATAAAACATGGTTCGGTTTGCTCTTTGTGTATTGGATTAATCCGCGGATCGTGTTAGAATTGTTTGATTATACTCCAGAAATACTGTAATTAATATGTCGAAAACATTTTCAGCAATACGTATACAGTTGACTTAATCAGTTTCCTGGAGGTGGTTTTCATTAATTACTTTACCAGTACCCGGTATGGTATCCGACCCAGCGCCGCCTGAGAAACAAGGCTGAACTGAATTCGGACGACGAAACAATTACCGAAGTCACCAGAGAAACCGACCAAACCAGGCTGAACTGATTTCTGGCCGATGAAACAATAACCAAAGTCACCAGTGAAACCTGACCAAACCAGGCTGAACTGATTTCTGGCCGATGAAACAATTACCGAAGTCACCAGAGAAACTCGACCAAACCAGGCGGCTGAACTGATTTCTGGCCGATGAAACAGTTACCGAAGTCACCAGAGAAACTCGACCAAACCAGACTGAACTGATTTCTGGCCGATGAAACAATTACCAAAGTCACCAGTGAAACCCGACCAAACCAGACTGAACTGATTTCTGGCCGATGAAACAGTTACCGAAGTCACCAGAGAAACCTGACTAAACCAGAGTGAACTGATTTCTAGCCGATGAAACAGTTACCGAAGTCACCAGAGAAACCCGACCGAACCAGGCTGAACTGATTTCTGGCCGATGAAACAATTACCGAAGTCACCAGAGATACCCGACCAAACCAGGCTGTACTGAGGCCTGGCCGATGGAACAATTACCGAAGTCACCAGAGAAACCCGACCAAACCAGGCTGTACTGAGGCTTGGCCGATGGAACAATTACCGAAGTCACCAGAGATACCCGACCAAACCAGGCTGTACTGAGGCCGATGGAACAATTACCGAAGTCACCAGAGAAACCGACCAAACCAGGCTGAACTGATTTCTGGCGACGAAACAGTTACCGAAGTCACCAGAGAAACCTGAAGAAACCTGACTGAACTGATTTCGGGTGATGAAACAGTTACTGAAATTTCGCGAAAAGTCAGCAATCCACGCAAAATTACCGTTTACTCGTGTATGTCAATTTAAAAAAAAATGCAGGATCGAGTAGGCGTACTTATCATTACTAATTACTTTCACTTTGGTTTTGCATTTCTAATTTGTTTACCAGTTGCATTCAGCATATTACATAGTGTTGTTTTATTTATTATGTTATTTTGTTTACATTGTTTATTGCATAAGTTTGTACATGCTCTTCTGTTTATTTTCCCACCGCATAGTATTTAAGGCAAATACCATAAATAACGTTCTAATGCCAATTAACTGAAACTGCATACCAATGTGATATGATTGACTTCTACAGCTGATGTGTCGCCATCTTGGTGGGGGATTGGTTGAGATTGACGATCAAGACGAACAGACCTATCTGCAGACACACACGTCCAGGCTAAACAGTGAGTCAAGCTATATTACGTTAGCGATCAGACTGAACCCCCATAAACCATATCTCTAACAAGTGTACATGGTTCATGGTGCAGAAAACAATTACAGTAAAGCCTCAACAATAAGACCACCATAGTAGATATACACTAAATTCAACAAGAAAAAATAAGCCAAATAATATTTAGTACTAATTTAACAACATTACTCATTCTTGGCTTCAAAATTGTCACTATGAGCCTCAAAAGAGTGAGTTTCAATATTTGAGTTCTGAGTCTAAGTATTCGTTGTAATTCCGGGCCCTGTATTTTCTAGGGTCCTTCGCGTAGTTTTAAAAATAAAGGGTCCCAAGGATTGTCTTATTATTATATTCAGTTTTACTGTAGTTCTGCACCATCATATGTGTATATTAGGGAAAATCCTAGGTTTTGCTTAAATTTCCATTCATGAATACTGAAATCATTATTTTCATAAGAAACTAAAGGCACAATGCCAAAATGACGATGATTCAATCGAATACATTTACAAAAAAACGTTATTATGGAAATTGTATTCTCTAATGTTATTGCTTGTGTCCGTCGTAGTTCCACGAAATTCACAGTATTCCACAACGTTAACATGATACGCTTTCAATGAATTGGTTATATTCATTATTATAATTACTGGTTACAACTAGGAAATGACTACACTTAACATACATGTAATAATGAAGTGTTATCATCATTAATTATCCTTATTAATAACCAGTATAATCCTGATTTATTCATGTACATTTGTACGAATACATATAACCAAGTGCATCGGTTAACATAATTTTGTATTTAAAGGGTGTTCGTGACCGTTTTCTTGTTAGATATAGGAAATGCTTTCCCCAAAAAATCCTAATAATATAATTTGTTCACACTTTGTACATGAACACAGGCTCATGTTAGAAACAGAAAAATACAAAAATGATCATAGGTCACATAACTTGATAATGCGTTACCTGCCCTTGAAACTAATCTTCTCCAAATGTGCAATTTAGGGGCAGACAACTCCTAAACAAGCGCGATAACCTGTATTTTTGCAGCGAGCGTCTTTGAGTCAGAGAAAGTTGAACTTCGCACATTTTGTCAATTCCAGAGACATAATTGGGCAACTGTTATTCTAGTGCGCACTCCACTGAGCATATTGTACTTCTAACTATTGTGTTTTAAAGGACAAGGTTCATATATGGCTTAATTTGGCACTGAGCCTTTTATCGAAAAATAGAAATGCATCTTCCTATAAATCTGTCCAATGTTTATAATAGCCTAACATTGTCTTCCAAAAAATTAAGCATACCTTTCCAAATTTTCTTCGTAATATGTCGACAAATCTACTTGAAATAGGTTAAGTTTACCAAACAATGCCATTTTTAGCCATTTTCATGGCTTTCTATGGCGTAAAACCTTCCAAAAAACCACGAAGGCACTCTTGCGACACTTTGATATTTTGTACAAATATAAAGACTTGCAGAACGCTGGTTATGTGAAAATATAAAAGTGTCGCAAGAGTGCCATCGTGGTTTTTGGGAAGGAATTACGTCGTTAATAGTTGTGAAAATGGCCAAAAATGACATTTTGGGCAAAGCATGACATATACATCATATTCTTGGCAGTTTTGTCAACATATTACAAGGGAAATTAGGATATGTATGCTTATTTTTTACACAGGAAATGTTAAGCTATTTGAATTATAGGACAGATTTATAGGAACATGCATTTTTATTTTTTGAAAATCACAGGGCTAAATTAAGCCATTAGTGAACCTGGTCCTTTGTTTTGCATTCGACTGAGACAGTCGTAAGTGCGTGGCCATCCTGTCTTTTCCATGTCTCATTGGCAAATAAGGGAAGATACAGAAACTTTGTGTAAGGTAGTTGTGTACATGGTATCAAGGTGTGCTGCCTTAGGTCTTTCTGAATAGATTCATTGGTTCGTTAACGTGTTTGGTGTTAAGCCCCGATATACGCGAGACTACCACTTGGTTACCAACCAGTGCATCTCTAGTTGTGTTGGAATCACTAAATGAAACGTCCAAGGGTCCTCTCGACCCGTAGTCAAGAGCGTTATCCACTCTGCCACAATCTCACCCTTGTAGAAACTATAAGTGAAACAATACTGCTATGTAAGCATTTCTTACTAGTGAAAAGTTGATCTCTCGTAATAGCTTTAGACGCGATTATGAGCAACACCAAGTCCATTGTAAAGCTAATTTCCATAATTATTTTTTTGTTAATATGTGTTGTGTTTATAATCTTGTTTGAATTACGTTTGATTTCCTTATACAAAGTGAAAAAGTGTTTATTTCAAAAGTAGCTACGGTCTGACTACAGAAGTACAGATTTTTGTTTACGTATTTGCAGACCAATTAGAGAGTAATTCTTTCTAGAATGTTTCAGTAGCTTTATTTTAAAGTGACTATAGACTTTCCCTACAGTGCATTAGCGGACATATCTATATACTGAACCTATTCGCAAATAAGTCGCAAGGATTAAAAGAGGTCCAGCACTCGTCTTGAGATTGGGAATAACATGTATTGCATTCGTTTGTTGGGTCACACCAAAGACAAAATAAAAATGATATATTCAGTGTTTCTCTAAGCACCCAGCAATTAGTTTGAAATTATAACTTCTACAACTTCATAGTCTAATTAATGGCCATGGATACAACAAGGAATAAGGTGTCGAGAGAAAATAATATAATAGGTTGTAAAACTTGTTTCAAATTCGACCCAAAACTAATTAGCATTAATTGAGTTAAGTATAACAGTTCGCCGTATCGTGATGTTTGCCCCATTTTGTCTTATACGAGTTATTGCCCTTGGAATTGTGAAATTTGATAAAATTATATTTTCGTCGTCGGAAACTTGAAGACTAATATTCATATGCAGTTTGAAGACTGTAGCATAATAACTTTTCAAGTTGCCGACGACACAAGCATAATTTAATCAAATTTCGCCATTCCAAGGGCAGTAACTCTGCTAATACTGGTCGGATCAGAATGAAATATATAGGTGCATAACAACTCAAAGACATGCTGATTAATATTCCTATGAAGGTATCTTATTAATAATATTACTAAGGGAATTACTCAAACTGTAAAAAATACAACATCGTCGGCTACCGGCATAATTTGGATAAAGTTATCATGATCTGATTTTAGGAATGTACTGGATCGGTGTCAGTCATTTACAGACCAACATGAAGTGGACTTGGATGTATACAAACACTACAATAGGTCCGGATAGTTTCACAAACTGGCGTCCTGGCAACCCAAACAATTCTACCGGACATGATGACTGTGGGCTCATGTTTCCTAATGGTGAATGGGATGACGTCGTTTGTTCTTTCACCAGCTACTACATTTGTGAATGGGATGCAAAGTAAGTAAGCAATCATGATTTAACATTTGTATGAATCATAAATCCAATCCAACAATTTGTGTTTTAACGTCATGTACACGAGAATACGTTCGGTTTAATTCATAATTTTTTTATGCTCTTTTATATTTTCAGAGCAAATGCAAACAACCTGGTCGGATAGAATTGTAGAACGTGTGTTAATTAATATGTCACCAGAATAAAGAAACCACCATCATCATCAGCCAATAGATCTACATGTCTTCAAATACCAGTCAACAATTACTAGTTTTACATATTTGATGTTTTCGTTTTCTTGAACCTATTACATATTCCATGCAATGTTTCAATTAAACCACTTCGCTTTCCCCCCGTAGCTCAATGGTTAGCGCGTTTGTCGTCTAATCTGGCGACCCGGGTTCAAATACCGGTGGAGGCAATCATATGCCTGCCATATTTCAGCAGAAAGCTGACTGGCAAATTAAGGCTATGCTCAAAATCTAATATTCCGTTAATAGTGTTAGAAGCGATCAAAATCATTCAAAAGGTCTGTAAAATCAATGTTTGCCTCATTATGAACAAATCAAAGTTTTGCTTGATCAAAACATACACTTTACCCAAGAAATATCGTAAATCATAGTTCAGAAAAAAAACAATAAAAAAGATACTGGGATAATTTTGCAGAAGTCTAGTTGGAAGCTGTATGTATGCACATGCATTATACAGTCACTAGTTTTGAGCAGTCATATTTTGAGGTACTCATCTTCTGGCCCTTTAGGCAGGTCCGACTGTAAGATAATCCTGTGACTTATTGTTAAGTACAGTAAAACCTCGTTATCTCGAGGACCCATCGGGACAAGCCAAATGCTCGAGTTAAGCCAGGTGCTCGAAATATCCGAAGTCAATGATGAATTGTTATTGTTGTTATGACTAATTGTAGCTGTGTTTATATGAAAATGAGTTTGAAATTTGCTCGAATTAGGCCGGTTGCTCGAATAATCGCTGCTCGTATTACCGAGGTTTTACTGTATGTACCGAGAGTGTATACTGTGGAGCTCGGTTATAATCGTTGGGACCCAGAAATTTCTTTCGCTATATCCGATTTACGCTGTATCCGTACAACGAAATTTCGTTGTATATGTTCTTATATAAGGTATTTCGTTATACAATGTATAGCTTGCTCTCGAAAGAGTATTGTGTATAAGCGGATGGTAGTACATTGAAATAAAGAAGGACGTAGTCGGGGATTTATTTTTCTTTCGCTATAACCGAGTTTTCGCTATAACCGAGTTTTCGTTATAGGCGAGTTTTCGCCATAACCGAGTTTTCGCTATAACCAAGTTTTCGCTATAACCGAGTTTTCGCTATAACCGAGTTTTCGTTATAAGCGAGTTCGTTATAAGCGAATTCGTTATAAGTGAGTTCCATTGTAACAGTATTGGTAGGAACTATGAGAGCGTTTTGATCCATTTACAACATACATTTGGTCATTATCTGTCGCTGATTTCTATAATTTGTTAAATGTGTAATGATCACAAAAGGATTGCACATTATTTATGACATTTCGGCATATCGCTATGCACTTATCAATGTTTTCCCCTAGAGATGGCGGGGTCGGCGGGGATGTACGGGGAATTAGACATAAAATCTTAAAGACGGGAAATGGATAAAACTCTGTCGTTACATGTAGCGAGAATTAGACGTGGTAAGTATTTTATGGACCAGGAACAACCACACCCTAAAGGAATGAGAGACATGAGTGGCATATAAATTATCTCCCTTGTAAGATAAAGCCCGAGGTAGACCAATTAGCACAGAGGTCCTAACAAGTTTAGATCCTCGGACTTTATCCTTGTTTCTCACAGAAATATCTCTGATTTTAGATGTGAAATTTCTCACTTCTGTATTACCTAATATGTTAAGGCCGTCAAAATTTATACACCATGGTGAGTAAACAACACGTAGCCAAACTTGTTGTTTAATCTGATAATTAATGTTGCAAATATTTCAGCCTAATTACTACCATATTTGTACAACAAACAAAACAGGGATAAAAGCAGAGTAATCCGCATGATAGGACCTATGAAATTTTAGAGAGTAGTAAGGGGAGATAACTAACTAATATCTCCCATTAGGCAGGACTAGCTGCACATGTGAATAATCCCCGCTCTGGGGAAAACATTTGACAAGTGCATTATTTAGAACCAACCGAATTATTCTGCGGTGAATCGACAGAGGGACAACTATTTTCATGCCGATTTGACAGATTCACGTTATGTTATGTGCATATGTACTCTGTATATAAAAAGTTTAGCGTTGCCGAAGTCAATTTTACAGTGTTGTTGTTTAAAATCTACTGCAATGGACGCAAACATGTTAAATTATTTCCTCCTCAGAAATAGTAGGGAACAATAATATTATAATAGTTCTATAATAGTTTATGTTACATGGTGGCGATTTTTGTTGCGGTTTCATCTTTTTTCGAAAATGTGAAAAATAGCGAAATATTTAGTTTCCTTGGTTGCCGTAGCAACGGTATTGAAAAATACGTTTTTCCCACAGAAATCATTTCTATAGGTCAATACTAAAAAAGGGCCAAAATATTCAACATCTGAGAATGTGAGTGGCCAACGTGTTACCATGTCTGGGGTCCATACATAATATTACTGCGAATGTTCTCGAATTTAAACAGTTTTAGACAATCAACATTATACATTAACATGTACACTACAATTATTATAAAAAATCGAATTTAGATAACGCCGTTTTCATGCCATTGCACGTTCAAAAGCGCTTTTCGACAGTTTGAACTTGGGCGGATCTTTGCTCGGCTGGTTAAGTTGAGTGCTGCCTTCCCTGTCTGGCTTAATATAATCTTTTTGCAGTCACGGTTATGACATGGTTGAAATTCGAAACTAAAATTACTAGATATAAAATTAATAGATACTATATAATATCTAGTCTCTCAATAGGAAAGTAATTGTATTTACTACATTTTCGAGTTCATGCTCTTCAGGAACGAAATCAAGTATGAAAACAAGACGGATGTGACTTAATCACCCGTGATTCATAATTAAATTCACGAAAAAGAGCATGAGTTCGAAAATTTGAAAAAAAAATCGTTAATTATTACGTGTAAAATTTATATTATAAAATTACTAGACTACTTCGATAGGTTAGAGCTAGTATTGTTAAATGTATACATAGAAGAAAATGGAAACTTAATACTTGGTTTCACAATGTATGTGTACGTCATGTTATTCTAAATTATTCACAATCACGTGATCTGGATAAATAAAAACGCCAGGGGGAGCTGCTATGGACAGCTGCTATTATACATGCAGTAATTAATAAAAAAATGTTTTATTCTGATGATTCATCGTTACGTAAAATATTAAAATGCATATCAGTTCGTGGTAACTATAGACACAGTTTAGTGTGACGTAGCCATTCATATGCAAAGTGACATACAGTGACCCACAGTGTATAAACGAGCCAACTTCCGATTATCGCAATAAGGTATACACATTGAATTGTATAGTCTTCAAATAACTCATATAGTGATCGGAAATCACAGATGATTTTGCTCACAATAAGTCTGACAAGTTGAATTGTATAGTATCCCAATAAGTCATACAGTGATTTGGTTTATACGCTGTCGTGATCCAATAGGTTGATTAAACAATAAAAACAAGTTGTTTGACCAATAATCCGCTGGATAGCAAGGTATGTAGACATGACATTGGTCGAAAGGCAGAACATATTTCAACAATGTTATAAGCCAAGAAATTATTTTAAACAACAACGCCTTCCACAGGGAACAAACGACTTCTCCACATATGGAGGAAAATCAGCATTGTTGCAGAAGGTCAAATCACAGGAACTTGCATTTATAATTTGAAAAAAAATTGGACCACTGTACTACGGTATTAAAAAATATATTTTAATAGTACAGTACCAGTAGGCCTAGTGAAACAATTTTTTTTTCATTTTTTTTCTTCAAATTAATAATGCAAGTTCCATCAATATTTGATTTTCCTCCATATTTGGAGAAGTTGCTGGTTCCCTATGGAAGGGTAAGTTTAGTACTGGTCAGCCTGTGACCAGTTTCATAGACTTATGTTAGCTAAGAGCAGACATTTCCATGTATTGATAACATACTAAGTTAACCGATACATTTTGGACAAGTTAAAATCATTATTTATAATAACTCTAGTTAATTAACACAACTTTGCATGAATGTAATAGCTGTTTTAGGTAGCTCAAAATAGCATATATGAAAAATGTCTATGAAACGGGCCCCAGGATAATTGGTTAGGTGAGTTGGCCACCAAAAGTGAAAAATTGTTGAGAAACGGCATTAAACCCGAATAAACAAAACAACAACGCTACCTGTACACTGCTAAAATTTCATCAAATGATATAATATATAACATTAACACATAAAAATCATATCCGTATCAGAATAAGACCTCAGCCGAATAAAATCCTTCTTTTTCTTTGGATTCTACATCTGCAATTCCCATTAACAAATTTACAGTGTCCAAAGTACGGAGGTCCGGCACATCGTCCTTGTCCACCGAGCAATGGCCCGGTATCCAGACACAACTCATCATTGTATGCCAAACATAACGGTAGACCATCTGCACGCGTCACCTCACTTGTGAACATCAATGACGTCACAAAAAACACGAACAAATGTGTCGTCTTCATCTTGTATGGTTTTCTGTAGAATGAAAAACTACAATATAAATGAGCTCTGACCTGAGGTCAACATTTCACATCTTCACATTCTGATAGAATTGTGTAGTTTAATGTTTCCATAAACTTATACCATTTCAAAATAGTCCAACTTAGTGACATGCTATGACATTATGAAAACTAGGCGTGGCGATTTAAATGACGTTATTGACGTCACGTAAACACAATAATATCAGTGGAGCAGCTTTTAATACATACCCGGATTCCCCCTAGCTAACAAGTTGTGTTATATATCAAAATGATGGGAAAGTATGAAGTTTATCAAACTAACGGCATAAAATGGAATTATAAATGGTGGCATGCAGCTCAGAAATCCAAGATGGCGTCCAAGATGGCCACCTTCTTGACAGTACTAGCCTATTATCGATGTAATGGAAATATCAGGAATATGATGCAACTTTTTCAAATAACGTTGCTTAATTGTTATAAACACAGCAAACTCTTTTTAACTAAAACATTTTTAGAATCTTCATAGGTCAATGTCAAGGTCATTTGCAGATAAAAACAAGGTGAAAATAGCGTATATTTAAAACGCGTTTTCACTTGTTATCTTCTTTATTTGTATAGAATATATTTACAAAAAACTATCCAAACTGATAATTTATATGAAGGTTTAGATTCAACCTTTTAAATAAATCTACTTTGAAACACTTTGGCATTCAAATAATGGAGATATTTAGTATATTTATCCCGGCAGTTTAATAAACTTCAGACGTTCCTGGTCAGTTTTGTGTATAACACTGCTTGTTAGCTAGGGGGGTCCGGGTTACCCATTGATGACATTCGATTTTAAATGATTTTTTGAATGTCGTCCAATGTCGAGCTGGACGACATTCGAATTTTTGTGAAGATTTTTTGAATGTCGTCCAATGTCGTCCAATGTCGAGCTGGACGACATTCGATTTAGACGATTTTTTTAATGTCGTCCAATGACGCCAATGTCGAGCTGGACGACATTCGATGATTTTTTGAATGTCGTCCAATATTTAGTATATTTATCCCGGCAGTTTGATAAACTTCAGACGTTCCTGGTCAGTTTTGTGTATAACACTGCTTGTTAGGTAGGTGGGTCCGGGTTACCCAATGAAATTGTGGCCTTTTCAGCTGAAGCTGCTCCACTAATAATTATGATGACGCCACATACAGGTCCCATTGTAAGCGCCAAATTTACAAAAATGGAAATAAAATGCAAATAATTAATTGTGTTGGATCATGTCATGTTATTGATATCTCGTAAAATACTGAAATCTAGTTTCATAGTGTGCTATTTGTGTGTTTATTGTTTGGGTTAATATTGCGAAATAATCAACCGATTCCTAAAATTCACACTTTTTGTTTATCCTTTGTAATATTTTACCCCACGGAGACTCATTAAGCGCAATATTTAGGCACTTTATTCTTGATGCCTTATATTGCATACATATCACAGTGATTAATTATCAAATAAAATTGTTGATAACTTCATTGTCAACCGATTCCCAAAATTCAAGGTTTTTGTTTATGTTTTGAAAGGTTTTGCCCCAAAATATGGCATTTTGTACCATATCCAGGAAAACGATTTTGATATCTTAAACAACAAGTTACAACATATGATCACAATATATTTTTATCAAATAAACCCATTCATGACAAAATGGTCTATAGATTCAAAAAATTCATGCTTTGCTTTTATATTTGGTAAGGTTTTACCCAAAAAATCAACTTCTTCTAGCAAGTATGAACCTAGATTTTTATTATGTTACAAGACACACATAGTGTGACATGATCCAACAAAAATAATTTTGTTGCCTTTTTTCCTCAAAAATATCTGCTCGGTATTAAAAATGATTATGCACAAGATTGAACAAAATAGACTTAGAAAATGCATTTTTCTTTGTAAACAAAGGCAAGTGTTAAGAAATTCCCTTGCTAGACTCTCATCATTAAATGGAAACTGGCATCTTAACTCTCATACCCTCCTGGCGATGGATAACATCAGGAATGAGGTGTCGAGAGTGATTAATCACAATCAACCTTAAATAAATTAGTATAAGCTAATGGTAATTTAAAGTCACATTATCTCTCCCAAAACTGTGTTCTCGATCATCCAGTAAATAGACTAAATACAAAGAATTAGGCTGTGTTTTCACAAATGACCTGTAATTGACAACATAATGTCAGCAAAAAGTATCCCAAAATTCACATTTAGTAAAATGTATGGATGACAAAATATTAATTTTGCAAGAGTTGCTCCCCTTAGATTGGTTACCAAGTTAATGCTTCTTGAAAATAGCCATTTAAGGCATAATGGGACTCTAACAAAATTATCGAAATACATTATTTCCACTTGACCGCCACAATCAAGCGTACACAATAATTTAAGACAAAAAATAAAATAAAAAATGAAATCATAATTAGTATTACATAATTATACTACGACAGACACGCCATCAATGCATGAATTATAAACTAGAGCATTTTTATTCAGCAAAAATACGGAAAGAACCATTTAATACTAAATAAAGGAAAAAAGAAAAAAAGTACATTATTATTATTTATTTAACCCACGTATTTCAGAGTTCAATCCTTCATTAGTGTGTACTATTTTTGAAGTTATTTAGTGACTACATATAAGACGACTTAGATTTCTTCATTATTTATTACATGCAATAAGCACCACAGGCAGCTGTGTCATTGATAAAGAGGAAAAATAATTTTAAAAAATGTAAAATTGATAAATTTTATCAATTGAAAAAAAAAAATTTATCAATTGAAAAAAAAATTTTTGTTTTACTCTTTATCAATGATACAATTTTTATTTAATGCTAACTGATGAGATATGGAGTTCTATCAGTGAAAAAAAACCTATATCAGTCACTGGTTATCACCTACAATGTGACTGATATAAGCTCCGCCCCCTCACAGGGACTACTTTAATTTACCAAAATCTCAACACTAAAATGTCTGTAACTTTTTTATTACTGAACGGAAACATGTCATGTGGGGGGTTTTAATCTTAGTTAGACCATTTCCTACAAGTTGGTGTATGATTTAATGCAAAATTCTCAAAAAAGTCGTTTTCACCTATTCACCATAATCCAAGATGGCGGATTTTGAAGTGAAAAATATGAATGGAATTACATATTCATACGTAGCCTAACCACAGTGGTAATTTGGCATAAATAGTACCAGTTTTGACACCATAAAAGCATTAAATAAATAGAATATTTGTTTGTTTTGATTGAATATGGTTAATATCTCATCTTGTAGTGATAAAATTTTAATATTTTCACTCGCGCTACGCGCTCTTGAAAATATTGAATTTTATCACTACACGATGAGATATAAACCATATTCAATCAAAACAAACAAATATCCTCTATTTATCATATGTTTGACGTCGCGTTATTTTTGATAATTCACTATAGTCCGGTCTATAAATGGGATATTTAGGTAAGACCCGGCATTGGACTGTATAGTAAATATTCTTTGGTTTTCTGTTAGGGAATATGTTGTTATTGAAGAATCTGAATGATGCCCAGCTGGCACCATTGAGCATTTTGAGAAATTCAAGATGGCGTCCAAGATGGCCGCTAAAATTAGAAAAAATGACTGTGGTACTAGAAATAAGTTACAAATTGCTATTTTTGCGGGTTGATTGTATTTTAGATGTTTAAAACATACTCATTAATATAAATTTATCATAAGTTATGGATTTAGTGAATCTTAGATGGCACCCATGGCAGCTGGAATCCAAAACACGCCTATAATGGCCGCCATAATTGCCAAATTGTACTAAAACTCAATTGTTTTAATTATATGTGTACCAGTAGTGTAATATATGATAAATACTCAAAGAAAACTTCAATTGGAAACAGTTGACCCATTAGCTGATTCAAAATGGCGTCCAAGATGGCCGCCATAATAAAAACAATATGTTAGTGGATCATAAAGAAGTTACATATTGATATTTTGCTGATTGATTGTAGTGGAAGTGTCTCAAACATAATTACTTCTGTAATACACTGCATAAATATATCAAAATGGCGGCAAAAATGGCTGCCACATATGTCAAACTGAAAATTAGCATTTAATAGCATGTAACGTGATAGAAATTGTTAATTTTTAATATAAGTACTGCTATAGGTAATAAATGGTCTAATAAAACTACAATTGAAAACACTTTATGTTTAGCTTACTTAAATTGGCTTCCAAGATTGATGTCAAACATGAAAGTTTAAACCAACCTAATTGTATATCTTAGACCACTGGTCGGTTGGTATACTAGTATATGTATATGGTATTGTAAATACTAGTATATGTATATATGTTTTATTTACACGTTTGTTTATTTTACAAACAACATTTTATATACATTTGCACTTGATTTTATCCACTTCTCCTGTAGTTTGTCAATAGGCATTGTTAACAGATTTTACAAAAACAAAAAATGTTCTTCAAGTAATATCTGGTAGGATTATCTGGTCTTTTGGGTTCAATTCCAATTATAGGTGAGTGATGTCATACTCTTCTCACAATGTAGATGCCATATCACGTCCATGTTTGTCGTTTTATGGTTGGAATTGTGTTTTCATGCTTCGTATTGTGCTAACACTGACGCCATTTTCATATGTGTATGGTGTTGGCGATGGATTTCTGCTTCATCCCCTGTAAAGGCGTACAGTTGTTAATTATGTCTTGGTCGTATATTTTCCCAATTCTACATGGACATTATGGTTGAGGAATACATGCAGAGCCATCATCTATCTACGTGGAGTATTCACTATCTGCTCAGTAAGGTACCAGGTCTTTGAAATATACAGCTATATTGTCATGGCATTGAGACGAATAGCTTGATGTCTGATTTGATCAAGTTGTTGCTGGTGTTCCACTGTGGTTTAAATGTATTGAAAGCATTGCACGCTTTACCTATAATAATCTTCAAATTTAAATCCTCCCCTGTCCGTTCCAACACGTCTCAAGAAGATGAAGGTCTCATTATCAATGTTTTGATGATTCATATGGTATCTTGCATGATTAGAGCATTGCGCATAATGTTGCATCGCAAACCGTTTTGTCTTCTTGACAATGACCAATGTCTTTGGTTTTGTTGTCAAGACAATGTACATTGTTTAGCACGAGACAAAGCTGTGGGAGAGGCCAGCAACCTACATACAGAAGATGCTGCAGTTCACTCCATCCAATATGAAGATATACTAGTCAACGGTACACATCAAAAGTCTGTGTGAGTGCTAGGCCGATACATTCAGCATATTTCAAATCTCTGACTCAATTCATTGATGTTATTATCGGTCACATACGTATTATCCTCCCACTTATCACTCAACAACTTATTTTAATTATGCTTAGGTTGGTGTTTTAGCTTTTAACGCTTGATCTTGGTTAATTACGGAGGCTTTTTTGCAATCAGCCTAATAATGGGTCGCTAAGTAGCATCACTTCTGGTAGGATCAATGTATAGTTCATTTTCTCTCCTTATGACAAGATCTTTTATTACCAGTGTCATTATGTAATCCTGAACCTATTATTTTAGTAATCAATTTGCCACAACCCTCATGTTCATTCAGGCGCTTTCTTTACCTTCTTCGCATAGTTCTCTATATTACACTTGGTGTTTTAGATATCTGGTCCTTGTTTGCAACAGCCAAGTGTTGTACATTCTCTTCTTGTATCTCAATTGATCTTTAGAAATAATTTTATTATTACATTCTATATCTGACGTGTTGATGTTGTGCCAAGCTTAAAGAGAATCCAAGAATGGTCGTTCCTTACTCTAGCAAGTAATTTTATAACTGTCAAATATGTAATCCACAATAGATAAAGTCGTTATTATTATTATTTTTTACTATTATTACCAGGTCTGGTCTGGTCTGGTCTGGTCTGGTCATAGTTTTGCCTGTATATAAACTATTTTATGTCATGTAGAGGTCTTCCACATCCTCTGGAGATCGCTACATAATATTTGGTTTAACGCGACCATATCAGATGACCTCCATGTGGCCTCGTAGATTCTTGGGTGTTGGAATATTTTTCATTCAATAACTTAACACATGATCATCACATGGCAGCATAGAATATACCGTTTTGTTCGCCTAGACCTTCGTTATCAATGATCATTTCTTTGCTTGTGATGGCATTTGTATCACCAATGAAAGTGATAAACTCCCTTTTCGGGGTTTTGAACAAATACGAGTTATTACCTTTTAACTATCTGGATTCGTCTTGGCATTAATTATTACACAACCGTGACTCACTGGAATTTGGACAAATCCATGTTTTGATGGGGACAGAATACACCTGATTGATTGAACTTTGAATGCTACCTAACAAGTGCACGGGGTCACGTATTATACAGCATGTACATTGATTTTTGTAAAATTGATCAATATAAATTAGTTAATTTGGAATAAATACATGATGATTAACACTAAAGGAGTAGATCCACGAAAGGTCTGAATTGGCCTAAAAAAATTAAATTATCAAAGTATGTTATTATGTGTCATTTGTGTATTTTTGTAATGTGGATAGCTTTATCCGTTTGCATAGGGAAGCATTTTTCATCAAATTTGATTTTTACCTGTCACCTGTCCACTATTTGTTATTCACGTTTGGCCATTTTTCACAAAAATGGCATATTTTGTCCATATTCTTCCAGTATAAGAGATTTTTTGAATATGGGCACAGTCCTCAACCAAAATCAGATGACTAAAATGTGAAATTGTACTTTATAACACATTGTTTACAGCACAATTCATGATGGTCGAGAGCTGTGCCCATATTAAATTTTATGATTTTAGGTACCGCTTCAACGTTATTTCCTCTCGTCATAGAGCCATGAAGGCATGACATTCACCCCGCTTTAAGCCATATTCTCAATACATTTAGTACTTATTGTACAATGATTTATATGCTGTACACAATAAATAGACATTATACTTCAATGATACATAAAAAACTTACAAAAAATACGCCTTGCTGTTTTGATATACTCCACTGAACCCCACCCACTTTAATAAAAACGTCATTTTATTTAATTTGAAGTCATAAATGTGCATTTTAGGCATTTTTTGAAAACTGTTACCATGACAACCAAATTCGTAAGAAATATAAGTTTTAATTCTTAATATCACTCTATGGATGCGCACTTACATTTCGATTCACTATTTTGGAAATAGAAGCTTTTTTCCATTTTTTGGCAAAATATTATACCCGTTACCATGGTAACGGTTTCAAAAAAAAAATCTTAAAAAATACCGTTTTTGTAAAATGCTTCAACTGATGGTATAAATTTATCATTTTCACAAGATTTGGACATGGGGCCATTTTTTAACCTTCGTGGCTTTACCCCTTTACCAACCAACAAATGACAATGATTCTATGGTTAACCACTAGTCACGTTTGGAAGCCATCTTGGATGCCATTTTGAATCAGTTATCGGGTCAATTGCTTTTAATTAAAGTTTCAATTAGAGTATTTACAGCATATTGCAGTACTGATAATATTATAATTAGCTATTTTGATTACACGTCATGGTTTTTAATAAAATATGCCAATTCGTCAATTACGACGGCCATTGTAGCCGCCATTTTGATTTCAGCCTTCATGGATGTTATCGAAATAGACTCAAACAATAAATAATGATATAAATAAATACGTCAAATACATCTTAAAAACTGTCAATCAGCAAAAATAGCAATTTGTAACTTACTTCTTGCATCATCGGCATATCTTTACTGGTTTTGGTCGCCATCTTGGATGCCATTTTGAATCAGCTAATGAGTCAATAGTTTCAAAATAAAATAAAGTTTAATTTTGAATAATAATTACATATTACAGTAGTACTGATATAAACAAATAGGTTTAAAATAGATGATTTCCAATACAATTTACCAATTTGTGCAATTATTGCGGCCAACGTAGCCGCCATTTTGATTTTAGCTGTCCCGGATGCCTTCTTATATTAACTGAATCAATGAATAATGATAAATATATATTAATACTTATGTTTAAAACATTTAAAGTACAACTGATGAGCAAAAATAGCAATTTGTAACTTGTTTCATGCACCCATGGCATTTTTTCTAATTTTAGCGGCCATCTTGGACGCCATCTTGAATTTCTCAAAATGCTCAATGGTGCCAGCTGGGCATCATTCAGATTCTTCAATAACAACATATTCCCTAACAGAATACCTAAAAATATTTACTATACAGTCCAATGCCGGGTCTTTTTCATAATTGACCGGACTACTAGTGTAATTAAGCTTTGACGTGACGTCAAAGTTGCGCGTTTATTATAGTGAAAATAAGTAGTTTTTTTATGTTTCGGCCAGAAATGGCTAACATATGATAAAAAGAACATTACATTTGTGACTTTTCACATTGGATTTATTAAACCCGTTGAATAAAATCGATAAAATATCCTCGCATTTTATTATTTTATTCAACTCAATTAATAAATTCAATATGAAAATACACTCATGTAATATCCTCTATATAAGTAAACGTATCTAAAAAAGCATTATACTTATTTTATTATTATATCTCCAATGGAAAATGTTACCTCCAAATGCAGTGTTATCCAGCGTTTTATGGAATAATATTCTGCCGACTGCTAGAAACTTGTAACCAATACTTTACTGCATTGAGTGTGGCAGTACAGAATGTCGCTGTTTGTTATAATATTAGTCTATATTGACAGGGAGCTAATTATTGTATAAGTACTAATTATATAGTGAATACAAATTATTGTATTAGGACAAAACAAAATAATATTGTGGTTATGGGATGATATGCAATATTCAATATTGATCTTATTTAATTGGAGAATAAGGATAGCCAATCATATCGCCTGTTACTGACCAAGAGTTTAATACGGCGTAATCTGATTGGTTGTCCTTATCCTAAAGTCAAGTAAGATCAATATTGGATACCACCCCTGGTAACAGGATGATTACTGTCTTCAAGTAGGAAGTTGATGTTATAAGTTTACTTCACATGTAAATACTTCAGAACTACTCCAGTTCGTGTAAAACTACTAAAATATCCTAAAACAGCTACATCCGGGACATTCGAAGAACGTCATTTTGGTAGTACGAAACAAGAGCGATATATAGCTCCAGCGGAGTGATTATCTGCAAAAATATCGATATAAGGAACAGTTTGACAGTACTTGTTGATCTTAGATTACTAGTAAACAATTGTTGCTGATTTAAATATACCAGTTTAATATTTGGAGAAACGTAATCATTATGTAGCAGTATTGACAATGTTGACAGTTTCTGGAACTACTTGAATGCGGATTCACATTGTTTAGCCTAAAGGCGTTAAGTTGATATTAAGAAATAGACAATGCTCACGCCTCCCAATATTGTTAGGTAGGTAGGAAATGTTTTTTAAGTTTATGCACTGGGCTGGTATTCACAAAGCATCTTAAGGAAAAACTTAAATCTTTTGACTTAAGTGAAAAAATGGAGATGCACATATTTCCCAAGAAACTAAGAATAACCCTTGTTTTCTTTGTGATTATTGTAGCTATTTCCATAATGCTTCTAAACTTTGTAAAAACGATAATCTAGATGTTCCTATTTAGCGGAAACACTTAGGAAATATAGAGATTTAAAAACAAATCTAAGTTTTCCCTTAAAATTCTTTGTGAATACCACCCCTGGAATATAATCGATCCGCGATGATGTCCAGCAAAATGCCAGTAAATTGTTTAGTGTATGGGGTCAGATTATATGGTAGATAGGGTAACTAGAACCCCTTAGTTATTTTGTACTTGTCTAAGTACTTCATATATATACTAATATACAATGTATATGCAATATTCATGCCCTATTACCATTAAAGAATGTTTCACACGATCAGCCTCACGATATTTTACGACGTTATACTTCCGAGAATAACAACAAGACGGCCCAATTTAAGGGCCCTAAGTCGCTCACCTGTCGTAGTAGTGCATGCAAGCCCTGTGATTTGACCTAGTGACCTCGCACTTGACCTAGATTTTGTTGAGATTATCATTGTGACCAAGTTTCATAAAGACCAGGCTTAAAAAAGGTGACCTCTAGTGACTACACAAGGATTTCCTATGATTTGAACTAGTGACCTAGTTGTTGACCCAAGATGACCCATATCAAGCTCGACCAAGATTTCGTTAAAATAATCATTGTAACGCAGTTTCAAAAAGATTAGGCCAAACTTATAACCTCTAATGTCTATACAAGGTTTTTCTATGATTTGACCTTGAGACTTAGTTTTTGACCCCGGATGACCCAACATAAATATTGACCTAGATATTGCTGAGATGATCATTGTGACAACGTTTAATTGATATTAGGTCAAAATTATTATCTCTAGTGACTACACTAATATTTGCAAATTACCCAATATCAAATTTGACCTAGAATTTGTTGAGATGATCATTGTTTCATGAAGTTTAGGTTAAAAGTGTGACCTCAAGTGAATACACAAGGTTTTTCTATGATTTGACCGTGTGACCTAGTTTTTGATCCTTGATAACCTAATATCGACCTTGACCTAGATTTTGTTGAGATTATCATTGTGACCAAGTTTCATAAAGAGTAGGTCCAAATTATTGCCTCTAGTGACTACACAAGGTTTTTCTATGATTTGACCTTGTGACCTAGTTTTTAACCCGGATGACCCAATATCGAACCTTACCTAGATTTTGTTGAGATGATCATTGTGACTAAGTTTCATAAAGATTAGAACCAAAGTATTGCCTCTAGTGACTACACGAGGTTTTTCTATGATTTGACCTTGTGACCTAGTTTTTAACCCGGATGACCCAATATCGAACCTGACCTAGATTTTGTTGAGATGATCATTGTGACTAAGTTTCATAAAGATTAGGCCAAAATCGTGACCGTTAGTGTCTACACAAGCTAATTGTTGACGGACGAAGAGTGATCACAAAAGCTTACACTGTCACTTTGTGACAGGTGAGCTTATAAAATTAGAACCAGTCCACAGACGAAATTGCAGGCATCTAGACAGATCGTAGCCGAGCTGATGAACGTTATCTCGAACACGTGTCACGTGACGCATTGGTGCCATAGGGATAATACAAATGTACGTACAAAGATAGATCCGTCATCAACCTCTACTTGGGAGAGCTATCATCATTTACATACATCAATGAGAAAATGGCCGTAAAAAATCAGCATTTCGAAAATGTCGTTATTAAAGCGACGCTGCGTTCATATTTCGTGACGATTTCGTAGGAAATCTGCGTGGCTATCGTAAGGCCAATATAAACAATGCTGTAAAATTTCAGTCGCATAATTTATTACACCCAAACAAGAAAATTATATTAAATTTGACACTCTTGTCCATTGTGGCATGCAAAGTTTTGTAGAACCCTTTACAGAAAATTGGTAGTACAACTGCAGAATATTTCAAGAAAAGGCATGATATTTTCTTAGCTCGAACTTTTGATTATTACATAAGACCATTTGAATGAAAAATTGTCATAAGTGTAGTTCTCTACTTTTATGTACATTGTAATTGACGTTAGCTCTCAAAAATGTCAAAATTTGCTATCAAAACAGATTAAATGATCTCTTAAGTTTATTCTTATCACAATGCGAAACATAGTTTGTCAGAAAACATTAACATTTCTGACATTGGCATAAATAAGTGCTCAGTACTAATTTCGTGTAAAATGGCGGCCATATTGGACGCCATTTTGTATTATGAAGCGTTGTGAAAGAGGAAATTTGTAAGAAATGCATTTTCTTAATGTTATGATGGTGTGATATGACCAGCTACGGTGCAAGTTTAAGAGATTGGCGCAAATTTTAAATAAATCGCTTTAAGCTCGTCGCCTTTGAATTTTAACTGCCTTCCGCAGAAAAAAACATTATAAGCCTTGATTATGTAGATCACGACCCAAACATTCTATTCTTTATACAATACTAGTGTAACGGTTGTTATAGGTGCATAAAGGGAGGTAATTGGATAACTATGCACAAAGTAAACCTTGTATATTGTCATTAGAGTAGAATGGCATATATAAGGCCAACAAATCACCATTAGTGGTGAGCTAGCTTTTCACTGACGGGATTTGTTGGTGTCTGTCCGTCCGGCGCGTTACACTAGTGGCAGGAACAGTTGCAGAGGCCTTTATAATTATATAAAAATCTTCTTGTTTGACGCCATCTATACCTGGGTCAGAAATCCAATCCAATTGCCGACCGCGTTAGTCTAATCGGACCGGAAGGCGGACGGACATCGGTCGGTCATCGGGCGGTGTTCGGAGTTATTTTAAGTCTCTTTAAAGTATGCATTACTAATTATCGACCGTTGTCCACACGATGTCTTGACATCGGTTACACATCGGATACACGGATAACGTCTGGCGTATCGGTGATTTGTGACCCAGGAAATAGCGGGGAGCTGGACTGGAACTGGTATAACATGGTACAAGGGAGGCAATTATGGAACGGACATAACACATAAAGTAAGGGAGATAACCAGAGGTCACACACAACGCGTAGTGTTTTAGAAACACCAGTAGTCTTTAAGGCAAAACATGTGTTTGTTTCCAGTAACATGTCCCAACATATATGGCCCTACCGTAGGTAGGTCGGATTTGTATTATTTAACTTAAAATAATCGCTGAGTAATACCATTCGAAAAGAAAAACAATAACGAAACATATTTGTAAACGCCTTAAAACAAATATTCAGGATAGCGGTAAATATTTAGTATAGGTCTGCTGAAAAACATTTTTTTATTTACGACTAAATTTTCAAACAAACAAGATTTAATCTGCTGTTTTTTGTAAACTGAAACATTATTGTAACATTTACACGCAGTTTCCTCTCATGATAATGTTGATAAAACTTTTTAATCTGCCAAAAAAATTAACTTTGAAACCTAAGGCCTGATTTCAAAGCATAATAAAATTCGGGGAAATTAAGTTATCGAGAATATAATCAACCCGACAACAAGTCTAGGTAATACCATTAACTTTCCTCCATTATCGCATGTTTTACTGATAAGCCTTTTCATGAGCATGTTTGTATCCAACCCATGTTTTTTTCATGTTGCACGTGTTTGTTTATCTTTCAGACCGTAAAACTTATCCCCGTACTTGCTTCATCCTAGTATGACCATCATCTGTTTCAATACAGGTTGATTTGTATTACCCAATGGACAATTAAGCGTACATGATAAAAACAATACCTCAAAAATATGGTGGTTGATATTTGCCATGTCGTATTTTCGCTTTTTCGCCACAACAAAGCGAAAACACGAAAATGAAACAAGGCAAAAAAGTCGACTTTGTCATATCTTTGCATTATTACATTTTCGATTTGTTGTGGCGAAAATACGACAGATACAATGTGTCGAGTATTCGCCTTACATCTGTCGTATCTATGCTTCTTCGTGGCGAAAATGTAACAAAGCGACTTTGTCGTATTTTCGCATTGTTACATTTTCGCCACAAAATGCAACAATGCGAAGATACGACAAATTCTACTTTTTCGCATTGTTACATTTTCGCAGTTTCGCTTTGTTGTGGCGAAAAAGCGAAAATACGACATGGCATAAATCAGCCACCATACAAAATACAAATAACATTTAGCCAGCGTTAATGCCATGTCAGTTTCATGTATTACAAACATTTCAAGCGAATGGGTTGCCTTTAATCGTTTTTTCCACAGACAGATATTGCGCTTGTGTGCTTATGACATTAAGACATGGTATATAAATCTTGTACAAATACTCCAAGGAACCTAATGTATTTGTTTTGCTGATGGCGAATATTATCAAGCAGCAATACAATTAATCTATTGATGTTGAGCTAGACATCCGTCTGGTCTGGTTAGTTCAGTCGGACAAGAGCGCTATATTACCGCAGTTATGACAAGGAGTCACTCTGGTAGTCTAGGCCTCGTGTAATTTGCTTACCTTTGTTAAAGCAGCAGTCCTAACCCACCATACTTGCAAGTATGTGCTGCCTACTTGCCAAAACGTGGTAAGTACCGCCTCCATAGGGTTTTGAATACGCATCACTTTTGGTGTATGAGGAAGCTTCGCTGCCCTGGAGCTGTGTTCGGACTACGGATTTACTCCAATGCGAGTAACGCACGTACCTTCTTAGGTAAATACTGCCTCCATAGGGCACTTTTGGTGTATGAGGAAGCTTCGCTGCCCTGGAGCTGTGTTCGGACTACGGATTCACTCCAATGCGAGTACTTCCAAATTACATCGGAAGAGTGAATAAGTACAACGTATATCAACAGCACGTGCATGTACGGCCCTCGTGCGATAACGTGACAATCGCATGGATATCGAAAGCTGTACGCACGTACAAAACACCTAACACGTGCGCAAAGTCCGAGAAACACAGTCACTTACGGTCAGGCATAATAAACGGGCGTGTGACGTACATTGGCATACTCCCTCTCTTCTCTTGACATCATCTTTCCAGGTTTTCGAAAAACAAACCCACGGAACTTAGGGTAGTGACCGGTCCTTAACTTCACCTTTCTATTTCAATCGACGCACAAGTGTATGTTTACACTTATTTTATGCGTTGGCCATAAAGTTTGGCCGCTTTCCCATTTCATTTTATTTATGATCACAACCATAAATGCAACAATAATATTTTGTAACATTGCTTTGGTTTAGTATTCCAAATTCTGGCAAAATTCAGGAATGATCTTTAGGTGGTCCTCTTCGAACCATAGTACCATATGTTCTGGTACACTGCATGTGTAGGAAACATGGTCGAAAACAAAATTTTACGTGTGGAAACGTTTTAAATGGCATCTCCTAATCCACTGAAATGCTATTCACCGTAGACTATTGGAATTTTACCTGGGTGGTAATATTTGTAAGTTATGTTCAGGTAAACGGTTCAGGGTACTGTTTTATCAATGCACTTACGGAATTCGTAAACTTACGATCAAATTTGAATTCTTTATAACTGCAAATTGGTGACGGATATGGTTTGTAGAAGTTCATTAACGGAATCATTATTAGTATTTTGTAACATTTCTTTGGTTTAGTATTCCAAATGTCAGATTATATGTGATGAAGGAAAACAAATAATAATTTTCTAAATCCAGTTAATATCAAAGTTCACCACATTGTTTCTAATGAAACTGAACTTTATCTATGGAATGCGATGATGTTTGATATCCTAGAACGTAGAACATACAATGTTTTAAATGTCTTGGTAGCAATATGTTTCCCATCAATGTATAACTGGATCCTTGTACAGTACAACCTCTCCAGAGCGGCCCACTGTAGAGCAACAACTTCTCTACAACAACACTTTAACAAAATTCCCCTAAGCTGATATTTACTATAAATTTAACCTCTGTAGAGCAACAACCTCTAAACGAAAGCCAATATTAGCATCACCAAAATAGTGTTGCTCTACTGCGTTTAATATGGGGGGTTTGGAAATAAATAATCTGTCCCCAAAATAACAGATAATAACTAATGTGTAAGTCCCCAAGATAACAGTTTAATAATAGGTATCTTATTCCAAAGATATTAAACAGAAAGTGTTCTCACTTCACAATTTCCTCAAACATATCAAAAGTTTGTGAAATCTATATGCAGGGGTGTATGTTTTACTTCGCTACACGTAGAGGGTTGCGGGTTTCCAGCCAGATAATATTTACTGTCTTTTAAAATCTGCTTATAAAGTGCTGTTTGGATTTCATGATAAATTGGTTACAATGTTCCTTGGGTGGACCTTTCTAAAAATAGCTAAACGAATTATAATACATTCAGAACTCGGGTTGCAACAGCAACCGATTGGAAAACCTTAAAAAATCTTAAAAATTCACCACTGGTCAGATTTTTTAAATAATTTGAATGAATAGTTGGCCCTGTTACAAATTTGTCATGTTTTGTCAAGAAACATGGCCACCAGTGAGTGGGGCTCGTTTTTCTCAATATAACAATAGTAAAATATTTTTATCTGAAAGTACAGGCTGGATTTCATCAAAAATACATGTATGTAACAACGTTCCATTATTGGTTCATTCGTAAAATAACTAAATAGATGAAATACATGCAGAACTCTCGTTGCCATGGCAACAGAAATCAAGGTTGAGTTAAAGTATGGTTTTACTTTATCAATTTGCACAGGTGAGCGACCTAGGGTCCAATGTGCCCTCTTGCTTTTGTGTATCCAGTGTTACAGCTATGACGCATCTATTTTTAGAAACTCCAGTATACTCTCGAAACTAAGTTTCATTAAAACTTCTGATAATAAATTCATTTATATTTTTCACTTCATGAAATAGATACCCTATAATCGTTTATTAAAATTGTTTCAATGTTTAAAATGTGCAATTTCCTTCAAAAGGTCGTTTTCATTAACGAGGGAGGTAACTGTACCAGCTAATAGCCCACTCAATTTCAGCGTGGAATTATGTTCAAAGTCAAATGGGTGAAAATGGAATTTGCGCAGTTAAATAGTACGGGATATTATCGTATTTAGAATCGAAATAAAAACTCTGTTCTTGTATTTTGTCGGTGAATAAAACACTCGCTACGCACTCGTGATTTATTTTTTCCGCATCCGAACTCCAGCCCGTGTTTTATTCACCGACAAAATACGCGAAGAGATTTTTATTTCTTTAACATACATGTACTATAAAACTGGTTATATCAAGTAATACATTACTCTAGCTACATGTATATTTAACATTGGGAAAATCAGCATGGACGTCATTTTGACTTTTACTGAAATGTTTACTTTTTGCAATAATCTCAATTCCTGTGTTGCATTACTACCAACGTAGTAGTATGGTATTGCTATATATTGAATGAAACTTTGAACTGTTAGCTTTCCATTGATATATCGAGAGCTCAGTGCAAAACAGTTGAAACTACATACATGTATAATAATTGTATGTGGTTACAACTGTTTTGCACTGTGCCCTTGATATGATATAGTCATATGAAATAGTACCTGCTCTCACGACATTCGGTTGTAACTTGTAATGGTAAAACAAATTATGGCCAAACCCTATATCACAATTAAAGAGGTACAGTATATAACATACCTAGTTATTCCAGAAGAGGTAGTGTGAAAACTGATTATTATAAATGCATTAAAGGTTCTTAACTTCAGATAAAGATAGAAATATCAGTTCCTTAATAACATACTTTTACGAATGTCTCTAAGAGCCAATACCAATGAAAATGCTAAGTGATCCAGAGCTATGCTGCCAGTAAATAGTGCAAAATTACAACGGAAGCACTACATAACAATACGTATTTATGTAAATTGGTTTCTGAAGCTAATGCTCGGTCATAAAACTTGCACGATATATGTACGATTTAAACAACTCGTACGAGGCAACAAATTAAAACAAGTGCACTGAGTCATCTACGAGTAAATATATTATAAGATATGTACGAAACCCGAACGAGTTTACGAAGCACGTACGGACTTTGCACGGACACCATGTACTATGTTGATCTCGCAACGTAAATGTGACCAAGGTGTAAATGACCAAGGTACTAGTATATTAACGTAATATTGTATACCTATTATGTAACGAGGATTCTGATTGGATTAGACGGCCTGCACGAGAGGTGTATATATTTTAATATACACCTCACGAAACCGAGGCTGGGGTGGATATAACTTTTTTATGACGTGACGTCATTTCCTGCGACATAACGTTCCAAACAACGTAACGTTATTTCCCGTTTTATTTGGTCTACGGCTGCTCATACATATGTATAGGCTCTAACCTAGCCAGTTATAATAAATGCCGTTAATAAATACGTGAATACTCACTCATACATACTTATACATAAGAAGAGCATTGTTAGCTAGAGCATTGAAGAAGCGTCTTTTGTTTCTATTACATACACGTCCCTGAAGAGAGACTGAAGTTATTATACATGATTAAAAAAAGTGTCAATCGGTTTTATTTCCTTGGCTTTTATAGCATGGTATACAATATAACAGTTGTCGACTTATGTTTCGATGAATATGATGTTTAGTTGACCTTCTTCGTCATCGGTCAATATCACTTTTTTCAGGTCAACAAAACATCATATTCACCTCAACATAAGTCAATAACAGTATAATATACATCAGCGATAGCTCAGTTGTACATGTAACATACTGGGCTGTCAATCGAGGGGTCGTGGGTACAATCCCCGGCATGGGAACTTTTTTATTCTATTCGTAGTATTCCCGCTATATTTTGAACGTGTGGACTGCAAAGTAACTGGTTAAAGATGCCAGAAAACTGGGTATCGGTGCTATATACCGGACGCATTATAGAACCAAGCTGTCTATTCGAAATAAGAGCTAGGCGGACTTCTGCAGAGCCGGACTTGCCAGTATCTAATGTCTCTCTCTTCCTTCATGGGCGTTCTCTCAGTCTGTCCCTCTGGTCAGGTCATGTAGTATCTGCACTGGTAGAGGATTCACCTGCGCCCTTTATAAGTAAAGGGCCTTTGAATGTGTGATTCGCATGAAAAGGGCGCTATATAAATCTGGTATATTAATTTCCTTTAAAAACATTGTACCTGTATATTGAATATCTCGGGAAAATTACGAAGTTCAAAAAATATATCAAAACAAGTTTATAGAGTATTGAACTTAAATACAACTTGTACTACTAATTCTCTCGTAAGTGTACGGAGAATTGAATAACATCGTTATGAATATATTACTCAATTTACTCGCAATATCCTAGTGTACGGTATACCACAGTGTTCTTATGGTGTGGCTAATCTATATCCACTAGGATCTGACCACCACCTGGTAGTAGCTATCATTAAGTTGAAACTGAAGAACATAAACCTTAAATGTCTTAAAAAGTACATGGATTATTTACTCCCTGTCCAGTTGTTGATATGAATATCAAAATTATTGAATACATTAGATCCAATAGAAAAGCAATAAATGGGCCGTTTATTGGGGTCCAGCCTGATCGCTATCGGACTACAATGGAGGCAATAGGCTATGTACGATGTCCGTCAAATGAATAGCAATCACATTCGAGATGGCTTCATGCTCCATCTCCTCAATACGTTTGGGGTTCTTAAAGAGCTACAAGACAATGCAGAATGCTGTCTGTGTGGAGGCTTGCTGGCACATAGTAAAAGAGGAGACAGCTTTTCAGGAGGTGGTCGGAGTGAAGATATATCAGCACAAGCCATGTATTACAACAGAAACATTGGACCTGTTACAGAGCTTCAGGACAATGATGTCTGTGGGGAGACTTATTGACACACAGAAAAAGAGAACTTGAAGACAGCTTTCCAGGAGGTGGTCGGAGTGAAGATATACCAGCACGTCAAGCCATGGATCACAACAGAAACATTGGACCTGTTACAGAGTTTCAAGACAATGAAGTCTGTGAGGAGACTTATTGACACACAGAAAAAGAGAACTTGAAGACAGCTTTTCAGGAGGTGGTGGGAGTGAAGATATACCAGCAAGTCAAGCCATGTATCACAACAGAAGCATTGGACCTGTTACAGAGCTTCAGGACAATGATGTCTGTGAGGAGACTTATTGACACAAAGAAAAAGAGAACTTGAAGACAGCTTTTCAGGAGGTGGCCGGAGTGAACATACACCAGCCCAAGCCATGGATCACAGCAGAAACATTGGACGTAGCTAAAATCTCATCTTAAATATTGTCATGAGTCTTTGAGGTGTTTTCCATGGGAGACTTGGCTCAAAAGTGAAATCACAGCACAGAAACATCTTTCTGAGTTTAAATAAAGTAAAATTTTAAGAGCTCGAAAATTAGATCTATCTAAAATTCTGACGCTCATTTGAGCAAAATCTCAATTTGAGTTGAGATTTCTACTTGAGATGCTTTGGGAGATTGGGGCCAGGTGGACAAGAGAAGAAAACAGAACGCAGCAATAACTACTAACATGACTATAGCTACTATCACAATAACGATGAAACAGTATTCAGAATCCCGCAGAGAATAATCTTAATTGTTTTGTATGTTTTGTGTTTATATTTTGTATATGGACCGGAGGCATTTGCACAATAAAATATTTGATTTGATTTGTACTTGGCATTCGCCTAAATGTTAACATTTATAAATAATTTTCCTGCCAGCAATTTCAATGCTCAGTCAATGTATCGCTTATGTAAGGCTTCATAAAGCACAAAGCCATACCGGTAAAAAACGACAGACAAAGGCAGTTGTATTTTGGAAATTCGTTCGGCGGACAAAACTATTCTAGCAGGTAACTAATTTCTTATGACTATCAATAATAATTATAATTAAATTTAAAAGTCATAATCGCAGAAGCTCTTTATTCCGTGAATATATTTTTTTTGAGTGCTGTATCTATGAATTAGTCATGATTTCGCGTCCATATGGTGTCCACTTCAAACGATAGTATCAAGTGTAACATGTCATGTCAGCTACATTATGTAGATCAAGGGGTATATAACTAGGCTTTATCTAAGTGTTATCGCCTCATAAACTACAAAAAAAAAGGATTTTGGCAAAATTCAGGAATGATCTTTAGGTGGTCCTCTTCTAACCATAGTACCATATGTTCTGGTACACTGCATGTGTAGGCTACATGGTCGAAAACAAAATTTTACGTGTGGAAACGTTTTAAATGGCATCTCCTAATCCACTGAAATGCTATTCACCGTAGACTATTGGAATTTTACCTGGGTGGTAATATTTGTAAGTTATGTTCAGGTAAACGGTTCAGGGTACTGTTTTATCAAAGCACTTACGGAATTCGTAAACTTACGATCAAATTTGAATTCTTTATAACTGCAAATTGGTGACGGATATGGTTTGTAGAAGTTCATTAACGGAATCATTATTAGTATTGATGCTCCATTTACCATGCTTTATAACTGTAAAAATACACAGAATTTAAATTTGATCGTAAGTTTATGACTTCCGTAAGTGCTTTGTTAAAACAGTACCAAGGTCTGCTTCGCATCAAGTTCATTAGAGCAAATGGTATTACAAATTCATTCAAAATGTCGATTGTCACGGGTCAGCGATAAAGTGCCAGATTTGTTCTATTGTTATAAACCAAATGCAGTATGATGATATATGATATCCTATGTTGTTTCTCTCTCCAGAAAACTTAACCATGAAGGCGACGTTCGTGATGGCCCTTGTTGTGACGTCATTGATATTGATAGACGTGTTGTCACCGGTAGAAGGTCGACGACGACAAGGTCCATGCGTTAGAGTTGGTGGGATTTGTGTGGATAACGGATCAAATGAAGGAGGAAGTGTACACACTTGTGCAAGTGCGTTTGCCGGAAGGGGAGTATGTGCTGGCCGTGGTAGGAGGTGCATGTGCACGACTAGCAGGGTTCCAGATTTCTTTTGAGAGTATTGGACAAAAATGTGAATGAGACACTCATGAGGCCCCCAAGGGGTACAAGCTTTTTCAGAAATTCCTCTGTGTTTATGTACATTACAGGTCAATTCAGCATCTATGCCTTTACGCATTTATTCTTGTTTCAGACTTATTTGAGGGAACTGTTTTTCACTTTGATTAACTTGTGGTTACAACAAACGCATTGCTTCTGGGTACTGTTTTATCAAAACATTTACGAAAATCGTAAACTTACGATCAAATTGAAATTCTTTGCAATTCTTTTACAACTAATAAATGTGGTACGTGGAGTGGTAATACTAATAATTGATCAGTTAATAAACTCGTACGAACTATATCAGTCCCCAATTTGAAGTCACTTAAGAATTTTAAAGTATAATTAAAATTTTAACGTAAGTTCACGATTTCCGTAAGTGCTTTGATAAAACAGTACCCTGGTCCTTATATATATGAGTATGGCATGAAAGACTGTAAAATGCATACAAAAGAAGCATTATGACAATAAAATATAAATTATGTAGGACCCATTCTTAAGATATGTTAACTTGTGTAGCACTTTCATAGAATTCCTATTATCATAAAAATAAAATGAAATTTTATCCTGTGTTAGACTGTGTTTATCTAAGATAATAATTGTGTAATCAAGTTAACGAAGCTGTTAAACATTCAATTCGTCTGACTTATAGGAACTTCCTTACAGCAAGACATGGGTACTGTTTAATCAAAGCACTTACGAAAATCGTAAACTTACGTTCAGATTTAAATTCTTAATTATTCTTTAAACCTACACACTGGGGACAGATAAGGTTTTGTATGAATTCCTTGACTGAATAATTAATATTGAACAACTCTTTAAATTTATCACAATAGATAGCTGTTAAATATCTATCAAGAAGTTAAATTTGAACGTACGTTTACAAAAGTCGTAATAGCTTTGATAAAAAAGTACCCTGGTGACCGCGTATTTATAGCTGCATTCGTCAATATGGGATTTTCCACTGTTGCTATTTTTAACCGCTCGAACACCGAGAGCGTGGGTTTAAAAAAACAACATTTTCCTAGCTTGAACAACATTTAAGCTCACCTGCTACAAAGTAACAGTTTGAGCTTTTGTGATCGTCCGTCATCCGTGAACGAGGTGCTTCACGGTGTATACAATAGAGGTCACAATGTCACTGTGGGGAACCCACGTGACCAGATGCTAATGTTCGGAGCCAATTTTGTAAACAAACCGCCTCGATTCAGGTAACATTTTTGCTTGTAACTTTCTTAATAATTGATCGATCTGGATGAAATATAGACGAGCGCCGTCTCCTTTCAAAAGCAAATCATCGACGCTCTTACCTAAGTGACAGAATTGTGTACTTTTTGTTATTTCGGCAACGGCGCATTTCGTAAACCGCAATATGCTATGCTACGGTTCGGAGCAATTCACTAAAACATGTCCTTAACAAATTACAGCTTCATTAAAAGTTACAATTTAATAGCGATAATGTGGGTCGCAAAATTTAAGATCGACAAGCAAAATATTTCTGATAAATATGAGCAACAGACAAAATGAGACGACATAAACAAAAATGCTACAGTTCGGAGCTAAAATGAAAATGCTACAGTCCGGAGCTATTTTCATAAAATGCTACGGTTCGGAGCTATTTTCAGAAAATGCTACGGCTCGGAGCTAAGACTATGTGTTATATGCCTTTTTGAATATCAACACTATTAAGATCATCGACCAAGTATGAACATTCAATTTTTTAACAGTTTCGCGGAACACAAAAATAATAACACACACATGTCGATGCCGGACACCCCTTATAAAATGTATTCGTGTAGGCATCTTCCGCAGCATTTTGTCATGTGGTGACAAATTTAGAGGCACAAAAACAACGCGTTTCTTGGAGTTTGAACTATACTCAGTACATCTAGAAACGCAACATTTTTATCCTCGATATTTTTTTTCTTTTATTGTAAATTCCGTTTTCCAGAGGCGTCTAATCATTTGTAAAGTTGTTATAGTGCGCCTAGGATAAGGAAAGGTGATGAAATGTGGTACATTCCACAAAAGGTGGATTTTACAGATATGTACGATTTATCACTGATGTTTTAGTACAATACTGACCTTATCTGTTTACTTTAGTAATTTGTAAAACTAATTGTGCAACAGTTGACCAAACCTATTTGTATTTGTAAATATCACATTATCTTGGGCGCACTATATTGGAAAGAAAACCACAACAGACGAGTCACGTGTTTCGGAATAAAAATGCCATGGTTGTCTAAACATGTGCATATTCACACCTTTGGGACGTTTGTACAAAGAAGCACGGTGCCCTATCTTTTTTCTTAATATTCTAATAGAGTACACTTTCATTAACATCATTTGGAAAAAATAAAAACATTCTTGGACCAGATTTTTTATTAGCCTCTAGAGTACTATTTTGCGTAATTTTCATGCCGTTTTCTTTGAAAAGGGAGACACTTCTGGTTAAATAGCACAAAAAGAAATACGGTGACCTATGTTTTTTTTCTTAATATTCTGATGGATCACACTTTCATCAACATCATTTGCAAAAATAAAAAAAATCTTGGACCAGATTTTTTTAATTAGTCAATACTGTATCTTTTTTTAATTTTGGGCAAATTTTGAAAATTCATTTGTTGTTAAAAATGTGTGAATGTTATTAAAGATTCAAAATGTGCATAGGTATATTTAAGTAGTATGTATGTTTTTGTACATCTGAACTAAAAAATATCTATTGAAAAAAATTGTGATTTTTATTAAAAAATAAAAAATATTTGAAAATTCATTATTTGTTGTCAAAAATTTGTGAATGTTATTAAAGATTCAAAATGTGCATAGATATGTTTGAAAAATGTTTTTGTGCATCTGAACTAAAAAAAAAATCTAATGAAAAATAGTGATTTTTATTAAAAAATATTTGAAAATTCATGATTTTCGTCATCTTTATAGAAAAGTGATGTTGCAAAATCTCATTTTCTGAGAAAACGAAATCGGTAACCCCTGTTTTTCTTTAGCTTATTGTTTTCAGAATAAAATTTCCCATAAAATAAAGTGAGTTAAAAAAATTTCGAAGAAATAAAACTATAGAAAATGTCCTTAATTGTCATGGTTTGGCAACGTTGCGTCTTGAGTCACGCTACTAGCACACTGACACCTTTCGCGACCGTCCCTGTTCAGGCCACCCACGTTTAAAAACTGCCCGACAGGACCAGTAACCCCGCGTGAACATCTTCCGAAAAAGGTTCACAACTGCTTCAGACATTGCGAGACAACATGTTGGTTGTCATGGGAAAGTAATCAATCCACCATTAATCGATATTTTGCATATTCACTTAAAACGACCATTCTGAAAAATGAGGATTTTTTGCTTGAAGTTAAAGTTGTTGGTAGACTCAGTGTTGCGTTTCTAGATGCACTCAGTATATTTTTGGTGGAGCATACATGTATGTAACATGATTCACAAACTTTAACGTGTGAAACTTACACTTACATCATGGTGTATATGCATATCGGACCCCTCTGTGCTGGCACTGGGCACTTTTGTGCAAAACGATCGTTTAACAGTCAACTCTGAATCAGAGATGTTAGAAAACGTTTTGTCCGAATCGTAGTTGTTTGCTTACAGCTGTATTGATCACGAGTTGACGCATGGTTTTGTTGTTCTATTAATTTTGTTTCATTGGCTGACACAAGTTCAACCTAAGATTGAATGTAGGCTGTGCTACTTTCTCGGATGAACATCGGGTCGTGTTTACGAAGCTTGGAGATGTGTCGTTGTGTGTACATGGTTCTGTTAAAATGTGATCAGCTGTCATGTTATATTCCTTCTCATTCATTCACATACCTTGATATAACAGCATATTATACTCTATATAGCATGTGACACTTGTCAGACTGCATAGAGCCCTGCTTCTTTTCCTACATATGGTATACTTTGAAACTTTGCTCCGAACCGTAGCATTTTCTGAAAATAGCTCCGGACTGTAGCATTTTCATTTTAGCTCCGAACTGTAGCATTTTTGTTTATGTCGTCTCATTTTGTCTGTTGCTCATATTTATCAGAAATATTTTGCTTGTCGATCTTAAATTTTGCGACCCACATTATCGCTATTAAATTGTAACTTTTAATGAAGCTGTAATTTGTTAAGGACATGTTTTAGTGAATTGCTCCGAACCGTAGCATAGCATATTGCGGTTTACGAAATGCGCCGTTGCCGAAATAACAAAACTACACAATTTTGTCACTTAGGTAAGAGCGTCGATGATTTGCTTTCGAAAGGAGACGGCGCTCGTTTATATTTCATCCAGATCGATCAATTATTAAGAAAGTTACAAGCAAAAATGTTACCTGAATCGAGGCGGTTTGTTTACAAAATTGGCTCCGAACATTAGCATCTGGTCACGTGGGTTCCCCACAGTGAATGTTTGGCCCTATAATCTTTATGAAAGGTTGAGATTCATCATGAGTCATCTGATTTAGGCCTATATAACAAGGTCGCTGGTGAAAACCTTGTACATATAAAAGAGGCTGCGTTTACTCGAATCTTATTCAGAAGTTGTAAAGAACTGCTCAGTATTTTTCTAGATTTATCAAGTTATAATGCGACAAAGAGATATTTTCATCTATATTACAATGGTACTATGTATGGATGTTTAAGCCAAATTGATCACCAAAACGAATAAATAGAGGATATTTGTTGATTTTTGTGTAAGATCGAATTCTATTTCACCGAGTGATCACAGAAAATCAATATTTTCATAGTGAAAATGTAATTTTTTGTGATCACGAGTGAAATAAAATTGATCTTACACCAAAAATCAACAAATTTTCTGTTTATTATATGCCTCAATTTCTCTTAAATATGTGGCGTAACTGGCTTAATTGGAAAAATCACGTCGAAATAAGAACGTCACGACGTGATAATTATGACGTCATGATGACGTAACGCATATTTTAAAGCCCGGCGCCGTTGACGTTACGTTTCTTTTTCTACATGATACTGGAACCAGCTTCTATAACAGTGAAAATAACAAAGTGGTAATTTCACTGTTATTTTCACTGTTTATTTCACTGAAAAATCTCCATAATCCATTGAAAGCAAATAATAAATAAACTTACACCAAGCATACCCAAATCGATAAAAATTTACATTAAATGTAGAAGGGGAGTTTTACTTTAACGCTTATAATTCCTGAACGGATTTAAATATCAAATTTGTACATACCACAAAAATCTATTTGATCTTTACCCGATACTATGGTTATTTTTAATTGTTTTTAAATTTAACGCATTTTGGTCCTTTTTAAGTTTGAAAACTATCACTCTCGATTCACACTATTTATATTCTATGTAAACTAAGCCAAAAAATGATAGGTATTTATGATAAAACTGGGTTTTTATATCTCGATTTTAGAAATGTTACTTCAAATATCAAAGTTGTACACACCACATTTGAAAGTAAATTAATTTAGGTCCGAGTGTAAGTTTCAGTCTGAACGTGTTTTTGAATAACGTCCATGATTTATATAAACTCCTAGATAAATGCCTCGTGTGAAAAAGTAGATTAGTTATGTGGATAAACATTCTGATTGTATTCAAATCCATTTTATAATGATCAATATATGAGAATTACCATAAACAAAACAACAACACTTTGTTATATTTCAAGCTTAGCAAGAGGGTGCAAGGGACCCTATGTCGCTCACCTGTCATAATAGTGCATGCATGCCCATATAGTGACATGAGTATTCCTTTACAAATGATTGAAAAATTGGAATTGAAATCCTTGAAATGTTAATTTACGAGGCCTTGCTACAGCTGTGACGTTGTTTACGATTCATTAATTAAGCAACGTCGAAGAAGTTGAGATGGATTGGCCACACCATACAATACATTAATGCCAGGCAATTTCTTGTCTGGAATCCACAAGGCGCTAAACAGAGGGGAGACTCACAATATTTAGGCGAAGAAAAGTGGGTAATATTTACAAATCATTTAAAGGGAAATTTTAAAATTTTCTAAAGTTTATCAGCTTAACAGGAAAACCAGGTATCATGTAAAAGGCTACACTAATCACCAATAAAGACCTCATAGGGATTCTAATCGAGATGCCGAAGGCATCTCGATTAAAATCCAAGACGGCATTGTACGTGTTGCGAGTTTTTAACCCATCCGAAATTTGGTCACCCCTGTTCGATTGAGATTTGTGTGTACAGGAAGTGTTTTTTCGGGGTACTCTGAAGACGTGAATGGAATTGGCAAACTCATTAAAAAAATATTTTTGTTGTTAATAAATTATCTTTTATTTTCTAATGATGTTTAAAAATGTTCCTTGAGATAACCGAAGGCCAGCTTACACAACATTAAACGCGATAGGGGAGGTAAGAATGCTAGCGCGCGAGATAAAGGCGGTCGGTTAGCATTTTAGACTGTCCCTCGCAAACGGAAGAAGTTGTTTCATTCGACTGCCGTCAAGTAAGTACAGCCTACAATCGTTAAAATAACTGCTTATACGATTAAAGTACTTGTTTTAAACAAGGAAAACTGTCTTTTATACACATAATTGGCGTAGGTAAACAAAGAAATCAACTTTCGATGCTAATTTGCATCATAAAGTTTGATAAACGAAGCGTATCCAAATTTTTTCGTAGCCTCTATTCCTATAACTTCGTGCATTCCTACAAGTTCGTGCATTTTAGTAAAACGTAGATTGCTTTGCTAATAATCTCATTTCCAAGCCTTAATTAATTTTAAATTACTAACAAAACATTTATCCCGCCGAACAATGCAAAAAAATCGACAAAAACAGGGTTCGTTACGTTTACGGCGAGTTTTATCCGAGGAGGGATTTTATTGTTTACATAATCACCGGTTCCGGTCGCGAAATCTGGAGACATTTGTTAATCTCATAATTTGCATTAGATGCGATATATTTACGAACGGGAAAATGTGCTAATTTACTGACAAAAGATCAAACTTTATGTTACAAAACTTTTTATTAGCAAAATCTTTCACGTGCGTTCTTAATGACGTCATCAGTTTATGTGCACGAACTTACAGGTCACAAATGTTTATCTTAAGACTGCAGACTGCATCTAACATTGAGGCCGATTTTTCAACTTTTTGCAGTTTGGCATTCAATTTGTGTTTGAATTTTGTTAATAGACAGATAATTGATATTGTTTATCACATGGTTGGTCCCAGTGTATTTGTTTTTGTGCAGATGCGCCAATTTCAAATCTAAGATGCACGAACTTGTAGGTGTAGAGGCTACCCAAATTGTCAACAACAAACCATTTATTGTGAATTAATTATCAACAATCATTCTGTGTTAGATGACAGACCATGTTACTGCTGTCTACTGCTGGTTTGTCAATACAGATCTCCGTGACAAAATATGAGAATTGACCAAAATACAAACAATGTAACTTTTCATGAGTGCTTTTATCAATTTATGATTATTTATAAGAATTTTTTTTCGAAAAAAAATACATAACAAGACCGAAGAAGTGACAGATGTCCCAAGACCCTTCAAAGAACCCTCAGATCCAGTTAAGGTCTGTGTTGGTTGACCCGCGTTTAACAAAGTTTCTGTCGTGTTGATCGGTATTCATCTGTCGCTCTGCTGTGACTGTCCATTACAGTATGTAGCTGCCATGTGACCTCCGGTGTGATGTCATCATAAGAGCTGTCATTGACCTAAGCGGTATCAACAATATTTTTAACCAATCGATTATCGATTCACATTTTAGAATATTCACCATATCGACATTACCTGTTAAAACCCGTTGTCTGGGATTACGGAATTAATTGAGCGATAATGTGCGAGATATTCTGAATGTACGTCAGGGGGAAACTGATATAGCGTATAGAGCAACTAGGTACAAAAATCGCGATTATTTTAGCCAAAAGATAAGAATTTGAATAAAGTCTTACTTGAACACATTGACAACATTATTTTACGACCTCGCTGACAATATTTTTGCCTCAATAATAGATCTATGTTTAACTTGAAAAATGCGTATATTTTCTCACCATCGGTATCGAGCTTCGAAAGCGACAGTGTAGAATAAAATGCAATATTTCAAATATTGAACATTTTTTCAGATAATTGATTAATTCTTGCTAAAGTTTATAAAATTAAGATGTTTAATGATAATGTGCAATAATTGTTTTATATGTTTTTCATGTTTAAACGTTGAAAAAGAAAAAAATATACACTCCCGCTATACCGCTTATTGCTCGCTAACCCCCTGACCGTGAAATTCCGGATCCGGAAAATTGGGTTTTAATTACCGAGTAATGTCGATATCGAGAACCGATACCTGGGTAAATGAATGGAACCACCGAAAATCCTCCTTTTCCTGCACAAAACAGTCCCTCTGTTAAAATGTAAGTTCACAAATTGTAAAAATGGGTCAAGTCTAAACTCTAACCAAAGGTGCTATCTCAAAGCTGAATATATACCCAACATGTACAGTGTAGAATGGCTAAAAAGGGATCATTGATTGAAAGGCCTGTTTCTTGTTCGTCTGTTATAGGACTCCAACATTTTGCTAAGAAGGAGTCCTGGGACTCCTACTTCAAAATCCTACCGAGAACCCTGTCTATATGTGTAACTGTATAACGATGTATCGCTGATGCTTGTCTTCCTATATATTGGAATCATCAATATGCCTTGGGTCGTATCAATGACAGCTCTAGTCGTCATTCAAGAAAGCGCTAAAAACACACTGTTCTTAAAACCATATTCTGGCTCATTATTATTTTGATTCCTTAGGGGTCTCCTAAAAGGTAGTTCAGTTATAACTGCAGATACGGTTTGTCACTGACCATATCAACATTACAGGATAAAACCCGTTTTCCAGTATAACAGAATTAATTTAACAGCAATGTGCGAGAATTCTGAATCTAATACTTTTTGACAGGGGGGTGGCTGCATTAAGCGAATAGAGCAACTAGGTACAATAATCGCGATGATTTTTGCAAAAAAGGAAGATTATGTGAAGTCTATATAGTTACATTGTGACTCACTGAACTTATGTAATGCTTAACTTTTACTCCGGCACTTGGGGTAATGTGCGTGTGGACTGGCCATACGGCTTACAAAGACGCATCCCCATCAACAGCCATTTCTCTGTAACTTGCATGTAGAATTTCATGGAACTTAATCAAAATAAATATGAACAACTATACAGTACTTTGATGATGCCTGTCAGGTGTTTTTCCTTTGACAGTCATTTACCTTGATTTATTAAATATTTCTGTCTGTCCTTCCGTCTGCAGCCATTTTTCTACTAACTGGTACATTTTTAAGCAACTTAAAATAAAAAAGTCATAATGCCCGTCAAGTTTGTTTAAGTTGGTCAATTTTCCTTAAGAGTTATTACCCTTGATTTACAGTATAATTCACTCTGACCGTCCATTCGCATTCCTTTCTTTGTAACTAGCTTGTAGAATTTCATGAAACATAAAATGAATATGAGCACCCAATTACTGTGATGATGACTGTCAAGTTATCATTATTGGTAAATTTTCCTTAGAGTTATTGCCCTTGATTTGTTGAAAAATTTCATCCGCCAGTCCATTTGCATTCAGTTCTTTGTACTAGTAATTAGCTGGAAGAATTTCATGTAACTTAAAATGAATATGAACACACATTCTGTGTGTCAATTTTCTTGAGTTGTCACCCTTGATTTATTGAAGAATTACCTCCGCCCGTCCTTTCTTAGTCATTTCTTTGTAACTAGCCGGTAAAATTACATGAAACTTAAAACGAAAATTAATGCTCACACTAAGATGATGCCAGTCAAGTTTTGTTATTGGACAATTTTCTTTAGAGTTATTGCCCTTGATCGAATGAATAATTCACTCTGCCCATCCATTCACATTCATTTCTTTGTAAATAGCTGGTATGATTTCATGAAACTTAAAATGAATAGGAACGCTCATACTGTGATGATGTCCGTCAAGTTTTTAGCCCACCTGAGCACTCGTGAACATGTTTTACCTAATCTACATGAAACTTGGTCACAATGTTTGTCGCTTTGCAATCTAGGTAAAGTGCGTAACTAGGTCATCTGGGGTCAAAAACTAGGTCACCAGGTCACTGATTCTGCCTAAACTGCTGGTCATATGGTGAGCGCTTTAGAGCCAATGGTCCTCTTGTTGTATTAGTCAATTTTCCTTGAGTTATTAAAATTCTATCTGAATTTCATGAAATGTAAAATAAATACAAACTGTATGAACAACCATACTGTGAAGATGTCCCTCACTAATAACTGTAATGAGTTATTTTGATATAGTATCAATGGATGATTGAATCCCCTTTAGGCAATGCCTTAGTTCATATTATTAATCGTCAGCAATACGTCGCGTTGTCTCATGTACATGAGTTCGTCCTCAGTAACCGAATGATAAGAGCGTTTGCCGCTTTAACGGAAGAATAAGGTTTCCATTCCAGGATATGACATACCTGGCCCCGATCTCCTGAAACATATCAATCTGAGCTACATCCCAGCTCAAATATTGTCCAGTATCTTTGAGTAACTTTCCACACTGTTATTTTAGAAAAAAATCAATTTTAGTTGAGATTTCTACTTGAGATGCTTCGGGAGATCGGGACCAGGATACCAAAAGTGTCCGAGATATATGACTAGGTATTCTTAGGTACAAATCAATCAGGATTTTACCCTTTTGGTCTGAGCGGAGCCCGTATGCCATAGTTATAATACAAATTAATACAAGTTATAAGACTGCAAAATCCACATTCGCAAAACCCCCAATTACATTACATGCGCATACATGCGCAATAAAAGTACAAAGTAGTTTACTCAGATCTCACGAACCCGCCTTTAAAAATACAGAAATTCACTATTTAACATGACTGTTTCATATCAAAGTTTAGAATATAACCTACATTATGAACCAATGAAAACGCCGCATTTTCGCAGTTAAATGAAAATTTAATCATTAAAATTTTCTCTTAACAGACTTGACGTCTTGCGTTGGCGCTAATTTCTATCGGCCAATCAGAATGCAGAATGTTATATTCTAAGTTAGTTAGAACATATTAAGTAAATTTTAATGACTAAGAAGGCCTCGCTTCGCTTCGCTCGCTCCGCCCTTTTTAATCATTAAAATTTACTTAATATGTTCTAACTATAACATAAAAGAAATAGTATTGATGCAAAACTGGCACTACTTGCGCAAAAAAAGTATTTTTTCTCCGCCTGTAAAAGTAGCAAAAGAGACAACTGCGTAGGAGTATAAATGACATACGGACCTTTCCGATTGCATCATTCTTAGACTGGATTACCTCCCCTATCACTACGTTTACAACGCAACGTCGTCATTTTGTGAGCTTGTCAATGCTATAGCATGGATACTGTGTAAGATATGACCAAATATAGAAGCCTGCACCCAAACTTTTCACCAAGAGTGTAACACCGACGCCGAAGATTGGGCGAGTACAATACTTCTCCATATTCTTCGAATTTAAAGCCACATTAGGCCTTAAACAGCAATTTTCAAAAAGTAATCACTTGGTAACATATCTGAAGAGCCATGGATCTTGAGCACTTTAGTTGAGTCCCTAAGGTGGAAAACTCCATAAGGTGGAAGAAAACGAAATACAACCTCCAGTTGGTTTGTTTACAAAATAATGCATTGTAAACAAAAATGCACAATTTATAATCTAAGGGAAGCAACTCTTGCAAAATTAGTATTTTGTCATCCATACATTATACTAAATGTGATTTTGGGCATACTATTTCGACAGATACATTTAACATTATGTCGTCAATTATTGGTCATTTGTGAAAAATACCACGATTCTTTGTAATTATTCTATTAACTGGATGATCGAAAAAAATGTCTCGGGAGAGATAATGTGGCTTTAATATTCCGCATCCGAACGAGTTTAACTGCACGCACAAACTATTTACACTGCACGTATTCCATTTTCACCTGTTTGACATTGAACATAGTTCCGCGCTGAAATTGAGTGGCTTCTAGCTGGTACAATTACCTCCCTCGTTAATGAAAACGAGCTTCGTAATATTTTGGAGGAAATAACACATTTTATACATTGAAACAACTCGCAACTCGTTGACATTTTTACTATAACGTTAACATTAATTCATTCATAAATATGCCACTTGATACGGGGCGTAAATAATACCAGCCAATTTGTCAGGTATATTTTGTTGCGGTAATAATACACAGCTTGATTTCCTCTATGCGCATATGAATTAATTCGCAGATCGTGTTAGAATTTAAGATTAATATACTTTAAGCTGATGATTCAAAGAAGTCGGCTATCTAAGCGTGTAGCATAACGATCGATACCGGAAGGAAACGGGTCTAACGTGGCGTTTTGTACCTACCTTAATTTAGTGGTATGCAACCAATAGAGAAATATGGAAATAAAAACATTGCTGGAAATTGTACACTGTACACTTGGAAGATGCTATAGCTCAGAGAATTTGACACGAATCTCAACCTTCTATAAGCATAATTTCACATCTAATGTACTATTGTCTATATTTATACACCCGATGTATTTTTCCATAAGCGGGGAGTATCACGAAGACGCTTGAGGTATTATAAACCAACACTAATCTAAAGGACCGATATTGCACGATTTGCTAGCGTAAATTTATATATTCAACACATGAACCATTCTTGTAATATATTCATAAATAAAGGTCAGGATCGTGTCAAATTATCCGTGCTATAACATGCCAGTTTGTAAAAGCTAACAAATGAAAGGTTGGAAAACGTTGACTTTCAGTTCTGAATGTTCACCATTGCAACATGTAGAAACGCTGGATTTTGAAGTAGAATCTATGAGTTTTAACACTTTTGCTCATGCGACGTTAGTGACGTTTGAATTGTTTTCAATATGAACGGCAGGGTAAAGATTTGAATGTTTTTACAGACAAACATTTGTAAAGTGTGAATATACAGGTTAAATGCATTTTCTTTTAAGTTTGTATTGTCGAACATCTGAGATGAACAAAACAACGAAGTACAACATTTATTTTGAAAATTAATAATGGCGGTGATCCCCTTCCATATACCAAAAGCCAAAATGTCACAAAATACGCCCGCCTGGGGACATGGTGAATGAAAGCAAAACAATCCAACGCTGCCTTTTTCTTATTTGTTTGGTAATTCAAGGACCATAACCCAAGAAGGCCTGGGTCGATTTGGCCAATAATTAAACTTGGCCTAGGTATTATGCACATAAACATTTTCACGAAGTTTGTAGACAATCAGATAAAACATTTGTGAATTAGAGTGCGTAAATAATTACTGGACTAACGTTTTTTAGACACTATAAGCCACAAATAGCCAATCACAGCGCAGTATTGTCATTGTCTAAATCCCATATCCAACACTTCCGAGCTGAATAACCTGTGAGTTTGATCCTTTGATGTTTTGAGTAATAAGTGCAGCATTCAATCTTATTGCTGGGAGCAAATTGTATAATCTGGTCAGAAATATGCATGAATAACAGTACATGTACCAATTAGTCAGTCACGTGGTCTAAAGTCGGATAGACATCTCGTATCACTGGTTATGAGAATAGACGTTCGCTGAAGCTCGCCGTCTAAATCTCATAACCAGTGATACTCATTGTCTATCCTATATATATTTTACGCGGTACTGAAAGTTTCGAGATAACGGGATTCGACTGTACATTGTATTTGAATGATATCACGTAACATGTACTCGCAGTCGCATTTCGTGGAAATTACGCAAGTTTAAAAAAAGCATAACATTTATTATAAACAGGACGCATGTACTTAAAACTCGTTACATTCTGGATGTGAACACTTAGCAACAATTTTCCTGCCAAGTTTTTTATCGCTCAGTGTTTTTATCGCTTATGAAAGAGTGCAGTGTGTAACATCATAAGTTGCATGAACTCCTACAAAGCAATATCGGTCAAATAACCGTCAAACAACATAAGGTTTTATATTTGGGAATTTATTCAGCGGACAAAGGTAACTGATTGTTTTAATAGTTAAATACTCTCAATCTATATTCTACAATAAAAAGATTGATACAAAGGTATTATACATTTACTGCGAGTTATGATTGACGATGTGAACTTTGTGGTATAGTACGGAGAATTTGACGTAATCCTGACCTTCATGCATGAATATATTACAAGGTTGTTGCGTTGGATTTATCATTTTCCGCGAGCAAATCGGGCAATATCGGTCCGTTAGACCTGTGTTTGTATTACAAATCGAACTTCTTTGTAATAACCCGCTCATGAAAACATACAAGTGGGGTTATAAACATAGACAATATATCAGCTGTTTAATTATGCTAATCGAAGGTCGAGAATCGCGTCATATTCTCCCTTCTATATAAACCGATCAGCGCAGTGAAGATAAACAATTTTAACCACCCTCGATATCGCCCACTGAGTATTTTTTCTTGAAAAAATTCGCTAAGTTTCCTTCCAACATGCTTTGTGAATTATGTTATTCACACATGATTGAACTGTAACATCAACAAACTACAGCGTGAACATCAGTGAGGTATTTGGTTCGTTTTCGATTCGTTTGCATCAAACGCAAACACATTTCAGGCAATCTAAGTAATAGTAGTATTAATTCTATAGAGTATCCTATAGTTTTTTATGTAAAAATACTGAATAAATACAAAATGCCGACGTTTCTCAAGTTATTTTAGATGTCAGTGTTGTTTATGGTATATACAGGAAATTATACCAGAATTACGCGAATATTTGACAATTTATTTTATTTTTGATATGTGAGGCAGTCCCTTTAATGTGTCAGGAATTGATGATTATTGTTTTGGTTTTTTTCACAGATACTTGGGATCCGGACCCCGCCCCTTCCAGCTACGCACCTGGATACATTTGTATCATCATTCACCATTGTATATGCTGATCCATACACTAATCACACTAACATTAAAACACTAAACGTATTTGGGATAAATAAAAATGTATGTAATATATGGGGAGCGGTGGCCTAGGGGTAAGGCGCGCGCTTCGGGGTCGAGAGCTCCCATGTTTGATCCCCGTCTGCGCCACTGTTTACTTTCCTTGGGCAAGACTAGCCCTACATATATAGGGCTACACGCGACCAAGTGTGAATTGGTACCTGTGAGGGCTGTGTCTGTACATTTTCGATATTCCTTGGCGCCGCGATTCGATGTTGGCTGCACACCCTACAGGAGAGTGATAGTCTCCCAAGGGAGATTCGAGCGCAGGTTTCCTTAGGTAATCATTAATACATTTAAATTACCAAAACTTTAACAGCTCTCTTGCCAATTGGTTATACCTACTACACATCTGTAACTTTTATTTTGAAAAAGTATACAATTCATTTTAAGCACAAATCCCATCAACGCCTAGATTTTTAAAAATAAAATGCTAAAGTTATGTATTATAATAATACTTTCGGTCCGATTCCGGTGATTACATTTTCTATAATAAATGAACTATGGCGCCTGTTATTAACCACGTCATGATTGAACGCGTCCTATAAAGCTGGAAATTACCGAGAATTTTGACAATGCTATTACTAGTACATGTGAAAAAGACCAGATACTTTTATCGTAAAGAAAGATAATATTATGATGAAATTAATTCGTCAATTTAAAATAATAATCAGAAAAATAGAAACGCATATTACCAGTAATAAAGGGAAAACGTTTGCATGCAGTTGGATTCGAACACATGTATAGAATTATGAATAAAGCCAACATACTGATACCACGCATTTAACGACCCTCGCTACAAATGCTCATGAAAGGAGAAAAAACTTATGTGAATGCATAAAGGTATGGTGAAACATGGTATGGTTAAAATAAGAGCGCTGATTGGTGCATACGCACATTAACCTATTCAGAAAAAGAACATTCTTGCTCTTGGAATCGATGTAGTATTACATAGATTTTTATTTGTCCAAAATACTTTAATACTGTCAGTGTGATGGGTGTACTGGTCCGGATATGCAGTGTTAATGATAAAAATGTACACAGGTGCGTAGTTGGGGGATCGAGACCCTAAGTATATGTGAGTTTTTTCTCTCCAGAAAACTAAACCATGAAGACTACGTTAGTGATGGCTCTTGTTGTGACGTCATTGGTATTGATAGACGTGGTGCCGTTGGCAGGTCAACGACAACGTTGCGTTCGCACAGATCCTACAACATGTGTTGATACCGGACCAAATTTAGGAGGACGAGGACAAAATTGTGGAAGAAGGCATGCAGGAACTGGCGTATGTGTAAGCCATCGTGTGTCAGACACAGCTCCACCTAGGTGCTATTGCATACCTCGGAGATATCTGAGTTTTGTACGATCTTAAATGTACACCTGTTCAACATTAGAAACATTTAGATGACATCGAACAAAAGCATTGTGTGTGCACCCATTCTTAAGACGTTCATATGTGTTTCACTTCTGTGCAATTTATATTGTGCAGTATGTATTGTAATGAACTGGACGGCTTCCTGTGCTGGAACGTGATTGACTCATATGAATATGAAGCGTTAAACATATTTATAAGGCTGTACAAACAATGGAATGAAATCAAGAGCATGTTTCTAGTTTAGTCATGTAATAAAGCAACAAAGAGAGACATTTTCACTTGCTATTTTATCACAATGGTTCTTATTACAAATGTTCAGCCAATGCGGTGATAAAAAGGGATCATTTTTGGCCTACGTGCCTTTAGCCATAGTGGAATTACAAATATCTCAGTCTGTCCGAATTGGCAGACAGTATTTTCAGGCCAATTTGCCGAAACTCCCAATTACTCCCAAGTACGCTTACAGTGCACACCAAAAATAAGTATTTACACTGAAAATTTGTTAATTATTCCATATCTGTTTATCGGACAGTCACAATTCATAGGCGGATCCAAGGGGGGGGCGGACCCCCTAAAATCGCCGGAGCCTAGGTAATTTATCATATTTTGGATGTAAGAACAATATTGAAATGCATTTTTTTTCGCTCGCTTCGCTCGCGTAAATACAACAATAATCAATTTATGGATTTTAAATTGAACTTAATGCTGTATGCAAAAACAAGATATGGGACTGATTGGTAGCATGGTGCCAAACATCGGCTACAGAAATGCCGAGATTCTTGCACATTAAAAATGTCCGACAAGAAAAAAATATTAATACAGTTGGCTTTATTTTCTAATAAACCTGTCCTTTTTATTAAAAATAAGATACCTCAGAATGCAGCTGACGAATTCCATGGTTCTATTTAAAAAGTCACGAGGCAGAAAGCCACTGGACTCCCTAGTCACTGGATCCCAAGTACTTCACATTTCCACTGAAACAAAACTGAAGCCTTGGAGTTCGCAGGGTATGCTGCTCAGATACACATTGCCTATTTTTCGTGACGAATTCACAGCAGTTATATATCAGTGAATAGTAACCAGTCGATTATCGTTAGTCCTGGCTATGCTGTTCATATAAACAACGATTGTTCTTGCTCGCTAAAGAACTACGTAAATTCAATGAAAGCTTTTGATTTACCAATGAGTTGTTTGGGTATGCTGCTCAGACAAACACTGATTTTTTTCTAGTTCTGACAATTACTACATCAGTGAATATTACCAAGTAATAAGGATTTATTTATTGAAGGCGGACAAAGAGTGACCAATGTGTACAGCTACAAAGCTCCAAATATACTAACAAACTAGATGACTGATTAAGATAAATTTAATGTTAAGTTTGGCAATGTTTGGCCACGGCTTACAAATTCGGGCTGCCGACAATACAAAGGGCTAGCCCTAACAACAACAACAACAACTTTAATAAATCAAGATGTTCACAATGAACAGATAGAATTAGTATTTGAGCCAACTCTGGGTAAAAGGTGTTGGGCTCACCTTATTTTATTTATATATATAATAAATGGATTAAGCTGTCTGCCATATGGACCCTACACAACGGTCCAGGTACGCCATGGACCGGTGTGCAGGGACCACCGCCACGAATGGTGGGGCCAGCGAAATCCGCCGTGCAACAAAGCCAAACATTGCCGAGTGCCATGAGCAAAATATCAACGGCTTATTTCTGTACAATAGTTCAATTCAATTCAATCCAATCAGATTCAGTTCAACTTAACTCAATTCCATTTAATTCAACTCAGTTCAATACACTCAAATCCAATCAATTCAATTCAACCCAACTCAATTCAGTTCAACTTAACTCAATTCCATTCAATTCAACTCATTTCAATACACTCAAATCCAATCAATTCCATTCAATCCAACTCAACTCAATTCAGTTCAACTTAACTCAATTCCATTCAATTCAACTCATTTCAATACACTCAAATCCTATCAATTCAATCCAACTCAACTCAATCAAATTCATTAGCATATAATCAGTCATCGTTGTACTTAAACATGGGTAGCCGAGAGCAAAACAACAACGGCTTGATTATTAAATAACTAATGCATTCTATATAGCAACAGTCCAGTTTGTAATTCGTTTGACTTTCTATGGCTTAGTAGCTGTACACTATACCACCCTCAAGGTTGCACCAAAAATTCATTGCTGCTTAATGCAAAACAGCAGCCGCTTAAATGCTGCAAAATATAGTCATATTCATAGTTTACTTGATATTTGCTTGGCAAAGTAAATTGACAGACAGGTGGTTTTACAATACCACAATACAGGACCGTGTACAAAACTTAACCACTGGCATCGTGTATTTTTCTGATAAATCGTTAAATGTATGCCATTACTGCGAAACAACCTTTTGTCAAGCGAGCGCAGATCAACATATAAATAATATGGGCCCCAACGGGTCAACAAATTTTCGTACCAGCACATGATAATAAGTTACTTCCCCTCGCTTCTAATGACACACTGGATAGCCAATTACCTTAAAGAGAGCTAATATCAGCACAATGATATCCATACAATATCCAAGTTTTTGCCAGTATGGAAGACCTTTTTGGTAGCCACTTAATTAACAGGACACAGCAACCTTGATCTTTGCAAGCTACAGCAAATGCAACTGACAAAGGATGGTTATGGAAGCATAGTAGATGTTACATTACAGCACAAGTTGAAGTTCTATAAAAACTAACCCTTGTAGATATACCACAAAACTGTGTACTAAACTAATCCAATTGATCTACTGTATCAAATTGTAAGGCAAGCCCTAAATTGAATCTACCAGCAAACCATGAACTAATAGCCAGAAATAGATGCCAACTTGTCACTTCTTATAATTTAGTCAATGGAGTTGTACAACCAACACATAATGGACTGTGTGGAACCATGTTCAAGGTCCTAAATGATGGAACTTGCAAGCAATATGATAGTAGGGGCAATAGTAACAGAACAGGTTCATACAAAATTCTCACACCAAAATTTAAGGACTATTCAAGGTAGAATATGCATTTTCAAGGTGTTTTTCCAAACATTCACCATGGTTAAAAAGTACGAAAATGTAATAATTCACTGCCACTTTATACTCTTTTTCTAGTCATACCCGAACGAGCTCAATTATCAAATAACAGTGACATTCACACTCATACATTTTAATATGTACTTTAATTATTATTTTTTAAAGGTGCTTTTCATTTTTTTTTTTTTCACAGATAATAAATGTGCCATCTGACAACACCAATAGGCTTTTTAGGATATTTAAGGCTGTTGGCCTGAATTCAAGAATGTTCAGTTAAATTCAAGTACCAGTTTGCCATTTTTTAAAGGTGGCACTAAATTCAAGTACTTTTCAATGTTGAAACCACATTCAAGGCCTGTATGAAGCTTGCAGAAAAGCACTCTTAACAGTTTATAATATTAATATAACATATAATTATGTACTGTTCATATGCACAGGTGGTTTAACTAACAACATGAATTTAAAGAAGATATTTTATCGAGACAACAATAAACGAAGAATAACAAAATGTCTCATGACATGTGGTAACAAGCCATTAATTGGCAACTGCTATGAACTAACAAATTGTTCTAGATGCATAATTTGGTAAAATGTAAGGGACATAGATAATGAAGTAAATACATATAACTCCGCCATGACTACTGGATTGCACGAGTCTATACCATCCATCTAATGATCCTGGCAATTATCACATAACCCTAAACTAACAAATGTCTCCTACCTGGATCATTTACTACCTCAAGTGGCAAATGTCCCTACCAGATTAATATCACCTTACTCACCACTTTTGCTTAGCATGTGCATAATAATAGCTTAATGAACATCACATGGGCTTTAGACCGGATACATTCCCTATTCTAATAACCTTACTATTTACAAGTTGAAGATAATGTGTAATCACACCAATGCCAAAATAGAAATTGTATCAGTAACTTAGTGAGTAACTCCTTTTCACTCAGCAATAGGAAAACTGGTTTGCCTCTCATACCCTTGTGGTGATAGCTATGTCAGGAAAAAAGGTGCTGAGTTGCAAGAACGTGTTTTACACTCAACCTAAAATTACTAGTATTACACCCCCATACCACAAACAGTTTTATGTACACACTACCCTGATACACGGGGGACTAAAGCATGCATTTATAACTAGAAATTACACTAAATAATCTAAATCTTTAACTAACCCTCTTTTTATAAAAATTACCACTACAATATCCATAGCAAGGCAACTTAAAATAGGTTGAAAGATTGCAACTTGACCCATTACCACAGTCAGACAAAGCACACTAATTAATTTCAAATTCCAGTATGTGAACTTTGCTTGAACTAACTATATTTGTGATGAAGTTGCTGTATATTATAATCACTGCCTAATATTAAGCACTGAAAATACATCTGTCCCATACCAACATGAGTATGTGTGATTTCACCACAAAAACATCTTCAATTGATTTAATAAAAACAATCTTTAATTTGGTTCAAACCCAGTGCTGGTAATTATACTGACTACAAACACGCATGTTAATTAAATTTACGTTATATTAACGTGCGTGCTACAAACAAGCATGTCCACAAAATTTTCTCTATACAAACTCTGATTGTATATTCTGAGTAAAACTTGCATTTAATGTACTTATGTAACACTCATATCACAATTCCTTATTAAAAATTAAATATACCACCTGGTTAACGATACTGTTAATTCTACCCGATTGTCTCCTGACTGACTCAAGATACCCACACTTCCTAACATAAAAGCCATCAAACAGTCCACACAATTCCTGCTGACTTATACATGATACATCACACAAACCATTTCCTTTGCGTTGTGATTAGTACACATTCTTACATTCCTACAAAAAAGATTAGTAGTTGATATTCACAGTACTCGACTTATAAAGACTGTATTACAGTTTCTACCATTAACACATTCGGTAGCACTGCCGAAATTGTTGATATATCCAATCAGACAAGACCCCTGGTAACTATATGTGCAAGCTTAACAGTAACTAAATGGTTAGAAACTGGTTCACTTCATGCAATGAAATTTATATCAAAATTGATGGCATTAATTTTTGGAATTACCATCATAAACATCACAATATAAATTAAACTAACTTGAATGGAGGAAATTTTGTCGGTTAAATATCCCTGCTGTTTATATATGCACGATTCATAAAATGTCGCAACAGCCCTTCAATGCGGTACGTGCATATTTTTATCAAATTTATCAATCTTAAATTAAGGCGACAAGTTTTCAATATAAAATTGGATAGTTATTTTCTAAATCCAAAACCATGTTACAAGGATGCATTCCACTAACTCAAAATCACACTTATACTTTTGTTCCGCAAGTGGAACCATTCGGTAATTGGCAAACTGGCTCTATGTATGTCATTTAACTAGCCATATGATTCCATATATTGATAGATCTATAACCTAAGCATCACTTATACACATGGAAATGTGTAGATACAGCCCGAGTTAACGTGCACAAGCCAAGGGCTCAATTTCAGTCAACAATTCAGGATAGACAATATAATTATATACAAACTGAATCCGATGGGAAAAAGAAATAAAAATTATACGCCATATCCTTCAATTTAATAGATTCTATCCTCCATGATGATCATTGATGCCATATCTCTGCATTCCGTGTTTCCATCACAATCCACAATAAAGCCTCCGTTCAGTATGCACCAATCTAAAGTCTTGGCCAAATTGTGAAAGAAGAAAAATATAAATATAGCCATAAAAGTATAATTATCTTAACAATAATGAATACATATTTAATAAGTTATTTTTCTTCATGCATAATAAAACTTGACACACATTGGCCTGATTAGGTGGGCTTCATGAAGGTAATGATATGATTATATCTCTAACACCGTTGATATATCACCAACTTTTTCAAAAGTTCACTGGTGGCAATGCTCGGATAAAAACACTCTGTCTGAATAACTCGCACCTACACCTGACTGGAGGCACGACATCCACCAGGCGCTCTTCGATTGTTCATGGCAGAACTTATTCAATATATATAACTCCCCAAGTAGGCTACGCCTTCGTTCATATTATCCAAACATCATTCACTTGATTTGAATCAGTATAGCCTTCGAAGGCCTAGATACGTTTACCTTAAAGTTCAAGCTTGGACGGTCTGTTAATACCAAGTCGGAATCAAATAGCACAAGGGCCTACTCTGGTCAGCAATCTGCAGTGATGTTTAAGATCTGCCACCAGGTTAACCAATAACCATACATAATTTATCATGGGGAACAACTCTGTACATCAAGCTACGAGTGACGTCATAAATCAGAAAATGACGTCATCCAATACCAATGCAATTTCAGGGGCGTAGTTGGTGGTTGTGTTTGGGGTCCTCAACATTGTAAAAATGTGCGACTTTAATGTCATTTTGGCCAAATTTATCATTTTACTTTCCTTATAAATTAATGTACGCACGCGTGTACGTCCGCATCGCTGGCTACGCCACTGAATTATGTAATAAAATGACAATTCAGCGTGTCATATTCTTTAGAATGTTCAGATCTACCGTACTAAACAATAGCTATCTGCATATAAACACAACTACATGTCAATCATGATAATCTAAACAGACAGACAAAAACCTTGACCATGAATGATGCAATCGAATTCGTCTGTTCCATCTCGATTGTTGAAATCATCTAAAATCAGATATAAAATAATACCATCCAGACCTCAACCTGACCCATCAGTTGTCACCAAACCTTCATCTAGCAGCATCCACAATTAATACCACAATTTACAGTAACAAGCAGGATTCAGATCACATTAAAGAAATGAAAGACCAGTCTCTCATTTTTATTTTAAGAAAGGAAAGCGGTGCGCATGTAACTAACGCAATGTGAAAATCACTAAAGGTTAAAACCCTTAAATGTTTAGGTTCAAGACAATAAATGTTTGGCCGCCTCAAAATAAAATCACCTATCCTGAAGTGATAGCTGCCAGTGGTGTATGCTGCTGAAATAGATAATTGCATTTTTTCTTGCTCGCTACGCTCGCACAACCACTATCAGTTCATTTTGTCACGTAGGGAATGAGTTTTAGGGATATGCTGTTCAAATAATTAATGCCTATATTCTTGCTCGCCTTGCTCTCACATTAACTTTATCAATGAATATTATAAGATAAAGAACGAAAGTTGTGTGGAATGCTTCTCAGAGATACATTTTTTTCTAGCTCGCTTTGCTCGCATATTTTCTTGAAGGGGGGGGGGTATCAATACATGAATGTACGCCCCCCCCCCCCCCTAACGCCAAAGTAATTTTTTAAGTCAAATTTGTCTTTGACTTTTTGGTAGTAGTTGGTTTTAAAAGTGATAAACGCAATTTTGTTGTATGCAAACCAAAACAATCCAGTTTCTAGACATGCCCCTTTAAACAAATATAAAGTAAAACGTTGAAAGCTTCAAATCTGATTGGCTTCGTAAGCTGTAATGTAATGGCCAGTCTGCATGCACGCGCATTACCCCACTAACCGGTATTGAATGTAACGCGTTATGTTAGTCCGATGAGTCAACACATCTCACTGAAAACCAACAATCACTCTTTTACGATGAGATTATGCACCAAACATCTATAATGTAAGACACTTTACTATACTATACACATATATTAGTGTTTCAAGAACAGCGTCCTAACGGGTCACCGAAATACAATGTCCTGTTCTGTTATTAAAACAGGGTGGACATACCACATGGTACGCGACGTAAATTTTGACTAACACCGCAAGAACAAATATGTAAACACAAAGTTTAAAATAACCTAATTTTATTCTTATACCGATTTCAACGATATATCATCGACGGCCAAGCCGAGAATGAATACTATCCCACTTAATATTTTTGGTGAAAATCACATGTTTTCTTTTGCCCGAAACCGACTAAACTACTATACAGGCAGATGAGTCGGTTTCGGGCAAAAACTGTGACTTTTTGTAGAAAACTATTAAGTTGCGTGGACAGTACTTATTCTCTGCTCGAACGTCGAGGATGTCTCGTTAAAATCAGTCAAAGAATAATAGACCGACGGCAGTTTGTGTTTCAATATTTTTATTTGCGTTCTTAGTCAAAATTTGTGTCACATACCACGTGGTATGTCTACACTGTAAAAAACCACTTACATTTGTAGAATAGTGGGACGTCACCACATATAATTTGCATTACACCGGATATGGACACTTAGGCTAAAGCAAATTAAAAGTTTGGTTCTGGTAACATGCTGAAAAAAGGTAAGTTTCGAAAACGTTTTATTTTTTAAATTGATTTTATTGATTTAATGCTGTTGGAAATAAACGATTCGCGATGATGTTCAGCAAAATGCCAATATAAACGTGTTTAGGACAGAAGCCAAACAATAGAGTTGGTGGAGTTAATAAAACCACACTTTTAATTTGCTTTTGTCTTAAAAAATAATATTCCATTGGAAAAATAGGTAGGTACGATAAACAGTACATTGTTTAAAATGATTTTATTGCTCTTTGACATTCCTCGAAGCCGGAGGTCGTTGGCAACGTAGACAGGGATAAAACCAAATGGCCACGCACTACCACTGTCTCAGTCGAATGCAACACAATGAATGCTCTTTGAAATCAACTATTCGCCGTTGAGTTCCCGCAAAATGTCAATAAACTGTTTAGGATCATTGAGGATAGAAGCCAAACAAATGGGTCGGTCGCGTTACTTAAAACACAAGATAAATTTGTTTTGGCCTATAAATGATATTCCATCTCTCGGTATTTGTTTCGTCTATATCTATATGAGATAATATAGATCTACATCATAACTTGTGCGCATTCACACACAGCAAGATCGCTTATATAACAGACAGCATCATATCATACTTTATAGTCGGAAATTTGCTCGGCGAGTAACACTGTTCTATCAGGTAACTATTCTCTTAATATATTCTCTTTTCCTTTCTTTTATAATGATAATATACAAATGTATGTGAGGAGTTTTGGTTAGATTAAGGCGGCGCGATTTGTGGTCGATAGGTCCCGTTTCGCCCCTCGTCTGCGCCTCTGCATTTTTTGACTCAGCAAAATACCACCAATGCTTCAGTTTACTCAAGTTGTTGTGCACCTGAGAGGGCGAAAAGCCAAATTGTGCTGTGGTTGACGTCGGCTCCGAGTATACCAGCCTACTAGTGCTTCAATGATCGGCATTCTAATCACCTCGGCCTTTATTGCCTTGCAATAATAGGTTTATTAACCGGAGACAAACGGAAATGGCCGAGCTTTCACGATTGCAATGACCGGGTGTATATATACAGTCGATTGGTTCATGCCACACCCTAGTGGTATACGTATAGCGAATGAAGTAATGACCCGCCGTATTGGTAAGCCGTTTGTCGCCTTCTCTCGAAGGTCTGTGTTGGCAGTTAGTTGTAAGTTGTGCATTCAGAAGTTGATTCAAAATTTATTAGTCTTAATTTCTTAACTTCTCACATTGACAATATCAAAATAGACAGTTAATACTGAAAATCCGTTCTGGTTTTAAAGGGACTGCTTCACGTATTGGTGTATTGTAAAAATAAAATTAAATTGTCAAATATTCATGTAATTTTGGTATAGTTGATTGTATATGCCATAAACAACCACATTGACATAAAAAATAACATCGGCAGTTTGTAGTTATTTAGCATTTTTACACCCAAAATTCTATAGGGTATTAATACCCTATAGAATTGGCACTACTATCACTTAAATTGCCTGGAATTTTTTTCCATTCAGTGAAAACGAATTGCGAAACACACGGAATACCTCACAGATGTTTCGGCTTTAGTTTGTTGAAGTAACAGTTTAGTTTAGTTTAAACAATATTTATTTCTTTATAAACATATAATAACATTCATTTACACATATTAAGGATTAAGTAGAAAGCTAAGCTAAGTAACAGTTTGATCACGTGTGAGTTACATAATTCTCAAAGCATTTTGGAATGAAACTCTGCGATATATTCAAAAGGAAAAATATCGAGTGCTGAATATCAAGAGTGATTTAAATTGCCTATATGCCATAAATCTTTCACAAGGCAACCACCAGTGGCGTTCTATTACATAAATACTTGGTTAGGTAGGAAAATTACGTCATACAAAAAATTTAGCCCGATCTGTGAGGCAGCCCCTTTGATATCGTTCACATTTTAGACTTTTTGACAGCAGAAACTTGGACTTTCAGCGGTTATAAGATCATTGTCTCGGTCAGTTGTGTTTTGGACATTGTACCTTTTAATTGCGGTCCATGTTGTTTTTTATGTTTTCTTTGTTCGGCTGTTTAAGTTGAGTGTTGCCTTCCCTGCCGATTTTGTTAAACAAGGTGAGCTTTTCATCCGTCGTCCGTCCGTCGTCCGTCCGTCGTCCGTTCACAATTCCTTGTGAACACACTAGAGGCCACAGTTATGCGCCAATCGTCATGACACTTAATCAGAATGATGTTTGTCTCTATAAAATCTAGGTCAAGTTCGAAACTAGGTTATGTGTGGTGAAAATCTAGGTCACTAGGTGAAATCTTAGACAATGTCTGTGAACGCATTAGAGACCACAATTATGGCCCGATCTTCACGAAACTTTGTTAGAATGTTTGTCTCTATGAAATCTAGGTTATCTATGAAATAGCTTGTAAACACATTAGAGGACACTATTATGAAACTTGGTCAGAATGTTTGTCTCCATGAAATCTAGGTCAAGTTCGAAACTACGCCATGTGGGGTCAAAAACTAGGTCACTAGGTCAAATCTTAGAAAATATTTGTGAGCATTAGAGACCACAATTATTGCCCGATCTTCACGAAACTTTGTTAGAATGTTTGTCTTTATGAAATCTAGGTTATCTATGAAATAGCTTGTGAACACATTAGAGGACTCTATTATGAAACTTGGTCAGAATGTTTGTCTCCATGAAATCTAGGTCAAGTTCGAAACTACGCCACGTGGGGTCAAAAACTAGGTCACTAGGTCAAATCTTAGAAAATATTTGTGAGCATTAGAGACCACAATTATTGCCCGATCTTCACGAAACTTTGGTAGAATGTTTGTTCCTATAAAATATATGCCAAGCTTAAACAGTACTACTAGTATCTGTCAGATGAACTTATTTGAGCAATGTCGAATAGTCTTGGCCTTTTTGCTGAAATATTTCTCAGGTGAGCGATATAGGTCAATCATTGCTCTCTTGTTATATTTTAAAATAGATTTTAGAAATAGTTTTGTAACATTTTTGACGCAATGTAGGCCTATCTTACAAACGCATTTTGCACCTTTTGTTAGATGCGGTTAGGTGTAGTCTGATTTGTCTTTGTGAAACTATTTCTGCAACGGGCGCGTATCTCGTCCAGAAGAATTCATGACATGCAGAACATCAGGCACTCGTTCGGATGCAAGAACTGATTTTTTTATTTCTTAATGTCTGATGTTCTGTATGTCATGAATTTATAAAACACAGACAGGGGTTCGGATGTGGAAAAATGAAATCACGGGTGCGTAGTGATTTAATTTTTCCGCATCCGAACGAGTGCCCGTGTTTTATTCACCGACAACATACGCGAACAGATTTTTATTTCTTAAATAAAATACATCTATTACACGATTTTCCTCACAACCGAGTTATTACAGTGAAGACGAGTACGTATTATTACCTGCGACCCTTGAGCGAGCAGGTATATTGGATAGCATAAAGTAATCAAAGCACTGAAAGTACTGATGTGTGGCGTACTGATGCCATTAAATCCAATATCGAATCCAGGTTGTATCATAATTTTATGTCACAGTTCTGATAAGCCCACCCTTACTCAAACATTTGTGCTGCTAAAGACACCAAGAGAACCAGCAGTTACCTGGAACTTACTAAAGTAACTATGCTGAGCATCAATGAAGGGATATTTACAAATACCATTTTTAACGACTTGGAGAATTCGACCAGTGTCAAGATAAGTGACTGTTTATTCTCCGTATGACCACGCATGTTAATTAAATGTATATGACACTCTATATTAACGTATGTAAAAGGGATAAACATGGCGTCGCTCACACATATCGATCGGCCGATCAAAGACCTAAATATACACAGATTGGAAAATCTACCAAATCTCACAATATCTCGCGGCAGTTTTCTGAAATCTCGTTTTTCTTTAATACCTTATATCTCCTGTTTTGCTATACATAGGAAAAAACTAATATGTTTATGCAATAGATTTATCATTCTGCTTTAAAATGATACATAATCTATTGAAATCAGTCGAGGAATAAAACAATAGACCTCAAAGAGCCAGACCTACTCTCATTTTAATGGAAATGCTTATTTGAGCAGAAAAGACCCCGTTTGCCTCATTCAAACAATAATTTTCTGAATTCTATAAGAGATAGAAAAAAATAAGTTACATCATGCAGTAGAAGAAGCTTAGCTCTTCAAAATGAAATATAGTTCATTAAAAATGGATGACAAACAAAAGTGTTCATGCCAAATATCAGAATCTGCTGCATGCTATTTTGCATTTTCTCTCCGTTGTCAATTAAATGTCCAATCTGTGTATATTTAGGTCTTTGGGCCGATTAATGCTTTAAAAACAAGTTTTACATTTTATAAAACCTTAAAGTATTAGCTTTTAAAACAAGCTTTAATGAACAAAATCGATCAAATATTAAATTAATAATTGATGATTTTCGACCGTTGATTGAATTTTTATTTGGTATAAAACGGGATATTTTAAACTTACTTTTACGCGGAACGGATTCTTACTCGTCGCCGTGGATTTAATAATTAGGCTATCGCGTTGAATGTTGTCTAAAAGAGAGACATATATCTCTGCTTCATTACAAGCTTTAAATATTCAAAATCGGATACTAGATACGAAAATTATGAGGTCTTATATAAAGCACGGTAGAAATTGACTAGTGCGTTTAACGCTTACCGCGATAACATCGTTAATCGGCCGATCGATATGTACGTAGAACTATTTCAGTTCCCCCCCCCACCAGCTATATATAGCATCAATGTTTGTATACAACATAATTAGGTCATCGTCTGCAATGTGCAGCGGCGGAGTGATTTACATACGTTACAGTATACGATTGAAAACCGTGGGAACTATTAGATTCCCGCCACCAGTGAGAACATTCGTTGGTAGTAAAAATATAGTCCGTTGCGGAATGATTTGCTATAAAAATCCTCTAAAAATAAAAGTCTGATAAAATTGTTGGTCTTAATATTAGTAAATGTTGGTAATGTAAACAAATGAGGTCCAATGATACGTGTAACCTGTGTTGCATGCTTGTAATATTGTTCAAATCATAGAACTATTTATTTGCCGAGGCCTAATGCGTTAAATTGGTCGTAAGCTGAAAAGTGGTAATATCATTGGCGTAAACGCCACACAAAAAGTCTATGGAGGGGCACGTGACCTGTTCTCGATGGTTTACGATTTCAAAAAAAAATCCAAAAAAGATGCATTTTGTAAGAATATCGTGAACCAGACTAATTCCATTATTCCATGCGGATAACTACGGTCTTTGTCGCATTGCAATACAAAAATGTAGTTTTTGTGTGGCGTAAACGCCACACAATGTTATTACCACTTTTCAGCTTACGACCAATTTAACGCATTAGGCCTCGGCAAATAAATAGTTCTATGATTTGAACAATATTACAAGCATGCAACACAGGTTACACGTATCATTGGACCTGATTTGTTTACATTACCAACATTTACTTATATTAAGACCACCAATTTTATCAGACTTTTATTTTTAGAGGATTTTTATAGCAAATCATTCCGCAACGGACTATATTTTTACTACCAACGAATGTTCTCACTGGTGGCGGGAATCTAATAGTTCCCACGGTTTTCAATCGTATACTGTAACGTATGTAAATCACTCCGCCGCTGCACATTGCAGACGATGAACTAATTATGTTGTATACAAACATTGATGCTATATATAGCAGGTGGGGGGAACTGAAATAGTTCTACGTACATATCGATCGGCCGATTAACGATGTTATCGCGGTAAGCGTTAAACGCACTAGTCAATTTCTACCGTGCTTTATATAAGACCTCATAATTTTCGTATCTATTATCCGATTTTGAATATTTAAAGCTTGTAATGAAGCAGAGATATATGTCTCTCTTTTAGACAACATTCAACACGAAACCCTAATTAGTTAATCCACGGCGACGAGTAAGAATCCGTTCCGCGTAAAAGTAAGTTTAAAATATCCCGTTTTATACCAAATAAACGGTCGAAAATCATCAATTATTAATTTAATATTCGATCGATTTTGTTCGTTAAAGCTTGTTTTAAAAGCTAATACTTAAAGGTTTTATAAAATGTAAAACTTGTTTTTAAAGCATTAATCGGCCGATCGATATGTGGGAGCGACGCCATGTTTACCCCTTTTACATACGTTAATATAGAGTGTCATTTAATTAACATGCGTGGTCATACGGAGAATAAACAGTCAGTTATCTTGACACTGGTCGAATTCTCCAAGTCGTTAAAAATGGTATTTGTAAATATCCCTTCATTGATGCTCAGCAGTTACTTAAGTAAGTTCCAGGTAACTGCTGGTTCTCTTGGTGTCTTTATTTACCGAAGAAATCAGAACTGTCCGAAATTTCAGTGAGCGCTAGGCAATATTGAGACAATGGATCTAAACAGCAGGTGACTGCAGCTGCATATAAGCACAGCGCTTCCCAGTCAATAATTGTCATGGAATTATCGGAATTGGTTTATGATCTTTGATATTGTTGAACACTGAAAACATGTCTTATGATAAAACCTTTTAATGAACTGATACGAGGTTTTATTTATAAGCATATAAATATTATGTGGAACAAGGGAGTCATAATATGCAACTAAGTGTCTTGAAAATTGGTTTGTTATACATGACATTATTTAACAATTTGTTGATAAATTTCGTATGTCAAATTATCGTGCATATAGTTTTTCCAATTTGAAAGCTACCGGCCTATCGCGCTTATTTTTTTCTCACAATTTTGAGATTTTCATGCTTAATTTTATACACATCAGCTGTTGAATTATGCAGATAGAAGGTCGAGGATCCTATCAATTCTCTGTCAAATGAAGTCGGTACATTATTTGCTCGCAGGAACTATTTGACTTGTATACGTATAGATATACTCGTTTAAATGGTCAACGTAACTTCTTTTATCACATAACCTGCGGTCCAGGAGTGCCGTAAAGCCGTACCGTAAATATCGTTCGGCACTCCCAGACTGTGCAATAAATATGTAAATGAGCTTGACGTGACGTTAGCCAATCCATGCATTGATCCGTCAATGACGTCAGGACAATATCAACGTCGCCATGACGTCGCGCTAATTGTACCGCTGAATTTTGGCTGAAACTTATGCAGCGTACATCATCCTATTGAACAATAATGAGCGTTTTCTAAGGTTATGTGATAAATAGAATCTTACATTCGTGCTCATTACATACGAGTTTTATTAAACTCGTCGACAAAAACAGTATGACACTCGGCAAAGCCTCGTGTCATATCATTTTGTCCACTCGTTTAATAAAACTCGTATGTAATAAGCACTCATGCAAGATCCTCTATATCCGAAATAACGTCAATCAAATTTCACTTTAATTGCATGCCATTTGTTCACATTCAATGAAAATGATTAACAAACCGAACCGATTACCTCATTGGCGTTTACGTTGTATTGTGTTTACCCACAGGAACTTGCATTTATAATTTGAAATAAAAATGAAAAAAAAATGTTTTTTGATTTTTTTTTCACTAGGCCTACTGTACTATTAAAATATAGACAGGAGTGCAATGCGATTGTATCCCACGAACTATTCTAATACAAATATTTTCTCTATACCAACTTGACAGTTAAAACACATGATCTAGGCAGTTAAAGGGGCTAATAACAATACAGAATACATCCGCACCTCAACCGATCGGTACCGATAATCGTCTAATATCGGCTTTTAAAGCCAATATTTGTGGAGTTTTTATTTGGCGTCGACTCCATTTTTTTTTTTTCAAATTATAAATGCAAGTTCCTGTGGTAAACCTAATGTACAGATCGAACATGTCACGTTTGTGTAAATCACAACCATGCCCCACAAACTCTGTGTTATTTAAAAAAATACAGAGAGCGCGATATCGTATGCAGTATACAAATACTATTAATGTGGCAAGTATTGATGGTCAATGCTATCTTATGTTGTTTCTCTCTCCAGCGAACGGAACCATGAAGATGACGTATGTGATGACTCTTGTTGTGACGTCATTTATATTGATAGACGTGTTGCCACAAGTGGAAAGTCAACGACGACTATGCGTTCGCAACGAGGCTATGGAGTGCATGGATACTGGACCAAATCTAGGAGGGAGTGGACAAAATTGTGCTAGGAGATATGGAGGAACAGGCACGTGTTACTGGGTTCCTGCACGTACACCATTTTGCAAGTGCGTGCACCCGGAGTTGTTACGTTGGCTCGAAAGCAATTTAATCGAACGACGAAATTAAGACGCTTGTCATCTTGTTTTTCACTTACATGTTTTGCATAAGTATATTAAGGTAGTACATGTGTGTAATACAATGTGTATTGGTATAATTGTGAAACGTTTGACGAAATGATCAACTCAGTATTCGCATCTAATTTACGCCTATGTTCGACCACAGGAACTAAGTCTTGCATGTATAATTTGAAAAAAAAAATATTTTAGTAGTACAGTAGGCCTAGTGAAAAAAATTTTTTTTTTCAATTTTTTTTTCATTTTTTTTTTCAAATTATAAATGCAATTTCCTGTGGTTCGACATTGATTGACCACCTGTTTTCGTCGAGCTTTATGTCTACTGTTTTATTGTCTGACGCTTACGTGCACTGCCGTCGTTTCTGTGTGGCTTTGGATTGTCTGTGCGCTACAATACTTGCTTATCACTACATTATGTGTTAATTGCCGTGTGGGGGCTATACAAAGTCTTTCCGTACTTCACTTCAGTGTAGTTATCATTCACAATTACCTCCCTTCATGGTTAATTATGCACGGAATTCAAAGTCCAAAGTATGTCATTCATTGCGGGTGAGTACATGGACTTGCTTGAAGTATCCACTTTTGGGGATATGGAAGGTTCGTTCTCTATGTCTGAGTATTGCGTACGTGGCTAGACGTTACCACCGTTTCTGAGTGGCGTTGGAGAGTCTGTGCGCTACACTATTACGTCGACTACAGTAACTGTAATTCCCTAGCAGAGTTATCTTTTTTGTTGCTCCATTATGCATGCATGATAATGAGCATTGTTTTGAGAGACGGTGCTATGGTGGTACTAATCGGGGGAGCTGCGGTGCGTTCAACGAAGGGTCATGTGACGAAATATTCCGTCACGTTTCGTACCTGTGGGTCGTTGAACGCTATAATTGTGTTAAAAACCCGGTTTACTAGACATATGGGGTGTGCCTAAATTGGTGTATCGTACCAAAATGGCTGACAGAGGCAAATAATGGATTGTGAATAGTAAAACCCGTGAGCCAGTTCATGGTTCGATCGAGAACGAAAAACTTGTTTGTGCCAAACAGAGTGTTCAACGTGTCTTCAAGCTCCATACCCGGTTACAGAATAACCGAGTCGCCATCCAGCTTTTTTAAAAGCTAACATACTAACCGAGTCTGCCTACAAGCTTTTTAAAAAGCTAACATTGAAGCAATAATATGTTAACAAGCACACGTATAGTACATCTAAGTGTGACTTTTTCCGAAAACTAAGATGACTGTTTCGTGACCTTGACCCGATTTCCAGAAGCATCTCAATCTGAGTCGAGATTATTCACAAATACTGTTATGTGTCTTTGAGATAAGTTCCATAGGAGGCCAGACTAAAAGTTGGCACCGCAAAACAGATACATTGTTCTGAGTTTATTACAGTTGAAAAAAATGAGCACAAACTTAAAAATGATCTTTTATTTATACTCTTGACTTGAGCGAAAACTCACCTTGAGTTGAGATTCCTACTTGAGATGCTTCGGCAGATCGGGGCCTGAACTCACAAAGTTCGGTCAGGTTTGGTCGGTGTCTTTGGTCTGCCCTCTTCTGTAATGGAGGTGAGAAAAACGACATCGCGGTATAGTCGGATCTGATTGAATCGACGGCCAAACCCGAGTGACCATTATGTGTGGCATTTGTAGTACATTGACATAATGCTGTCTTTTCTGTGTATCTGATAAGCCCTATGAGTCTATATTGGTAGGGACCAAAGTGGCAAGATTAAAATGATTTGTGTCTCTTCTCTATTATCATATTGGGTAAGACCCAAAATGCTAAAACTTGACCGCATTCTGTTACCACAGTTTCTTGAATGCTGCACAAAAGTTTAATTGGGACTGCCAAGGGCTTATCAGCACTTACACATCAAGTTGAAGCAGCGTTTATTCGTGTTTAACATTGCAGTTCGTCTTATTCATTTTGCAAAATATTCAAATAGAAAATGTGTTGACCCTTAAAGAATATAAGCCGGAGAATCCAAATCACACCAAAATGAACTTAGTTTTTGTGAAAAAAAACAGGTACCGGTTTGTTTCTGTAAAAACTCAGCCTATATAAACCATTAAACACCACACATCCGCTTAACACTTCTTACACAGCCTTCACTAATTAGAAGCAAAATGTCAAGTAGCGTTACACAATACAAGTGGTATTTCCTCTAGGTAATTACACGAAAACATTGCTAAAACGAATTAAATAGACCGTAATTGAATTAAAGGTACATAACTCCAGATACCGAGTACAAAGTTCTATGATTCAGTTGTCGTGTTACTTTGACGTTCCCACAATCTCATTAAAATCAGATCCAAACATTTTGCTCCATTCCTTTTCGCTGTTACGCCTTTATCAGCGTACAAAGTGAAGCTTAATAAATCTCTGGTTTTAATGAGATTCACGTTCCCAATACGCACACTGATTTGTTCAAGTTGATGCCGTCGAACGACCGATTACATAAACGTCCAGTTCTGAAGCAATTTTCTAGGCTTGTTCAATTCAAAATGTGGAGCTACGTCCCTTTAATATGGTCAAGGAATTCAACGTCGCAAACCAAGTTCTTACCATATCAACGGTTTTTGCGATTTTCTGGTATGGCACCCCCCCCCCTCCACTATCTTCAGACGACAAGCGAGACAAGACATACAAGCAATTTCCAGTCCAGCAGTCAAGCGATGTCGGCGTTTTATCTGCGGCATGGCTGTAAAGGAAAGAAATCGTATAATCAAATCATATTGAGGCACATCAGTTTTGTAAAAGCAGTGCACTTGTCCAGGATCATTTTTATGGCATCATTTTCGTAAAAATGTTATTTCAATTTATTTTCGGAAACGCAACATCATGCGGCTTCTTTGACGCATGTTACATATGTGTTTGTTTATTCGTATGACGTACGATTAGGATCACGAATACATGTTTCTGTATCATGCTTTAAACTTTCAGCATCGCGCTAAAAGTTTTCTGCATCATATTAGGTCGTGCAAATGAAAATCCTGCATCATGTCTCACTTATTTATGGCGGCCGATCCACCTAACCAATTTACCTGGACTGTATCCTTACCAGTGCTAATTTACAATTTACCATTCGACAAGCAACCAACATCTTCTCCACGTGTGGACGAAAATCGACATTGTCAAATTCTCATGGAAAGGGTATGAACTGCCACACGACCGGGAATCACCGGATTACATCTCCAGCGCACAACCTGCTGGACCACGATCACGGCTTCTTTGAACCGCAAAAGTAACTAATATTCAGTTTTTCAGTTTAAAGTTTCGACAATACAACCACTAACAGTCAAACGTGCGATAATATTTACTTAAACTATGCAGTCAACTGTTATAAAAATGGATGCTGTTCTGTGGAGGCCTAGAGGGCAAGAATAACACACATTGCTCCAATCGACTAAGGTGTAAATTGGTGCCTGTGTGGGCGGTGTCTGAACATGTTCGATATTCCTTGGTGCCGTATCTCGATGTTGGCTGCACACCTCCCAGGAGAGAAATAATCTCCCCATGGAGACTCGATGGCTGGTTTCATTGTGTTGCCCAATGACCAGGGAAAGTTAAATGTCAAAGGGTGGCTGAACGGCTGGTTTGTTGAAAGCAGCCCTTATATATATCATAAAAACCAAAGTATCTGACAAAATTAAAAAAACTAATAAATACGAGGGTCGTTCATTTAATACCCGGACTATCGCCATAGCGCTTGATTGAAACATACGATTTTAATAGATTTTCGTTTAATAAGACTTACTCACCAACTTGATTATTTGACAAAACTTTTTTGTGTGACGTCGCAACGTCATTCAAACGTTATTTGACGTAACTGCAAAAAGTACATGTATTTCATAATTAAACCATTTGATCAAATATTGACATAATATCTGCTCAAAATAGTATCTCATTTTAGAAGCATGTTCTAATTTTGAAAATATTTATCAACATCGAAAGTGTTCGCATTTAGAGAAAGGCTACTATAGTACTGTTTTAAACAACTTAGAACTCCTCGTTTTTCTCAGTAGGAGTACCTTTCCGAAATTGGTCACCATAGCAACGAAGTATGTGATTTCGACAAAATTCAGGAGAAAATTTAAAGCTATGATATGGTACAATATGTGTAAATTACTCAAAATAGAAACAATAAATATGTATTTTTTCTTATTTTAGAGCTTTTTTTAAACCATAATTATACATTTAGTAATTACATAACGTCAATGTAGCAGGTTTTCCTGGAGACTGGCTCATATATATTATATTAGTACTGGTCGTTAAGGAAAGTTCAACCGTGATTCTTGTTACAGGTGACTGTTCAATACACTTGTGTTTGTATATAAAAATGACCCAATATTATGTTTTGCAGACTTCATGAGTCCCTTTTTAACCTGATTTATGTAAAAGTAGAGTTTCTGGTACATTAAACTAGGACGTTTAATAGATATAAACATACATGATCGTGCCATGTACAGTATGGGTTGAGACCTAAATTAAACAAATATTGTTTGTTCACCCCATCTTATTAAGGGTAGGTAGGAAAAGTTCTCTTAATATGATATTATTACTAATATATATTACGTATTTATATTTTTATAAAAGTAATATTAAAAGACTTTTGCTAATTTCGCTAAAAAAAACTCATTTTTCTCATTTTTAAATTTATTTTCTGGTAGGGGCGATTTTGGCGGGTAGGTCGTGGTATTTGAAACAAACGATATTTTATCTAAGGCCTAAAGGGTAGGTCTATAAAGATAGCGTTTTAACATGGGAATAGCATGATCATGAGTATGGGGTCATAATGCAGCACGCTGTAGGGGCATCATTCTTACTGTACACTCATTGAAATCCGCGGATTTAATAGATTTTGAGTTTCGGTAAAAAAGTACATTTGTCGAAACGTGAATTCGTGGATTTGACATTTGAATTTTCAACAGCATACTTCTATTAGATTGAGTATTAATTATGAGGATTTATATAGCATTTAGGATTTCGACAACGGGTTTATTCCAAAATTCGGCATAAAAATATCCTCAGCGAATCATGGTCGTTTGACAGTAGCTCAGTACTGAAACATTATAAAATGATTAAACTTACTTAATTCACACAGTTCAAACTTCAATCGAACAGAACACGAAATTGAATCCTATAAATGTTTACTTGTGATCAGTGCATTAATTAGTAACAAAAGTTAGGTTGTCCACGCCGCACGTCATTAATTTATTTTTTAGTTTTTTACACAGTTGGACGAAAATGTTCCGACCCTCTTCAATATATCTTTTGTGTTTAACTTTATTACTTTGCTTGAATTTGACGTTTGGCCAAAATGTCCGAATCAATACGAACATGTTCGGTGCTAACCCAAACCATAAGGGGATAACATACAACAACAACAAGTTGAAGGAACCAACGCTACTACAAAATATTCCAGACGAAAGTTTACTCCAAGTAGCATCAATGCTGGATGACGTTAGGTATGAGGTCTCCAGTGTTTGCCTGAACCAAACAGAAATGATCATCGAAGGAATATTCAACAGATCAACATGGGCGCTTAGAAGTAAGTGAACAAGTTACATACTGTATAACAATAAGCCTCGACGGCGTAGTGGTAGAGTGTCCGCTTTATACTGTATATATGGATCGTTTTACAGAGTATGTAGATCGATGTACTGAGTATATGGATCGTTGTACTGAGTCTATATATCGTTGTACTGAATATATATATCGTTGTACTGAGTCTATATATCGTTGTACTGAGTATATGGATCGTTGTACTGAGTATATGGATCGTTGTACTGAATATATGGATCGTTGTACTGAGTCTATATATCGTTGTACTGAGTCCATATATCGTTGTACTGAATATATATATCGTTGTACTGAGTCTATGTATCGTTGTACTGAGTATATATATCGTTGTACTGAGTATATGGATCGTTGTACTGAGTCTATATATCGTTGTACTGAGTATATATATCGTTGTACTGAGTATATGGATCGTTGTACTGAGTATATGGATCGTTGTACTGAATATATGGATCGTTGTACTGAGTCTATATATCGTTGTACTGAGTCCATATATCGTTGTACTGAATATATATATCGTTGTACTGAGTCTATATATCGTTGTACTGAATATATATATCGTTGTACTGAGTATATGGATCGTTGTACTGAGTATATATATCGTTGTACTGAATATATATATCGTTGTACTGAGTCTATATATCGTTGTACTGAGTCCATATATCGTTGTACTGAGTCTATATATCGTTGTACTGAGTATATATATCGTTGTACTGAGTCTATATATCGTTGTACTGAGTCTATATATCGTTGTACTGAGTCTATATATCGTTGTACTGAGTCTATATATCGTTGTACTGTGTCTATATATCGTTGTACTGAGTATATATATCGTTGTACTGAGTCCATATATCGTTGTACTGAGTCTATATATCGTTGTACTGAGTATATATATCGTTGTACTGAGTCCATATATCGTTGTACTGAGTCTATATATCGTTGTACTGAGTATATATATCGTTGTACTGAGTCTATATATCGTTGTACTGAGTCTATATATCGTTGTTATGAGTCTATATATCGTTGTACTGAGTCTATATATCTTTGTACTGAGTATATGGATCGTTGTACTGAGTATATGGATCGTTGTACTGAGTATATGGATCGTTGCACTGAGTATATGGATCGTTGTACTGAGTATATGGATCGTTGTACTGAGTCCATATATCGTTGTACTGAGTCTATATATCTTTGTACTGAGTATATGGATCGTTGTACTGAGTATATGGATCGTTGTACTGAGTATATGGATCGTTGTACTGAGTCCATATATCGTTGTACTGAGTCTATATATCTTTGTACTGAGTATATGGATCGTTGTACTGAGTATATGGATCGTTGTACTGAGTATATGGATCGTTGTACTGAGTATATGGATCGTTGTACTGAGTATATGGATCGTTGTACTGAGTATATGGATCGTTGTTCTGAGTATATGGATCGTTGTACTGAGTATATGGATCGTTGTACTGAGTATATGGATCGTTGTACTGAGTCCATATATCGTTGTACTGAGTCTATATATCGTTGTACTGAGTCTATATATCGTTGTACTGAGTCTATATATCGTTGTACAGAGTCTATATATCATTGTACTGAGTATATATATCGTTGAACTGAGTATATGGATCGTTGTACTGAGTATATATATCGTTGTACTGAGTCTATGGATCGTTGTACTGAGTCTATATATCGTTGTACTGAGTCCATATATCGTTGTACTGAGTCTATGAATCGTTGTACTGAGTATATATATCGTTGTACTGAGTCTATATATCGTTGTACTGAGTATATATATCGCTGTACTGAGTCTATATATCGTTGTACTGGGTCTATATATCGTTGTACTGAGTCTATATATCGTTGTACTGAGTGTATATATCGCTGTACTGAGTCTATATATCGTTGTACTGGGTCTATATATCGTTGTACTGATTCTATATATCGTTGTACTGAATATATGGATCGTTGTACTGAATATATGGATCGTTGTACTGAATATATGGCTCGTTGTACTGAATATATGGCTCGTTGTACTGAATATATGGCTCGTTTTACTGAATATATGGCTCGTTGTACTGAATATATGGCTCGTTGTACTGAATATATGGCTCGTTGTACTGAATATATGGTTCGTTGTTCTGAATATATGGCTCGTTGTACTGAATATATGGCTCGTTTTACTGAATATATGGCTCGTTTTACTGAGTATATGGATAGTTGTACTGAATATATGACTCGTTGTACTGAATATATGGCTCGTTGTACTCAATATATACGGCTCGTTGTACTGAATATATGGCTCGTTGTACTCAATATATACGGCTCGTTGTACTGAATATATGGCTCGTTGTACTCAATATATACGGCTCGTTGTACTGAATATATGGCTCGTTGTACTGAATATATGGCTCGTTTTACTGAGTATATGGATAGTTTTACTGAGTATATGGATAGTTGTACTTAGTATATGGATCGTTGTACTAAGTATATAGGTCGTTGTACTGAGTATTATATGATCGTTAAATAGAGAACATGGTCGTTGCATATGTATATACAGTATAATTATATAAAATGTCGCAATAATATATTGAATATGGCTTATTAGCACTCGGCTATATCGATTATGAAATACGCTTACGAAATACTAATTTGTGTCCTTATTAAAACCAGGGTCAGTGTACTCATATAAGATATCTATATTCTTAGCTGTATCACGTAATTCCTATGTCCATAAATGAAGTCATATAACGAAATATCATGACCCTATCTTCATCCCTTATACCGTAAAATCAACTTATTTTTTCATGGGCTTTCAATTCCGTGATTTGGTACAATAGTAATTTGGTGGTTTCTTAAATTCGTAGACAAAAATATTGAAAGAAAAATCTTGGTATGCATTGTTGAAGTCATTTTGAGGGGATTTAATTTTGCGATCTAGTTCATCCGAAATATTAACTAAAATCCAGCTGTGTGAAGTTGGCTCAACATACGACATACGACATACGACATTCAAAAAATCGAATGTCGTCCAGCTCGACATTGGACGACATTGGACGACATTCAAAAAATCATCTAAAATCGAATGTCGTCCAGCTCGACATTGGACGACATTGGACGACATTAAAAAAAATCGTCTAAAATCGAATGTCGTCCAGCTCGACATTGGACGACATTGGACGACATTCAAAAAATGGTAAAAAATCGAATGTCGTCCGGCTCGACATTGGACGACATTGGACGACATTCAAAAAGTTGTCAGTAATTGAATGCCTTGCAGCTCGAAGACGTTAAAACATAGTTGAGATGATGTTAGTAGTCAGACATTTAGATAAGCTGTAATAATTTTGGTCATTTCGAATCATCATTCGGAATGTGTTTCAAATTTTTAGTTTTTATTAATTCCGACTCATTCGGACCCATTCCGGCTGATTCGAGATTCGTATGATTGGGGTATCAATTACGTCTATCGCAAGCCCGATACCTGTAAAAACTACATACACATGGGTAACGAACTAGTATGTGTTTATCCACGTCCCTATTGTTTCGCTTAACAATCATGATGTAATAGTGTATGTTGAACGCATAGCTAGACTGATTCTGACCCTGTGGTTCGGCTGTGCACTTTCCACTAACGGAAGTGTACACAGCATTACTCAAGTTTTGCGGTCAAACCTCGTAAGTTTTTTCGATTTGTTTTATGTCATTTCATGCACATTATGAAATGAATAATAACCAAACCAGCATTGGAGACTACTTATGTAAATAAATATCAAATTGCATCACATATAATTTCAGGTGTATTCGTAAGTAATATGGCGTCCATCTTTGACGTCATTTTTGATTCCCGGGTTCGAACACTATGTTGACAATTCATGCCGACAGTTACATATTCCATATATAAACCAAATCACTGTACAACTTATTGTGATACTATACAATTTAACTTTTATGACTTATTGTGATTAAAATATCCGGTTATTTCCCATCACTGTACGACTTATTGCACTACTTTACAAGTCAACGTGTACTCCTTATTGTGATAACCGGAGTTGACTCGTTTATACACTGTTCTATTAGTATTTAACATTGCTTGTTGCATTTTAGTTGTCACCTACCCATGAATAGGCTACTTTTGTGCCGAGTGTCACTCGACTCTTAGGCACCGTGGACAGCAACTGTAGATACTAGTATACAACAGACGGACGAACAAGAGCATTCAAAATATTATCTTAAATCCTTGTCAGGCTGCCTGAACATAACTATTATTATTGAACAAACACAAGTTTAGATTAAATGTCCGTGGCTTTATTAACAGAACTATTATTATAACAAATATTCCAGTTGACACAAGAAAAGTATAAAGTAAACCCAAAATATCCGGTAATATCGCAAAGCAACTCGCAAATCTACCAAACTATTCACGATTTACTGAAAGTACACAAGTCTTAGCGAATCTATAAACTCCCCTAACCAAATTGATTAAGTAAATAAAACTATATTTTGTTATGTTTCCGATTGTTAGACGATTTTTTGAATGTCGTCCAATGTCGTCCAATGTCGAGCTGGACGACATTCGATTTTAGACGATTTTTTGAATGTCGTCCAATGTCGTCCAATGTCGAGCTGGACGACATTCGATTTTAGACGATTTTTTTAATGTCGTCCAATGTCGTCCAATGTCGAGCTGGACGACATTCGATTTTTGACGATTTTTTTAATGTCGTCCAATGTCGAGCTGGACGACATTCGATTTTAGACGATTTTTTGAATGTCGTCCAATGTCGTCCAATGTCGAGCTGGACGACATTCGATTTTAGACGAGTTTTTGAATGTCGTCCAATGTCGAGCTAGACGACATT